>JAHLJS010000003.1:15017540-16217540 GCA_038502445.1 Eremochloa ophiuroides | reverse complement strand
TGCATCATGTTAAGCATGCATCATTGCACACGTGTAGTGACCGGGAGCGAGGAAGTGAAAGTTGAGGCCACTGCTGGGGAAACAGCTCCGGAGGTGATCCAGGGTTTCGACATCTGCGGGACCGATCCCAACCCGACCCTCTTTTCACTCCAAGGCAAGCCCCGGTGCATTAACCATCTGTTGTGAAATTCTTTATAATTCGAGTCAATCTATTGCATTAAGTCGATAGGAGTTGATTGTTACCTATCCAGATGCATTGTCCCAAATAATTATCCTGAAACCTGATTTAAATGAAATGGTTTAAAAAAAATGCTTAGGCATGCTTAATAAAAATTAGAATTTTATAAAAAAAAAACTATTTTCTGTGCTATGAATGTATACATACTTTATGATTAGTGGAGAACTTGTGATCCGTTGGTCGATGTGTATTTGCGTTAGAGTCCCAATGCACGATCACCTTCGGAATAGTTCAAAGCTGGTCGATATCACTGTAAGGTGTTTCGCCCGGCTGACGTGCTCGTGGGACGGCGTTTCCCATGACTTCTCACCGGCAGACACGGTTTTCAAAACTATAGGGACCGTTCGTTGTAGGCGTGCTGGATCGAGATGAACAGCCTAGCCACATACCTTTGTGGAAAGCCTAGAGTCAGGTGGCTCTATTGCTGGAACCGACAACCACGCACTGGGAGTGGAGAGATGGCGGGAGTAGCTTGTACCCACGTGGCCGTCGTGCCTGGAGACGAGTGGAGTACTGTGCTCCCGGGTGGCGCAGGACCGGTTCCGGGATAGAAAGACCTAGATGATAGGTTGGTATATGTATGCCGGCGTGCTACATATGCAGTGTGGTTAGAATCCCCAGCTGGGTATACTTTCTGGATTCGAATCGACGTGCTCCTCGGTCAATGGAGACTCAATCCACTTCCCTACCCCGAAAAGTGGTTCTCAACTAGGTGTTTTCTGAATAAAGGAAGTAAGTGGAGAAATGACGATCTATGAGTTTGAATATTGGAACTATAGATATATGATGATGATAATGATGAAATAAAATAGGATAGTGATGCTTTTCTGCAAATCTTTTACCTCCTGCTAGCCTCACCTATGACCCTGCATTCCTGAGTCTCATCTTACACCTTTAGTCGGGTAAGTCTTGCGGAGTACCCCTAGTACTCAGGGTTTGTTAACCCTTGCTGCAGGAGATCCGCCTTCAGATGTCTGTTTTGCTCCGTGCTGTATGACCATCATCCAGGAGGGTAGCGAGGAAGAGTGAAGTGGAACCTGTGGGCAGGGTTCGAGTTACCTCATGTATAATGTTGTATAATTATTCAACTGCTACTGCCCACTACTTATGGATTGTAATAATCGTACTGGAACTCTATTTGGACAACTGGTTTGTAACATAAAGTTATGTAATATTCCGCTCCTGTACTCTGATGTATTTTAATGTGAAATGTTGTAATCTTGTAATGTATTCGCAAAGTGATCCTGCGGAAGAAAAAAATTGGGCGCTGATGTAGCCCGACAGATCGGTCTAGGTTATATGGAACATGGGCCCGGCTGTCAGAGTCATTAATGATAATGACAGTCGCCTGTGGGCCATGTAATTTAGGCGGTTCTGTTACAGTTGGTACCAGAGCATTACATTGCCAATCATTACGGATTACCTTTCGAAAACTTCAAAATGTTTTGGATCATAAAACTTAATATATTATTTTGGGTCCAAATTGCTTCTGTTCTTATCTTACTCCGTAGTCTTAAGTGATTTATATTTAATATCATGTGGCTATGGTAGCATGTGGAATAATATTATTATTATTAGCCCTATGTTGAAAAGTTTACTTACTTTTGTATGTGTTTACTTGCATGATTTAAATTCGTAAGTACGTGCATGCATCATGTTAATCATATAATAATAACTTCCTCCTTAAAAGTGGGTATTTGGGATAAGTTACCAAACCTGTTCTTGCTAACTTGTATATCTTATAAAATCCACTTACCTTCTCCAGATGGCTCGTTGCAAGCTCACTGCCAGGAAAATGACGGGACCACGTGGCGTTCCGCGCCACCAGCTGGCGCCACGTACCGGGGAGGGCGAGGCTTCTGGGGGTCGCCCACCCTGTCGCAGCAGTGAGGAGTTGGAGGCTGAGGTCGGGAGACTTCAGAGGCTAGTGAGTCAGTGGGAGAAGGACTACCGTGTGGCTCGCCTCAATCACTATCGTGATGTGAGGACCAACCGAGACTTGCGTCGGGAGATTGACCGCCTGACGAAGCAGCGGGACGAGGCTTGGGATCGCGAGGGAGCGATCATGGACAGGATGTTGCAGGCAGAGCAGCGCACCGCGCAGCTGGAGGAAGACAACATCGCCTTGCACGAGGAGGTGCACCAGCTCAATGATCAGCTCTACCCTATTCCGGTACCTGAGGAGGAGGACCCGGAGCTTGGAGTTGTCCTTGGTGAGGAGGACATGGAGGAGAATGACGAGGAGATCGAGTCTATCGAGGTCGAGGAGGCAGGCTCCGAGGAGAGTGACGAGGACTTTGAGGAGGACTTCGTGGACAATGACGCTTCCGACGCGTCTGCAGTCGACGAGGACTAGACTAGTGTTGGCCTAGGGCTGTCAGTTAGTTGCCTTTCTAGTTTGTAAAATAGGTGCTTGCTAGAAAAACCTTAGTATGGGGCGTGACTCTTGCTTGGGTGCGAGTCTTGTAATATTAATGATGTAAGAATTGTGTGTGTGCTTCTATGCTCTGCTTATGTAATATAAGTCCTTAGTGGTTGCTTGTTAACAGATGGGAGATCACTCTGGTCATGGGACTGGCGCTCCTCCACCGCCACCACTTCCAACCACTCTGGCAGAGGCCATCACTGCTTTGACGAACGTGGCAACCCTGCTAGCTCAGAGTCAGCAAGATCGTGGTGGACGTCGTGGTCGCCGCGACAACGAGGAAACCACCTATGTTGACTTCACCGACACCCGTCCGCCTGTGTTCACCAAGGCAGATGAACCTCTGGAGGCAGACGATTGGCTTCGTACCATGGAACAGAAGTTCAGCTTGATCCACTGTACAGAGGTACAGAAACCTCTGTTTGCAGCGCAACAACTCCGTGGTCCAGCAACGACCTGGTATGCCAACCTGTTGGCAGCACAGACTGAAGGACACCAGCTCACCTGGCAGGAGTTCCGCGAGGCGTTCCGTGTTCATTATATCCCCGCGGGTGTGATAAGGCTGAAGTTGGATCAATTCCTGTCACTGAAGCAGAACGAGTCCACTGTCACTCAGTACCTGGGACAGTTTAACCATCTGGCACAGTATGCACCCGAGCACACCAACACCGATGAGAAGAAGAAGGCCTGTTTCATCAGGGGGCTGAATTACAAGATTCAGCGCAGTTTGTCCAACAACCTCAAATGTACTTTCCATGAAGCGGTTGACTGTGCATTGGCTTTTGAAGAAAGCAACCGTCAGCTCCAGGAGGAGAAGAAAAAGAATAAGAGGCCTGCATTTTCTGGTGGTCAGAAGCGCCAGAAATTCATCTACCACCCCACTCACCAAAATCGTCCATCTTATCCTCAACAGCAGGTGGTTGTGCGCACCGCCGCCACCTCCCACACCTCAAATCAACAAAATGCCACTCAGCCGAATGCCCCTGGCGTTCGTATTAATACCCCTCAAACCACCTACAATCATCCTTGCTACAACTGTGGTAAGATGGGGCACTGGGCACGCAACTGCCCTTTCCCAAAGAGGTACAATCAGAATGCACTTGGTGGTCAGCAGCAGCAACATCAGCAGCAGCAGCAGAGTCAGCACCGTGGTCATCAACATCATGCTCCGAAGGGCAAAGTTGTCAAGAAAGCAGGTCAGGTCTATTACACTCAAGTTGATGATATCCCTGCGGGAGAGCCCGTCATGATGGGTAGGTTCCCTGTTGCCAGTCATCCTGCACTTACGCTTTTCGATTCTGGTGCATCGCATTCATTCATAAATCGTACCTTTGTCGTCAAGCATGAAATTCCAATTGGGGAAATAAAGGAAGATTTCCTTATACACTCGCCCGGGGGGCGTATGTCTACTAAAGAGGTAGTTCAGGGAGTGCCTATAGAGTTAGGAGGGCATAAATTCCCTACGACTATGATAGTGCTAAAGAATCAAGATATTGAGGTGATATTAGGTATGAATTGGATGTACCAGCACAATGCTCTCATTGATGTGCTGAATAGAACTATAAGAGTGAACATACCTAATAGTCAAACTCAACTTCTTATCCAACTTCCACTACCTATGAGAAAGGTGGAGAAAACCGTGCAAAGGTTGTGTGCTACCTCAGTGGAAGAAGTGATGAAGATTCCTGTGGTATGTGAATTCCCAGACGTGTTTCCTGATGAGTTGCCCGGTTTGCCACCTGATCGAGATGTGGAATTTGCCATTGAGCTAAAGCCTGGAACAGCTCCTATCTCTCGTAGAGCTTATAGGATGCCTCCCAAGGAATTGGCAGAGCTTAAAATTCAGTTGCAAGAGCTGCTTGATAAGGGTTTTATCCGCCCTAGTTCATCTCCTTGGGGTTGTCCTGCCATTTTTGTTAAAAAGAAGGACCAATCTCTTCGACTCTGTATCGACTATCGTCCACTCAACGAGGTGACTGTCAAAAACAAATATCCGTTGCCTCGTATTGACCTACTCTTTGACCAACTGGCTGGAGCTAGGGTGTTTTCTAAGATCGACCTTAGGTCCGGCTACCACCAAATCAAAATCCGTCCTGAAGACATTCCAAAAACGGCTTTCACTACCAGATATGGCCTATATGAATATCTAGTCATGTCTTTTGGCCTAACCAACGCACCTGCCTATTTCATGCATCTCATGAACTCCGTCTTCATGCCCGAGCTCGACAAATTTGTTGTCGTGTTCATCGATGATATCCTTGTCTATTCCAAAACACCCGAAGAACATGCCAACCACCTTCGCATTGTCCTAACTCGTTTGAGAGAGCACCAGCTTTATGCAAAGTTTAGCAAGTGTGAATTCTGGTTGAACAAAGTTCCTTTTCTCGGACATATTCTCTCAGCTGAAGGAGTATCTGTCGATCCGAGTAAGGTGGAGGAAATTTTAAATTGGAAGCCGCCAACCACTGTTCATCAGGTCCGCAGTTTTATGGGCATGGCGGGATATTACCGCCGTTTCATCCCAGATTTCTCAAGAATAGCCAAACCAATCACCAACTTGTTGAAACATCAAGTCAAGTTTGTGTGGTCGTCAGAATGTGAGGCAGCGTTTCAAACCTTGAAGAAGTGTTTGACTACTGCACCAGTCCTAGCTCAGCCAGATATTGAAAAGCCATTTGATGTGTATTGTGATGCATCCGGTACTGGTCTCGGCTGTGTTTTGATGCAGGAGGGCAGAGTTATTGCTTATGCTTCACGACAACTCCGACCTCATGAAGAAAATTATCCTACTCATGACTTAGAATTGGCAGCTGTGGTTCATGCCTTGAAAATCTGGCGCCACTATTTGCTAGGCAGCACCTGCAATGTGTATACAGATCACAAGAGCCTGAAGTACATCTTTACACAAGAAGAACTGAACATGAGGCAGCGAAGATGGCTTGAGTTGATCAAAGATTATGATATTGAAGTGCATTATCACCCTGGCAAAGCTAACGTGGTTGCTGACGCACTCAGTCGGAAGGCTCACTGCAACTGTCTGACTGTGAAGCCTTATAGTCTGTCGTTGTGCGGTGAGTTGGAAAAGTTGGGCATAGAAATAGTTCCACAGGGCAGTCTGGCAAACATCAGTATTGAAACTTCTATCCGTGATGAGATCGTGGTTGCTCAAAAGGGAAGCAAGGGCATCAAGCATATCAAAGAAAAAGTCCAGGCAGGAAAGGCAGATTGTTTCAGAATTGATGATGAGGGCGTCGTATGGTTCAAGAATCGTTTGGTAGTTCCAAAAGTTCCGGAGCTACGTCGCAAAATTCTTGATGAAGCTCATCTGACCAGATACTCTATCCACCCAGGAAGCAATAAGATGTACCAGGATTTGAAACAGAAATTCTGGTGGACCAAGATGAAGATAGAAATTGCGCAGTACGTGACGAGATGTGACACATGTCAGAAGGTCAAGGCTGTGCACATGAAGCCTGGTGGAGAGCTACAACCATTGCCTGTTCCCGCGTGGAAATGGGAAGATATTAGCATGGATTTCGTTGTGGGATTGCCCAAAACATCAAGCGGTTATGATTCCATTTGGGTAATCGTCGACCGCCTCACTAAGCAAGCTCACTTCTTGCCAGTCAAGCTCAAATACACGGCAGCGACTTATGCAAATCTCTACATAGAGCATATGATGAAGCTCCATGGGGTGCCGAAGACCATTGTTTCTGATCGAGGCACTCAGTTCATATCCAAGTTTTGGAGATCTTTCCATGAATCATTGGGCACAAAACTTCTGCATAGTACGGCTTATCATCCGCAGACTGACGGGCAGACAGAGAGAGTCAACCAAGTGCTTGAAGATATGTTGAGAGCCTGTGCATTGAATTACCCTGACAAGTGGGACAAGTGTTTGGCGTTAGCTGAATTCTCGTACAACAACAGCTATCAAGAAAGCATCAAGATGGCTCCGTTCGAGGCAGTATACGGCCGCAGATGTCGTACTCCATTGAATTGGTCCGAGCCCGGTGAAAGATGGTTTTATGGAGTCGACTTGGTCAATGAAGCCGAAGAGAAGGTTCGATTAATACAAGAGAATCTGAAAGTGGCTCAGTCTCGACAGAAAAGCTATGCCGATCAGCGGCGTAGACCATTAGCATTCAAGGTCGGAGATTATGTGTACTTGAAGGTTTCGCCTATGAAAGGGGTCAACCGTTTTGGGGTCAAGGGCAAGTTAGCCCCGCGCTACATTGGACCATTCGTAATCACCGAGCGTGTGGGAAAAGTTGCCTACCGGTTGCAATTGCCAGATCATCTGTCAGAAGTGCACAATGTGTTTCATGTATCTCAGCTAAAGAAATGTCTGCGAGTTCCCGACCAAGTGGCCGATGTGGAAGGTGTGGTACTGGAACCCGAATTGACATACTCAGAATATCCAGTACGGGTTTTGGACATAAAGGACCGTGTCACTCGAAGGACCACAACTAGATGGTACAAGATTCAATGGAGTCAACATTCCGAAGACGAAGCCACCTGGGAATCTGAGGACTACCTGGCGGAGAATTTTCCGGAATTCTTTGCCACCCTGTAACTGTAATAGTCTGACTAGTACTCCCTGTGTTAAAAACCCTCCTACTTATTTTGTGAGCTAGTGCAAGTATATTTTACCTTATGTATTTTCTTTTCCATTGCTTTGTTTCAATGTCTAGTTTAGCAATCTCGGGACGAGATTTCTTTTAGGGGGGAAGGCTGTAATACCCTGGGTATTACGAAATAAATAACCTGCCATGTCATCATATTTAACTTAATTAATTTGCATATGATTGTGCTTAGGGACCTAGAGTGGTTTGGATTGATAAAGTATTGGATTGAAAATTTAAAATCCTAATTGCATATTTGAAATAACCCTAGATTTAGCCCCAAAACCCTAATTCAAAATCTAGAAGGAATCTGGGGGTGATCCTTTAATGAAAGTTGTAGATCTATTTAAATGTGACAACTTTTATTTTTGGAGATTTTGAAGTTCTGTTATGAAAATTTGAATTTAACTCAAAACAGTGAATTAAAAAAAAATTGAATTTGAAATGCCATTTCAAAAATTAATTGGAATCTGACAAAACTTCCTTAATGAAAGTTGTAAAGCTCTCTGAGGGGAACAACTTCTATTTTAGCCATTTTTCAAGTTCTTGAGAAAAATCAAAAGTAATTTCTAGATTTTAGTTTGAAATTCAAAAACCCATTTCACCCCCTTTTCCATAGTTTTCAAATTTGGCCGAATTTGGGGTAGATCCGAAAATCAAAAATGTTCAGCAGGAAAAATGCTACAACTTTGGTATTTGTGGTTTTTAATTTTTATACACAAATTTGGGAGATATTTGTACAAAAGACAAAAGTGGAGTATGTAGAGCTACAGTAGCCGAGGGATGGGCTTCGTCCTCCCTCCCCTGTTCGCACGCCGCCGGCGTGGCCGAGTGACGCCGGCCCGTCCTTGCGCGTTCCTGCTCCCACGATGGCAAAGTTGACTCGCGGGCTTCTCCTTCTCCCTCTCCAACCCGTTTCCCTTCCTATATAGGTGCCGGCGGCCTTCTTCCTTCTTTTTCTTCTTCCCAGCCACCGGCGAGTTCTTCTCGGTTTTCGGTCGCGTCCGCCGTCTACCATCCCCCACCACCCAATCCGTCTTGCACCTTGCCTGGAGGCTCCCTTGCGCGTCGTTTGGACTTGTTGGTGTGAGCCGTGGTGCCCGGGTTACGTCGCAGAGCGCGTCGTCATCATCGCGGGCGGTCGGAGCGCCGCCGCGAGCTTCGTGCCGTGCCGGGCTTGATTGGGTGAGCCCTGGGATCCTCTAACCCACGTCCTAAATTCTCTACGGTCTGTAGTTTCTTACTCTCGCGCCGCTTGGTTCTGTGGTGGCCCAGTGTCGCCGGAACGAATTGTTGCCGCCGGAGCCGAGTCGCCGCGTACGCCAACGTCGTCAAGCTCGTCGTTACAGTCCTTCTCCGACCCAGCCTTCTGCGCTACGAGTCTCGTGGTGAGCTCCTGGTTCTCCCCAACCCCTCTGTTATTACCTCGCGGGTCCGGCGTGGGCGGCGTAGATCCGCCGGGCTGCGCGTCCGCCATGGGCGAGCTTCGGCTCGTCGTAGGCGATTAGGGTAGGAGCTGAGCATGCCTGGGTGTTCCCTTAGCTCTAGGGCGTGGACTGACGCGGTCAGTTTCGCTGTTGAAGTCGCCGGCGGCGATACCCGTGGCGGACCGCCGCGTGCCGGTGCGTGCGCGAGCTGGCGGGAGGTAGGAGGAGGAGCTGACAGGCGGGGCCCGCCTGACAGCGCCTCAGCTCGCGCAGGCGCGGGTCGCGTGCGCGCGGGAGACGACGCGCGTGATAGTGGGCCGGCCCAGTTCGGGTGCGGGCGCGGGCAGCGCGGCGGGGGCGAGTGGCCGGGCCGAGCCGGTTGTGTGGGCCGCCTCGGGCCGGTTTCGCTTTTCCCATTTTCCAGCGATTTTCAATAGCCTTTTTCAAATTTATTTCTATGAATAGTGCTGATGTTTGTCAATTTCATAGGAATTAATCTGTGGCCTGAAAAATCATGAAAAATTTTGTGGTAGCTCTCTGTGATGTATAGAATTTAATAAAAATATCATATGTTCATTTTAGACCTTTTCTGTTAGGGGTAAAAATCAGCCAAATAAATGGATAATGCAACTTTGTTGATTTTTAATAAATTGTAGGTAACTCCAAAAATCATGAAATTAATTGTGGCTCTGTTTAATGATGAAATCTAGCTGTTAGTGAAATTTGGTCACAATTGGAGTTAGTTTGGTCAGTTAGTAAATATATGTGAAATTAGGAAAAATAAATAAAATGAGTAGAAGAAATGGATTTAGGGTTTTGTGTGGATTTTGGATTGATTGAAGCTCAAGGATCCACCCCTATATGATCCTTGGCAATAAAAGATGTTAGTGTAAGGTCAAAGTCGTAAAAGTCGTGCAACGGCTTTCCATGACTGCTAAAATCATCTCTTTAATAATTGCTGTATAATTTTTTATCTCCGTTTACAACTTTTCCGTGAAGGAAAGTTGTACTCAAGATGTTAATCATTGATTATTGCATTCCTATAAAGACTGTTGCATCATGTTAAGCATGCATCATTGCACACGTGTAGTGACCGGGAGCGAGGAAGTGAAAGTCGAGGCCACTGCTGGGGAAACAGCTCCGGAGGTGATCCAGGGTTTCGACATCTGCGGGACCGATCCCAACCCGACCCTCTTTTCACTCCAAGGCAAGCCCCGGTGCATTAACCATCTGTTGTGAAATTCTTTATAATTCGAGTCAATCTATTGCATTAAGTCGATAGGAGTTGATTGTTACCTATCCAGATGCATTGTCCCAAATAATTATCCTGAAACCTGATTTAAATGAAATGGTTTAAAAAAAATGCTTAGGCATGCTTAATAAAAATTAGAATTTTATAAAAAAAAAACTATTTTCTGTGCTATGAATGTATACATACTTTATGATTAGTGGAGAACTTGTGATCCGTTGGTCGATGTGTATTTGCGTTAGAGTCCCAATGCACGATCACCTTCGGAATAGTTCAAAGCTGGTCGATATCACTGTAAGGTGTTTCGCCCGGCTGACGTGCTCGTGGGACGGCGTTTCCCATGACTTCTCACCGGCAGACACGGTTTTCAAAACTATAGGGACCGTTCGTTGTAGGCGTGCTGGATCGAGATGAACAGCCTAGCCACATACCTTTGTGGAAAGCCTAGAGTCAGGTGGCTCTATTGCTGGAACCGACAACCACGCACTGGGAGTGGAGAGATGGCGGGAGTAGCTTGTACCCACGTGGCCGTCGTGCCTGGAGACGAGTGGAGTACTGTGCTCCCGGGTGGCGCAGGACCGGTTCCGGGATAGAAAGACCTAGATGATAGGTTGGTATATGTATGCCGGCGTGCTACATATGCAGTGTGGTTAGAATCCCCAGCTGGGTATACTTTCTGGATTCGAATCGACGTGCTCCTCGGTCAATGGAGACTCAATCCACTTCCCTACCCCGAAAAGTGGTTCTCAACTAGGTGTTTTCTGAATAAAGGAAGTAAGTGGAGAAATGACGATCTATGAGTTTGAATATTGGAACTATAGATATATGATGATGATAATGATGAAATAAAATAGGATAGTGATGCTTTTCTGCAAATCTTTTACCTCCTGCTAGCCTCACCTATGACCCTGCATTCCTGAGTCTCATCTTACACCTTTAGTTGGGTAAGTCTTGCGGAGTACCCCTAGTACTCAGGGTTTGTTAACCCTTGCTGCAGGAGATCCGCCTTCAGATGTCTGTTTTGCTCCGTGCTGTATGACCATCATCCAGGAGGGTAGCGAGGAAGAGTGAAGTGGAACCTGTGGGCAGGGTTCGAGTTACCTCATGTATAATGTTGTATAATTATTCAACTGCTACTGCCACTACTTATGGATTGTAATAATCGTACTGGAACTCTATTTGGACAACTGGTTTGTAACATAAAGTTATGTAATATTCCGCTCCTGTACTCTGATGTATTTTAATGTGAAATGTTGTAATCTTGTAATGTATTCGCAAAGTGATCCTGCGGAAGAAAAAAATTGGGCGCTGATGTAGCCCGACAGATCGGTCTAGGTTATATGGAACATGGGCCCGGCTGTCAGAGTCATTAATGATAATGACAGTCGCCTGTGGGCCATGTAATTTAGGCGGTTCTGTTACAACTATAAATATATTGTACCATTCTCGTGAAAATGGTTGGGTCAAACCTTCGAGGTCATCCTGTGGGGCTGCTTCCTGTGATCCAACACCCGGGTCCAGAAGCAGTGAACCGTCTTCTGAAGAAGGTGGTGTCTTCGGAACTTCTGTGGTGTCTCCCGGTGCTTCCCTTGTGGTGCGTGCAGGCGAACCTTCTTCTGATGAAGGATCGCAGGGTCCCTCAATTAAGTAACCTGTGCATCACGTAATTCAGGATTTTTGTATATATGTAAACCCATGTATGTAAACCCATGTATGAACTGTTTGTACCCGTGCCTGCTTGCCGATGACTTGTTCCTCCATGTCCAGAAGACCCCACACCTCCATGTCTAGAAGTCCCTGCACCTCCGCGATCCATGTGTGGGTACAGTGTGTATCGGATTCGATACGGAAGCATGGCTGTAGTAAGAGTGACAATTGTTAGAAAGGAACAATGTAACATACACGCAACATGGTTAATTCTGTTGTAAATGCACCTACCAGTCATGGGACGACGGGCCTCCCGTTGATCACCCGGTAGTAGTGGGTCCACAGTAATCCAAACTGGCCATATGTGCATCATGGCATCCCCGGAAGGTGACTGTTTGCGGACTCCGATATGTGCAACCCTGGGTATAGTTGATCTTCGAGCATATGTGATCATGTGGATTGTGAGATCATTGCTATTGTACTGGACGCCGCGAACTTGACATATGTTCGTGAACATTCTAGATACTACGACCGGTTGCACAAAAAGATGTGGTGGCATTCCATAAATGACAACTTGAGTGGTTCGGCTAATTCTGACGGTGATGCTGGTTCTACTTATACCATGGAGGTGGCGGGTAAGGTGAGATCCAAGCCAACTGTAGTGGCACCATAGTCGGATGTCCATAGAAGAATGACAAGCTCATGAACACCAACATCGATATGTGATACAGACATGATGGCATTCAAATCAGTTGGAGATGAGGGTAGCCCCAGGTAATTCCGAAGATAATGCGAGATATTTTTCAGCGGGACAAAGACCTGACACTTGTAACACCCTGGTGTTAATCACCTATTTGCATTTGCATAAGCATTTATCATCATCACATTATAGTTATCACTATTCATATTATGATCACATGGCAAAAAGGATTTCATTTTTACTATTCCCTAAAATTGGTTACTATTCCCTAAAATTGTGTGATGCTATATATGAACATTAGGATTTATTTATTAGAGTAGTTTTGATCAACCTAAACTCATGATCAAATTAAGTTGATAGTATGGCTAGCAAAACAACATTTGGATTCACTTGGGTTAAATGGAAAATATATTATATTCACATAAAAGCCCTAAGTTGACCCACATAGGATTTTATTTCTTAAGCCTTTTATGAGATTTGACCCTAAATAGAAGTGATAGAGAAAAATGTTTGCTACAACTTTGATTTAACAACCTAGACCTAAATCCAATCCTAAATTGGTGATTTTGAAAACCCAAGTTTGATTTATTTTCAAATTAAAAGAAAAAAATCAAAATAATACCTATTCAAGGTTTAAACTCTAGTTTCCAAATTATTGAGAAAATGACTTTGGTATAAAAATCAAAGTTATTAAGCTCATTATTTGGAACAACTTTTATATTGTGAGTTTTTGAAGTTGTTAAACAAAGATTTGAATTTTAAATCAAATTTAAAATAGTTTACTTTAGGGCAAATGTGCATTTCAAAATCTAAAAGGAATTTGGGTATGGTTTAAAAAGCAAAGTTGTAGTATTTGAAATTTTAAATAACTTTTATTTTTGCAATTTTTCAAGTTGTTACATGAATTTGGAAGTAATTGAAAAGGGGAGAAATATGAACCTTGTTGCTACAGTAGACAGCATGTGCACGGCCCATACCGGCCGCTGCTCATCGCCGCCGCGGTGTCACCGGCGCTGTGGCCGCGACTCCGGCCACCTCGGCCACGTCTCTAGCACAATTAAGAACCTCACCTTGCTGGCAACAAAGTGGAGAAGCCCTTCTGTTCTTCTCCCGACGCGGTGGCGGCTTGCCATTCCCGCTCTCCCTCTGTTCACCGGGAGCTCGGTGGCGTTGCCGTGTTCCTCGCCGTCTCGACGGCCATACCTTCCCTAGCCACGCACTAGAGTGCAATTAAGAACCCCAGGCACGGTGTCAACCTCTGAGAAACGCCCCGGACCGGTTGTCTTCGCGGTGGCAGCTCGCCATTGCCGCCCTCTCTCTGTTCATGACGAGGAGGTGGCGCCGCCGGCGTTTTCTCGTCGTCTCGGCCATCTTTACACCCCCTGGACACGTAGCCGAGCTCGCGAAGTTGCCTGCCACCTAACCCAGCCGTCCCGTGCCTATAAAAGCCACCGGAGACCGCCGTTCTACTCATACCACTCACCTCGGTCCGCCGTCGTCCGCCTCGGGTCGCCGGCAAAATTGGCCATCCACACCGCACCACTATCCAATTCATCGTGCACACAACTTGGCCACATCCTCCTCTTCCACCCCGACCAGGTCTCGTCGCTGTTAGGCCGCAGGTGAGCATCCAGCACGCTCTCGCCGTCTCTGTGCACTCTAGTTCATGCACAGCACGCACCCGCACGAGGCTAGCCCTCTCTGTGATGTTATAGTTCATTTTTATCTATGTTTCATACCATACGTGAGTTATAGTAGTCGTAGAACCAAGAATCCTAAACACTGCCGACCTCGTTTAGCCGGAACAGGGCTTGTTCCTGCCGTGCTCTCGCCACCGAGCCGCTGTGCCCGTCACAGAGCTAAACCGATGTTCAACCAAGCCCCAAAACTCACCCTAGAGCCTTACCAGTTCATCACTAGGCTAGAACGGTACTTGATCGAGCTTGACATCACCGGAAACGGTGGGCACACCAACGAGCAGCGCCGCTGAGCCGCTCTGTTCGTCGCCACCGTAGTCAAAGTCAATCGCTAGCCCTCAAACCTAGCTATATCGACGCGGGAGGTTTCCAGGAACCTATTGGTACCCTCGTCGTGGTCGGAAATGCCCTGGATCGACGGGCAACCGTCGGTCAAAAGTCGCCGGCGTTCGGGTCAACTCGGGGAGAGACCAGGGACCTTCGGGTTAGAATTTGAAGAGACCCAGGGGGTTATTTGCACAGTCAGCGACTCAGTTGAATAGTTTAAATACGGACTGCGGGTTGATTTCCAAAACTCCAAGGGCCTTTTTACAAAACCACCAGGCGCCCATGCGGGAAGCCGGCTCGGGCCGCTTCTGTGCAGACTGGGCCGAGCTGGGCCAAATTTGAACCCGTGCCGTTTTCCTTTTTATTTCGTTTTATCCATTCCCTATTAAAATGAATAGTAGCTATTTTTGTTATTTTTATAACTATTTATATACAAGTGATAAAATCATGAAAAATTAGGTGTATGCTCTGCACAGTGTGTACTATTTAATAAAAATATTAAATAGGTATTTCCAACATTTTTGTCATGTACTAAAATACACCCTTTTAATTAATAAAAGGGATACTTGGTTATTTTTGTAGTTTAAAATATTATTCCAAAAATTCTGAAAATTTGTGTGAGTGCTATTAATGCTACTGTTTACCTTCACAAAAAGTTTGGTACTGTTTTGAACACTTTTACTGTTATGACTATTTTAAACCTAGTTTAAATAAGTGTTTTTCTTTAGCAAATAAAACACATAATACATGGAAATGATGTATAGTCAAATTAGGTGATTTTGGTATGTTGTTTGAAGACCATGGAACACCCACCCTTGTTGTTCCATGGCAATAGTAGTATTTTGATAGTTTAACTTTGCTTTATGAATTAAAACCAACATTTTATGCTTTAGTAAACAAATAGGAATAGGTTTTGTTGGCTTGCAACTTTATCATAAATAATATGTCATGCCTATTCAAGTGTTACTTGGTAGGATTGTAAACTTCTCTACCGGAGAAGAAATATGCACGTACTCAGTAAAATAAACAAGAATTATATTGTCATTTTATGTAAGCAATCCAACCTAAAACCCTATGGTGCAAACTAAGGCCACATGGATGCATCTCACCATACATCATGTCATCATATCATTATCATCTAGCATATCATGGTGCACTATTTTCATGTATACATCCTATTCATACATATAGGATCGGAGGAGGAAAATCTCGTCAAGTACGAGATAATCGAGGAGAACCCACAGGAGTTGTCACCCGAAGGCGAAGAACTGAATACTGACTTACTTCCGAAGTGTCCTAATCACGGACCCTCTACCTTTCGCCAAGGCAAGCCCCGGACATTTTATCACCCCTCTATTTCTGTTTTAAAATTCCACTTGAGTATTATTATCAAGTTACAGTTTATGCATTAAATTGATAAGTTATAGTTAAACCATTGATGCATTACCTACCTTGTTTAGAGAGGAGAGTTTCTTGATAATACTAGTATTGGTTAGTCTTATGCTTAGCCATGCTTAGTAAATCAGGTGGATGGATATTGAGAAAAAATCATGATATATGAATTTCAGACGGGATATGGTGTGCCATTATGGTCATTGATGTCGATTAGACATGCACCTTTGAATCCTGCCTGTGAAACTTGACTAGGAACTAAATTCGTATTTTGGTCAATGGTTAAGACTGAACGTACCTTCACATAACGGCCGAATAAGTCGTTTCGACCGTGAAGCTATAGCACTACTAGTCGGGCTGGGATTTGAACTGCAGTGCATCGCTGGCGGAGAGAAAGGATGTGCGGTGGGACAGGGATTGACCAAGGGCAGGCACTGCCTGAGCGTCCTGGCACCGGCTGCCCCCTGAGCCTTGCACTGTGGATCAAGCCCACGGTATCCCGAATAGAGTGAAAAGCTACCCAACACAATACGAGCTTTGAATGGGTTCGTAAGGGTGTGTGATACGGGCTTACCCAGCTGGTGTAAATCGATTCGAACCGCCGTCTCTCCCGGTTAGGAGAAACTTATCCACGTGCCAGAAACGTAGCAACAACTCATTATAAAACGTTGATAAGAGAATGAGATTCTTTTCCTATCAATTATTAAGTGATTCACTTTATAAAGGCTTGCTAATGTAGATCTATTTAGCTCCATGATAATTGGAAGTTAAAAACTTGGAACTAAGAATATATCTTAGTAAGCTTTTTCCGCAAAATATGCTACCTCATGAACCCCACCAAATAAAGCCTTGCATATCCTTGAGAGTCTTTTTATTTACTCTCTGACGGGTAAGTCTTGCTAAGTACAATTGAGTACTTAGGGTTTTATTCCCAACGTTGCAGGTGATGTGCTGTATGAAGGCTATTGCCTTACCTGTAATAACCCTGCCATGGATGCAGAGGAGTAAAAACCACAGGGCATGGTCATATATCTTATACTCTCCTTTGCTGTGTATGGAGATATACGTGAGTATGGCAGTGTTTTATGGATTTGAATAAACGGTTTTCGAGACCAAGTACTTTTATGTATAATATTTGAACTTGGTATTGTAATACTATATTACTCTGTTTGTAATAAATTTCCGCTGTGAACTCTGTGCTTGTAATATGATGTTTTCTTAATCAGTACGATCCTGTTGTAAGTTGATTTACCGAGGTCCTTCGTGACACTCGGCGGACTACCGGATTTATATAAGAGAGAGTATGTGCATGCCAACGTGTTAATCGGGGGCAATCATGCTTAATCTTGTATAAATTGGTCGGTTCTGTCACAACACTGCTGCACCAGTGCTTCTTGTATCGTGGCGTGACTCACGAAATACGGGTACTCTTCAGGGATAGCTTGCACGGGGACCTTGATAAGTATTAAGCTGCCTAGCATATCATTAGTATGCAAGTTGACCTCATGTGCGTCAAAGATTGTCATGTAGTTGCGATTGAAGTCCGCCATATCTTTGAGTTGCCGAGATACGCCGATTGAGGCCCCAATGGCAGTTGTCATGCACAATCACAAACAAAACACAATGTCAACCCATAAATTTATTTTAAAAACACTGTTGTTATTATTTATTTTTTCTCAGTTTCTAAACAAGGATATTTTCATAAACCACTAAATTCCTCTAATTCTCATAACCATTAAAAAAGCTATATATGAAAATACAAGCTGTCTCATCCAATAAAAAGTGCATTCTAGTTAAAAACTAATAAAAAGGGCATTCTAAAATGGACACAGATTTGAAGGGCATTCTAAAATACAACAACTATAAGGTTTCTTCATCCAAAAATACAGATTTGGAGAGAATAGAAACTTAAATGGCCACAAATCAAGAAATGGACACAAAAGATAATATGTTACATCCTTAGCTATTTCTAAACAATGCAATGACATATAATATTGAGGTGTGAAAATAAAGTTACCTTCAAAAATCGATGGAGTTCTGCAACAAATGGGGTTGACGGCCGAAGAACAGAGCAAGAACACAATGGAGAGGAAGAACAGCTAGCTATCGGGCTGAAGAACAGCTAGCTCTCGGACTAGAGGAAGAAGCCAGCTGCTGGCTTTTATACGCAGGGACTTTTAGTCCTGGTTGGACATACTTACCGGGATTAAAAGTAAGCATTTCGTCCCGGTCGGTATCTACAGCCGGGAGTAAAACTTTTAGTCCCGATCGGTATCATGTACCGGGACTAAAAACAAACCTTTAGTCCTAGTTCGTTACACTAACCGGGACTAAAGGTCACCTGACATGACGTCAGTTCCTAGTGACTGTTGGGCAGGGACCTTTAGTCCCGGTTCGTGGCTGGAACCGGGACTAAAGATCTCTTTACTCCCGAACACAAAATTAGCTGGGACTAAAACCCATTCCCGACCTCGGATTAAAGGTCCGTTCTCTACCAGTGACAGTATCTGATCTCGTACCCCCACCGTGCATGCGAACTGTGCATGTATGTACTCCGCGATCCATCAGGATATGCGCATGGGTGAGGAGAGTGAAAAATAATAGGCTCCCTTTGGAAGGGGAGGAAAACCACCGGAAGAGATTCCAAAGACGGTAAACCGAAGAAAAAACGGAGGGAACGATTCCAAAGGTCACACTTCCGTTGGTTTTCCTTAAGGAACGGTTCAAGACCAACTGTTTGGAACGGAATAATGAACCTCCCAATTCCACATGAAAGGAACAGAACTTCACAAAACCGTGGAAATAAAACATACGATCCGCCCTCAGCTGTGGCGTTTCCGTGTATGCTCGGGGTCGGGCGTGCGACGTCGATGGAGTTAGTCAAAGATGACTCGACGCGCGTATGGGAATTCAGGGTAGCTGGATTTTGTGGTGGAACCTGACTATTCAGGTTACTTGTATTGACGCATATATTCTTTCCATATGTACGGTCTGTCAATAGCGAGGCATATATGGTAACCTGAATTTTAAATTCTATCGGATTAGTATTTTAGAGGTGCTCATATAGTGAGATATACAATGTGTATGTTTATATTCATATATGTAGTAGATGAGTACGTGTGCATATGTATGTGAGTGTCTGCGTCTAATATGATTTACCATATAAAAAGACTCGACGTCGATATATAATACATTAATAATAGAGATGTTCAATAAACTTGATAACAATAAAGGCGAATACAAACAGAATCGTAGACAAAACGAAGAGATTAGTTAGCTCGAGACTGAACATTGAGGGAGATGACAGCCTAAAAGGGTGTCGAATCCTATTTAAACATTTATCTGCTGAATCAAAATCTCACTTCACTGAAACCGTTAAATTAATTCACTGGATTCTTGAAACTAGAACTAGAATCAAGAGAAAACATATTTTTAGTGTTTCTCTAGACTAGTTAAAAGAACTAGAATCGATTCCTTTTTTTTTTTTTTTGAAACATTTATCTTTTTGGCATTGGCCGTAATTCGAAAGATTCTCGGGAGAATCTGAAATGTTGCTCGATGATTTAGGATTACTAGCTAGTCATGTCTGCAAATTATATATATATATATATATATATATATATATATATATATATATATATATATATATATATATATATATATATATATATATATATAAAATCCCCTACGTCCACACCATACACTACCGATGATGATCACTAGTACTAGTGCGCACGCAAGGAAAATGCACAGGAGTTCGTGCGCGCGCGTGCATGTGCCATACATGTGCGTACAGCCTGTTCACTTGTTACTGTTTCAGCTCGTTTTCGACTTATTTTATCCTCAACTCTCTCACAGACTACTGTTGAATCAGCCGAATCAGCAGGCTTATTCCTCAAGCGAACAAGCTGTAGATTTTGGTCCCCTTGCTGGATGGATACGCGGGCTCACGCACGCCCCGTACGTACTACCGAGTGCACAGTCCCAAACGGGTTATGGCTGTGTTCGGTGAAGCTGAAGTGCTGTAGATAAGCGCTAAAGTGCTGTAGAAGTGCTGAAATCTTGTGAGAGAAAAATACTGCTGAAGTGCTGAAAAATAAGCGCTTATAAGCGCTTATACCCTCAACCGAACGCAGCCTATGTGTATCTACCCGTATCTGTAGTATGTAGTACTCCCTCCGTCCTTAAAAGGATGCAATTCTTTGACTTCTACGATCTCTGTTTGACCGTTCGTCTTATTCAAAAATTTATAATAAATATTATTTATTTTGTTATGACTTATTTTATTGTTAGATATATTTTCATAATAATTTATTTAATTTATTATTTGTATAAAAAAATTAAATAAGACGAATGGTCAAAGAGGAATCATAGAAGTAAAGAATTGTGTTCTTTTGTGGACGGAGGTAGTACGTACTACGCCTCTGCCACGAGTGAGTGTTTGTCAGCGGCAGTAGAGTATAGTACCACCAATAAATGTCATCTGTCTGGCCTGACAGCACTGACGCGCCGAGTTAAAGATCTCTCTCACACTCATCGAGTCTCAAATGATGAGCGCACAGAGTGCAGGTAGGAGTACTGTATCTATCTCGGGCTCGAGATACTCCGTAGGTGTGCAGCTGCAGGTGGATCCGCTCTCAGTCCATTTAAACATGCATGTAATTTTCGTTTTTCGACAAATTCAATCAATTGAACTATGACTAAATTTATATAGATAAGTACTAATATTTAATATACAAAATAAGTATTATTATATTAGTTATAAAATATTTTTTTATAATAAATTTATTTAAAATATATATAATATTATTTACTATAATTTAATTAAATTTAAGTTATTTTAACTGGCACGTTTCTTATAGTTACGTAATTAAATGAACAGAAGATGTATGTATGTATTTATGTATGTATGTATCGTCGTTCGTATATTGTATGTACTACTAGCTAGCGACTAGCGTCGTAGCGCACTCTGTACTTGAGGATCTCTCGTATCGTCCTCTCGTATGTACTAGTAGTATGTACGACTCCACAATGGCGTGTACTTGGTTCTTCCAAATAATTTTCTGCAGGTACTAGGTAGATTACTCCATTACACAGTACAAGGTACGTAACGCGTGCCGTTATATATACTCGCATCATCCATAAGGACATGCATATGGCTGCGTTCGGTTGAGGGTATAAGCGCTTATAAACGCTTATTTTTCAACACTTCAGCAGTATTTTTCTCTCACAAGATTTCAGCACTTCTACAGCACTTTAGCGCTTATCTATAGCACTTCAGCTTCACCGAACACAGCCTATATGGTGCAAAGGTAGCGATTCCGAGACTGAGATAGGATCCGCCAAAAGTCAACCCCGTACGTGTGTAATGTAAAATATGAAAATCTCTCTTCTCTCGCGCGCTGTCTCTCTACACACAACAGTACTAGAATTTCATTTGCTGTCGGCGTCGTGAGTGCACACAAGACGCTCCGCATGCATTGTGCAAATGCATTTGTTGGATTAATTTGGATGAAGGTCTCGTTCGCTGGAGCTCATCTGTCAAAATTAGCGTTTTTTAAGTTATAGAATAGTGTTTTCTCTCATAATAAATATTAATATGTATTCTTATACACTGAGAGAGATATGCCTGCTTACTAAAGCTTCCTAGTGAAGGCTGACACTGAACGAAGTGTACGTATATTATTATCCACTTCACTCTCTCTCACAAGTCACACCGTATATATCTATGTACATTCTCCTCCCTAACCTCTACCTCTTGTTCCGTCTCCTTGTTAAGATTCTCCCTGCCTGATAATCAGATAATGCATGGAGCAGATGCATTAAACCCAAACCTATCATCTCATCAGCAACAGCAGCATATAAGTAAGGCCAGTGCTACCTTTTCTTCCGCACGCAGCTTTTCATCAATACGCCCGGCCCGGGGGAAAAAGTGACGCATTATTATATTCCAAGACAAGATCAACAACGTGCGCGCGCGCTTGACGATTATCGCCAAATTAATCGATCTAGTATGTCTATATATGCACGGCCACGGCATGATATGATGATCGTGCTTTATATTTACAGACGACTGAAACCGGCCGGCCGATCCATATGGATCATATCTTCGTACCCGGCCGGCGGCGCTAATGAAGAGAGTATTTTTAGCAACTAAATCCGGATAGGGGGTTGCACTCAATTTCCGAGCTCATAATTAGTGATTACAACTCCGTTATCATAGGTCCACACTAACATGTGGGGCCTACTCATTAGGTCAAATATGTCCATTTTTTCTTCCTTGTCTTTTCTTTCCAGCTTGTCGGTGTACCACGTGCTAACCCACTTGTTAAAAAAGAGTTGAACTTATGTATTGAACTCGTGTGTTGACTATAGTTCAAATAACAATCTTGACGAGGATTTTCCCAAGGATTGAGATACATTTAATTGCAACCCGCCTTTTAAAGATTTTTTTTTTGAAGAAATGGCATATGAAGAATCATGCAAATTCAAAAGGTTGAAACGGATCTATCTTTGATCTTGAGTACAAGTATTTCTTAATATCAATAAGGATACAACATTAAATGTGCCGACAAGTCGTGGCCCTCAAACTAACCAAATACAGGTACTAACTTGAGAGGAACACTTGCCATGGCACTTGTCCGTGGTGTCCTTGGAGTTTATTTTTAGTTAGGATGGATATCTCTATAAATAAGTTTTCTATAGAGTTTAATATCATGGAAATTGGAGTTTGTTATGAAAAGTTATGGCCATTTTAGCTGAGCAACTAACCAAACACAAGTGCTAACTTGAGAGAAACACTTGTCATGACACTTGTGCATGGTGCCCTTCGAGTTTATTTTTAGTTGGGATGGACATCCCTGCAAATAAGTTTCTATAGAGTGTTCATGATCATCAAAATTGGAGTTTGGCATGAAAAGTTATGGCCATTTTGGCTGAGCAATTTTAGATATTCTATAAAATTTGAGCATCTTGAGTTTCAGAACCATGCTTTAGCCGGGGTTCTCTATCTAACTCATAAGTTAGTTGTAGGTTCGGAGTATTGTCCAAGACTACTATCCAGAAATTTTGAACCTACAAATTAAGGTCTCAAGCAACTAATTTGGGGTGGGTATTTGTATCCCCTCACTTCTATCCGATAGCCACAAAGAACACCTCTCTAAAGGCCATTGTAGCTTGATCTCTCCCTGTGAGGAATGTTTAGTTCTTGTGAAACCTAGAAAGTTGGTTGACAGATCGGTGATTGAGAGCATGAAAGACAATCCCATTCTTGAGAACTCATGGACTTCATGAAGCATTTCGTGAAACATTTGTTACTCTAAGAAATGAACCCTCTATAAGATTTGGTGCTGGTCAGTGAGCTCGCTCCCAAGTCTTTGGTGAGCTATTATGAAAAATTTGTGAAGGTTTCTATCTCGCATCCACACACAGGAAGAAACAAAGTTAGTGAAGGCCAAGATCAATCTTTGGGATCCCTCTGTTAAAGGTAAGTGGTCGAAAAAAAATCTAGCTCTCTTGAAGCTCCTCAATGGAGACATGAGATTCACAAGGGTGAATCGAAACTTCGGTAAACAAATCATGTAATCATATTATTTTCTTGTTCTTGTTGTGCAAGTTGACTTTTGGATCTTGTGTTTTCATATCTTTTGGGGAAATCAACTCGATACGCGTCAAGAACCATTGGTAACAAGTATAGAGTTAATTAAATAGGCATAATTTTTCTTAATATATTTGTGATTTTGTGTTACCCAGCCCTAATAAAAATTCTAGACGAGTCCAACTCTAGTTCTAGTTAGACGTACCAAAAGTACCATGCATTCATTCGTTTAGCTGCCCGCGTAGCTTGCTGCTGCCACTACGGAGCTACTCACCAGTAAGGACCATGAGATCGATCGATCGATATCTGCCAACTGCCTCCTGATCGCTCTCTGTCTCCCTCCGCAAATACGCTCTCAGCCAGGGGAGCAATTACTATAACTGTACTAGTAAGCAGGTTGGAGTAGGTAGGTGTAGGAGTAGGCGCACACGTATTACGGAGTACTACTAGCTTGAACTCACCGCCGGCCGGCCGGCGAGCCGGGGCAGGCAGCCCCGGCCGCATGCAGCAGCAGCGGGTCAAAACGAGAGGATCTCCAGTTCATTTAACGCGGGATTTCGCCGGAGTGAATGCTGCCTCCTCACCCGCAGACCCACTAGTACACTACTCGCGCAGTAACGCGGGCAATAACTGCGGATCCTCCCGAAATTGGCGCCCCCCGTACTGACGCGCGCGGGCGCCGCGCCGGGGGCTGCCGTGGGCCGTGCCAACTAGCCTAGCCAGCCACACCCACACTGCCCGAGCTGTTGTCAGTGCAGCACCTGGCGGCCTGGCTGCTGCACACAGCCAGCCACACAGGACAGAGCACACCGGCCGAGCTCGGCATTCCGCGCGCGGCATCGCTGCCCCTGCCTGCCCGGCCAGACGAGAGCCTGCGACGCTGCTGCTGCCGTCTGGGCGCTGGCTACGCGACGCATGTCCCCGCCCGTTTGTCACTGGTCTTCGTTTACGAGGAATGGAGAGCATCTGACGGAGGGAATTGATTGATGATGCGCGGCCGCTGCCCTGCCGACTCGCCGAGCGCCGATCGACACGGGCGGGGGCAATCGCGGCGGACGAATTTGCCGGCTGGATGAGATGACGACGCATGCTCCGAGGCTCGAGATTTTTGTAGCACCTGTCCCCCCTTCAGATTCCGATCTCGCTGTACCGGCTGATACCGTAAATGCCTCCATCCGTTGTAGAATTCACAGGCCGGCCGCCGGGCTCTTCTTCCCTCTCGCTCTCTTGCAGTACCAGTACCAGGCCACATCTACGACGCCACTAGATTCTACCACCAGGCGCGGTAGCATGGGTCAGGTACCATGCCATGCCTATTGCGACGCGTAGAGGAGATCTATCTTGGCACTGTACCAGTGGCACCAACGATTTTGGTAGGAGCCAAGTGCAATCGTCATGTATATATTACTACCAATGGCAATGGGGAGGCCGAAGCCGAAACCGCGTGCCAGCACGGCGGAACGTACAGTATTGTCTGCACTGTGGACCGGCTGAGTCCGGCAAGATTGGAGGGATTCTCTACTGTTCTGCCGGATCCGATTAGGTGCACGTGCAGTGCAGCGCTTCCCGTTGAAAATCCAGGTTCCCCTATATAATGGCTCTGTTCGGCTGCCCATACCAGGCAGCACCAGCCAGCCACTCAACAGTGTTTTTCTCTCAGAACAATCAGCCAGCCAGCCGAACAGAGTGCATAACTCTCCCGCTCCCAACAACCAAGGAATTCGAATTCAGCTTGGCAGCCGCCAGAAAAGAAAAAAATAGAGTAAAGTGCACCAGCGGTCCTTAAACTTGCGCTGTTGTGTCATCCCGGTCTCTAAACTCTCAAATCGACCGTTTAGGTCCTCAAACTTGTTCGGTTGTGTCATTCCGATCCCTAAACTTGTAAATCATCCATTTAGGTCCTCAAACTTGTTCAGTTATGTCATCCCAGTTCCTAAACTTGTTCGGCTGTGTCATCTGGATCCAAACAGGGCGATTTAAAAACTTAATATAAAAAAAATTACTCATAACTTTTTCATATGAATTCGAATGAAGACAAACTTTATATTAAAATTGTAGCCCTCGATGCGATCTACAACTTTGTGGTTGAAAAGTATCTACTAATTTAAATTTAAAAGTAGTTCAAGATAGGTTCACAAGCGAAAGCAACAGTATTTATATACAGTAAAATGATACCGGTATTTATTGAAATTCAAGCCATGTAAACAAAAATTACCATTGTTTTCGTTCCAGAGTTTGGTCACAGTACAAAATGATTGGGAAGGCTAAGCCATCGATCTCAAGCATTTAATTACTTCATGTTACCCTTCCAAGATATATATATCTCTGGATTCTGGAAAGAATGTTTGTACAATTGATTTCTTTGGCTGTAAAGGAACACTGGATGATAATCAAGTATATAAATATAAGCTTTTCCCAAAATGTGAATCCATGCCCCCTTCAAAATGGAAAGGTCCCTGTTAGCCGGATATGCTCAAGGGTGCGCTTCAGGCCGTACTGAAGAACGGCCCGGTTCCCGGCTCTGAAACCTTCTCCGTAGGCCATGGAAGTATCTGTCTCGATCTGATGCTTGAAAAAATCCCCAAGCCTGTGCTCAAACTGAGACCGCCCACCCTTTTTCGACGATGTGGACGATGAAGATCCTGAGGATGACGATGCGGCACTACTGCCTGATCCGGCCATGATCTCTGACTCGATCCACATGTGAGCAAGAACTTGGCAAATGCCCTCTTCTACGTCTGGACTCAGTGTCCGGTATCCTGTGATGACATGTTCATTAGCAGAAATGTAGATAGGATAAAGGGCGTACCCAGTGCCGTAGGCTCCCGCACTGACGCGGATATGAAGACAAATGATTACGGCAACTGCCAAATTAATGCAAGCTTTTTTCTTCACCGAGAAATTAGCATAGTATATTGTGTTGTAATTTCTAGTTAGTAATTGTCCATGACACCAAAACTGGGTCCTAACAATTTACACGGCAGCCTCACCAGTTAATAAAAACTTGTTCAGTCTTGAAAACAACTTAATGTCCTTACAAGCCTAGAACTTAAAAGATTAGTTTAGTTGCTACGTGTCAGATCCAAATAAGTCTCCCTGGTTTTGGTCTGAGGAAGAACACAAGAACTAGGTATCAGTATCACCTTTAAGTCGCAACCATGCATGCATCATCTCATGAGCTAAAATTGAACCTGTCAACAATCTGCAAGAACAAAAAATCATAAAAGTCTATACGAACAAATTTGAACATTCATAATGATTCAATGATATAGAACCAAACAAAACAACATAGTATCTTCACATCATACAAGAGAGGATACTGTGATGATGGACAAGAGTAAACTATTTTCCTCAACTCCGCGCAGTCAGTTCATAGTCCAAACATCACCCTTTCCATGTAACTTTTTTTTTTTTTGACACACGGAAGGAACAAATATTCTGAAGGAACTGCAGTTTGCTGAACTAGTTGTCCCCTTTTCTTCAACTCTGACCTCTAACTGCACGCTTGCCCCCTTTTCTTCAACTCCACCATTGCCCCTGCTTTGACCAATTCCCGCACCAATCCCTATGGTTTCACCTAGTTTGATCACAAAAAGTGGCAAACCCAGGGGAAACTGTGCGTTGACTTGGCCAAAGCAGGGGCAATGGCAAATAGTCAAAAAAAAAAGGAGCAAAAGTGCAGGTAGAGATTAAAGCTGGGGCAGGCAGCAGTGCTTATTGCTTCGGTCAGGAGGTGCTGATTGTGACATTAGACAAAACAAAAGGTTGATACCTTGGGAGACCATACAGAATGAGAATTGCAGTCACTTCACATCGCCGTGTCAGCCTATATGGCTCTGTTATCATTCCCATAATTTTGTTTCCAGCCATTCTTGGTCTCCTCAGTATCTGAAAACATAATTGCCACATTCAGAATCCAGCAGAACAACAAAACACGAATTAAATGAGGAAAGAATAATCCAAATGATATTTGGAAAAACTCTCACCGTGCTAACAGTCTGTTCTTCTGATAAGCACAGTCCTCTTGTTTCTGGAAGATGGTGATGACCCTATTATCCAAAAGAAACAAAATAGATATAGCTAACAGTATAGTGGGATAGAAAAAAAAAAGTTTGGGTTTTGAGCATAGTAAACATACAGCCTTCTCTCCTTCCATGGCTTCATTCAAAGCTTGTCTCTCTACCAGAAGCAGAGGAACCTGCTGTTCCACTTTCATATTCAGTCCTTCGTAAAATTCCTGAATTTCAAGATACAAAGGCTGGCACTCGTTTGTATCCATCACTGCAGAATCAAGGCACTCCAGGCAGAGCTTACGACCATCGTCCAGTAATACATATCTTGATTCCCTTGGCTGGCAAGTCAATGAACCGTGTTGGAATGAATTGATCCAGATTTCACACAAAAGGCTCTCTTCTAACCATGAAATATGCCCAAAAGACCAAATTAAGACAGAAAAACGTGCCAACTGGGCATACCTCCATTCTTTCACAACTACAGCACCTCGGAGTACCATCCATTTCATGTGAAGGACAGTATTTTTGTATCCAGAAAGGATGTGCCCTATATTCAATAAGGCCATTCATATTTGTAGGAATCTGAAAAGAAGAAACCATGAGATGGCGCATATGAAAACATAAAATAGAAGTCAACACAATCAACTTTCTACTTACTGAAAACATAATCAATCAGCTAACTAACATTTGTAAGTAACTACAAGCTTCCGAGCCTGGGTAGTTGCAGAAATTTACGATAAAATCATTGCAGAAATTTACGATAAAATCATGCAAGTAATCAGTTTAGCAAGAGTAAATATGTCAATCATGGAAAATTGTACAGAAAGCACATTCTCCATGATATTGGAGGCAGATTTTTTTTAACACAACAGGCATGCAAAATGTACAGCAAAAACAACTTATAGCATAAACAGATCAGCCAGGGTAAATAATGTGATTCTTACAAATTGCTTGCAGACATCACATTTTGGGTGAAACTGCTCCTTGTAGCAAGTTTTATGGTATGGATGATTCCCGGACATAGAGAACTGCAGCATGGCTTTAAGGTCAGTACATTCAAAGAAACTGCTAAAAAAAAAGTAACAAAAAAGTTACCTCATAGTCATATATTGGTTGACTACAGGCATGGCAACGAAAACATTCCGGATGCCAAACAGCTCCCATGCAACTGAGAAAACGTCCGTGACCAATCTCTCTGTGACATCCTCCGCATGCTCTGCAGAGAAGTACACTTTATAATAAAAACAGTAGAAAGAGAAAAAGGTCAAAATGATATCTTCCATGCCAATCATCCTAGTGTCTTCTTGAGCATTACAGCGTCTTTCTTATTACGATCAAGGTGAAAATCATACATAATTTCTTGTTATTTTGACAGCATTTGAAAATTCACATATCTACAATTTTTTATTCTTTTGATAGCAATGGAAAATTTCACATGTCCAAGCCACTTCTGTTTAAGGCAACCACATCCTTGAGAACATGCTTCATCCTTCTGCATATAAAGTACCTCAACCACAAGCCCCATCCACTTTAAAACATTTGCTTTCATTTTACATCCGAGCTCTAAATTTCACCACAGTTTGTAACAGTTTTCCTAAAGACTGGAACAAAAGATAAGGAAACCGAACTTGGCATGATAACGTGCACACTACACAAATCAGATAGCAACACAGTTGTATACCTAAAGCTGTGTGGGATTTTTTTTTTCTAAATAATTATGCCATCATGCCTCTGGCTTCTTTACTACATATGCAAACTCAACCGGAACTTTCCTTATAGGACAACCAAGCTTGTTCAGTTGTTGTAATGTAATTGGTTAGTGGGGGAAACCAGGCCAGGGCTTTATGAGTTGTTGATTGAAAAGTGGAGACACCTATATCCGCCTTTTCTCTGGTCCTTCCAACGAAGAAATGCATAGCTCAATTGGTGGGAGGTGTGGGGTGTACAGTTTGATTCCTCTTCAGTTTTTAATTTCTACAGATATTTTCTTAACATAGAATTATCTAGTCCTAGGTAGTTTCGTTAACACGAAATGACTGCACCCATTGAAAAGTCTGCTGGTATGAGTTCTCACTCAAGACGCATTATCTCATTGTGATTAGCAGTGTTTGTGAAGCCACTAAACAGAATGCGGTAGCCAGGGAAGGAATTATGTCAATCAATATTCAGGCGCTTTAGGTAGAAGTAGAAGAAAATAAGATTTGCCATTTTTTTGTAGTATGCAGCCAGTATGGTCCATAAGTTCATTTAGTGTACTTCCTTTCTGGTAAACTAAAACATCAGTTCAGTTATATGCTTATTTGCTATTTCATAACCATCAACTCAAATTGCACAAAAGCCAGAATAGTAAAGTAACCAAACTGAAATGAACCTGAATCCAGATGAGAACATAAATGGTAATGGGTGATATGCATTTCCACCATTGGCACTGCCATTTTCGCGAGGTGGCTGATATGAATTGAGACCACTGCCAGTTTCGCGAGGTAGATGATATGCAGTGCCACCATTGGCACCGGCACTGCCATTTCTGCGAGGGGGTGATTCAACATTCAAACTTTCCTGGATAGCTCTTGCAAGTTGCTCATCCTCCTCCAAATGCATATCCTTATCTACAAGTGGAAACAAATTAAACCAGAAAGTGTCACACATTAATTGCATGAATTCATAAGAAAACTAGCAGCACTAGAGACATGGAGTAAATTGAATAACAATAGTCTTAGAGAAAATTTTGAACACAATACGCTACTATGTAACACACTAGTGCTCAATTCAGGGATGCACTTTTCTTAATTGGTCTTGGTTACATTCCATAAGAATATTCAGCGAGCAATTGTTACATTTGACCACAAAAATTGAAGAAACCATTCTTGAATCCATCTTTAAAAGTAAGATTATTGATTAGAAGGATGCCACAAAAAAACAATTAACTATAAGATAATTCTTGGTTTCTTTATGGATGGATCTTTTTGTGACCAGATGTTTCCATTCACCTAAGAAAACCATAGAAATCTAGAACGAACTATTTCCACTTAAAGATGGAAAAGAAAAACGACTTTCTTGATCAAAATTAGACAAGATCAGAAACAATGAACAGAAATAAGTTAACTATCCTAGAGCAAACATTTCCGATGAACATACTATCATCATAGCAGTGGACTGGCTTCAAAGGGTTTTTTAAGCACCAGTTAATATGAGGGATAGGTGCTTCTCTAAAACACTAAGTACGTTGACAATGTCACATCATATGTAAACATAAGTGAACCATTCCTCTAAAAAATAAGAACCTGGATGAATGTCACGCCATAAATAAATTAATAAGAAAGAATACCAACCTATTGCCTTTGACTTTCTTTGCTCCTCTTCCGATAGAGAGAGTGCTATAGCACGGTCAATATCCTCATTGTTAAACTCTGAAAGGATGTCCTACATTGCATGCCAATATTTGATCAGTGAGATAATCGATTTATTACGTAGAAGCTTATAACAACAGCATATGGTATTTTTGAAGTAATTGGTGGCTTGGAGCTATCAAAAACCTCATTAGAAACGTATAGTTGCCCAGAAATTGGCTGACGTATATGTACATATTGATTGAAGCATCAATGTTGCCACAACCACCACGAGCAATAACGAAAAAGTTATTTTCATGTAACCACTCTCAAAGCATTGCGAACACTGAGCATTAGTATCAATATAAGGAGAATTTTAATGGACAAGACGTAGTGATATATATTTATAGCAGTGGAGTAAAAAAGCTGTCCTTTCAAGTAACTTGGGTACAAAAAATATATCCATCAGACCTTTCTTTTTTCTCAATAACAAGAACAGGACAAGTTTTCTTGGAGCTCACACCAAGTCACCAACTGCATCTCCTTTAACTAAGCCAGATAAGTAGAATTACATCCTTTTAATCCTGAACTAGAGTTTAGGAATGTACCTAGAACCTCCAGTATACAGCATTGCTCAAAAACATAAAATGTTAACAGTAACGTATGGCATAAGGTTCTTACAGTCACAACAGGAGAGCTAGAGGGTTCATTCCATGCCGTGTCTTCTACAGGTCTGCCGTGATACTGCCCTTCCGAGATATTGTGGGTTGAACCTCTAAAAAACTTGGTCAGCCAACCCATATTCCTCAAAGTAGCGATAGAACAATAGCTGTTATCTGCAATTATACCGAAATGTTAGGACACGCAAAAGGGATGATGAGATCGGTACAACTGAGGCCCCACACCAATTGTTATCGGGAAACAAACTGCACCAGCACTTGGATGCCAAGTTCAATCGTGTAAGCGTCAACAGATTATTTATACATCCTCCAAAATAGAGAACCTACTCGAACCGTGGATGGGTTGGATTAGATTAGTACGGAACCACCCGCAGACAAATCCGCAGCAGAACTGAACCCAAGCCAGGAAAAGGATTTGATTGCTAACTACAATCACTACTGTATATAGGCTCTAGAATCCATCCAAACGCGCTGGACCTGCTTACCAGGAGACGAGACCGATCCAAGTCCGGATGGATCTCCGCTCCACTGCGCCCGTAGAGACGAGGCGGGAGGCGGCGGCCGCGGGCGAGGCCTCTCCTAGAAGAGGGACCTGGCCTCTCCTGTAGCTGCCGTCCCCAGGCGCCGGCGGGGCGATGGCCCGCCCGCGCAACGAATTGCCAGGAAGAAACGAGTCGGCGAAGGAATCGGAGGAGAAATCGGGAGAGCGGAGGAAGTGGAAGGCAGGCAGGCGAGTAGGGGAGTGGCGCTGGGTGGGCGAGAGCGACCGAGCGCGAGCGGGCAGGTTGCGATCCCAGGACGAAATGACCCCGCCGCTTTTTTTTTTTTTTTCTTTTTGGTTCGGGGGTTCGGACTGGCCTCGCTTGCCTTCCAGGTGATCTCTCTCGGCGACGAGAGGAGGGCGCGGCGGCCGACGCGGTGGTCGGCGCGGGCGAGCCGATTGGCCGGCAATGCCCGCTCGGGGTCGGGGTCGCGGCGTCAGGTGCCCACGCAGAGAGGCCGGTGGCGGGGTGGGGTAACGGGCCACGAAACCGAGGAAGGAAGAGCCGGTGGACGCGGACACGCGACAAGTCGCCCAAAGCGGCTGCCGGTTAGCACCCAGAAAGTCGCTGGATTCTCCTCACGTTTTTGGTCTCTCCGGGCAACGGGCAAGAGAGACACTTGGGGTTGTTGGAGCGCTTGAACTTGTCACACTGACGCGCTCAGCGCTGTTGAGTTTCCTTTGAGGTTTGAATGGACAAACATACTTGTCAATCTGCTAAAAAATCATATTGATAACAATCACAAAGGTAGAAGCCATACCAGATCATCGCGGACGAAACAAAAGCACGTTAGGTTACACGCTCTATAAAGTGCTGCTTTCAGTTGGAAAGCAAGGCAGTCTGTAACACTCATTAAACAACCTTAGCCATCGCCCCAACACATATGCACCATTCACAACAGTTACATTTTCGTCTCATAAGATCACATATGCTCTCGAGGATGCTTATACAAGATGATTTCCTCCTCGACCTCGGTCCTGGCGCCACTCACCAGCACCCAGACCTCGGAGATCTTCTCCACACGCCCTTCAGAGAGATCGGCAATGGTGAACGCACGCAATGTTGGAGCTATGGATTCCGATCCTTCTGGTTGATTTTGCTCGTACCTAGGAATCGTTTGGGCAGATTTCACTCTAGGCACGACTGCTCCGTTCAGATATATGGCGTGGTTGGCTCCAAAGGCGATCATCTTCCTCAAGCCTCTCCTGTAGGCTAGGCTCTTGTGCATGTGCCCAAAAACGACCAGTGGGATGGAAACTCTGGCTTCCCTTTGCAGATCGGAGATGGCTCGCTCAAGATCTACTTGTTCAAGCATGTCACATATGATGTAGCTGTGTGAAGGAGAGGCAAAGTAAGTAGAGGGAAAGTATTGCTATGAGCCACAGACCTGGATCGCCATGGTCGCCGCCACCAGGTACCCAATCCCGCCCACAGATATCATCCATTCTGGCACCTAGACCTGCGTAACAATAGCATTGTATAGGCATATTATGACTTCAAACTTTTTTTCATGTGTTTCATTTCATGAACTACCTATGAAATTTGTTTGTTTCATGAACTACCTATGAAATTTGTTCAATCAAATATTAACCTGTTGGTCCATTATGTGCAAGCAATACAACAGAATGTCCCTCTGGTGCACCTGCAGCAGCATCGTATATCTTCTGTGCACTTCCAGCCATATCATTGACACCATAACTACAAGGTATTGTAACAATAGTAAGTGGTCAATGGTGATTTGGTGAAGATGGATCAAAACTACAGGTATCAACAAGGGCTAGAACCCCTCCAAGGAAAAGAAGAAGGAAACAAGAATATTGTGTGGCATTTAATAAGGCTATAATTGATCGCCAAAAAAAATGAAGCTATAAAAAAAAAAAGAAAAAGTGAAGCTATATTTTCTGGAGAGTAGTTATGCAATAATGAAGAAGGGGTGGCATAGATTGCCAGTGCAATAAAACCAGGTATAGATCTAAATTTTCCAAGAGCTACTGTGACTGACTACACCAAACAGTAGCCGATTTAGCTAGAGCTGCAAATTTCCTATTGTAGTCTACCATTTGATCCTAACATCATGGCCAAAAGGTGAAGAGTAGTTCATAATAAATGATGATATTTGGGTACGTTGTGTTAATCATAGTTAGTGATGTATGAATGAGAATCAAATAATGTAGCTCCACAATCATCAAGCGAGCAGACAAAAACTGTGCGCATCCAGTAATAGGTAGCCATCCTTCTAAAGATAAGATATGCCTTCAGTCCTTAAAAGCATCATCAATCTATAGTGCACTGCTGGACAAGAACCAACTCAAATCGAGCAGGTATCAGTTACCAGTTATCACCATTTCACACAGCTTCCTACCACCTAAGGTCATTCCAGTTGTAATTCTACTGCCTATGAAAAGAACCAGATAACCAGCCAAGTGATACAACTAGGATCTCAACAATACAAAACATTGAATCAAGGCATCAATTCTTATTTCTGGTGGAGTTCTGATCCAGATTAGTTTCGGTTCCCGAACAGACCACAGATATTACAAAATCTCAAAACAGATTCAAGAAAATGACAAAAGAAATATCAGAGTATAAAACAAAAGAGTTAACAAGCATATGTATGTATTTGTTATCATATCATATCTCTTACCAACCATTTTGACAGAAGCTTTGGTCTAAATAGCCTATCACCCCCACAGGAAAATGGCCGTCCACCAACAACACTCAGCTTAATTGATGGGAAGTCCAAACATTTGTATCCAACATGCTGCTCACCAAGGCTGATATTAACAAGAAAAAGGAAATAAAATATAAATACTATTGATCATTTTCCAGCTTAGGAAGTATATTAATCTAGTGAAGAGAGAAGACAGTTAACACCAGGATCATTCTACATGGCTATAATCTGGTTGAATCCATCTGGTAGTTAGGCCAATAATCGACTTTTAACTTAGTCCTAGAAGGCTAGTACAGTTTTACTCAACTAACGTCCAATTGGGTTAGTCACCCAAAAAAAAAAGGTTCAGTGTTATTCCAATTTCATTCTTCTAAAGTGGAAAGAAATAAAGATGAAACTCTTAAAGTGACGGTGATCAAGTGTGAGACAGCTGAGAGCACAACCTCAATTATGCAATCTACAAGGTGCAACATCTACTTCAACAAAATTTCCTTCCTAAAAAAACCCTGCTATCCTAGCAAAATATTGCAATAAACAATTAAACGCATAGTTTATTGCAAAAAAACAGGAATATCTTACCTTGAGAGCTGAAGCCGAACACGATCGACCTTCCTGAATGCCAATGACGACATAAAAAGAAATTGAATTACTATAGTACTTTCTCCTTTCAAGATGAAATCATAATTCTTACTTCTCTGAGAATTGATGCGTGTGCCAGCAATCATGATTGCCAAGAATTGCCGCCTTTGGTAACTGAAGATCTGAAATGCTTTTCACAAGTTCAACATTCTCATTTCCATAATCACCTGCCATATTTGGAGAAAGGGAAAATAGAAGATGGCAAACACCAATAATTCATTTCACGGAATAATTGAGTAAAACATGAAGTAAAGGAAAAATCTGGAAAGCAGCGTACCTGTAAAAAGCACTAAATCCGGCTGCATTTTAAAGAGAGCTAGTTAGAGTTTCTGAGGAAAAGAGTACTTCCTACAGTTCTGTTGATACAAAATATTTTCCGTTTGATTACGTTGTCACTGTGTGAGGAAGTATTGCAAATGTATGGAAAGCATCTCTATAATAGGAATCCTGCCCCAAACTGCGGGTATCCAATAGGGCCACGTCCCACGTTAACGCCTGAACCATCAGATCAAGCCAACTCACAACTTGAACCGTTAGATATGGATCGTCGCAGGTCCATCACCCATTAAGCGGGGAAAGTGCGCTCTCGTGAATGTTCGCGAACCCGTTCTGACGACAGCCTGGTGCCGCGGGCCTTGTGAGTCGCAACTCGCGAGCGTGCCAGTCTCTAGTGGTCCAGCCGCTCGCGACATCACTCTTCACACCGCCCTCGGCCGACAGCCCCTCCGCCCTCATCCCTCCTCCCAGCTTTCACGCGCGCGGCCTATGCTCCCATGCCGTTCGCATCGCGGAGTGGGTGGCCTCAGTGTGGTGGAGCGGCTCGCCAGTGCAGCAGCCAGCGATTTGCCGGTGGCTTCCGCCATCCCCGACCTGCTCGGTGGCGCAGCCACCGCCTGCGCGACAATCGACGATTCTGCCGCTTCTTTCCAGAGGCATCGGTGGTAGTGGCCTGCTGCCCCCTGGATGCAGCTTCTACTCGAAGCCTTCCATTCTGCGATGAGCAATGGGGATGCAAATGATTGCCACTGCATTATGGGCTTCCGCTGATGCATCAACATTGAGCTCAAGTTGCAGCTCCAGGTCCGTCCGTCCCATGCTCCCTCCCTCCTCTATCTAGCGCTGCTCATCTCCATCTCTTTGGTCCTGCCTGCCTTTGCCACCCATGCTCTCCCAACCATTTGATGAAATGCCTGAGTGGGCTTGTTTCATTGTTTGTCGATAAAAATAACATTACTTATCCTCGAGGTCTAACATTAAATCGTAATGCTTTCCTGGCCATTGTGGTGCAAATGAAACTGCTAGATCAATGTCGTAGATTAACTACACCTTCGATTGGTAAGTTTTATTGAAAGCACTTTTCTTTAACATTACAAGACTAAGTTTATATTTCATTATAATCCACTAATCCATAAACAAAGGGGGCTTCTGCTCTAATATTAGCTTCCCAAAATAGTATTCCAGTTATCCAGTGATACTATTACCAAAAGGAACTACGATGACCCATCGCTATTTATTGATCTTGTGCTAGCCTACAGAGTTGCATCACTTTGTCCGAGAGGTGGCAATAATGTTGAAGCCAGGCATACAGAATCAATGGGATGAGAGCTTAGCCTAAATCAGATAAATTGTTCTGCTCAAGGCTACTTAAAATGCTAATCATTTTATTGGGACAAGAACCTTGGGCTCATCCCATTGTTTATTCCTTGCGATGACTTTGTATCTAACTGAAGTAATTCTATTCAATTGATGCCTTCAAGGATAAATTCTTGTATTAACACAAAGTGCACTATATGTTGCAGCTACGACATAGCTGTTGGCTTAATTTCAAAACAAAACGCATTTGATTGTGTTATAAATATAAATAATATTATGGTTACATATTACACAATTATATTTTTTCTACCAGAGACATGCTCACTTAACAGTACCAGTGATTTCTATTATCGCAGCTAAAACCTTTTTTTACTTCACTTCCTATTTAGGTTTGCACATTGGAGTACAAGCTTAGCCGAACAGTGCTTATTTTGAATTTCCAAGAATCTTTACTCACAATGCTAGCAAACAGATCTTCAGTGTAGCTTTTGTTGCTCTTGCGATAAGAGATAACAGTTACACTGTTTTGCTGGAGAGAAAGTCAAATCAGTACACTGTCCTCCAGTGGCACTAGCACATCTTCTGGTAATGGTGATAAAAAAACTACTGATCTATACTTGTTATTTCAGAATCAATCATATGTGTTCATTGTGACCGCTGCCTTTGTAAAACTACTGCCCTATACTTGTTACTTCAAAATCAATTATAGGTGTTCATTGTGACCGCTGCCTGTGGGCAGGCAGAAGTGAACCTTCTGTTGATATGATCGTTATCCGTTCTCAGTCGTGTCTACAAAAAAGACTCAACTAAACCTACTTCAAAGTGTTTCATTGCATGCTGTATGCCAATACATGCATATATATCATCGAACTCAAAGTGCTCTTTTTCCACAGCAATAACAATCTATATCATATAGGGCATGGAAGTGTCAAATTCACCAAAATTAGACTCTAACCATTGATAAATTCAAGCATAATTACCCAAACTTGCATATCTATTTATAACAATCACATATAGCCAAGTGCTCAAAGGAGGGTGCGGTATAAGCCGCACCAGGTTTTCTAGTATGTAATAATAGGACACATTTATTAAGTACCGCGCCAGGTTTTCTAGTATGTACTAATAGGACACATTTATTAAGTGTACACAGCCTAACAAGATATCCAATGGACTAGTTTAACAGAAAGTTGAAAGGTCAATATGCAATACCTGAAGAAATTGGAGCGCCTTTGAATCTTCCTCAAGGGCCCAATCATTGTGCTGCAAGGCTCAACACATAAAATCCAAAAATTAGTACAGCACACGATTAGAGATCTCATCATATGAAATTTTAAGCCCAGAAGAATAAATGGTAGGTGTTATTCTTTTATTCTTTTACAACTACAATTACTGGTCTAACACTGACTCTGACCAAGCCACAAAAGTAAGTCATTCAACTCACATCCATGAGAGGAAAACAAGTGACTAGTAGCTTTCCACAGTGTTTGATCAGCAGAACATGGAATCAACAATCCACCTGAGACTCTGTGCTTGGCTATGCTCGAATTTGGGGAACACAGCCCATGTAATTGTCTACCCCCAAGGCTCAAGGGCCAAAGGAAATCATCTCCCCATTTCAGACATTCTAAACTGAAACTCTAGAAATCAAATACCGCCTGAGTGCCGCTGCGCCCATCCCCGAACCCTACCTACGCACGCACCATCCAGTCACCCCAAAACCGCAACAATCAAGTCAATGTGAGGAGCCCCAGTTGTCAAAGTCCTCTCTCGCCACCTTGCTTCTAAGTTCTAATCCCTTGAACCTGGAAACCAACATGGGATAACATAGGCTATACCCGTACCAAACCCACATGGTTGTCAAGAGAGATGGAGGGTACCACGTCGCCGACGACTGCGATTCGGACGCGATGGCGGCCTGCGCCGGCAGCAGAGTCCATGACCCTGCGACTGGGACGGGAAGGAGGAGAGGATGGGCGAGGAGGAGGAGGGTTTGCCGAGGCGCGCGCGGCTACAGCTGCTCCGGCCGCCGACCACGAGGAAGGAGGGCAAGACCGCAAGACCATTTTCTTTTTTCAGTTATAAAAGGGAAATTTCTCGAACTACTACTCTTTGTTTTTTTCTCAACTCCATATGGGCCGGGCCGCGTTGTCTGGTGGCTCCTGCACTGGACGCACGCGCATTGTATGGATTGTTTCCCTCCACGGCTCCACCAAAATTTATTCTCACTGATCTATATACCTCAAAGTTTCTCCCCTCTTTTTTTCATCAAGCTGTTCCGTGTGCTAGCAGGATTCCTTCCAATGTTCCGTCTGCTACCGGAACTCCTTCTGTTGGGACACCGGCATGGAGTCCGGCTCAATTTTTTTCATCCAACCGTGTCCAGCATGCACACAATGGGCAGCGTCTAGCATGCACACGACACGGACAGATATAGTCCAAGACCCAGCCGTTGGGTGACTTCGGTCCACTTGCAGCAAGGTAAAGCAACGATTCAATAAAAGCAGCAACTCCCGTTCTTCTCAACGAGGTGCAGGCAGGGTGTGTTGATGTTGTGGATGGCGGGTTCATCACGTCACGTCAACGAGGGACCGTTCCGGTCCCCTGTGGGAGCAGCCCAGCCGACAGCTCAAATTGATGGCACATCTACGGCCTGGTGATGCATTTGGCAAGAGCTGACCCACATGTAATATATGTTCGCTGGAGCTAAAAAACTGAGTTGATTTTGGTTGAAGCTGATTTATTGTGGGAGAAAATACTGTTTCAAAGTAAAAAATAAGTGTTGTTTAGCTGAAGCGAACAGAGTAATGGAGCAACGGCAATCCGACGATCGTCTTCACCTCGCCCAACGTCCGGTGGATGAGCACGGCACAAGAAGCATCAGCCCAACGGATGCCGTGTTCAGCCCGACACTAATGCAGCGGCACATCATATCAACGACAAGCATGTCCAATTCCGACAGCAGCACAAACAATAAGAGCCTGGCGTACTAGCAGAAGTAGCAACCGTGACAGCAAGCAACGACGGCCCAAAAATTAATGGCCAGCGATCAGCAGCAGGCAACACGGCGTGAACATGATATGCTTTCCAAACAAGTACAATGATCCAGCTTATCCACGGGATGGCACCAAAACAGCAACAGCTCGGCCGATACCTCAATATACGCGACTGTATGGCAACAAACAAGGCAACATCGGCCACCGACGATTGTCTGCAATGCAACAACAGCAGCCCGAATGCGAAGAGAATATCAATTATGGTTGGTTGGTGAAGTCCAGCATGAGCCCGGACGTGCCCTTGACGGCCTGACAGTTTTGACGCAAACCTATCAGTAATCTTACCCCAAAGGTCGCCCAGCAGGCAACGTGGCATATCGGCAATTGTGGCCAGCCTGAAGTGCATCAGCCGGTGAGGCTACGGCTCATCCGGCCTGTTCTTTTGGCTGAAAACTAGCGCTGATTTTGGCCGGTGCTAATTTATTCTAAGAGAGAAATACTATTTCGTGGCTGGAAATAAGCGCTGATTGGTCAAAAGATATTTTACCGATAATGATTCTTTTTTAAATTCGCTCATGCTTCTATCTATATCTCGGCAAAAATTTCTTCCTATTTTTTTCGTCCGTTCAGTCTGCCTTCGCCAATAACTAACAAATATAGTTTTTCCTGTCTAGACTTATATTATATAGAATAACACATGTTCATACGAATCAGAATAGATTTTGTCTAGCGCAATATAGAATTTAATATCAAAACATATATTGGGATGTATATGTAACACGGACTTATAAGACGTGCTTATATATATATATATATATATATATATATATATATATATGTGTGTGTGTGTGTGTGTGTGTGTGTGTGTGTGTGTGTGTGTGTGTGTGTGTTAGAACAACTCAAGTGGAAAGAGCACAAATAGGATTAGATTTATGGGAAAATTGATATAGTCATAAAAATAACAAATGGAGTTCAGACATTTGTATTTTGAGACTCTAAAAATACCATATATTTAGATCCGAAAATAGTAACACAAATAAATATATAATAAAACGCACGTCCTCTTTCATTAGCGCTTGTTTTTTTATCCCGTTGCAACGCACGGGCATGTTTTGCTAGTAATACTAAAGAGACAAAGGTTTCTCCACCAAAATTTTCGTCTGCTCCCCGCGGCTCCGGATTCTCGCGTGTGATCTCGCTCGCTGGAGTCCCGCTTTGCTCCGTCTCGAACTCCCGTCTCAAAAAGCCAGTCCGCATCAAGCAGCCCTGAGCTCGCGCTGGCCAAGCCCCAATCCAGATCCTGGTACGCATCTTTCCTTCCGCCGCAATGGTGAATGAAAGCTACGCGCCTGTCAGCGTTGCTCCCTCCCTGTCGACGTGCTGCCCACATCCTCCGCCCCACTCCAGAGTCCCAATCCGGCTCGCCTTCCCTCTGTCTCCCAAGGCCGCCATATTAATACCATCCGCCACCCCCTCGCTTGGCCACCAAGAACGCAATCCAATCCCGCTAGGAGATCGAACCCTCTGATTGATTAGTCTAATTTGTCATCGGCTTCAACAGGTCCGGAGACATGGCGACGACGACGGTGCTGACGGTGGAGACACACAGCAGCAGCAGCAGGCGGGCGGCGGGAACCGGATTAAGGTATCCAGCTCTAAGAAGCCTCTATTCTTCTATGTCAATCTCGCCAAGGTATATGTCCAATCGATCCATCTCTCGGGTCGTCGACGAGGCGCATGCACACGACAGGGACAGCGTCGCAGGACCGTGCTGAGAAGAACTGGAGAAGGCCCGCCGAGTAGGCGTGCTGCCCTCTCCCGTTGCAACGCTGTGCTGCGGCCTTGCCCATCCTGGATCCACGGCTTTTACTCATCCGATTGGGCGACCGCTCGCGGCTCGCCAAGTGCTCAGGTATTCGTCGGGTCCTCATCCGCCATAATTTGGTGGATATGTGATTAGGTGGGTTTGATTCCAGTCGATAATCATTTTGGCAGGTGATGTGATGCACTGTGCAGTTCGAGTTGTGCCGCCATCAACGGTACACAGTCAATTATCTCATGGAAGACGGATTCATCATGCTTTCCTGAATTATCCTTAATTACTCGTGTGGTTCGTTTCGGATTTTATCTGACCTGTGCATGCTTGATTTTGGCTATGTTGTGTACAGATGCACTTCATCCATGACGTTGTAACTTAATGACATGGCCGAAGTTGATGTAAATCCTACTATGCTGGTTGAAACTGCATACTCTGTATAGGCCATATCCTATACGGTTTTCAGAAGCACTCTTGCTGTTTTCTGGTTTGAACAGCTGATGTTTGGAATGTGTCTAATATTGGTCATGTTTTTGTTGCCTATTTCAGGAGACTGACACTTCAGCTGAGAGTGCAATGGAGGCCAAGATGGGGTATGGCTATGTGGATATCAGTGTTGAGATACTGAATGAATTATCAATCAATAGCCCAGGCGGCTAGCAAAGTAACTGAAAGGTCCTAAATGGCTAGAGGGGGGTGAATAGCCTATAAAAATCTACAAACAACACTTAACAAGCCGATTAGTAACAATAGCAAGCTTTACAAAGCACTACCTCTAAACTACACTATGCAAGCCACGTAGACAAGTATACTACACTATGATCACTAGTTCACACTCAAAGGCTATGTCACTACTATACACTACTCCTAAGTGAGCAACTAACTAACAAACTACACAAGAAAGTAAGTACATAAATGTAAAGAGTAAAGGTGATTTCAATACCCCCGGTGTAGAGAAGATATGAAGTCCAATATAACCAATCAATCAAATACAAGAGAAATCCTCGGTAGAGAGATAACACAAGATTTTTTACCGAAGTTCACTTGCTTGCCGGCAAGCTAGTCCTCGTTGTAGCGATACACCCACTTGGAAGTTCACGCGCTAATTGGTATCACACGCCAAACCCTTCTCAAGGGTGCCGCACAACCAACACAAGACGGGGATCCACTAAGCTACGTGCAATCTACTAAAGATGCCTTTCGCGATCTCCCGCGGGGATAGGCTCAAGAACCCCTCACAATACCTTGATCCGAGGCGGAGACAATCACCAACTCCCCTCAACGATCCTCGCAGCTCCAAGCCGTCTAGGAATCTGCAAACTCCAAGAGTAATGAGAGAAAACCGCTGCGAATCACCGCTATCAAGTGCCTCTAGATGATTTTTATCAATGCAATGCACTTGATGCTCTCCAAACTCACCAAATGATGATCACAATCAAGTAGGATGAGTGAGAGTGGAGTGGGAAGGCTCACAAGTATGCTATGATGTTCAGGAGTGCCAAGAGATCCTTCCCAAATCAGGCAAGTGACTATTTATAAGCCACACACAAGGAACTAGCCGTTTTAGATTTCACTGCGTACCGTCGGACTGTCCGACGTCCACACCATCGGACTATACCGCACGGTCCGACGCCCCGGATGAACGCCACGTGTCACTAGCCGTTTGAAGTCGAACGTTGGATCACAATGGCTAACTTCCCGCGCTAAATGAACCGTCGGACGGACGAACGTCGGACCAACACCCGCGGTCCGACGCCCACTGCCACTGCACCGTCGGACTGAAAATACACGGCGCGTCGGACCAAACGAAACCACGGTCCGACGTTTCCAGAGAGCTCCCCAAGCCCTGAAAACCGTCGGACGTTGGTCCGACGCTCACCATCGGACTAACGCCGAGAGTCCGACGCTCTCAGAGCTCGCCACGTGTCAGCTCTCGCATGATCTGCACCGTCGGACGCTTCGGACAATAGTCCGACGCTCCTCCGCAGGGTTAGCCGTCGGACTGAGGCTAATGGTCCGACGCTCTATTTTCTTAGGATTTTCATTCAAACCTTTGACCCTTTGTTCCCATGTGCTAACACCAAGTGTTCTACACCTTGTGCACGTGTCTTAGCCTTTTCAAAAGAGTTTTCAAAGGGTTTGTTAGTGTCACTAGCATCTATATGCAATACAATGATCATGAACACCTAGTGGCACTTGATAACCGTATTTCATCAACGATTTCGCCCCTCTTGATAGTACGGCTATCTATCCTAAATGTGATCACTCCCTCTATGGAGTCTTGATCACCAAAAGCAAAAAAGCTCCTATGGATTATACCTTTGCTTCGAGCTCCTAGCTTTTTCACCATCTCTTGATGAAACTTGTGGACTCCTTTTGATGATGGACTTATACCATTTGCATGGATGCCGTCAATAGGGCTTTCTCCTTTATTGATGGGCTTACACCATTTTCATGGACGCCGTCATTGCCCTTCACTTGTGGCCTCCACCGACCCGGTCCTTTGCTCCATCTTGTCATTTGCTAATCAATTCTCATGAAACACTTAGAGCAATCGTTAGCAAACTAGGTTTCATCAATTACTCAAAACCAAACATGGGCTTTCAGTAACTCTTTAATTTAAGAAAAGTGCTTGCAAATTTTAACTCAATCTCTGAATTAGATGCGGATGATGCACGCTTCCTACACTTTGCTGGCTCCTTTATCTGACTATAGTATTAGCGATTTGGGACTACAAAGTTGGTTCACCTTTCAAGGTTCGAAACAGAATGCTCAAGGAAGAGGTCACAGAAGCTTGCATTGGAGCACTCTCAAAAAGTGTTTATTGCTCAAGATCAAGGCTCCAGAGCCTGTGCATCAATACCTTAGTTAGTATTCATAAGTTTGCAACAAAATATCTATTTAGGACAAACTTGAGTACTGTTTTCTAATTAGTGATGCATTACCACATTAGATTGGTCTACAAATGACATATCAGAAAGTGTTCTGTACTTTAATTCCATTTTTAATCAGAATGCAGTTTGTTTTCTGAGAAGATTCCATTACATACAAGACACTAGCATACCCTTTCCCCTTCACACTGTTGTAAATAGCAGGAAATTCTTAACTCACATGAGGTGCATAATTTTTCAAATGGTGAGGACAGAAGAAAAGAGGGTGGCCCATTGGCCCATTGTGTTTGCCGTGTTTACATGGTTGCTGATACATATATAGCATCTTTGGAGCCTATGCTGACCTTGACATGAGTAACGGATAATAAACTGTACGTCCCGGTGCAACGCACGGGCATATTTTGCTAGTTGTATCATATACGAGGATGCATAGAGTACCTCTATGCTATATGCAAAGTAACACGAGTTAGTTCTCAATTTCACTTTTTTATAGAGTTTCTAGACATGTCGTCTGACTAGTAAAGTTAGAAGCAAGATAGATCTAAAACTAATTAAGGACATGTTTAGTAGAGCATCACTCTTATAGTTCTTTGACTCTGTTCTTTGATTCACTAGTAGAGTGATTCTACTTAAATATGGTGGGGAGCAAATGAGAATTTTTTTGGAGTGATTCTTGCCGTTTTTTATTAGGGAGCAGTGAACAACATAAATGGAGGAGTGATTCTCACCTATTCTCCACCATAATCTATATGAGATCTAGTTGTTTGGCCAAGGATGAGAGTCACTTTCAGAGAGCCCTGTCACAACGACCCGTTGTAACTTGCAATAGGAAATTACATCAACCTATCTCCTGTAGTCACTAAACTGTAGGCGTTCGCTAGAGCCAAAGAATGGATTGGAGAATGGGTTGAGAGTGGAGCGTGAAGAAGATGATGAACCCAACTCTCAAGTTTGAAGCCATCTATTTTTGTAGCCTGATAGTTATTGATAGCCTAAGGATGGTAAGTACATATATTGTCGGTGAGGTAATTAAGTACACATGTTGTCGGTGGCTTATTAATACCCTTCTTGTTGCACTATACTAGTAATTAACTTTCTCGTCTATCTCCTTTGCAGTGTTTTATATGTCAAACTCAGAAATATACATGTAGCTTTTATTTATGTTTTCTTTAGAAATGAGCTATTATTTTTCGTTGTTGATGCATGAAGCAATTATCTGATTAAAATATCAAAATAGTTGAGAAAAGTCACATGTATGATGTTCTAGTAAAGATCAAAAGGCTAGCAAGAGTATAATAAAGAGCATTAAATATGAATAGAATTTTTCGCAGGCATAAATATGGATATATATGGGTCATACTCATACCAAAAGCATGACCTATTATGATAGACTGGTTGTTTAATCCTCTTGCTAAACTCAAGCCTAGCAAGAGCAGAGACACACGCAACTAGCAAAACATCAGATTAGCCAGTTCCGCGAGTCTGGCGACCGTTCAACCGTATGGCCCAAGTGACAGAGAGAAGAGAAGGTTCCTTCCGTTTCTCGCGGAAGAAGACAAAAGTCCAGCCGGACACCGGCACACCGCCGCTCGCCTCGCCTCGGCCTCGGCCTCGGCGGTGAAATGGAGTCACGGAATTTTCTTACGGCAGTAACTCACGACTCACTGACATCGGGCCCGAGAACTGGCTGGACAGAACGCATGAGCCTTGCAATTAGTTCTGTACGTAAAACCGCACTACCCTTCACATATGAGTATTGGTTGGGCACAGATGTCAGCGAGTTGTGTAAGTGAATTGTCAAGTGACAAAAGGCGCGATGTGTTCCAACGGCCCGCCTCGACGCTCGGCTCACCGTCCAGGCAGAGCAACCGCCTCACCAAGCTGCGGAGCTCCGCAATCAACCAGCCCGACGGCTCTGATCTCCTCCGCGGCCTGCTTCCCCCCAAAAGAAGCTCATCTGAGCCGTTGGATCGAAGTATAAATAGCGACGACCACGCAAGACCAGGCCCCTCTATTTCCCTCACCCGTCTCCCCTCTCACCTCCGTTTGTCTCCCCGAGAAGGCGAGCCGAGGCGGAGCCGGAAGGCGGGCGGCGAATCGTTCGCGGTCGCGGCCTCGCGATTTGGGGTTTGTGGCCGCTCTCTCTCTCTCTCTGTCTCTCCGTCCGAACCCCCATAATCTCTGGCGCTAACCCTAGCCCAATGCAGCAGGAGGATCGTCCTGTGGAGAGCGTGCGCGGGGGTGGTAGTGTGGTGGTGGAGCGGCGGCGAAGATGACGGCGCCGCGCGGTGGCGGGGACGAGCCGCCGCCGCCGCCGCCGCCGTCTTCGGCTGCGGTGGGGCACGCCGCGGGGAACGAGCCAGTGACGCCGACGTCCGCGGCCGTGTCGGGGCTCAACCGCCGCGGGTCGAGGGGTGCTGGCATGGCCACCTTCTCGATGGAGGTCTTCGACAACGAAGTCGTCCCATCCACGCTCAACAGCATCGCGCCCATCCTGCGCGTCGCGGCCGAGATCGAGCACGAGCGGCCGCGGGTCGCCTACCTCTGTACGTGCATTCCTGCTCCCGGGAATTATTGTGGTGCACTCGCGCGTGTAGTTTTTATTGGCGCGTCTGGTCTGAATTTTGCGACAAAAATGAATTAATCGAGCGCTCCTGATGAACGTTTAGCTAGCCTGGTTGTCTGCTTCGAAATTTTTTGGTTCGTGCGTTTTGACAAGTTTATTCTGAGATTTTTTGGGGCACATGTGCACGCCTTGATTCGTGATTTTCGAAAACGTTTTTGCCTAATTGTTGTGATCATCCGAGTCTATTCAGACAAAGAGTTGATGTGGTTTCGCTACGTCTCCCTGCTTCGGAAAGGAAATTTTGGAGTATGTGTTCACAACCGTACCTATCATAGCTCGTCTTCTATATGACCAACCGTATGCAATATGCATCAAATTGTTCGTTTCGGGAGCAATTTTGTCTTCCGGAACACAACACTATATGATTATCCTGCCGATACTATCTCGGTTTGTTTTAACCAGTTTCTAGTCAGATTGGCATGAATTGTAGAATATCTCTCGTTACTAATTATCTAAAAAAATCTCGTTACTTTTTTTTTCTAAGAAACAAAAGAATGTCGTTACTAGAATCGAGACTTGGATATAGGCGTGTACTCCATTTATGTCATGTGCTGGACCTCAGAATACGCAAGCATGCAGATGGGCTAGGTGGGCTGGCTTTCGGCCCATGGGAGTATGGGACCAAAGGACCGGCGCTACAAGACGGCAGCAGCTGCCTCGACAAACATGAAGCAAAGCCTACAGACTCTTCCTCCTCGATCTCTCTCTGACGCCCATTCGATCCTATGCTTCTTCTCCCTCCAACTCTGTTTCTCTAATCTGATTTCCCTGCTATTGCTGCTACCCAGCCTCTATCTCTTGTCTCCTCAGATTTACATAAAACTATATCCCAATTTGTGCCCAGTTTACCTACTCCATTGTCATTGATTAGACCTGTCGAGGTTTACAACATTTGGTTATCAAGAGCAGTTCGATCCGTAGAGTTGGCGCCGAGATGACAAGGAACAAGGTCCGGTGTAGCGTGTGTGGTCAGCAGATTATTGAGGGCAAGATAGGTAACTCCAGGAGTGGCACCTTCAACGTATTCGATGAAATGCTTGTCTATGACAGACAGTTCAAAGCGGCTCCAAATAATGTCCTTAAGGTTGTGATTCACCATGCCCACTACCTAATAACTGAAGCCGTGCTACATCAAGTGTTTCACCCTTATTGCGTTGTAGAGGACATGAAGATAATAGAGACAGGTGCTGATGTTATTGCTTGTGTACAATATGGTTCGATATCAGCAGCTGCACAATCCTTGGCCCTTGGGAACCTTGCGGGGAAGGTATATCTATTATGGGTGTTGTCAGTTGTGTGCTTGATGTCGAGATCCGACAAGAATGGCGAACACCAACTGTTCAGTGAAATGCTAGGTCAGCTGGAACTGGAAGCAGCTGCAGGTGCTGTCCTCCGTGTCACTGTGAACCATATGCTCTACCCAGTGACCAAGGAGGTGCTGCATGGGCTCTACAACATCTATGGTGCCGAGAACATAGTGTTGTTTGTTGTGGCAGAGCATGTTGATGCTCTGATTGGGTTTCAATCTGTATGTGATGTAGAGCAGGCTCAAGACGCCACCCACAGGCATTGCATCTATGACAATTGCTGTGAGCTGGATGTCTGCTACGTGCCACCAAACCTCAATGGCATCACCAAGGAGACATCCACCACATGTACACTGCCAGCACCAACCATGACATTGGCACCGTGGCACGCCAGTGGCTGCGACTGCTGTTAGTAAAAAGTTTGACTACCTTGGAAAACATGAGCACTTCTTCCCTAGACATTAAAGCTCGTGGAGCACCACATACTGAGATCGAGGAGCCTGCTATCATGTCAACAACATCAAAGGAGTTGAAGATGACTGTGTCTAAGTCATGTGCAAAGATACTCACTATACTAAATTGTATGATTAAGGATGACTGTGATACCAACAGAGACACCACTTCCTTGGCTGTCAAACCTGCTAGTGATTCATTAGCCTTGACCATGCTGTTACTACCACCAAATAATGAGTTCACTGACATCAACACCATGTCCATCCCTGCTATTGAGCTTGCTGGTCATGCAACAGCGTTAACAGTGCTGCTGCAACCCACAACAGACAGGCCATACACCAACACTATCTCCAATCCCGTGCCATTGGTCACAGATGACTTGTTTCTTGGTCGTACCAACATCACCATAGACACCACTGAGAACAATTTGTTTGTAGACGGCTACCTGCATGCCAATACTGAGCCCTATGTTCTTTATGCTCCAAGTGACAACTTTATTTATTCTCACCTTAATGTATCTGGTGATCATGAAGTGTTCAAGAACTTATGCGATGGAAGTGCAGTATTGTTATGGACACCACTGATGACATTTGTTGAGAGGTAAGAATGGACACCGCCTATACTTATGCTGAGCATTAGGGAAGTTGTCGTTGATCACAATTATCAAGCTAAGATATCACCAAAGAACATGTGGGCCATTTTTATGTCTCTGGTTCAGCTGTCTCCTTGTCCTCCACCCATATGCATGAGAAGATTGGTACTGCATTGCGTGATTTCAGAGCAGACTAAGCCATATAATGCAAGTTTTCTTGATCGAGGTGGCTAACTTTAAGCATCATAGTTCCAAGTGTTGGGTTGCTGCTATTGGATGGGTATGCTGATTACAACTGCTCATGGGCAAGAAAGCAAACAGCTAAAAACTCCATGGCTAGCGATTCGTCAAGAAAATGAGTTGCATCAGGATGAATCCGAACCTGAATTTATGGTGAACTATTCTACTACTGGGTTTCTACAGATACTGTTGCCACCAATAAAGGACCCAACATTCATGCAAATGATGCAACAGCAAGAAAGATTATGACGACATGCCAGTGTGGATATTTCCATTCCGTGGACACTTGTGGAAGGTAACTCTGGACGTGGACAACACAGTGCTTGAATACATGACTTATTTCAAGGATCATTATGTCACCAAGGAACCATGCCACTGGGTCATGACAAGTGCCATAGTTGGTCAAGCACAAGCAATAATGAGTTTTATGAACCAGCGGCAAACTCCATGGGATCCTGGTGGCTATAATGATAGCGGTTTGGGGGCAAGCCACATATTAAGGGGAAGGAAATGTCATGTACTGGGGGGAAGGAAATGTCATGTACTGGGCCTCAGAATACGCAAGCATGCAGATGGGCTAGGTGAGAGGGCTTTCGGTCCATGGGACCAAAGGACTGGCGCTGCAGCAGCTGCCATAGCAAAGGGGCATTGACAAACATGAAGCACAAGGCTACAGACTCTTCCTCCTTGATCTCTCTCTTACGCCCATCTGATCCCCTGCTTCTCCTCCCTACAACTCTGTTTCTCTAATCTGATTTCCCTTCTATTGCTGCTACCCAGTCTCTATCTCTAGTCTCATTTTTACCTAAAACCGTCTCCCAATTTGTGCCCAGTTTACCTTGGAGGTTTGTAACAATTTAGTTTTTGTTTAAACCATTGCTATATGATGTCCATGATGGGTTTGCCTAGAGTAGTATCTCATTACTGGAATTGAGACTTGGATAAAAGGCTTGTGCTACTTCCTGCAAAATAGATGCAATTTTTTATTTCTTCAACAACACGGGAGAGATGCGTGTCATTTCATTAAGATAAGGAAAAACAAGTCCATATAAGGACCAACCCGAATATGTCCCTCACACCACACCCCTCATTAGAAGAAATTACATGTGTGCCATTGAAAAACCTTTTGCTGCCTTCATCATGATATATAGTTTCGTTGTGAAATTAGGTCGGTTCTATGCCTTTGAGAAGGCACACCGGCTGGATCAGAACTCCATTGGCCGTGGCGTTAGGCAGTTCAAGACAGCTCTGCTCCAACGTCTTGAAAAGGTGAGACACACCCTTGCTCCATATTGCCTTGCATGCTATAGTGTACGTAGTGTTCTCCTACTTTGGCTTTATTCATTTCAGTTTGTTTATTATAGTTGCTTGTTTTAGCTTGCCAGTAACCTTATTTGGCTTGCATGATTTGTAATCTGTACTCTGTTGTCAAATTTGTTACAGTTGGATAATAATTCTGAAAATAGCACTTGGTGTATTACTATATCATTTATATATGTGCCTCTGTGAGCCTCAGAAGTGAAGGTACATTATGTTGGAAAACAAGCCATATAGAGAACCAGTAGCTTTGCTAGCCTTTTGATTTTTACTAGAATGGAAAGATTCCTCAAACCAAATACCCTATTAATTGTTATATCTTTCACAATTTGGTCCTGAACTCAAATATCTAACTTGAGAATGTATTTGTTTCACTATTTTGCAATAAAACAGGATAATAGCCCTAGTCTTGCTAAGCGCGTGAAGAAAAGCGATGCTCGCGAAATCGAGAGTTTTTACCAACAGTACTACGAGAACTATGTTCGTGCACTTGACAAAGGGGAACAAGTTGATAGGTAATTCCTAAGTTTCCAACCAGAGCTTCCCAATGTATGCATAAGTCTAATCCTACTTATAAGCACCATGTCCCATGTCAATGTCGCTTGCAGGGCTCAACTTGGGAAGGCCTACCAGACCGCCGGAGTCCTCTTTGAGGTACTCTGCGCAGTCAATAAAAATGAGAAAGTCGAGGAGCTCAATCCTGAGGTTTGTGTTTGCCATCTATTCTTATTAGTTCTATTGCAATGTATCTAATGAGTTTCTCTAATATTCCCCTGCACAGATTATTCGCTTGCACAAGGATGTGCAAGAGAAGAAAGACATCTACACACCATTCAATATCCTCCCCCTTGATGCTGCCAGTGCATCCCAGTCCATCATGCAGCTGGAGGAGGTATGTACGATCCAAAAGAATAACGCCATTGTACTCATTTAATGAACAACAACAAAGCCTGCCAGTCCCAGGCAAGTTGGGGTAGGCTAGAGTTGAAACCCGCCAAGAGCCCCTAGTGTCACTCATTTAATGAAATAGTGCAATATTAACAGATCAAAGCAGCAGTTGCAGCCCTGCGGAACATACGGGGTTTGACCTGGCCTTCAACATTTGAGCCGCAGAGGCAGAAGGGTGGTCACCTTGATTTATTGGATTGGTTGAGAGCTATGTTTGGCTTTCAGGTATTCTGGTTCTATTTCAGTTTGATTGTTCTTTTTGTCATTAATGGGAATATTGGTCCGGCGCTACTTTAGATAGAATATGTATCATTTTGATCATATTCCTAGTAAAGCCTGGTTACATTTGTATCTAACATTAGCTTTCTTCTTATGTGCAGCGGGATAGTGTGCGGAATCAAAGGGAGCATTTAATTCTCCTCCTTGCTAATGTCCATATAAGGCTCGAGCCAAAACCCGATCCACTTAGCAAGGTTTGCTCTTTCACACAATTCATTTTGGTGGCTTGACCGTTAGGATGTGAAGAATTTGATATATTATGCTACTATTCTTCTGTTGTCAAACTTGTAAGTCTCCTAAAGTAAATTATGTTGGCTAGAAATGTGCTGTGATCCTAGCATCAGATTAACTGAGTTTTGAAATAGCTGCATATAAAATGTGAGACGATTATTGACTAGTTGCATTCTATCATATGGTGAAGACTATAACTATAGTTCAGTCAGTCCAAACATACGCAGACACATCACACATTACACAACAGATTGGGTATTTGATTGGATGCATGCATGTGCCTCAAGTGCATTACTAGATAATCCTAATCAAGCCCTTGTTTTTCACGCTTCTGAGTTAACTGAAGTTTTTCTTTATTCTTCAAACAGCTTGATGACCGAGCTGTCGATGTGGTGATGACTAAGCTATTCAGCAATTACAGGAAGTGGTGCAAGTTTTTGTCACGGAAGCATAGTTTAAGGTGTAATATTCCTTACAATTATTATGTGAGAAAAAAAACTCCTACTGCAAATAGTACTGATGATCTTGTGACTGCAGATTTCCCCAAGGTGCACAACCACAGGAAATTCAGCAGCGGAAGATTCTATACCTAGGTCTTTATCTTCTTATATGGGGTGAAGCAGCAAACATCAGATTTATGCCGGAGTGTCTTTGCTACATCTTCCATAATGTACGATACACTTTTTTAATTATCATATTTTGTGGCAAAGCTCGTTGCAATAAAGTTTATACACTATGACATGCCATCTTCGATTTGCTCAGATGGCATATGAGCTGCATGGTTTGCTAGCTGGAAACGTTAGTATTGTGACTGGGGAGAATATCAGGCCATCTTATGGTGGGGATGAGGAGGCATTCTTGAAGAAAGTGGTTACACCTTTCTATAGAGTCATCAGAAAGGTACTTGATAAATCATCACTGGAAAATGCGCAGTTAGTTTTGTTAAATACGGATAATTGTGATTGTTTGCAGGAGGCAGGCAAATCACAACATGGGAAGACACCACATTCTGCGTGGTCTAACTATGATGACCTAAATGAGTACTTCTGGTCTGCTCACTGCTTTATTTTCTTAGTACATATCTACTCCTTCACGTTTTTTTTGAAGAAACAGGAGGGGTAGCCCCCTACTGGTTAAAATATATTAATAATAGAAGAAAAAGGAGTTTGTAAGCAAACCAAATTCATGAAACATAAAAGGACACAAAGAATATTAAAAAAGATCACAATGCATTGTGTGTAACAAGTCCTACTCCATTCACTCAGGACATCTGATTGTTTCTCACTTGGGTGGCCTATGCGGGATGACGGTGACTTTTTCAAATCCGTGCATGATTCAAGGCCTGTAACTATGGTACAAATTTGATGTCCATATGTGTTCTGCCAATATCTCTTGCCAACAAATTTGATTGGGAATTGCTTGTGACAAACTTTGTTTATAGGCTGGAAGCTCACCACAAAAGGGTTCCACGAAAAGCACAGGGAAGACAAATTTCGTTGAGACTAGAACATTTTGGCACATCTTCCGAAGTTTTGACCGAATGTGGACTTTCTACATTTTGGCTCTACAGGTACTATACTAAAATTGTATATGGATGTTCTTTTATATTGACTACAGTTTGACACCTGCTAATCTTCTAGTGACTTATTGAACAGGCAATGCTGATTTTTGCCTGGAATGATTATTCAGTGACCGAAATCCTTCGGAAAGACCTTTTGTATTCTCTATCTAGTGTATTCGTCACGGCAGCATTTCTACAGTTCCTCCAAAGTATGTTCCCCTTTAACATGCTTTTTTCTGACCGAAGTTTTTCTTTAATATGTACTCTTTCTGTTCCAAATTATAAGACATTTTGGCTTTTCTAGATACATTTCTTTTACTATGTATATAGACAGTGTAGATCTAAGTGCATAGCAAAAGTTATGAATCTAGAAATGCCAAAACGTCTTATAATTTGGAATGGAGGGAGTATGTATCAGCATGATGGACAATAATTTTTTTCTGAACTATATATCTTTTATGGAAGCCAAAGCCATTGTTGCCTTATGTTCTTTAATTCACTCTTTGTACTTTAACCTTCTGTATGTGATTGACAAAGTGGGGTTTTTAGGGCGGAATGAACTATATTTGAATTTGTCTTTATTATTAAAATGGTGTCAGATGAACTTCTCAGTTAATAGATCGTGAACATATAATGGAAGTCAAATGTGGACTATATCTGAATATTGCTAGAAGGGATTTATAGAACATCTGATAATATCTGTTAGCCTTACCACTTGTAACTTTTAAGTTGGCCAATTTGTTTTTAAAAACACGTTTGCTCAACCTTCTTCTGATACCTTGTACTGATCCCCATTCCAATCTCATCAGCTCTTCTCATCTGTCTTGAGAACTATATGTAGCAGTCATGTTCTGGCCATGCTCTTGAATTTGGAGCTTATGTGTGTCCTCTGATATTTTAACACAATATTACACTTGGTTCCTCCTTAATTGAAAGGCAGAGCTCCTGCCATTTTGTTAAAAAAAAGTTTCTAGTTCGACGTATTACTGACCTTTTTCTGTAATTGATGGCAGGCATTTTGGATTTCATTCTGAACTTTCCTGGCAGCCATAGATGCAAGTTCGTTGATGTCATGAGAAATGTTCTTAAGATGATAGTTAGTGCCGTGTGGGCTGTGGTTCTTCCATTTTTCTACATTAGCACAGCATCTAAAGTCAATTTATTACCATTCAAGGGTTTAGAAAAATGGCTCCGTTATGTCAAAGGGGTGCCACCTCTATATATCCTGGCTGTGGCAGTGTACCTAATACCTAATATCCTAAGTGCAGCACTCTTCCTGTTTCCAATGTTCCGAAGGTGGATAGAAAATTCAGACTGGCATATTGTGAGACTGCTTTTGTGGTGGTCTCAGGTATTCAATTCAATCTAGTCTCTTTATTTTTGTTGTATATGTATTTAAAAAAATACTTATTCAACATGTTTGTAGAAAGTTCTTCCCAATGTTTCTGCTGTGAGACAACAGTTTTTTACTAGGCAAAGTCTTAAGATATTATGTGGACAGGATTCAATTATTTTGTAAGGATGCATTTGGTCACTGACTTATTCATGCTCTTTAGATTTCCTAGATCTGTAATTTGGTCAATGTTGCACAAATGCATTTGATCATTTCTTTGATTATTCGAATGACAGTCACGTTTACAAGAGCATCATGAATCATTGTCAATTTAGATTGTTATGCTCACTACATGCCAATCTTGTGATATATGTCAGGCATCCTATTATTTGTCGTTGGACAATAGTTAGCTCATAAAACAGTACCATAAAAAAATGTCAAATGATTACGGGTGAAAAGGAAGAAATTGTCTCATCTTTTGACGTTTGTCTGATCAAACGTGGTTTTGGTAATTGCATAGTTCTTCAAAGCATACTGCAAATCTCTTCTCTAACAATATTGTTCAGCCAAGCATTACCTATTGCATTTGGTAGAGCTACATAGTTAATAAAGGAGGTCATATTCTGTGCTACTCCAGCAAATGTAGATGTGTAATCAGCAGTATCTGAAAATGTTTGCGTAAATACTTCCACAGTCAAGTTGGTCAAAACATTTCGTACATACGCTTAACTATTTTTATTGCATGCACCCAAGCAATTTTTCGGATATTGTTCCTTGGTTTTGCTGCATCAAAATAATTCCATGCACATTTCTTGGCCCATACACTTGTTATACCATCCTAATTGCACAAAAAACTGCAGAAACGAATTTATGTTGGCCGTGGAATGCACGAAAGCCAAGTTTCACTTTTTAAGTAAGTTAATATGCTTTTGTTTATTTTCGACATTTATTTATTATTACTAGTCTTCTCTCTTGGGATGCTTATTCTCGTCTGTTCAATTCAAAGGTATACATTTTTTTGGATTTTGCTGTTATGCTCCAAATTTTCGTTCAGCTACTTTGTCCAAGTAAGTTCTACAATTAGATATTTTTGCAGTGATTCTTTTATGTGATGGATCTGAAGTTCATCTTAATTTACAGATTCAACCTCTGATAAAACCAACAAAGGACGTAATGGGTGTTCATAATATTCGTTATGAGTGGCATGAATTTTTTCCAAATGGTAATTGATCATTTCCTTCCTTCATTTTTTTTGGGTGAGGTCTTTATTGAGGGAATCCTTCCCTTCATATAATATAAAACTATTACCTTTGCAGCATCCTATAATATCGGTGCCATCATGTCGCTCTGGGCTCCTGTTCTACTGGTCTGTACTTACCCAATTTATATATATTATCTGTCTAGTAATATCAACTTATTCATCACCTTTGATTTAGTTATCATCTTATTCATAGCCTTTGATTTACTTACCCGACTTGTATATATTATCTGGCTACTAATATTTGTCTTTTTCATCTCCTTTGATTTGAAACATGAACTGTAACTCCAATATTTATTTGTGTTTTAATTCTTGCAGGTCTATTTAATGGATACACAGATTTGGTACGCCATCTTCTCTACAATATTTGGTGGCATGACTGGAGCACTTGGGCGACTTGGGGAGGTAATAATGAACCTAAATTAGAATGTGCTGAGAGTTTGATTACCAAATGATTCTTTTTTGCAATGACTTCTGTATTAAGTGGGTAATTGAATAGATTAAAATCACAAGCAGTTGCATAAACCAATAAGCTTTAACTTTACAAATGAAATAATTTATATACAATATAAAAAGTTTAATGCAAAATATGTTTCCTATGGAAAAATCTTACTGAAATGTTCTAATAGTTGAAATGCTTCTACAGCCTTAAAATCCAGTTGAATAGATAAGTTTAGGAATGTTATGTTAGAATAGTTTCACAAGACATTTTTATGTTTGTAAGGATGTGTGTTATGGCTTACTGCTCTCTTTATTTCTTTTCTGTTTAATTTTCAAGTTTTTTGTTGCTTTATTTAATGACATGTACTCTGTTCGTATTATATTAATAAATTTCAGCACGGAGACTCTGATGGCTTGTTGCACGCAGAATCTGATTAACTCCTTTAACTGTTGCCACATTTCTATTAGGGGCTGTTTGGATCCCTTCATTTGGAGGAGTTGAAATTTAGTTAACAACTTAGGCTATTAAACTTGGAATGTTACATTCCACCACTTTCTAAAGTTCACATATTAGCCTACCTCAATTTCATAGGGTGAGAAATGGAATTTGATTCTATAGATCACCATGCTATATTTCTACTTTGCAATTTATAGCACGCTCTTCAACTCGCTTCCACGGTAAAAATACAACATATAAGTATTTCTCTCGTATAGCAAACAATAATATACAAATACAATCTATATACAATCATATTAAGTTAATTAATATGTGTGTAAATTATGATTCTTAAAATGAATTCAATTCCAAAGGATCCAAACTGGGCCTTAATGTTACCATTTTCTTTTTAAAAAGGTTATTGGCCTTCTGTAATAGTTAGACATGTGTATACCATTTATGTAACAGTTGAATAATACCAATCTACTTTCTAATTGAGCTGTTAATTTATCTGCATTAGATACGAACATTGGGAATGCTGAGATCACGATTCCATTCTTTGCCTGGAGCCTTCAACACGTATTTGGTGCCTTCAGATAAAAGTAGAAACAGGCGCTTTTCACTCTCAAAGCGCTTTGCCGAGGTTTGAAATGAGTGATTTTTTTTTTTTTGGCATGATTCCCTTAATAAACTAAACTTCTTATTATAAGTTATTGAAAATATAGGTTTCTCCCAACAAGAGAACTGAAGCCGCCAAGTTTGCTCAATTGTGGAATGAAGTAATATGCAGTTTCCGGGAGGAAGATCTTATAAGTGATAGGTGCCCACTTACCTCATGTTTAGTAAGAAAATATTATTGTTGCGGTGCAGCTGAAAAGTTTTTGTTGCATAGGGAGATGGACTTGTTAGTGGTTCCTTATTCGTCAGACCCCAGTCTCAAATTGATGCAGTGGCCGCTGTTCTTACTTGCTAGCAAGGTTTGGCAAAATAGATTTGTAACTTGTTTGCATATTTTTAATAGTATATATGAGTACAATTTATTCTGTTTGATGCAGATACCTATAGCTTTAGACATGGCAGCACAATTTAGACCTAGAGATTCAGATCTTTGGAAACGTATATGTGCTGATGAGTACATGAAATGTGCTGTACTGGAATGTTATGAATCATTCAAACTTGTTCTCAATTTATTGGTGGTTGGAGAAAATGAGAAAAGGTATCTTCCAATATTTTCCAATCCTTTCATGCTGTTTGTTTTAAAGAATTCTTTCATACTATTTCAAATATTTCTTCAAACAAAAGGAGTTAACACTGTCACTCAAAATTCTTATCTGTAAAACTTTAACTTGCTTCCATTGAGTGCTCTAGGAAATAAGCACTTCCATACGAAACTGAGGAATAAGCTGGTGCTAGGCACCTTTTTCTTCAACAATGTCACAATACGTATTTGTTAGCCTTTTATTTCTAATGATACTACTACGCTCATTTAGACATGCCATAAAAAACATCTATGTTAGGCGAATGGATTAGCTGCACAAAGTTTAAGATCGAACACAAACTAAGTTCTACAAGAGATAAATCAGGAAAAAAAACTTAAGAAATGGTAAATGTGAAGCCAGCTAAGTAAATGTAGTAGAAAACTTTGAACTCTTCTTGTCTGCAAAACCATGCCTGTCACAAGCATCAGTTCCTAAGGTGCTTATCTGGAGACACTTTATAATAAATTAATTTACATGTTCCCTAGTAGCTAGATATTGGCAACATACTAAGTAAAGTATACTTGTTCCTCTGTAGGAGATAAAATTCCCTAGAAGCCTTCTTTTGGCTCTTGGGCACTCTGTGTCTCTTGTGTTCTGGCAGGCTGGGGGAGCCTGTCATGGTGTGCTCCTTTGTCACTCCTGTAATTCACTCTTTTTTGCTTTCTTCTCAATTGAAAGGCAGAGATCCTACCATTGTGTTAAAAAACAAGCCTCCAGTCATTTACCAGTATCTTGGACTGAATTATTTTCACTCTTACTAATGATTCCAGAAATCAATATCAGGATATGAGGTTCACATTACCCTATGTAATTAGGCATGTGTGAGTCACTGAGCCAAGGTTACAATTCCTATACTAAGAATATGGAAACCAACATTTTCTGATTTGCATATGGATGCGCAGATTCATAATTCAGTATTCAGGAACTAACTATTCCAAAATGAACCAGGGAGAAGGACAGACAAGCACCAACATAGATGTATAATATAAAGGAATGATTCTAGTTATCAAGCTTTAGCTGTTTTTAAATATGTAACCTAAATGGTCCTGAAGGCATATGTGTTTAGCTTCTTCAACTGCATGGCTGTTTGTGCACTTATTTCTTTGAACTCCATGTTCAGTTTGCTGATCCTCTTTTGGAATGTTTGTTCATTAACATCAACAGGATTATTGGTATTATAATCAAAGAAATAGAAGCTAATATCGGAAAGAATACCTTCCTTGCCAATTTTAGAATGAGCGCACTCCCAGTTCTTTGCAAGAAATTTGTAGAGCTTGTATCTACCTTGGTAATGCAATTTTACTACTTAACTCATTGTTTTCCTATTTGACAACTTCAGTATTTCAACTTCTTAAGACAGATGACTAATTCATGTATTGATTGTGATGTTAACATTACACGGTCACTTGCAGAAAGAAAGAGATGCCTCAAAGTTTGATAACGTGGTGTTGTTGCTTCAAGACATGTTAGAAGTGATAACAAGAGATATGATGGTTAATGAGATTAGGTTCTTTGTTGGTTTCCTGATGATTATATACACATCTTCATGTGAATAGGCAACTAATAATTGCTACATTTTATCATTTTAAGAGAGCTGGCTGAGTTCGGTCATGGTAACAAGGATTCAGTTCCAAGAAGACAGCTTTTTGCGGGTTCTGGTACAAAGCCTGCCATTGTTTTCCCTCCTCCGGTTTCTGCACAGTGGGAAGAACAGGTTATATCAGCAAATTGTTGATTGCCTTTTATTACCAAGAGTGTGTGTTAGAGTATATTGTCTTGTATAACAGTGTTCACGAACTCTAATTGTCTACAGATTAAGCGACTGTACCTTCTTTTGACTGTGAAAGAATCTGCAATGGACGTCCCAACAAATTTAGAAGCTCGTCGAAGAATAGCATTTTTCACTAATTCACTATTCATGGACATGCCACGTGCACCTAGAGTACGCAAAATGCTCTCATTCAGGTTATTCTCATATAGCAACTTGTTCACAGTATTGCAAAATTGCTGTAGTGTCTAATGGTATCGCAGTATCATAATTCATCTGTTTCTCTTGACCGCTACAAGAAGATCCTATTCAAGAATTTCTTAAAAATGAGAGAACTAAAACTTATTATGCATTTAAACTATTTTGATTTAATTAATAAGGACAATTAGGCATTACCAGCTGGTATTCTATCCCTGTAACATTAATACTTCTTCCTGTCTTTCAAGTTTCAAATATTTTGATTGAATCCTAGTCGGTTCCAATCTCTGCTTGGTATTCCCTAAAATGAAAATCATGATGTTGTCTTGTTCAAAAGTTTACATGAATACTTTTGGAATGAACTTATCTCAAAATGTGTGCCCTCAAATAAATAGAAAAAAACTACATTAGGACTATGTACAAAGTTATCAATTATTTTCATCATAAATCTTCTGGTCTTCTGAAACATTCTTAAAGTCCCGTGAGCTTTACATCTGTTGCCAATTTTGCTCTGGCTTGATTCAGACAGTCCTGATTTCAGACCTGATGTCTGAGTTGTGATGTTTACTAGAACAGAAGTTACTCTTCTGTCTTTTTTTAGAAGTTACTTCATATATGTTATTTAAACCAATGGCTGAATTTGGCTATTGTTGATTCATTTCAAGTAGAACAGAATACACTGTCCAGAAAAGGGACAAGCCAATGTGGGAAATATAAATACCATCACCAAACCCTGATCCCATTTTTCTGTTTGAAGAAACATAAATATTTTCTTTCCTGATTGAACAACAGAGAAGAAACACAAATGGTTTTTTTTCTCAGATGCAATCTTGTACAAAAAGAACTTTTCTGACCTTCTACAAAACTGCATGTGTCATTTAAACGTATTATATCCGGAAAAAGTATAAACTCACCATGACAACATCTCTTAACCCTGTTAGGTTTAAGTGTACCCTGTAATAAGAATTTCAGTGCAAAAGATTGGCTACATAATTCTATGTCACTCTATGCACCTGGCAGTGTTATGACTCCTTACTATACTGAGGAAACTGTATATTCAAAAAGTGATCTTGATCTGGAGAATGAAGATGGTGTATCAATTATATTCTACCTACAAAAGATCTTTCCAGGTTCTATTTCTCTTTGGTTTCCCTTCAATCTTAATGCTTCAGTCAATTATTTATTATTGTGTTACCAATTTCCTCCTTTTTTTTTATCCTGATTCCTAATGTAGATGAATGGAACAATTTCATGGAAAGAATTAATTGCAAAAGAGAAAGTGAAGTATGGGGAAACGAGGAAAATGTTCTACAACTTCGTCATTGGGCTTCTCTTAGAGGGCAGACACTCTGTAGAACAGGTAATTTGATCATCATCTGTCTTATCTTTATCTAATAACGATGACTTGGCTAACTACCAGATATATGTTTTTTCTTTTAATATGCGAGTAGTTAGAGGCATGATGTATTATAGGAGGGCCTTAAAGCTTCAAGCATTCCTTGACATGGCTTCTGAGTCTGGTAAGCTTGTTCAAATTCCAGGTGGTGCATTTTTTTAGTGCCTTAAAAAACGGTACTGATCTGTTCGCTGTATTTCTTGCAGAGATACTGGAAGGATATAAAGCAGTTGCAGATCCAGCAGAGGAGGAGAAGAAAAGCCAAAGATCTTTGTCCTCTCAACTCGAGGCTGTAGCAGACATGAAATTTACATATGTTGCTACTTGCCAGATATATGGAAATCAGAAGCAATCTGGTGATCGACGTGCAACAGATATCTTGAACTTGATGGTGAAGTAAGTCGTTTCTTCTGAGAAAGAAATAGGAATCAGATCATTATGCCAATCACAAGATATTGACATCTCTAAGACATTTTTTTTCAATTTAAGGAGACTACTTCAGTTTATTTTTTTTTTCAGTAATTAACATTGAATTATAGTGAGTCTCCCCAAAAAAAAATCACTCTGAGGCAACTTCAATTTGAAACTACAGTTACCCTGGTCTGCGTGTGGCATACATTGATGAAGTAGAAGAGAGAGAAGGTGACAAGGTGCAGAAAGTCTTTTATTCAGTTCTAGTTAAAGCTCTCGACAATCATGATCAGGTGAGCATAACCACGAGTACAAGTCCTTTTCCACCATTCCAAACCTATGATGTCAGCCTCAATAATGCTTACACTTTGTATCTATGTGAAGGAAATATACCGTATAAAACTGCCAGGACCAGCAAAATTAGGTGAAGGCAAACCAGAAAATCAAAATCATGCGATCATTTTTACACGGGGTGAAGCTCTCCAGACTATCGATATGAATCAGGTGAATTGAGTGGCTATGGTACAAATCATGATATATGTTACAATATGTGTTTTATTTATGAATTATCTTCAGGACAACTATTTGGAGGAGGCTTTGAAAATGCGAAATTTGCTGGAAGAGTTTAATGAAAACCACGGTGTCCGTCAGCCCACGATTCTTGGAGTGCGTGAGCATATATTTACCGGAAGGTAGGCTGAAACTTTGTGGTTATCATTGTGTTTTCTTCATCATAATTCCCACATCAGCAACTAATTTTTGATAATTGTGGATTGTAGTGTGTCGTCACTTGCATGGTTTATGAGCAACCAGGAAACCAGCTTTGTGACAATAGGACAGAGGGTCCTAGCTAATCCATTGAAGTAAGTACGAATCATTTTCTTATGTCATATTGGAATGAAACAATATTAAAATGTAAACACCAAGTGTCTTATATGTTGCAATACGATCTTTGATCTGCTGAGCATCTGTGGCAACTATCCCTGAGGAAAATATTACGAGATGAACATGTATCAGATCACAAGTAAATAAAAAATAGATCAGTTGCTTGAATTTTTTTTCTGCATTGAAGCTTTTCAAGTTTAAGCATGTTGACAGGATAAACTGTTGTGCTTACTTTCTGAGAGGACATAAGGCACCACTCTTGTAGTCATCTGATTGGTTGGAGGCCTCCCAGGCAGCTCCCAGCCCTGGCAGCAATCTCAGCCCCAGGCCTCCAAAATTGGACTCCTGGGATTCATACCTAGGCCAGGCAGCTTTGCCTGGGTCCAAACCAAATGCTCATATCTGACATACTTCATTCTCTGTGCAGAGTACGTTTCCACTATGGACATCCTGATGTGTTCGATAGGATTTTTCACATTACAAGAGGAGGCATCAGCAAGGCTTCTTGTGGTATAAATTTAAGTGAAGACATTTTTGCTGGTACGTGAAAACATGTACACAAGCACATTCTCGACAAATTTTTTCCTCCATGTATTTCTGTTTGTTACCCATTTCTGCTCTTGAAGGCATGGAGTTGAATATTATTTTCAGGTTTCAACTCGACTCTAAGAAGAGGAAACGTCACCCATCATGAGTACATCCAAGTGGGAAAAGGGCGTGATGTAGGTCTCAATCAAATTTCTCTCTTTGAGGCCAAAGTGGCTTGTGGAAATGGGGAGCAAGTACTCAGCAGAGATATCTACAGGCTCGGTCATCGATTTGACTTCTTCCGGATGCTTTCGTGCTATTTTACAACTGTTGGGTTTTACATTAGCTCAATGGTAATGTATATATGGCACTAACTTGCATTATAGTATTTGTTAGCGACAGCTCTCCTCCGTCACATGTTTTCTTATGTTCTTGTCTTAATGTTGTGCAGATGGTTGTGATAATAGTTTATGTTTTCTTGTACGGAAGACTGTACTTAGCATTAAGTGGACTGGAGTTTGCAATTATGAAACAAGCACGGATGAGAGGGAACCGTGCACTTCAAGCGGCTATGGGATCTCAGTCTATTGTGCAGCTAGGTCTTTTGATGGCATTGCCAATGTTTATGGAGATTGGGCTAGAAAGAGGTTTCAGAAGTGCCCTAGGGGATTTCATAATCATGCAACTTCAGCTTTGTTCAGTGTTCTTCACTTTCTCCCTTGGGACCAAGTCACATTATTTTGGCCGCACAATTCTCCATGGCGGTGCAAAATATAGGGCAACTGGGAGAGGCTTTGTTGTTCGCCATGTAAGGTTTGCTGAGAATTACAGAATGTACTCTAGAAGCCATTTTGTGAAAGGACTTGAGCTGATGTTACTGCTAGTAGTCTATCAGTTGTATGGCGATGTTGCTACAGATTCGACTGCCTATATACTTCTGACATCATCAATGTGGTTCTTGGTCATCACTTGGCTATTCGCTCCATTCCTCTTCAATCCATCAGGATTTGAGTGGCAGAAAATAGTAGATGACTGGGATGACTGGACCAAGTGGATTAGCAGTCGAGGTGGCATTGGGGTTCCTGCTAACAAGGCTTGGGAATCCTGGTGGGAAGAGGAGCAGGAACATTTGCAGTCCACAGGTCTACTGGGCCGTTTTTGGGAAATTATACTATCTCTCAGATTCTTCATATTCCAATACGGTATCATGTACCACCTGAATATATCTGCTGGCAACAAAAGCATCTCTGTAAGTTCTTTATTTCGTTTTTCTCTTTCTTCAAAGAGTTCAACAAACACAAGGCTTTGTGGATAAACCACCACATAGTTCTTTTGTTGTTTAAGAGCACTGTTTTACACTATTATTGTGGCTATGCACTAAAAGTATGCTTTGTGGCTTCAGGTTTACGGTCTTTCTTGGCTAGTTATTGTTGCTGTGGTGATGGTCCTAAAGGTGAATTTCATTTCCCTGTAGCTTTGAAATACAAGTATATACTGTGTGTATCCAATTACTGTCTTTTTTAAGTTCTTCAAAATGAGCTGTCCTTGTTAAGTTGCTGATCAAAATCTTCTTTAGGTGGTATCCATGGGTAGGAAGAAATTTAGTGCAGATTTCCAGCTTATGTTCCGGCTTCTCAAATTGTTCTTGTTCATCGGATCTGTTGGAACACTGGCAGTTCTTTTCACTGTTCTGCATCTTACAGTTGGTGACATATTTGCAAGCTTCCTTGCATTTGCACCCACAGGATGGGCCATTCTGCAGGTACCTCCATAAGTATTACCCCACTAATTTCTCCTCGCAGTCCCCTATATGTCATATGCTAAGTATGAAGGCTAAAAAACTTTTGAGATGAAAATGCTTTTAAACTATTGGCCAGCTGGAAGGTACCACTGAGTATTCGCATGTGTGCTGTAAAAAAGTTAAGGTTGCTATGGAGAACATTTCACAGACTCCCATCCATTTCTGACCTTTACAACAGATATCTCAAGCAAGTAAACCGGTCATCAAGGCATTTGGGCTGTGGGGATCTGTGAAGGCCCTCTCTAGGGGGTACGAGTACCTGATGGGGATCGTCATCTTTGTCCCGGTGGCTACGCTGGCATGGTTCCCATTTGTCTCGGAGTTCCAGACGAGATTGCTCTTTAATCAGGCATTTAGCCGAGGCCTTCAAATCTCTCGGATCTTGGCTGGCGGCAAGAAGCAAAGATGATGTTTGTACAGGAGACACTCGTAAACACAGGTTAGGCGAGGGATTAGCTCCAGGATTGTTGTACATGGGTGTTTGTTGGAGGAATTGTAAGGCTGGTGATGCTTTCAGAGTTTTGGCTGTAGACACAAGGCTAGTTTTTCTGTCCTTTTCGCTGTATGTCATACGACATTGTTACCTCTTGGCTCTTGGTACATATAGCTAGGCTATAATTTTTTTTATTGCTTTGACCTTTATAAAAATTAATGTTCGCATGGTGCCAGCCCGCTTGACACGGCGAGGGAGAACAACTCTAGCTCTTGCTCCTTCTCTCCTCATTCCCGTACTCCTCAAATCTGAGCCCATTCGACTTCATAGTCTAAATCCGCATTGTTGGAGCAAAATCTATACCGAACTAAATTTGTTAAGACTTCGTTTGGATCTTTAAAATTAAAAATTTTAAATAATCATAATGTAGAACATACTAGTATACCACTGTTGGTGGCATGAGGGATATACTTGTATAATATAACTAGCAGGAATCCCGCGCGTTGCCGCGGGCCCAACAGTGAGGGAGCTGAGAAACGCAAGTTGTATGGCATAATTGGAAATTAGGACATTTCTGTTAACAACAATAGGATTGAAATAACACAGTGGTGTCAACGATATTGATAAAAGCAGGATTGATCATTACACAGGGTAATGGAGCTCACAGGATGTGAACTAAACAATCATTTCTGAATCATGAGACCATTGGAAGGAGAGTGTCCTGAAACACGCACATAGAGTTAGTGAGAGAGTAGGCTATGAAATTAGACATTGCAACTTGGACCCCACTTTTTTTGGTTGTACGATGCATGCAAGAGAATGATTAAGCAGACAGAATGCAGTAGCTTAATTAAGAAACTATGAATTGACATTGCAATTCGGGCTCTCAGTTCGAATATAGTAGCAGGCCATCATTAGAAGAGTAAACAGGAGGCATAAAGTTGGTAGAAATTAGCAGCTTGAAAGCTATTCCAGTCTGTTCCTTTAACCCATCCTTTGTCGCCTGATTCCAACTGCATAAAAAAAACATGTTAGGTGACTAAATGGTTAGCATATTGAAAGCACACTAAAAAGTGAGAACCCAGTTCGTTTTTACGCTCGGAACATAGAGAAGGGATGCAACATCAATAATATATTGTTCAGTGGAAATTCTAAAACAATTACAGTTCTTTATTTCCTACCTTCTTTGAGGTATATATAGGCCATCCAGAAGCTGTACAACCCAAAGGTCACTGACCCTGCACCATGTATATAGAACCAAGTACATAACTATACAAAAGTAAGCAATCAAATATGTCCATAATTGCTATAAGTATGCGAGGTGGAACGATGCTTGTCAAGAACTAAAGATGGACTGGTCTCCATGTGCAACGTTAATTCACGGATAATTCCAATAAATATTTGTTCCATAAATACATGTGTTGATGCTATTTTTTTTACCTTTAATCCAAGACCTTCCCCTCCCTATGACCTTTAGAATTTAAGCGGTTGTGCAAGTCCAAGTGATTTGTCGGCTTCTCCTGCATTAAAGGATTCAGGAATGCCCAAAAATTGATGAAACGGTGCCAACACCAAGAAACTAACATAATAATATGCTGCTAAGATTATTGACTGATTGCTTTGTGAGATGAGGAAAAAATGTACCTGAGAGAGAAAAAAAATGCTATTTATTAACAGAAATAAAACTGTAATCAGCTTTGTCAAGAATGGTAGGAAACTCGGACTCAATAAATTAACAGCAACTGAGAGAGAAGGTACCAATTAATTTACGCAGTTGTGCAAGTCCAAGTGATTTGTGGGCTTCTCCTGTATTAGGGGATTCAGGAACGCCCAAAAACTGTTCAAACGGTGCCAATACCAAGAAACTAACATAATAATATGCTGCTAAGATTATTGACTCGTTGCTTTGTGAACTGGGGAAAAAATGTACCTGACAGAGATAAAAAAATGCTATTTATTAACAAAAATAAAACTATAATCAGCTTTGTGAAGAGTGGTAGGAAACTCGGAATCAGTAAATTAGCAGCAACTGAGAGAGAAGGTACCGATTAATTTACACTTTGAAATTCCACTAAAGTGTGTGTCACAAATTGCTGGAACAAAATGCAGCATATGAAACACAAATCCCATTTGCTCACAGTAGATAGGCAGTAAGAGTAGTGGCCTATGTCAGTGGAACTCAAAATTTCAAATAAATCGGTGTATTTGCACTGCCTCAGTGCAGCATTTCGTTAATCCATTCAGGGTGAGGACAAATCGGCCTCTAGCGCATACTGCATCCCAGCGGCAGCAGTGCCACGAAGCTAGGGAGGACGACGTTGAAGGACGCGCTGATGGAACGGCAAAGGACGGGATACGCGGCCCATTTCGAGTTCGTGGCAGTAAAAGAGATTGGATAACCTATAAACATAGATAGGCAGTATGAGCACGCAGTATGTACATTTCATGGAGCACTGCAAGGGCACAGAACGTATGGATGGGAATGGGCCAGGTCGACCCTATTGGTTAGTTGACCCGACCCATAAAAACAAGGCTAATGGGTCATTAAAATCGGCCTCAAAATATAAAATGGGTTAATGAGACCGGAGTCTATTGACCCAATGGGTAACATGTGTCGACCCAATCATTATATTATTATTATTTTATTTATTTATCTTTTTTATTTTTTAAAATAGAATATCATAATACTTTGGAAGTTGAAATAAATCACTTGCGAGCGTTACACTGCTTGTCCATGAGTTTTTCTTTCTACAATGTTACACGATGTACAAACCAACCAATTTAATGGCCTGTTTTTTCTAGCACGTTATACTTGTAAGTATCCACTAATTAATAGCTCTTTTTTTATCTCATAGAGTGTTAATAATATCTAGAATTCCATAATAATAAAGAATTATTTGGTACCCATTGGGTCAATGAGGCCATAGCACTTTAATAAAATGGGTCGACCCATGGCACCTAAAATTAGCCTCGGGGCCATAGGGCCGGGTCCAAGGCCGGGGCCGGGTCGACCCGTTCCCATCCTGAACAGAACAGCAACGGCTTAGGAGACAACAGTTGGGCCTATTGAGTAATGGAGAGGAAGGAGAGCACAGTGAAGACACGATCACAGAGCCGGCAGAGGCAAAGAAGAAGACTAACCTGTGAAATCGACGGGCACGGAAGCGGCAGCGGCGCCCCGCCTGTGGTCGCCCGTGCGAAGCTTGGCGCACTATCGTGGAGGTCCGGCTGCATAGGCTGCAGCAACGCGTCGCGCGCGTGTCGAGGCGGGGTGGGAGAGGAAGGGCGGGCGTCCGCACCGTGACGCTGGCTGACGCGGGTGGACACGCCGCCGAGTGGAGGCAGTGCGACCATGCCTGAGGCGAGGCGCTGGATGCAGAGGGGGCGCGAGGGAGAGACGTAGGGAGAAGCGGAGGGGGTGGGCGTACGTCGCGCCATCGCACGGCTCGCTGGCCGGGGGTGCAGTGGCGGAGGCTGGATGGCAAGCTGCGGGGGACAGAGGTTGGATGGGTGCCGAACCTCCTGGAAGGTTTGTGGTGGACATTCCAGCGTGGGCAACGAACGTTGGAAGGAGTAGAAGTGGCGAGTTTGTGGCCACCGGTGCACGGGCAGGAAAAGAGGGCGACGTGGCTGCACGGTTTATCAGATTTGGTATACAGGGGTAAATGTTTAGGCAGATGAGCCAAAGAGCCTGCAAGTTGTAGAGCATAATCTTAACATGAAAAGTTATGGAACCAATTTCTATCTCTCGCTTTATGATTTTGAGGCATGCAATATCTAAACTTTAAAATTTTGTGAAATCTTAAATTCTAAACCAAATAATATAACTCATAAGATAAATGGCCCTTAAATATGAGATTTTATTGATCCTAGGATTAAAATGAATCGAAAACTTACGATTCAATCCATTTTCAAATTTCAATCAATTCAACACCGCCTCTCTAGGTTGACTGGTTTCAACACTCGTGCCATGCATGGATCGTGAATTATGCCGGCAGTTTAGGAGTAACACAGACAAGTAAACTTTTATTTTTCCATTTAAAGCAGGTCAAGATTGAGACTGAGTTGGATGGACCCTTCCGTAGCATGAGCATGACCCAGCCGAGGCCAGTCGCTTCACCGAAAGCTGAACTCATAAAATGCAGTGTGGGCCCCACATCTATTATATTTATTTACAAAAAAAAATGGAAAAGAGAGAATCATCGAATGCAAGTGATGTACCACCCCTCCCTTCCTGGCCCAGACATTCATTCCTGTGGAAGCAAACATCGATTGCAACGGCACCAAACAAACTTGACTATCAGCAGTGTCCATGCTCTCTCTCTCTCTCTCTTCCAAGCGCGCACCGGCACTGCCAATTAAAGTAGGCGCGCGCATCCGGGACGCTCATCATCGGATGCCAGCAAAACGAGCAGGGGAAGGCGACGCCTAGACCAGCGAGCGCGGGATTTTTGCTGTTTCTACAGCTCCTGCGGGCGCGGCGCGGCGGCGCCCCAGTAACCATTCAGAGTCATTCTTCTGTTCACCAAGGCGGGTCGTCGCGGGTGCCAACCCCGCCCCCTTGTAACTCCAGCCGGGCGGGCGGGGCGACCAGTGCCGTGCCGCGCACAAGCTGCTGGCTACTTCGTGAAATTCGCCGCGCGTGCAAGCACCGGCCGCCGACGCGACGGGAGACGCGCCGGCGCCGGCGCCGGCGAGGCGGGTCGATGGGCTCCTCGGCGGGCTCCACCCCGACGGTGCGGCAACCGCGGCAGCAGCGCGGCGGCGCGGGCGATGCGCCGTCGTCGTCATCGAGCCCCGTCTTCCTCAACGTCTACGACGTCACCCCCGCCAACGGCTACGCCCGGTGGCTCGGCCTCGGCGTCTACCACTCCGGCGTGCAAGGCACGTTCGTTCACCGGGCACCCCGTCCCCTCCCTCCCTCATCCTCTGCCGCCGCTACCTCGCCGCTTGCGTCTCCTAACACGACGAGTAGCTCTGTGCAGTTCACGGGGTGGAGTACGCGTACGGGGCGCACGACGGCGCGAGCAGCGGGATCTTCGAGGTGGTGCCGCGGCGGTGCCCCGGATACACGTTCCGGGAGTCGGTGCTGGTGGGCGCGACGGAGCTGAGCCGCGCCGAGGTGCGCGCGCTCATGTCCGAGCTCGCCGCCGACTTCCCTGGGGACGCCTACAACCTGGTGTCCCGCAACTGCAACCACTTCTGCGACGCCGCGTGCCGCCGCCTCGTCGCGCGCGCCCGCATCCCGCGCTGGATCAACCGCCTCGCCAAGATCGGGGTCGTCTTCACCTGCGTCATCCCGGGCAACGGCCGCGCCGCCGTGCGCCGCGGGGGCGAGTGCGCCTCCTCCGCCGCCGCTGCCGCCGGGAAGGGTGGAGTCCGGAGCCGCTCCGCGCGCCAGGAGGCCTGCTCCACGCCCGCGCCGCCGCGGCAGAGGAAGTTCTTCCGGTCCCTCTCCGTGGGCGGGCGCAAGAACCTCACGACGATGATGCCCCGGCCGCTGTCCGCCTCCCCACCGACGTCGTCGTCGTCTCCGCCGCCGCCGCTGGCGCCCGCCTCCACGTCAACATCGTCGGGGTCCACCACGTAAACGGCCGCTCCGTTTCTCCAGAAAATCATTTTGTTTACAGTCTTATTATTATTACTACCTGATTTTTACTAAACAACTCTGTGCATATTATTATTTGAATCTTTCTTTGCTAGTAGTAGTGGTGCGTGCTTACTAGGAGTAGCACTTACCGTGGCTAATTCGGCTCTTTGATTCGAGTTGATGGTACTAATTCTTCTAGGCTCTAGTGATATCATATCATCCCAGTGGGCCGATCGAGCTACTAATGTTTGTGTTTGTTGCCAGTTGCCACCACCATTTGGTGGCTAATCATAGTAGTAGGTTGTGATCAACGACGTGACTCTTGCTGTCTGGCTGGCATCCATCCATCCGTCCATCCATCCATCCATGTATATTCTCTTCGGACGAGTGATCCAACACCAACTGGAATGCATGCATTCGTCTTTTCCCTCTTCTTTGGATCTAACACCAACACATCATCGTACGCTCAGACTGCACTTGCAAGTTGCAAACATCCAAGCCCTGCCAGCACATACATACGCTTCTTGGCGATGCTAGGAATAGGAAGAGTGCGTGGTGACTGATTGCAACCACTAACAAGGGTGTCTGGCTGTCTGCTGTGTGTGCGTCTTTGTCACCTTTGGAACGCTAGAATTTCTAGAAAACAACCCTAGTTTAACTAGATCAGTCTCAATAGGAATTTCATCCCACAATAACGCACCCAGTTTTTTGAAATGCGGGATAGTTTTATCCCCGTGAAACTCTGGCTACTCTCATGTGCATGGCTGGGTGGGTCGAGTGGAACGACGCACTCACTTGCGGTGTGGGAACGCGTGGCGGGCGTGCGCTCCCCGCCGTGGACCGGCAAGCCTGCAAATGGTGTTGTTGACCCGACCGGCAACGATGGATGATGTAAGGTCAATCTCCGTATTGACTCCGATGACGCCTGCAGCAATAATAAAAGCGCGCGTGGGCTGCACGTACGGTACTACTAGTCGAGTCGTATACACAGGTACTACTAGCGATTGCTAGTTGGCAGTGGCCCGATCCGACCAATCGATTGGCTGATGCGCGAGACGCAGTCACCGTACCTTTGACCGGATTGTCCAGTAGGGAGTATCCGCTGAAATGAAACCGGCAGTGATGGAGAGGAATCGAATCGGCGTGGCAGCTTGAAGAACCTCTCTGGACTCTGGGTCTGGGCTCTCTGCGGGCTCTTCTGGGCAGGCCAAAGCGGCGGCGGCGGCGGTAAAGGCTAGCTAGCTAGCTGGAGCAATCATGGATGGTGATGGGGGAAGGCAGGCATAGGCATGGCCGCATGGGCGGGCTTCCTCTCCTTCCTTGGTGACACCGACACCGGACAGCGCCTTGTTCCGCGCCTTGTCCCCCTGCCGGCCACCGGAGCGAATCATTCATCGATTCGCCAGCCAAAATGTGCCACCCGCTCGGCCCGTGGGCCATCGGACATCGGCCATGGAGGAGTAGTACGAGTGGAGGGCGGCTTTTCCAGCTGACGCGGTCACGCCTGGCACAGTGCACCCCCAACTAATCCCAGCGGCCAGCATTTGATTCGCTGGCTCTCCTGCCTATAGACCGGAGCCGAGCCGGGTGCACCTGCACTGTGCGGATGGTCTCCAGGAAGTGCCCTTGTACTTGTTTACTTGTTCTACCCGGATGCACGCACCCACCGACGCTCTACATTCTACAACAGCAACAGCGGGCTCCCGTCCGTCGCTCTCGTCTCTGGTGATCCTTCCCACCTCACAGATGCAACGCATTCTCCGGCGGAGTTTATTGCGCCCGTCACTCTGGGCGCAGGCGATGTTAGATTGATCGGTCCTCGCGTGCAGACAAGAATGCTGCACGCGTGGCATCCATCCAATCCAATCCAAGACGAGTCTGCCTAACTAACGGTCGCAGCCTCGATTCGTACCCTCTGTTCCTGAGCAACGACGAAAGAGAGAGGGTCAATCATGAGAGGGCTCAGATGTTATGTTAACGGCTCCTGCTGCTGCTGTGCTGCTGGTGGTGACATTTTGGGCCTACTTAGTTGGGCATCAAAATTTGTCCCTACCAAAAATTTGCCAAACCATGATTTTGGCTCTTATTTGGTTTGCTACCAAATCTTGTCAACTCCTCACATTTAGCTTGCCAAATTCATGGCAAGTTTTTTTACTTAACTTTGACTTGCTAAATCTTAGATAAGACAAATTTTGGTTCCAGTCCAAACAGGCCATTTATTTTATATTTTATATATGGTGCGAACGGTGGGTTATCTACTTATCTTTAAGCTAGTGGTAGGAGTACTACATTACACACCTGACCTGTCACCGTTGACAGCACTACTACAGCGCTGTCAACAACAGGATACAGCAGGTCTAAGCATACGAACTAGTACTAGTAGTAGCTGAAGCGTGGAAAGTTGCCGGCCGGCGTAGGCGTGGCGTTGACGCCAGCAGAGCAGATTAATGGTGGGCAAAATACCTGATACCCAATTCTCGAACCCAAATTATCTGAACCTGGACTCGAAGTACCCGAACCCAAATACCCGATCATAATTTCGGATAGTAATTTTAAAAACCCGAATTTAGTTTGGGTAATTCGAGTAATGTTCCCTGGTACCCGAACTACCAAAATTACCCAAAATGTATGAAATATGAAGATATGAATTGGTTTAGTATAACATAAATATATTATTTATTATACATCAATGTAATTTTATGCTAACTTAATAGTTGTTTTGCTGTTAATCGATATAAAGACATGATATGATTTGTATGACTATTGTTGTTTATTAAAAAATGTGATTAGAATTCTTTTAAAATGCCTGGTTTATGAGTTTCGGGTAAATCGGGAAAAAATCCGAACCCGAACCCGAATTATCGGGTACCCGAAATTTCGGATAGTACTTTTTTAAGACTAAAATCGAGTAGCAATTTCTAAAACCTGAATTCCTAAATACCTGAATTACCTGACCCGAATTTTTCGGGTAACCCGAAATGCGCAGGCCCTCAGCAGATCCTCCTCTTGCCGTCCTGCGGGCTGCGCCGTGCAGCGCAACGTTCGGCCGCCGCCCGCCTAGCGCCAAGAGAAGACGAGACGAGACGGCCCGGGTCGGCGCACGGTGCGGCCCAGCACCCACCGGGGGCGGTCCCGAGCTGCGCACCGCTCCATTCTGCGGACCTCCGCCGAATCAGCAGCCCGCGCACTTCCCTACGCTACCGACCAGGCCCAGCTCCAGAAGCCCACACCGCAACGGCCGGCGTGACGCGAAGCGAGAGGCCCGGGCTCCCGATGTTTTTTTTTTTCCCCCGTTTTCCGCTTCGTCAACGGCGCTGACATACGGCTTTTCAAGATCAAAATATGGTTTGGGTTCTGTTTTGCCCGGGACGAGGGCCCGTGGAACGGACCATCGGGTTTGAATCTCGTTATATCGATGCAGTAGTGCCAGTGCAGATCGAATAGCCAGCAGATGGAGCCGGCGGCGGCATCTCTATCGTTGGAGAAAGCTACAAAGGTACTACTAGTATATACGTCGTTGTTGAGTGTGTACTAGTACATCCAAATCTTTTACAATCTTTGACGTAGAGTCTCGACACGTCACACGCGGAAGTGAGCGTCATATTGGAGGAAAGAACACAGTGTACTTTTTTTAGGCTTCATTCACGGAAAAGGTATCGATGGCTACGGTATGCTGGAAGATGTTGGTACATACTGTAGGTACTTACTCCCAAATATACTATCCCAAATGTATCTCCCCCAGTCCCCCACCTCTTTCTTTCCTCGTATTTAGGCCAATCAAATCAAAGATTCAACACTTTACTTTGATGTGGGATACATGTGACATTTCTTACCTCCCTTAAATTGACCTAGAAATCCGATGATCCCTTTTTATTTACTCTTCTCTATCCCAAATTATAAGTCATTTCAAAAATTATAGAGTTAAATCATCTTTAACTTTGGCTAAGTTTATATAATGATATTTACAATATCAACTAAGTATCATTAGATTCTTCATAAAATATATTTTCATAGTATACATATTTAGTATAATAAATTTTCATATTTCTATCTATAATTTTAGTCAAACTCGAGATGCTTTGATTCTCAAATATTCTTAAAATGACTTACAATTTGAGATGAAGGGAGTACCAAACATCGGAGTGACATTTTTAAAGAAAAAAGTGTATGTAAATGAAGTTTTCATCACGCAACCAAACCAATACGATTCTTCATCCAATACCTGGCGCCTTCTCTTTTTCCTCCATTCAACACCTTGATTACTTTCTCTACAGTTGCCATATCAACCCACTCTCCATTCCTACTTTTAACTTCCTCTCATCCCCGTGACAATCAGCATCACCACTATCGAGTCTGCGCTCACTACCCCTTCACACACTAATAAAGCCTTGCCTGGGTGCTCCTGATGCTCCTAAAAATTAATGTAGCAGTATTACTATTTACTATTGTATCACAGATCTGTTTTGAGTTTTGAGGTTAAATGAACCGTAAAAGAGGAGAAGCTAGCTAGCATAGCCATAATTTGTAGCTCTACTGGCTCTAGCTCCATGGAGATATAAGACTACCCGCACTGCGTTCCGCAACGACGTCCTGCGGGAGCTTTTACCAGATGAAGGAGCTGCACCGGTTCCTGTATGTGATCTGCTATGCATGGGGCGTCCTCCAAATATAGCGCAGTAGGGGACTCCTGCAGGCCATGGAGAGGGGCCGCTGCGGGGGCCACCACGTGGGGAGGGAGAGAGGGGAGAAGGGGAAAAGCGGCATGGGGAGGGGCACCTGCAGATGGATGAGGAGAGAGGTGATGTGAAAGGTGTGTATGACGTGCGGGCTCTAGTTAGGATAGAGAATAATATAGAGTATAGATGGGTGTGAGAAAAATTGGTATAGAAGATTAAATCTCAATAATCAGGACAAAAAATTTCTTTTAGCGGATGAACATAGAGTACGACGAGTACGGATAGTCCAATGCTGCTACATTGTTCTACAGTGACACGGCAGAGACCCTGCACCAAACAATCCATATTCTATTAGCTTCCTCTTCTCTTGTTCTGACACTTGTAAGTGTTTTGCTGCCTCACCAAGGGGAGCTAGGAGGAGCCATGGTGAAAGCGGTTTTTTTCCCTCGAGGGCAGATTTAACTTTCTCGGGCCATTGCCCCATCGCCTAATATATGACAACAATTTTTTTATTAAGTATAGTCTTATAATTTTTATTTATATTGTTGTTATTATAGATGTTCATTTTTATATTTATAGAAGAAGTTGATAAAAGATTGTTTGATTTAGAGAGATTCTAATACATAATTTATTTTGTAACGGATGAAGTATAAAGACAGAAGTGTGAATCAGGCGAGTGCAGGAAAATTCTACTTTGCAATTTGAGCAACGCATCGCTAGTGAATCAGTCGTGGCTCTTGATTTTTTCTCAGTCACAGCACAATTTGCTTGTGGAGGTCAATGGCGATCCAAATAACAAAAGCTAATGATGACGCACTGCTACAGAACGACTTATGGCAGAAGGTTTATAGCTGTATATCACCCCAAAAAAATCCATTCTCTTTTTGCTGTAAACTCGAAGTGTGCCCGTGATAACTCATTTATAGATAATCTCAGCTGAATTAATAAATATAGGCCAAAGAGAATCAAAACAAATCGCCAAGTTTTGAATTCCTTGCCCTTTCATAGTTTCATCATGACGACCGAGTTGCATACAGAAAGAACAACAGATCAAAACTTTACTCGCAGATTGTTCATCCAGACGGTTTGACAAATAATCTTCCCTCTCCGTTCTCCGACATGCATTAATTGGTTTCCAAAATCCAAGCACGAGCGATCGATCGTTTTCCATGCAATGCTAGGCACTTACCACTATCTCCTCTTCTTCCAGAGCTGGACGACGAGGGAGAACCCACCGCCGTCCTTGAGCGGCGCCGCCCACTCCGACACCGTGGCCACGCTGCCTGCCGACGACGCGAAGGACGTCGACGCCACCGACACCGACGGCGATGTGTCCGAGCCCGACCTGAACGGGCCGCGCCTCCACCCCCTCCTATCGCTGTCGCTGCTGTACCAGCTGCTCTCGCCGCCGCCGTGTGCCTGTTGGTGGTTCCTGAAACTGAAAGAACCCTGCCGCAGCACGTGCGGGCTGGCGTCGTCGTCGTCCTTGTCGTCCGCGTCGGCGGTTTCGAAGCGGAGGACGAAGACGGCGGCCGCGTCCGGGCAGAAGAGCCAGCCGTGGAGGTCCCACGTGACGCGGATGCGGCCGGCGCTGGTGGGGAGGTCGAGCCTCTCGCTGCCGCGGAACTTCCACCGGAGCCGGCGCACCTGGAGGGACTTCTCGCCGTCGATGGCGACCCACATGGTGGATCCCCCCTCCACGGCGAGGGACACGTCGTGCCGCTCGCCCGCGACGCTGACAGTGGTCGAGTAGGCCTCGCCCGCCCTTCCGTCGCCGGCGGCGACGACGGCGGTCTCCCAGCGGGAGAGGAGGAGCCCCGCGGACGACGACGGCGGCGCGTGGTGGTCGTCGTCCCCGACGGCCAGCGCGAGCTCGCCGTCCACCGACACGTGCAGGGAGTAGCGGGACACGGGCTCCGCCCGGCGCCCCGTGGCGGCGAAGCGCGCGCGCGACAGGTCCCACGAGAACGTGACGGCGCGGCCGCCCGGCGCGGTGAACCGCTTCGACCCGCGCCGCCGCCACGGGAGCCACGGCCGGAACGCGAACCGCGCGGGTGCGTCGCCGTCCCCGGAGAGGAGGAGGAGCTCCGCGGCCAGGAGGACGCCGATCGGCGCGCGGGACCACGTCAGCGTGACGCCGCCGAGGTGGGTCCAGTAGACGGACGTCGCCGAGGAGGATGGCGGCGCCGCAGACGGATCGCCGCTGGCGGCGGCGGCGAAGCAAGGGAGCGGCATGGGTAGTACTGGGCTGGGGTGCGGCGCACGCTGGACGACGCGGCAAGTACGGCGGCTTCTTTGATGGGTTTGTTTTGTTGGCGGCTCGAGAGGGAGTAGTTGCATTGCAGATTGCACCAGTGCGCACGTAGCGGCGAGACCGGCGACTCGACACGGCCGGCCGCGTGTAAAATGTGACGCGGTCTTCCGTCCGTCCCCCCCCCCCCCCCCCCCCCCCCCCCCCCTTTTTTTTTGTGCGATTTTTTGTACATCGCGTATGTATGCTTGCCTCTTCTCAGTAAAAGAGAGAAATTTCCAAACACCATTTCGAGTGGTGTTTTAATTTTGATCTAGCCAAAACACATTTTACATGTCTTGTCAACTTAGCCACGCGAGCCTACGTGGCGTGGCACAAAACGATGATGTGCCAGGCTAGCTAGTTCACAAATTTTCAAATAGTAACTTGTACTACTCCGTCCAAGAATAATTGTCGTTTTAAAATTTTTACTATCCCTTTTTTTATCATTCGTCTTATTCAAAAATTTTGTCAAAAAATAATTATTTTATTATGAAATGATTTTTTATTAGAAGTACTTTACTCTTGGTTTGTTTATTTTTATATTTTCGTAAATGTTTTGAATAAGACAAATGATAAAACGTTAAGTTCAAAAAGTAAAAAATGACACTTATTTTGGAACGGAGAGAGTACTGTTAGAGAAAAAAAATCTATTTGATGGTTGATTGGAGCAACTGAAGTCGCTGAGGAAACAAATTGAGCTAAAATCAGATTGGGCACAGAGTAAGGCCCGTTTAGAAGGCGAAAAGTTTTGAAATTTAGAAAGAATTTTTTTTGTGATAAGTATCCAATCATGGTCTAAATAGGTTTAAAAGATTCGTCTCATGATTTACATGTAAACTGTACAAACATACAAAAATTTTATCTATATTTATTGCTCTATACATGTGCCGCAATATTCGATGTGATGAGAATCCTGAAATTTTGAAGTGTAACTAAACAGGGTCTAATTTAGGTTTCCTTTTTCTAAAATGGAATGTTGATTTGTGCCGAGGACGTGAAAAGTCAACCAGGGCTCTGTGTCAACTATTCGCGGCCGGCCACCCTGACGTGACGTGTCCCGGAGAGCAACCAGTGGGACGGATCCGTGCAGCCCACTGCGTGCCTTCTTCCGATCCGAGCAAAGCAGCAAACGCCAAACGGTCAACGCGAGAGATGCAGTAGACTGTAGCGAGTGTGAGCACCATTCAAAGCCGGAGAACGTGCAGGGGACGGCAACAGATACAGTATGCTGACCATTTCCTGTCAAACTCTAGCACTCTGTAGTCTGAACACTGATTGACTGCCAAACTTGGGGTCCACCGCAAATCCCTTTCAGATTTTAGGTGAGGAAGGGATTTACTTCAAATCAAACTTAAACAGGACAAAATCGTAGACAAACAACCCAAAGTGGCTCTGACATGTATCCATGTGTTTTCTCTAGGTGGGGAAACATTCCTACAGATAATTATTTACTCTGTTCGTTTAAATTAGATTCAATTTACTTTTAGCCATATAATAGTATTTTTCTTTCACAGCAATTCAGTTACAGAATTTGTCCCATTCGAATTTTAGCTTAGCAACATATCATAACCCACAAAATCCATTGTAATTTCAAATCCTTTATGCGCTGCGAAACTGGACACAAGTCTTGAAGATGACGAAGTCATCTGGCGTATGATTCTTGCTATCGATACGCAAGCTCTACTAATCCGACTCACATAGAACCTAGCGAGCTAAACTATGCTTTGTTTTCGATGTGACACACTTGAGAGTACCAACTACTAGTTATCAGGTCTCAGCTATGGAAATAGGGATTCGCTACAATTATTTTATTTTATTTTGGATGTTTGGATTGGATTTGAGTTTGAGACCTGTGGTTCTAATACCATATTGAGTTCATTAATGAGATCAACCAAAGTAAATAAGCTGATAAAGATCACCCTGTTCGGCTGGCTAGTCCAGCCAGCCATTCAGCAGTGTTTTTCTCTCAGAACAATTAGCCAGCCAGCCGTACCGTACAAACCAGCCGAACAGAGTGGATGAATTCGCTTAGGAGTACTTCACTAGTGTTCTTACAAACTTCAGCTTCCTCCAAAGTCTTACCGTATGTACTGCTGTAATATCTTCATACAAGGGAGACTACTTGTCCAGTAAGAAATACACCTATATAATTTACCTACTAGGCTACACAATCAAATATTGATTTGAGTCGCCCACATTTGAAAATATGGTTCTGGAATTCAGCAGACTAGAATAGCATTAGCATCCTATTGACTCGTAGCAAAAGGCCCCATCCTTGTTTACTGGAGGGAGCAGTAAAAGTTAGACTAGTAATGGCAAGAATCAGAAGATTGTTGCATATAAGTCTTGTGTAGGCTGCTGAGGTGTGAATGGTATTGATGTGAGCATCGGTCAAATTAGGGATTGAAGGTTTGACCTCACCTGCCTTGCTTGCCTGGACAATCTGTATCCCTCACACGTAGAAAACACAATAATTTGTTTTAGACTAACAAATTCGACATTTAATTGAATGAGGCTAATTAATATTTTAAAGCTGGCAGACTGCAAGCGGTTGTTGTACACTTCGGTTTAATTTGCTTATCAAGCAATTAGTAATCGAGGTTGTGATGAGCCCAAGCCTCCTCAAGATATTTATGCGGATATATCTGACAATATTTTAAATATAGCGGGCGATCAAGAGACACATGAGAATATATCCATAGAAAATTATTGTCCAATTTCAAAGATGATAACTGGTGTTCAATTTGGTGTTTTTTATTTTGATGAAATATCTATGACGATGGAGGAAATATTCGCTACTCGTGGTATGTCATCAACGCTCAGTTTTAGAGCTGCAAATTTGCATGGAAGATGGTACAGGAGAGAATCCTGATTATTTGGAAACGTGCTGGACACATGAAGCAAGTAGATCTACGATTAGCATTTTTTGCCCGAATATTTTATTGTATTTTTGAACTTGTGTCAGCCTTTCCTTTAATTAGATTAGCCAAGCAACATTGTAACATTGCTTCAGGTCATTTGGTTGAATCGGACTTGTGCATCTCCATGAGTTTTCTATCATCCATATAAATTTGACAAAATATAAAAGCCTCTAACAGTTTGGCAAAGCAACTTGGCATCAATAATAACTTGGCATATTGTGACAGAACCGCCTAGATTATAGGGTCCACATGCACCATCAATGTCCTAAGGACCTCCGATTAGTCCGCACGAGTTTTCCCCGCAACCTAGGTGTCCTGCCGGGTTTTCACAGAAACCCTAATTTCCCCAAGGACCTCATTATAAAGATCTTGCAGGTATTACAACAGTTTACACAAATAATATGAATCAGAGTAGAGAGTGCGGAAGTAATACATAGCCATAAGTTTAAAGTATAAATTACGTTATCCCAAACCAGAGTTTCGTAGTGGATAAGCAGTGTACAACTATACCCTTGCCCAAGGGTTATATCATATACACACTCATGATCATGCGCGATCCGTCAACCAACACGGTCCCACGCCGAACTGTACACTCGGCTCACCTGCAACAGGGGTTAACAAACTCTGAGTACTGGGGTACTCCGCAAGACTTACACGACTAAAAAAAAGGAATGAGACTCAGGAATACAGGCTAAAGGGAGTCAAGGTAAGGCTTGAATAAGAGTCAAAGAGTTTTGCGGAAAAGCATTACTATCCTATTTCAATATTTTACCTCAAATCTTAATTTTAAGCATAGTGCGTAATTGCAGATTCATTATCATATTTCATCATACTTTCTAATTATTAAATCATTCTTAAAACACCTATTTCTGAACCACTTTTCAATTGTAGGTTAAAGGATCAAGTCTCCATATCCGAGGAGTAACGACGTTTCGAATCGATTAGTACCCAGCTGGGGATCCCTATCCACACTGCGTATGTAGCACTTAATCTTGCATACGCCAATCCCGGCTACCACGCTTTTCTAAAACCTGAACCGGTCCTGCGCCACCCGAGAACACAGTACTCCTCTCCTCTCCAGGCACGCCGGCCACGAGGGTACACACTGCTCTTGCCATCTCTGCACTCCCAGTGCGTGGTTGTCGGTTCAAGTAGTGGAGCCACCGGAGTCAGGGCTTCCCGTAGTATGTGGCTAGTTGCAAAGTCTCGATCACAGCAGGCCTCCAACGAACGGTCCCTAATTCTTTTTTCGCCGGCGACATTGCATTGGGACTCTAACCCAAGTACAAGTGTCCCAACGGTTTTTAAATCCCTTTTCCACCGATGGTCAAGCATTGGAATTCTAACCCAAATTCACAACCAACGAACGGAAAAACCCTTTCCGTCGGTAACGATGCATTGAGACTGCTACCCAAGTGCACAATTTCCCAAACAGACTCATATCCCTTTCCTTTCTCATGATTCATTAATATCATATCCCCATAAGTCAAAAATAGCCTTTTTATGCAAATCTAAATTGATTAAGCAGTGCTAAATATTTTTCGAACATTTTTATTTTAAACATGTTTCAAGGGTAATATATATCATGGCAGGTAATGCAACAATATAGGTGACAATCAACTCCTAATAACCTAATGCAATAATTAACTCAAGTTATAAATATTTTATAAAACACAAGGCGGGGTTGCATGCACCGGGGCTTGCCTGTGTTGCAGTTCTGTTACCTCCGCCAGAAAACCAGAGAAAACCCTCTTGACTTCTTCTGACGAATAATCCTTCCATCGGGGAGCAATCAAGAAATTCTTCCGAAAACCCGATCACTACACGTACAATAATGATGCATGCTTATATGGTGCAGAATGACATGAATGAAAAAGGTAGAACAAATATTTAATTAACAACCTTGAGTACAACTTTTCTTCACGGTAAAGCTGTAAATCAATCTTCACTAAATAAGGTGGTGGTTGCATAACTTATTTATTGACCATTTTAACAGTCATAAGAAGCCTAGTTACTATTTCCATTAACTATATTAATCATTATTACATTTTCTATCATCAAGTTAATCATGAAACTATTCAGTTAAATGCCACGGATCATATTGGGTTGATGATTCAGGGTCATCACACAATCCAAAAGTCACACAACATCTTACAGGGATTACAATTAATTTATTTGCTTGTTTTCTAACCAAGAAACTCATATGTGAGATAGTTAAAGAGCTCGAAACATCATAACACAAACATAAAACATTCATCTTACGTTAAGACATGGCAGGAAGTCATAAACAACATGCATGTGCCTATTTACCCCAAAACCTTCACTAAATATCCCATAAAAGTCTATTATTTAATTATTTAAGTTATATGGTAAACATTTCAAATGAATTCCAAATTTTAATGAGAGTTAGGTGATTACAAATCATGACCATGGTATAAATTTCACATGCTCAGATCCTATAAATTAATTACTACAAAATAAATAAGTTTATAATGCAACAATACGTTGGAAAACAAGATAAATGTGAAACTCAACATTTTCGGAAACAATATGGCCATATTGTTGATTCTTAGGCTACCACAACATCATGAAAAGGCAGTGGAGCACTATTTCCCATTTTTACACTTATATATTATTTATAATACATTTAACTCTACTTATTAGGCATCAAACATGATAAATTATTAAATTAGTGAAACATGTACTATAAATCATGAAAATTTAATCAGTCATCACACATCACTGAGAGAGTATACCACTAAATTTTCATGTCAATTAGAGCCATATAAATCCAGATAAAAAATAACAAGCCAAACATGCATTTATTTTTCATTTAACAAGATTAATGTAAAACACTATTAAAACAGTAAACAACCTACACATTTTATATTCTTACTAGCTAGTGCATGTCATTAGAAGACCAACAAAATTGGAATCACTATTTTTGGACTATTATTTCTCACAATATGACCAAAAGTAAGTTAATATAATCCATAAACCACTTTTCAAAACTAATTTCTACAGCACACAAATATACATAGCAAAGCACATATTATGCACTTAACAAGCAGAGCACTTAACATGAAAACTAAAAAAATAAGTTTCATAAATTTAGGAGCTACCAAACTTCAGATATAAGTTTTTAAAGAAAATACTAAATCTGTGGAATTTGATGCTTATTGGAAACATAGCGGGACCCACGCGTCATTGACACAGGGAGGGGTCTTCTTCTTCCTCGGAACAAAGCAGGGGAGGGACGACCGGGAGGTGGCCGGCTCGGCCATCTCCGGCTAGCCGGCGCCCGATGGCGGAAGCACGGGGCTGAAGCTAGACCAAGCGACGGCGCATCGATCTATAGTCCTAACACGTAAGCTAGGGCTCTGCAGCAAGCTCACCACTGACCATGGCGGTTTGGCGGCCCCACGTGACGGCACGGTGGCGTTCCGCTCGCTGCGAACCTTTACAGGCCAAACTGTCCTCTAGTAGAGCATACGGGGGCTCACCAAGATGACGGCGCTCACGCAGACGCGACCGAAGAAAGACTGGAGCGAGGTACGCGATGTGCGGGCGGCGGCAACAGCAAGCACCGGCGGCAAGGACGACGTTCCGGCTCGACGAGAGCTCTGCAGCTAAAACGGTGGATCGATTCACCATCAAGGCATCAAGGCAAACTTGAAACAACAGACAAGAGAGAGAGAGGAAAAACCACCGTAGCGAGTCGGCCGCGGTGAAGCTCCTCACGGTGGCGCTGTGACCGGACCTAAGGAAGAAACAGCCGCACGAGCGACTCGGGCGATGCCACGCGAAGAGAATGGGTTCTCTAGATGCGCAACGTGATTTCGGAGCTGACTGTATGAGCAATTTGGTGATGATGGAGCTGCGGTGGTGTTTTTCTCCGGCGACCCGAGCACTGCCGGTGATGAACAGAGAGAGAAAACGAGAAGAATGCCGACGGCTTCGCCTTTTATAGGGCAAGGGATAGCTCGGGGGTGGAATTGGGGACCCCACGAACGTGTGTCGACAGCCAGGACGCGCCAAGGGGAAGGAGTGGCCGGCGACGTGCAGGTCCTCGCCGGCGCCATGCTGCATAGCGAGCCGAGGACAATGCAATAACTCTGGTACTGTAGCTCCTCCTTGTCCCCTCTCTGATTTCCCAAATTTCTTTTTATTTTATGTAATAACTCGAAAATTTTCCCAAATAGAAGTTGTGGAGAATTTAGAGCTGAACAACTTTGGTTTTGGAAGAGATTTGAAATTTTGAATAGTTTTTGAATAATTTAAAAGGGGTAAAATTTCAATTTGAATTGCATTTTAAATCCACGCAAATCCTCAAGATTTTCCTCAATAAGTTGAAAATCTACAAAAATAAAAGTTGTTCTACTTGACCAGCCCTACATCTTGAATTAAGGGAGTTTTGTCAGGTTCTTGATGATTTTTAAAATTGCATCTCAAATTTGAATTCTTAAACACCAATTTGAGTTTCATTTGAAATTTTATTAAATAACCTAAAAATCCCCAATTATAAAAGTTGTTCAGTCTAACAAGCTTTACAACTTTCATTAAAGGCCCAACGTCTAGTTCCTTTTAGTTTTTGAATTAGGGTTTTAAGTCCGATTAGGGTTTATAAATGATTTTTCCTTTTAATTTCCCATTGAATTTAGACAAACACACACAAACAAGCATTTATAATAAAATCACTCTAAGGTACCTATGCACATCACATGTAGTAATGAAATTTATTTTAGTGAATACACAGTAAAAATAAGTTTATGCGGGATGATTTGCAGTGCACATGATGACATGGTAGGTTTTAGTTAGAGTAACATCAGGGGTATTACACATATGTTTCCTCCGCGCGCGTAAATATACACATGCATATACGGCTTGGCATCCGGGGCTTTTCGCTGTGTTAGCGGGGCTCTTTGTTCGTTTAGCGGGGCTCTTCGTTCTCTTAGCGGGCTTTTTTTTTGCGGGTCTTTTAATTTTACCAAGTCAAAAATAACAAATTACTGGAGGTGGACTATTTTTTTACTTGGCATATCGTTTCGGGAGTTGGCAAATCACAAGATTATGCCATAGTAGACCTTTAGTATGTGATTGAGTAACACTTTTACCCGGTGTATAGTACAGATCATACAAGGTCTAAATCTATTCAGCATGCAATGCAGCTGTTTTATAGGGCGAATTTGTTGGGAGAGAAAAGCACTGTTCTATGGCTAAAAAGTAAGGCTGATTCTGACAGATAAACTGAGGGTCCGTTTGGTTGAGCTGTGACTTCTAAAAAAGTTGTTGTGAGTTGAGGGCGGTGGGAAAAGCTAAAAGCAGTTTGGTTGGAACAGCTGTGAAACTGTATGCTGTGTAAGAAATGTCTGTAATGCCCCTGAAGGACTGAGAGACTGCTTATATGCAAATTATTCGTAATTAACTATTCCCTTCAATTAGCCACATATAAATGACCATTTGGAAATGAAAAAAATATATTTTTCTAGGTTTTTCATGATTCGAAATGAGATGATCCACACAAGTAGAACAATAGCATGTTACAAAAGATAAAGGGGCCATACCTTGATAACACTCTTTAACATAACTAGCCTCCTGTCGCATTAGCCAAAGCATCAGCTATTCTACTGCGAATAGTATCATGGTATCCTCATTCTGCACATCTTCACTGTCATCTCCCTCTATTTGTGTCGTGCCACTCATCTGTTGTACCAAGTATTCCCCATCAGCATCACATCTCTCGAACTCTTTATCACGCAAATTGCTGTCACAAATAAAATTATGCAATGCCAAACAAGCAATAATTATATGCTTTTGAGTACGAGTTGAGAAACTTGGTATGCCCTTCAAAATATGCCACTTTTCCTTCAATACTCCAAAAGCCCCCTCAATGACATTTCGAAGGGATGAATGCAAGAAATTGAACACCTCATACTTCTCTTGTGGTGGTCCAGGGCGATGAAGAAATTCTGGTACATGGTATATACTTCACTTGGCTTTTGGGCTTTGGAGAGCAAAAGCTACATCACAAAGGCAAACTGAACATTCCCTGAGGCGAGCGGGTATGATTCTATATTTTATGCCTAACCATGCATTTTTAGGCTTCTAATACATCAGATATAGTCTAATTACACAAGGAAAATTCCTAATGTCTTCTTTAGGCAAGTTGTGAGATGTGTGATCATTTAAGCGAAGATTACTTCTAGTCTAAGAGAATAATATTCAAGTCAGGGCAATATTTTTCAAAATCCAAGTTGATAATATTTCAAGTTAAGAGAACAATATTCTGATACAAGAGTTCAAAATTAATTGGAATAAAAATAAATATAAGAGAATAAAATAATAGTTGTTATAACTTAGAAGAATAACATTTACTGGATGAGAAAAATTCTTCAGAAGTAAAAATGAAGGAAAATAAACATAACAAAATAAATACAAATGAAAAATATGAAAGGAAAAGGGAAATATAAATAAATAAAATTCATGTAATAGTGGAAAATGAAAGGGGGATAAGAAAAAAAAGAAAAGAATTTCTCGTAATGGGCCTACACTAGTTTGGAAATAATAAGGGCTCCTTTCGTACCTGTTTGCGGCTCGACCTGGCTCGCTGTATGCAGGATTTTTGCGTTTGGTGTGACGCATGGTTGTCAGGGCCAGGTCGGTTGCATGCATGATGCCTCGCGGAGCTTGGTTCCCTAGAAACGCAAATCAGTTTCATTTCTCTCAGGCCTAGTGGCTCAAGTGAGAGAGAGTAGGAATCAAATAAACAGGCAACCAAACAATAATCATTCTGATCCTGTACGTATTCATCTAGTCTACCAAACATCAGGAGTTTGCATGCATCTAACCTGGCCCAACTTAGCCTGGCTGGTAGAAACGAGCCTGGCTCTCCTCATCAAGGAACCTAACGCGCCCTAAGCTTATACGAACCACAAGATAGCTTAAGGCCACAAGTATGTAAGGCAATTGAAAATTGGCCGCGAAAGACCCGGTTTAGATGGACCCGTAGATATTGTTGGCGCCGATCGGCAGAGAAGAAGAAGAAACGGTAACATGGTGCTAGTGGGCCGTTGGCTTGACTGAATATCTAAGAACAGAAATGCAGTAGTTGATAATAGGGCGAAAACCGGTAGGTACGGAGCGTTCCTATAATGGTTATGGCGGGTAACATGTAAGCCTATATAAAAGGGTTTAGGCCCTCTTTAGATCCACTGCAAATTGCAATTACAACTAGTTATATCTACGTTGTGGCACATGCATGAAACATTAAATGTAGATGAAATATTTGCATGTTTGTACTTTTGCATGTACATCACGAGACGAATCTTTTAAGGCTACTTGGGCCGTACAAAAGTTGTCAAATACAAAAGAACGTGGTATAGTGAAGAATTGCAACTACAACTAAAATGTAAACGGGGCCTTAATTTACCACATCTACTCGTACCCTGGCTCCTACGATAAGCATATCTGTCACTGTCACAGCCGCAAAAGGTCGCGGATTCTTTTGACAAACGCGGGCAAGAAGCGCGCAGGCAAGCTGACGACGTCTCTTGCGTCTCAAGTCTCAAGGCACAGGCAGAGCAGGGCAGCATGATGATTGGGCGGAGGCGCATGTGGAGGCACATGCCATGATGAGCTCAATCCTCGCCTAGATGCTACGACTCCCATCAATCAGCAGCAGATCACGATGATGGCTTAAGTCAGGCAGTGTTTACATTGGGAAAAGTTAAAAAAAAAATACACTGTACCACTTTCGTTTGTATTTGATAACTTTTATCCAATCATGATCAAGTAGACTTAAAAGATTCATCTTAAGATAGTCAGGCAAAAAGTACAAACATGTAACAGCTACTACTTTATTTAGTGCTCTATGCAGACGGAAAGTACAATTGATATGATAGGGAAAGAGAAATTCTTTTTAGAATCTAAACGCAGCCTCAGTCAGTCAGTCCCCCTTCTTCACCATTATACTACTGTCATCGATGACGCACTGGATTGCTGCGAGCCTACACGACTGCCATTGCCATGGCGCAGCAGCAGCACGCAGCTTGTACTTGGCGTATGCAGAGGATGATCATGTGCAGAGGTCATGGATTCGTCAGGATTTGGGTGCCAGAGCACGCGGCTTTTGTCCTCGACGCCGAGATTCTGTCCAATCCAAAGTACCAAGGGCAAGGGCAAGGAGCAGCATTTGTGGTCAATGCAGTTAAACATGTGCGCTACCGCTCCTTGTTCAGTTCATGAAGCCCAGTAGTAGCAACATTGGTGGTAGAAAAAATGGAGTCGAATCCAACTCTTTTTTCTCTATGCTCTGACGACGCTACCGTATACACATCAGGCTGCTCGAGAACTAACTCGTCTGGCCAAAGTAACCTCGAGTTCCTCCTGGCATGGCTAATGATATGATACCACTAATAACTCACTCACTTACTAACACTCCCTAGCTGAGCCGCTGACAACGAAAGCAAACAGAGAGATGAGACAGAGCAGAGGAGGCGAGGCAGGGGACGACGACGCGCCGTTTATGCGATGCGGTGCGGCTAGTAGGAGATTTCCATGGAGAAGTTGGAGTCTAGCAGCTCCTCGATCATCTGGTCCACGTACTGCTCCTCAAGAAACCCGCCGCTCCAGTCCACCGCCGCCGCAACCGCCGCCGACGGCGAGGGGGCGATTCCGATGGCGGCATTGCAGACAGGCATCGCCGCGCCGCGCGGGAGCACGGCAGGCGCCGCCGAGGCTGCCGCCGCCGCCGAGGCAGCGTCGGCCTTGCCGCGCGCCGCCTGCACGGACGCGAGGTTGAAGCGGTGGAGCTTGGCGACGAGCGCGGGGGAGAGGAACGACGACGCGGCCTGCTGCTGCCGCTGCTGCCCGTCGCCGGCGTCCTCGGGGAAGTTGGTGCGCACGCGCGGGCCGCACATGATGCGCGCCGCCTCGTCGTAGGCGCGCGCCGCGTCCTCAGCCGTCTCGAAGGTGCCCAGCCAGATCCTCGTCTTCCTGCACGCGCGCACAGAGATGAGTACAGCAATCACGACGCCGCCATGGCCAGCCAGCCGCTCACGCACGCCAAGAATCACGGGTTGCGCTTACGCACAGGAGCGGGTGGCGGATCTCGGAGACCCAGGAGCCCCAGTGGCGCTGCCGCACGCCGCGGTACCGCTGCTGTGGCCGCGCCATTGGAGACGGCGGTGGCGCCCTTGCTCGCTTGGAGTTGCAGTCGTCGGATCGGAGTCGGTGGGGGCAGCTGCTCTGCTCTGGACTGCTCTGGCCTCTTGTGTTGTGTTGTGCGCGACAGGGAGGCGGGAGGTGAGGACCGAGCGAAGCGGTTTGTTGCGGCGAGCTCTGGGAGTGGGAGCCTTTAAATAGGGAAAGTGTTTGGCTGACTGTGGGCCCAGCATGGGTTGAGCACGTGAGCATCCTTTACTTCTCTCTGTCTCCTGGGTCCCGCCCAGCCGCAAAGTATGCCCAGGGCCAGGAGGGGCCAAAGAGTTAAACATAACTTAAACAAATTCCATGAACTTTGAGAAATTCGTATCGAGGCACACCCTTTTAAACACAGAAATTTTATACGATTTATATAGAAATTTTACAAGAATCATTTCATTTTCATAGAGAAAAAACAAGAGATAGGAAGTTTTCCTACTATCCAAAGGAGGCCTAAGGTCTGTTTGCTATAGCTCGAGGAGTGGCTCTAGCTCGGACTTCTGTGGAAAGTTACTACTCCCTCCATTTCTTAAAAAGTGTCATTTTCGCTTACCGAGAAATAACTTTGACTAAATATATTTTAAAATTTATTAATTTTTATGGCACATAATTAGTATCATTAGAAATATCTTTTAATGTAGTTTTTTAATAAATTTATTTAGAGATATAAATGTTATACTGTATAAATCGAGTTAAACTTATGACACGCACACCAACGGCGACGTTATTTTAAGGACGGAGGGAGTAAACAACAAATGTAGAAAACAGATTCAACGGCGAAGTCGTAGAGAAGCTAGAATTGTTTTATACTAGGAAAAGATGAACCATGATTTATGGCTTTCTTTAGAGGAGTTAAAGTTGAAACTATTTCTGTGGAGCTAAAGTCCTACTAAAAATGTCCTAACTAAGGTCCTGTTTGATGAATTTTAGATTGTTAAAATACCAGTTTTCCCTCTAATTTCTAAATGAATTTTGAGAAAAAACTAGTGGGTTGTTTGGATCCTTTAGTTTTAAGAATATAACTTTATTTATTGCTCTATGGGTGACAAAAATTGGCAAAATGTAGATATCTACAGCTTCCTGGTTTTTAAGAATTTAGCAAAAACTGACACAAGAAACTATGGTTATTTGGATCCCACCGACTTTTCAAAAAACCAGATTCTTAAAAACTGCAAAAAAAACTAATGGAATCCAAACACAGCCTAAGAGCATATCCAATAGTTCAAAAATGGTAAATCAATATTGGGAGAATAATTATTGAGTTTCTCCAACCGTTTTCAAAATCTTACGCCTAAAATATAGACGACAATTTTGTATGAGGAATTCTAAAATATTTCTAGATGACCCTTAGGTGCCGTTTGAATCCTTTCATTTGTAGAAATTGAAATCTACTTAAAAACTTAGTTTATTTCATTTGGAATGTGACATTCCACCTATTTTTCAAAATTCACATATTAGCCTATCTTAAATTTATAGCATGAGATGGAATTTGATTATATAGATCACCATGCTATATTTCTACTTTGCAATATATAGTGCACTCTTCAACTCGCTCCCACGCGGTAAAAATACAACACATAAGTATCTCTCGTATAGCCAACAATAATATACAAATATAAATATACAATCATATTAAGTTAATTAATGTATAAGTAAATTATGATTCTTAAAAAAAATTAATTTTCAATAATCCAAAGGGGGCCTTAAATATTTTTTATACTTTATTATTCTCTTATACATTTATATTGGGACCTCCAGATTAGCCAATTGATAGACGAATCATGAAGCTATAGTTGACCAATTTCTTAGCCTAAATCTACTGTTGTCTCCCTCTAGCTTTTTCTTATTATTTTTTAATCTTATGCCGTGCCTAGAAAAATATATGTTGAAGCCAAGTCAAGGTAACATATAACCTTTGATTTGGTTTTAATTTGGTAAGCTTCATATCTTGACACTGGCGGATATTTAGAATGAAATTACACTATATGTTTAGTTATAAGAAGGAATAATAAAAATGCTTATATGTCTGCTGACATGGACATCACATGTGCTAGTCGGTTTTAATTGCATGCAAGTGTATTGCTGAGATGGATAGTTCACATGTTGAGGTATAATGTTAATGGGATTTTGGTTTATAAGAAAGTCCAAGTATGTCACAGATCACTATCAAAATGGTGAAATTCTCTTATTGTTTAGCATGCGAGAATTCTTACTATGAGACATTTGGTAAGGAAAGTTTATACTAAATATTGAATACTAAAACACTAGGAGAACCCTATATTACTAGCAAAATTCCACTATTAGGGTAGTGGATGGTTAATATACTTGGTTGCTTGTGTAAATGTAAATTGTGGATCATTTGTATCTTTCCTTGCGGACTTATTAAAGTTGTCATCATCTTTGTCATAAGACAATGGTGGAATCCTCGTAAAATTTATTTGTGGATGCATGTTTCCTTTTTTTTGTTACCTTGGTTAAATCTAGTTGTAGTGCATTAGGTTTTGCATTTATTTTCTTATATATTCTGATAAATTTGAATAGTTGCAATCTAGATCTTTACGATTAATACGGTAGAATCAGTACTTGATAGTGCAAGTACTTATAGTAATATAGTAACTATTTTGTTTATGTGTCTTTCCTAATCTGTTAACTTTTATTTTTATTATATATATATATTTACTAATTATAACTATACTAACTATTTATAGATATGTGCTTCTTCCAATTTGTTTAGACACCAAAGTATTGTTTTACATAGTTTTATTCTAGTTTTCCTTTATCTATATTTTCCTAATTCTTATAAAAATCAAATTGCCAATATCTTGAACTTAATATTCTGATTTTACTATTTGTTAGTTATATTATATCGACACTTTTTAGAGTAATCTATGCTATTAATTCATCGGCATTCAATAGTTTAGATTTTTCTTCCTTGATGCTTCCAGCTGCAGTAGTGAGACTCCTTGGTCAAGCCAATAGAACAAGCCCTATGATGAGCCTAGCCCTCCCTTTACCTTATGGGACATATGTGTTAGAAAGATGATCTCGGTCAAGAGGAGATGGGCTAATGCCCAGAGCCGTTAAGGACCGAATCAAGGGGAGCATGTAACTCCTCCATGCGCCACGATCGGAAGCGCCCCTAACATGGCCCCAAGCTGAGCAACACTATAAATAAGGGGAGATGGTCACCTGTGTAAGCCAACACATGCACAAGAAGGTCCACCCATTTGATAAACTAACTGCCCGATCCTAAGGGTGCCATATCAACTTGAAGGCCTCCACCTCTCGCCGCCATTCCTTACCGAGGAGGACAGCAGCGCCGTCTTCTCTTCTTCACCTTCTTCCCATCAACGTCAAGGCGTTCAGTGAGGAGGAAGGCGACTCCATAGATTCCTCCACGACCTCTACGATGGCGGACTACCCTAATGACTGTGGTTAGTTGTCAATCCACTAATGTGTTCACATTAATTACATTAAGATCCTGTGGTTTAGCTCCTGTTATTCTAACAACATGATCATACTCTTTTCTAATAGCCTATCCCCCCCCCCCCCCCCCTTTACTAATATATGAAGACTATTCATTGTTTTAGATAAGTTATGAAATCCAATCTAAGGACAGGAATACAAGATTTGGACCGTCGCTAATCTATTGTTGATGGTCTCCTTGGTCCTTGCCAAAATAAAGGAATATAAGCAAGGCCTCGGTGGAAGCTGATGAGTGTGTGTTCATCCCAACTACTGGTAGTCTCTTTGTAGTCCGGTGTTTTGGGCTCATTTTTAACCTCCGTGACTTGATGGTTTTTTATTTTTATTTTTAAAAATACAACAATCACGTTTCTCTTCCCACTTTATAATCTGTGTGTGTGATCCCATATCTTCTGGCTCCCTGTATTTGACATTGTCTACTCTGAACTATGGGTGCCAAGAAGTCAAAAACGGCCAGCATTTACCTCTCCTAGAGGCACAGGCCCGCGTGACCATATCTTTATTTATATCTGAAGGGATGACCACAAGGATGAGTAATTTAGACATGACTGACTAATCCTAACGTACAGTACAGTCCATGATTATTGACCAAACCCATATGGTAGGTAATCAAGCATCCGATATACTCCTCCCGACAATAGAAAAAAAATGCAATTCTCGTTTTTTATATGTCAATCAACTTCAAGTTTAACCAAAATTAAATAAAAAATCACTAACATGATAATACAAAATAAATATAATTAAATAGATTAGATTTTAAAATTTATTTTCATAAGGCTCGATCCGTCAAAGATATAAATAGATTAAATACACCGTCAAATATAGATTATGGAATACCTTTTCTGCACTCGCATGTATCCCATAATTGTGATCTTTTCTGGACACATGCCCTACATCAATAATTTCTTTAATTAGATCTTCAAATATTGTCATTCTCTATTCTAGATTGAACTGACTTGAGTACACACAAGATATAAACAAGTTGTTAGAGGATAAAAAGATATAAAGAGTGGTTTTTATTCAATATAACTCTTCAAATGGTGATTCTCATGTAAGTTTCAAGTCACTATTTCCAAGATTCTCATATGTTGGACACAATGGAGATAAGTTTCATCCCCTGAAACTTATTTCATTCCATGAAACTTTCATTACCTCTCTCTTCACAAATACTATGGTACATCAGCTTATTTAATGTTATGAAATTCTCACGAAATCTTTACTGAGACTGGCCTAAGAGCATATCCAAGAGTCTATGTATAACGATCTTTTTCATGTAGCTACCTAATTAAGAGCATCTCGAGTATATGTAAAACAGGTATCTAAAGATAACTCTCGAAAAAAAAACTAAAGCATCATCTCGGTCTTTCCATATTTGGACGGGCCACCTCAATAGAAATTTCTTCTAGTTTTTTACCACACGATTTGAAAAATGCTAGAAACCACATTTTATTTATGTACCTATTACTATTAGTTTATTTAGACACTCAATATAGAAATTGTGTTCCCATTAGATAGTATCTATAGAATTTTTCCCCCAATCATATGCCTTGTATTTTTTATCATCTACCTCCCATATCTCTTAATTTCTTGGTTCTCGCATAGACATGATTTCTTATCTAAGAAATCAATTCCTCATTGAAAGGATCAAGATACCCAAGAGGGGGTGAATAAGGCCAATTTGAACTTTTCTCGCAAAGAAGTAAACCTATCGAGGTAGCCCAATCACTCCTAGTGCCTACAAGCATTTGACTAGCCCGAAACAAGTTTTGCACCCTAGTTCCAATCCTATTCTAACATGGGAATTCTAGGAATGTAAAGAGATCAAAGTAAACTGCACAAAGTAAAAAGAGGAGAGGAACAAACCGAGTTTTTCCCGAGGTATCGGAGAGTCGACACTCTCCACTAGTCCTCATTGGAACACCAGCGCAAGCGTGAAGCTCCCCATGATCCATGCAAGGATCAAGTGCTCTCTACGGGTTGATTCTTTGCCACTCTAGCGCAGTGAATTGCCCACAACCGCTCACACCATGGCTTGAGTCATCGACAAGCTCTCTGGATGATCACCAAACCTCCAAACACCGTTGAACCGTCTAGGTGATGCCGATCACCAAGATTAACAAGGTAGGACTCTCACTTGACCAAGAACAACCCAATTGAGCTAGATGGATGCACACTTGCTACTCTCCTCTTGCACTAGTGAGGTTTCAAGCCTTGATTCGCAAACCACTCCAACCTCACTAGGCTCTTGCACTCAGTACTCTCCAAGGGTTCCTCAACTGAACAAACAAGCAAGAGATCTCCCATGGAAGAGGTGGAGGAGTATAAATACCCCCATACAAGCCACTAGTCGTTTGGAACAAAAATATCTCACTACACGTGCACCGTACGTGCTTAATGTTTCCCCAGTCGTGTTCCAACGACTACTTTGCCAAAGGTTCAGTTAAAACCACCGGACGCATCCGGTCACGAAAACCCTCCTCTGGAACCTCTCTGCATGCTCACCGGACGTACCAACAATCGTGTACGGCGTAGCGTCTGGTACACTCGAGTGAACAGCACTGCTGACCGGATGCGTGAACACTTGCACCGTCGCATCTGGTGCACGTGCGTCCGCTAGTTTCTCCACTGACCAAGCACTGACCGGACGTACCCTGCATCCGGTTCGGCGTTCGGTCAGTGGAAAACCACCCAAACTTCGTTGAATCAAGAACTTCCCAAAATGAAGTTTGTTTCACTAAAACAATAGACTCATCTAGGTCAAGCTACCCATCCATGCCCCCTTTATAGTACGGTCAAAGGAGAAACAAAGTCCTATACTACTTTAAGTGCATCTCAACGCCAAACGACACTTAGAACTAGTCCGTCCTTAACTATGTCGTCCATCCTTTGAAAACCGAAACGAATTCCATTCACCTAGGACATGAACTTACCATTACCATTACCATGACCTAACTTCTAATGTCATTACAAAACACATGGTAGTCATCATAATTATGTGTTGCCATTAATCACCGAAGCCCACCAGGGGCCTAAATGCTTCACTCATCTATCTTCTTTAATTGCAGTAGCGTCGTACCGTGATTAATTGACACATGGAACTATATAGTTCTTTTGTTGGGAGGGCCCTCACGGATTATGATAGGGCATCCTGCTATTTTTATTGTGAAAGTAGTCAAAATATTGTTATGCTCTAACCTTGGTAGAGCTCACTCAAAATGATTTACTAGGGCAAACCCTATGGAAGAAGAGATTGACTGAAGAAATAAATGGGGAGGAGCGGTATGTTTTAGCTCCCATCCTCTTTGTTTATTTTCGAGAACCAGTCAAAATGATTAAACTAGAATCACTTTGATAGAAATTATGTTGGAGAGCTCTACCTAGATTTAGGGGGAGGGGGGGGGGCATTGTTTTAACTTTTATCTTATTTCTACCAATTGAAAGCCACACGCTGAAACAACAGTCAAATTGTTGAGTTGGCTTTTGAAAAGTTACAAAACTAACTTCTGAGAAAATGAACTAAAAGCTGAAAATCATGTTTTGAGTAGCATATATTTTTTTTTGGTGTACTTAGAAGCTAAAAAATATCGTAAAGTTAATAGCAAACTATCAATAGACATCAAAACTCTAAATCCTAAACTGTCAAACAAAAAAAACCAAGTCGAGCTACGATCTTTGGGGTTTTGTGTTATAAGGTGATTTTTTTTTTTTGGCTTTTGGCTTATGATGTGTGTGTGGACCTTTTTCTATTGAAGGGCATGTTTGAACCTTAGCTTTTAGCCCTTTGCTTAAAACTTGGCTTTCTAGCTTTTGCATTCTGATGTCTGTTGACTGTTTGCTATTAACTTTTGTAATAACTTTTAGCTTCTCAGAATAACAAAAGCCGGAAATGCTCATCTTGACGTGTTTTTCAGCTTTTAGTTTATTTCCTTTTAAATAAGTTTTTAGCTTTTTCCTTAAAGTCAGTGAACAACTACTCGTTTGTTTAAACTTTGGCTAACAAAAACTAGGGAAAAATAAAACAAACACAGTATATTTTTAGCTTATTAGTTCCTTTTGGGACCTCTCACAAATAATAAGCCACTAAAGTTTATACCAATTCAAATAGTAACTTTCACCATTAATCACTTACAATATATAAAGTGACAACAAAAGTTATCTTTCTAGCTAGATCCATAGTGAAAAATAATTAAAAATATAATTCTTGTTGACAACAAGACACTTGTGATGACTTCATCAACCTCGAGGATTTGTCGCTCATGTCTTCGAAAATGCTCATAAGGGTAAGGTTTATGTGCGTGCGTTCATAATAGTGAGTGCGTGTGCGTGTGCATGATGAATATCTGTGTTGTACTGTGTAATCGTAAAAAAAAATACATACTAATATTTATTAAGAGTAAAACATATTCTATTTGAATAAGGACTCCAACATACTACTTTATCTAATGTGCATAAAACTCTCATCCGCATTGAGACTGGCCTAATAACAATATAATATTTTAGTCTCTTTACTTAGACCAAGAATGGAACAAATGCTTTATACTATGTGGAGGTTGAATGCCCAAAAAAGGGCACAACACACCACGAGGCTTTGGCATAATGTCATTTAAAGAAAAGATATTGGGTAGTCTCTAACTATAAAAGTAGCACGCTTTGGTACTATTCGAATTTCTCTTAGCTCAATTATGATGACTCTCTTTTAAAATACAATAATAATATTGGGAGGTATTTTCAAACACGAAATTTCCTATGGAACCTTAACACTGTTATTGACAAGATAGATATATATAGACGACTTTTAAAATGCCATCTTTATAGACAAAAGAACTCAAACCTTCATTTGGATTAATAAAAGCCACACAAGCAACTATATTGTGTTGGCCAGTTATCCTGTTCTCCATTAAAGATCTCCCTGAAGGAGACGATCATGAGAGGACTTGAGCTAAGCACTTCTGTGATTACATTTTTTGAAGAACAACATTAAACAAAGATGGGTATATTATCGGATTTCAAATCTTTTGTATCTTACCACCTGTCTTCGTAAAACCTGATCTGGTGTTCACTCCATAGATTGAAACATAACTACATCTAAGTGCCTATTTCGCACAGCTCCTAAAGCAACTTCCAAGTTCCAATCTAGGTAGAGATTTGTCATATAGGTTTTCATTGAGAATTGATTCTATGATGATTTTATGAAGTGATTCTTTTGAAATGATCTAGGGGTTGGGGCTAAAAAATATCTTCTCCTGATCCATTTCATACGAGTCACTGTATACATAGAGTTTATCTTAGAGAATCGCAACGATAATATTTTCAGTCAGACATTTGCTTCTTCTAGAGAATCAGCTAGAATAGAGAATCTAATAAAGTACCACTTCCCAAGTTCTGCAAGTATCCTTGTTGGTTTATGCATGCGTAGTTCAGTATCACAAACTCACGCCCCACCAATTGGGGAAGAGCAAACGATGGATCATACCTACTGCCTTCGTACTCGTGAAGAAAATCGTTTTGACAATGTTTTAGTCAAACATTGTAAATATGAATCATGAATAACTTTTAAATTATTGAGTTTGAAAATATAAAAACTATATAAATAAATTTATCTTCAAATATACTTTCATAAAACAATGTATATATCATAATTTAATAAATATTTTTATATAAATATGAAATCAAAGTCAAGCTAGGACCACGCTCACTATGCCTGCACTGACGAGGGCAAGCATACCACCTCTGCCGCCGCTGCAAATTCTGCATGAATCTGTGGTATGCCATCATGGACTGGCCGGCCTTCGTGCATGCACCGTATCCACCACGCGATCTTGGTTCGTCCCGTCTGTAGCTTGGACGCTAGCGTTAGTGTCCTCTGATACTGCCAGGCAATTGGGGTTCTACAAGTGGTTGCCTCAGCAATGTATGCAAAAATGGTCCATTGGGTACAGGCTTTCAGAGCCATGCTGACGTGACATATATATAGTCCCATACTGTAGGTGTTATGTTCTTTTTTCATGTGGGTGATCTGATCTGATCATCTGGTCCAGACACAGTCACACAGGATGTTTCAAAAAGGGTCAGGACTCAGGAGGAGGACTGGTGTGTCATGTTCTGGGGAGCATCGCATTGGGGGGATCAATTGGAGCAGGCAGGGTTGCTGTGTGCTTCCTTTGGAGGGTCATGGGCTCATAGAGCAGATAAACTGTTGAGCCATGTGGGCAGTGTTTTCAGGTAGGCAAGGCAAGCAATGGTGGTAAGAAAGCATGCAGTAGCTGATCCAATAATTACTTGAAGCAAAGGATCTTGCTATTTTTTTACTCTTTTTTTTTTGTCAGAAAGAGTTGTTGAAAAATGAAACGGGCTGGTGCTACTCATACTGTATGTACATTATACAGTGGCAACTTCCAATTGGTTGGGATACTATGTAAAGAAAGTAGGTACATGCATGAACCTCAAAAGAACTGGGTAAATGAACTTCCTGGCATACTGCGCCATAGTACTGGTAGGGACATTAATCTGCATCTATGTCTGTCTACAAGCATTAATAAGGTTTCTTTCTTGAACAAGAGGGTACTACCATTTCTGCACAAACTTGTTGATGAACTTGCAATCTGCCATGGCCGAAAGCAAGCCTGCTTTGCTCTCTGCTTGTCCAAACATAGGATCGTGATGTCACGGCTGATCGAATCTGCATCGGGGGATCTCGCGACCAGACAAACACTGACCACTGCCTGCACGGCGCGCGCCTGACGTGGCCGCACGGCAGCTCTCCGGCGGTCCGGCCCCTACGCCCCCCGCCCCCCCCCCCCCCCCCCCCCCCCCCCCTGCCGGCCGGCCTGCGTGAGAGATTGAGAGATGGGCTTGGGAAGAAGAGATCCAAGGGCGGATCTTGGCAGGATCTCCCGATCTTCAGCCCTGTGGCTGCACACAGCAGGCTGCAGGTAGCAGTGGCACACATGTTAGATTTTCAATTGTTTTTAATTTGCTCTTTTACTTTGCCCGTAGGAAACACCTGCTAAAAAACGAGGTTAAAAAATGTCAATGCTCAATTGCTCATATATGTGTACGTATGTACATGCTCATTCCTATCGGGTCTGATTGGTTGTTTGTATTAGCATTAGCTTGTATTGGACCTTACACACAGGTGTTTGATTGTCCTGCGCAATCAAGCGAGCCACATTTGGTACAATTTTGTTTGACTATTTATATTTTGTTGCATATAGTCATCTTTATGTTCTAGTAGCTGATAAGCTGAGCTGATTTTAGTTGATGCTGATTTGTTGTGAGAGAAAATACTGTTTCAGAGCTGAAAAATAAGCGTTGATAAGCTGAAGCGAACAGATATCTAGCTATTAGAGCAAAGGGACATGCAAACATTTTGGCTCTATTCGCTTCAGCTAAACAGCACATATTTTTCAGCTCTAGAACAGTATTTTTCCTCATAACAAATCAGCTTCAGCTAAAATCAGCACAGCTTTTCAACTGAAGCGAACATAGCCTTTATTTTTTAGTGTGTTCATTGGCCTGTGGAAATTTGCATTGTCTCATACAACCAAATTTGGCATCTAGCTAACGCCTTATTGAGCCTGTTTGAGCACTATAAAGTCTACATGGAAACTTATGCAGACAAACAAACATAGACAAACTACAGTGCATTGGATAAGCTTGGATATATGCTAATGCAGACAACCAATCAGATCCGTAAACGTACACGTACACACCTCTTCTAACAATTGGTTTTACTAGTTTATGTATATAACCGTGTGATAGAGGGACACGCTTCTGACCCTCAGTTAAAGTAAGGGTGCGTTTAGTTGAGAAATTTTGGGAAGTTTTATAAGTGTAGCACTTTCGTTTGTATTTGATAACTTTTGTCCAATCATGGCCCAAGTAGACTCAAAAGATTCATCTCGACCTAGGCAGGCAAAAAGTACAAACATGCAACATTTGCTACTTCATTTGGTGCTTCATGCAGACAGAAAGTATAATTGATGTGATGGGAAGAGAGAAGGAAAATTTCCCTAACTAAACGGGGCCTAAAGAGACTTGAAAATGGAGAGTATGGCAGTAGTAAAGGATATTGATCTCACCTGCTGTGACTGGTCTCAATGGCCAGTTCCAAGGACAGTTCCAGTGAACACTTGTGCATTAGTAGGATCCATCAACCTGGTCATGTCATGTTTCTTTCAATACTCAGTCAGCCATGTGACAGCGGGAGCTGCCTTTGCCTGTTCTCTGCTTCTCTGCATGCAGCATCTCTTTTGTGCTATTGTTTCATTATTACATCTTCCTGTTTCCAAACGCTAGCAACTGGCAGTGTTAGGTTGTCTAAAAGTAAACACTGATTTTAACTGATATTGATTTGTTGTGAGAAAAAAATACTGTTTTATGTCTAAAAGAGCAAAAATATAGATAAGTGAACAGGGAGAATAGATGCATGGTGAAGGGGTCCCTCTTGTCACCTAACACATGCGCCGGTTGCTGCCAAATCACAATCTGAAGATATTCCGTGTATTCCATGAAGTCACGTCAATCCATCACCGGCAGAAAAAGATACTATTATGCACATACCAGTCTCTGGCCTTTAATTTCTTCATTTCTGAACTTTCACCATTACAAACAGCATCCAAACATTAGCGTCACTTCATTGCAACGAAGTGTGGTTTCAGTCGTTTGCTGTTTGCTCCTAGTAGGATTTGAAGAAACTGGTCAGGTGCTCAAACACTCAAACCGAATGCAGCCGTTAATTGTCAGCATCTTGTGAAATTTATGTTGACGACAACCCACGTTTCTTGGTGTTTTTGTTTGCCGCCAGGAAACAAGGGAGCACGCTGCATGAACTGGACACGACGATCTGATATTCTTTTTGACGTAGTACTGCCAGCACTGTACTAGTCTAACTCGATTCTTCAAATCCGAATGCCATGAACAACTCAGACTTAACCCCGGATACTGTGTCTGCATATTATACATGCAAATGCATGAATGCAAGCAAGGGAATCTGGAGAAGTAGGACACTGCATATTATACGCGCAAATGCATGAATGCAGCTAACTGCAATGCTCGCAAACATGAGACGTGTCCTGCCCTCGTCGTGCTATGGCTTGGAATGCACGTGTACCGGCCGGTTTCGAGCTTGGACTCGTCGCTGACTGAAACCAGGCGAATTTCCGCGTGTCGATCTCCTGTTAATCTCGGTCACCACATCAGCATCTCAGATCCTGATGTTCTTGTTGGCTGCTGCTGCTACTGACCATTGATTCCTGGCGTTGCGAAGACAGCATCTGGGGACGCCATGGGGCCATGCATGATGATTGTCTGCCATAATGCCATGTTCAGAAATTAATCATGAGACGATGATCAGAGTGGCCAATGGGATCGTAGATAACCACCTCGAGAGTGGCATGCATGCATCCTGATTAGCAAATCGAGTAAATGAAAGAGATGGTATTTGATTTTGTAGATAATTTTATGGTCTCTGATTGCTGATTGGTTGGTCGTGGCCTCACCACCAATAAACAGGTTCGAATTGAATTTATCATGCTGGCACAGACCTTCCACGAGCGAGAGAGACGTGTGAAGCATCTAGAGAAATCGAAGGGTCTGCTGCATTGATAGAAGAGTAAAGTGCACCAGCGGTCCCTAAACTTTGCGCTGCTGGGTCATCCCAGTCCTTAAACTCTCAAATCGACCGTTTAGGTCCTCAAACATATTCATTTGTGTCATCCCAGTCCTTAAACTTATAAATCACCCATTTATGTCCTCAAACTTATTCAGTTGTGTCATCCCAGTCCCTAAACTTGTTTGGCTGTGTCATCTGTGTCCAAACAGCGCGATCTAAAAACTTGATATTAAAAAATAATTCATAATTTTTTATATGAACTCGAATGAAGACAAACTTTATATAAAAATTATAGCCCTCAACGCGATCTACAACTTTGTAGTTGAAAAAAAATTTATTTGAAGTCATTTAATATTCTAAAATATTATTGTAAGTTTACAGATTTTAAAATTTAAAATTTAAAACTAAATTTTGGGATAGTAAACGACTTCAAATAAAAATATTTTCAACTATAAGGTTGTTGATTATATTGAGAACTATAACTTTTATATAGTCCATATCAATATCCAAGTTTGTTTGATAATTTTAAATTTTAAATTTCAAAATTTATAAACATACAATAATATTTTGGGACACTAAACAGTTTTAATTCAAAAACTTTTCAACTATAAAGTTGTAGATCGCATCGAGAGCTACAATTTTGATATAAAGTTTGTCTTTATTCGAGTTCATATGAAAAAATTATGAATTAATTTTTATATAAGTTTTTAAATCGCCTTGTTTGGACCCAGATGACACAGCCGAACAAGTTTAGTGGCTGAGATGACACAAGTGAACAAGTTTGAGGACCTAAACGGATGATTTGCAAGTTTAGGGACCGGAATGACACAGCCGAACAAGTTTAGGGACCGAGATGACACAGATAGACAAGTTTAAGGACCTAAACGGTCGATTTGAGAGCTTAAGGACCGGGATGACACAGCGGCGCAAGTTTAGGGACCGCTGGTGCACTTTACTCTTGATAGAAATAGAGATTTTCAGCCTGTTGAGAGGGGTTTGGATGGGTACCTTGACTTAGGGTAAGGTTAGAGAGTGTAGATGTGACGCACACTTGTCCAACATTACTCTAAACAGCCCAGGGAGACTCTTGAGAGAGAGAGGATCAAATTTTGTTTTGGAAAGTTTTCGATTCGGTGGAGTTTTGATAAAAAAAAAGGTCGTCAGACTCTGGCTAGTATGGTCGTCGGACCAATAGCTCGCGTCCGACGACACGTGGCAGCCCCTAATTGCTTCTCAGCAAATCAGGGAGCGTCGGACCCTGACTGGTTGGGCGTCGGACCATCAGCCAGCGTCCGCGGTGCCTTGGAGTTTCTCAGCGAGCGTCGGACCGTTGTGAGAGCAAGCGTCGGACTAAGGTTTCTTAGCGTCCGACACATCCAGAGAGGTCCTGTTCACGCTTTTGAGCGTTGGACTTGGTCCGACGGGGAGCATCGGACCACTGACGCATGTATTAGCCGTTGCAGGTCACTATGCTCAGCTCTCCCGTGAGCTTGAGAGCGTCGGACGCTGGTCTGTCGGACCATTGGGTTTGGTCCGACGCCCCTCTGACACAGTTCTGTGCACAGTGCGATTGAGAGAGTCGGACCGAGCTGATTGGTCCGACGGTACGCAGGAAGGTGAGAAACGGCTAGTTTTGGAGAGGGTGTATATTTATACTCCTTCTTGGCCTGCATTCTATCTCTCTTGCCACTTCTAACAGCTGAAGGAACCTTTGTGACTTTGAGTGAGAGCAAGAGCCCTAGGAAAGATTGAGTGAACTTCATTGCTTGTGAGCTTCTTTCCTAGAGTATGATCAAGAGTGACTTGTGTGCATCCATAACCCTCTTTGGCCTTGTTCTTGGTCAAGTGAGAGTCTAGGCTTGTTACTCTTGGTGATCGGCATCACCTAGACGGTTCGGTGGCGATCGGAGGCTTGGTGACCGTTTGGAGAGCTTGTGGGCGGTCCAAGCCAAGCTTGTGAGTGGTTGTGGACGATCCATCGCGCCGGAGAGGCAAAGGATCAGCCCGTAGAGAGCACTTGGTCCTTACGAGGATCAAGGGGGAGCTTCACCCTTGCGCGGGTGCTCCAACGAGGGCTAGTGGGGAGTGCCGACTCCCCGATACCTCGGGAAAAACTCGGCTTTCATTCTCTTACCCATTTACATTCCCGTACTCTTTTGTGTGCTTTACTTTCCTAGAGTAGTATACTTGTGATAGGACCTGGCTCTACGTTGCATAACTTGTTTTAGGATTAGAACTTAACACAAACACAAGTGTGTGATATTGGACAATGGCGATAGGTTGAATTGATTTGCAAAAAATTATTAGTTGCCCAATTCACCCCCCCTCTTGGGCATCCTTGATCCTTTCAAAAAGGTCCTCTAACAGCTCCTTGAATTAGACCTCCGAGTATTACCATTTTCTATTCTTTATTTGTCACTAACCAATGCAAATATAGAATGTGCAGCTTGCTCTCTAGAGTATGTGTAAGATATAGAGAAGCTGTTCGAGGATGAAAAGGTATTAGGAATAATTTTTATTTTAATAGGTTTCTAAATAAATATTTAGAGAACAAGCTCAAGAAGAACTCTTGGGCCAGAAAAAGTCCAGCTTACTACGGGCTAGAAATGGTTAGGAAAATGTTTATTTTACCTTCTCAACAATGGACATCATCTGTTTTTTTAATCGAAGTATAAAAGCATATATCTTATGTCCTAAACTATTTACCACTGGACAGATCAGACCTCTAATCGGTGGTAGTTTTAAAGTGAGTTTATTGGTATAGATGATATTTGATTCCTTTTTTTGGGTAGCGAAGAGTTTTATTCTCTTAGACTATCTCCAACAATCCTACCCATACATGAGACCCATATCAGACATATGGGTGACGCACAGCAGGAGTATCGGTGACCCATATCCTTGCCTCTCCAACAGCCGATGCAGTCCATCCTCTCTTCCCTTCCTCGTCTAGAAGCAGCAGCGGGGCCCACTCTCTCTCCCACGCGCTTGTGGTGGTGAGGGGACGCCGGCGGCCAGGGGCTCGGCCACGCGCTCGTGGTGGTGTTTGCGTGGCGGGGCTCCGCGGTGAGACGGCAGCGCCGAGCTCAGCCGCGCGCTCGGCGGCGTGACGGCGGGCCAGGGCTCGGCGGCGTGGGGCTCGGCCACGCCCTCGCCCGCGTGGCGGCCGGGCGGGGCTCGGCGGCGGCACGGAGATTGGCCGCGCGCACACCCGCGTGACGGCGGGCAGGCCGGCGCTCCGCGTGACACCTCCACAGCGCGCGGCGCGTGACGCCTCCACGGTGGGGTGGCCTCCACTCCACGGGTGGCTCACCGACGTGATGTCCACCTCGCCGTCGTCCACCTCCACTCCCCCTCGACGCGATGCGGGCCCACCACGACGAGCGCAACGTTTGGATCATCTCTGATTGACGAGGCAATTTTGCGCTTCGGATTGGAAGGTAGGCAAAATAGGTGCTCCGTTTGGGTTCTTTGTTGGAGACCGATTTCACCATCTAAAGCACTGTGCGGGACGCAAAAATGGGGATGCCTCTCTTTGTTGGAGATAGTCTTATTGTTGCTGACTGACTGATTGGCCTACCCTAACATGAGCACGGAAGGCTGGTCCAAATAAAAGTCTGCTACCAATTCTTGGCCCACGTATAAACTCTTCTCCACTGAAAAGATAGCTGAGCATGCATGAGGCCTTTTGTATAAAAGCCTAATCTCCCTAGCCTTTGTTAATTAAGCCCAAACTATCCTGAGCCCATCCAGCCTATTCCACCCGTGCCTCCCTGATAAAAACCCTAGCGGCCTCCGTCCCTCTTGATCTCTCCCATCCAAGGGTTTCCTACGCCGCCGCCGCTGCTGCTTCCGTCGTCTCCAGCAGCCAAAGCCGTGGTACGTATCTCCGACCTTTGCGCATAAGCCATCAGATTCATGGGTTAGTCGTGGTGTTCCTCGTTGATCTTACGCTTTGTCCCGTCCTGATGCGTTGCATCCCCACGCAGCCGTCCCACAAGACCTTCCGGATCAAGACAAAGCTGGCCAAGAAGATGCGCCAGAACCGCCCCATCCCCTACTTGGATCCGCATGCGCACCGACAATACCATCAGGTTCGTTTGCCTAAGCACCTTCGTCCTGTTTCGCTAGGTGGCCCGTGTTTCAGTCGCTCATTATTTTCTTTTTTCCCCTTGTTTTGTGCGTCAGGTACAATGCCAAGCGCAGGCACTGGCGCCACACCAAGCTCGGCTTCTGAGCAATGGAAGATATGGTGCTGGCCAAGGATGCATGGGAATGATAGGGCTCTGCAAGCTAGGAAATTCTTGTTTAAGATTTTGCTTTTGTTAAAGGGATCTTGTCAATTCTGCTTTTAGTAGCATACTGAGAATATCATGTTGTTATCTGATGGTTAAAGAACCGCCTTTATGCCATGCTAAATTTATTTAACCTGCATTGCCTTAATCAGTTGATCTCTAGCCAATTATTTTGCCAGTTTGCTATGCTTCTCTGATTGTACATGGTTGTCCATTCCTCACTTAACCTTCTGGTTTCAACACTTCCCTATGATTTAGGTTGGTCTACTAGCGAATTGGTATGCATCTGATCTGCTAATTTTGCGATAATTTGAATGCCTCTATTTGGTGGTATGCTGTAGACATGTGAATAGTGTTGTGTGTCATTACATCTATGTCTTCTGTGCGATTTTATGCTGAAGCTAGTGCAATTTTTCAGAATTCTGATTGTTTTGTAGCCTCCTTGATCCCTTATACTCAAAATTTCAGAATTCGTATTGTTTGTATCCTCCTGGACTCCTTGTCCTCAAAACGTTGGTAGTATCTAGTTATAATCTATGAGCAATTGGCAAATGTTCCGTGCTGGTAGTTTGTACCAGATATAGTAGTCTTATAGTTAGACCATTCTTTTTTGCAATGTTGAATGGAGTTATATTGCTTATTTATATGTGTGTTTAGATCAGAACATGTGTTGGTTGTTGCATGTGTACACTCTATTTTGTTACATGATTACAAGCATGGAGTGGTTCAATTATACACTAGATGCTCTTAAGACAATCTAATTTTAACTGCATTCACTCTTGGTTCAGAGTTACTTGAATAAATGTTCCTGAACTGTATTTTCAATAGAAAAACTGTGAGTCAGTATATGTGTTCCTGCTTACTTGAATTGGTATGCATGGTTTATTTTCTGTGAAGACGATTTCTCTATTTTGTAGATAGCTTGTGTAAACCTACATTCCATCTGGTGATCATTTCATAATAAGAACTGGACCATCCATTCATGTGAATAACGACCTGGCTGCTTATCTAGTTTATTTGTTAATATTGATTTCAGCTGCTGGGGGTAATTTGTTTTCATGTGAATAGCGACCAGGCTGCTTATCTAGCTCATCTGTTACTATTGATTTCAGCTGCAGGGGGTAAATTGTTTACCTCTGTTACTATTGATACCAGGTGCTGCGATTAACGTGTTTACCTTGGAGGATCTTCTTAAGTTCCTTATGTTCTGATGACTGGCGTTGAGTTCCACATTTCAAATGCGGTTCGCTTGGCGTTGAGTTCCACATTTCAATTGTGGTTTACTATTTTTCTGTTTTCAACTAAGGCCTTTACTTCCTCCGTACAAATTTATAAGATCTTTTGGCCTGCTTGGATTCCAATTCTTGTCCAATCAAAATTATGGCAAACCAAAACTTAGTCTTGTCAAATCAAGGTTTGCTAAAACTAGGACAAAAAACATACGTGTGCAATTGGTTGAGTGCCATAATAGTAGTAAGATTTTTCCCCCTCACAGTGTAAGAAGTTTTTAGAACCTTTGGTCATGGCTGCTCTCAAACATATAGGCCTTGGTCAGGCTCCACGGGGCCAAGTCTTGCACTGGCCACCGCTCAGCTTTCTGTCACCATCTCCCCTTCCCTCCCTGTCCACTGGTGAAGACGATGGGAACATGCCGCCCTGCAGCAGTGCTGCGCCATGGAGATGCCGATGGAGCACGACCTTCGCTATCGCTCAACATCCTGGAAATGCCCTCCCAGGATGCATAGCAGGACAGCCCTTCGCAACAATTTTAATGGCTCAAGACAGTGCACCTTTGTTTATCCACATAATTCATCCTTGTCTATAGGTCCTCATACACAACACATTCGGTGAGTGGCCATTGCTTCCAGGGAACAACAGCCACCAGCGCAGGATCACGCATCCTGACAGTGGAGCAGCGTTGGCTCCACATAACTTCTTGTCTGCATATTCACAACACATGGGAAGGATGGCTACTGCCTCAAGGGAACAACAGTCTGCAGCAAAGGAAGGCATCATGCAAACAGAACCCACATCATCACCATGGGAGACCCAAGTCACAGTATGATACTATGATTAAACCCAAGGCTGGATGGTATGCCATCTTCTATTGCAGGAATGAGCAATACATTATACACCAGTACCACAACCACCGATGCTGCCTACAACACAGACGAACAGGTACACAATAACGAACCTGACTCCAATTTCGGATGTCAGATGCTATGTGGACGCCTCCACATCACCAGATCATTCACCCACAAACAATGGCCCTGTTTAGATCCACTGCAAATTGCAATTGCAACTGTAACTAGTCACATCAATGTTGTGGTTCATGTATGGAGCATTAAATATAGACAAAATATTTGCATGTTTGTACTTTTTGCATGTACATCACGAGACGAATCTTTTAAACCTACTTAGGCCATGATTGGACAAAAGTTGTCAAATACAAACGAACGTGCTATAGTGCCAAATTGTAACTGCAACTGAGATCTAAACACAGCCAATAGAAGAGCTGGACTATGAATCTTTATTAGGCGCTTCTGCAACAAACAAACTCAGTTTTGATGGCTGAAGCGGCATCCTTATTTTTGGCAGCTTCAGGGACTATTTAGTTGGGTGAAAAGGGGGTTTGAAAAGTGCACTGTACCACTTTCGTTTGTATTTGACAACTTTTATCCAATCATGGCCCAAATAGACTCAAAAGATTAATCTCGAGCTAGCCAGATAAAAAGTACAAATATACAACAACTGCTACTTCATTTAATGCTCCATGCAGGCGTAAAGGACAATTGATGTGATGGGGAAAAAGAAAAATTTTGGGAAGTAAACAGAGCCCAGTCACTCGTCATCTTGGCTTCACACGTCATACCTACGTGCTCCGATTGATCCCCACTGGAGTGAGGGGAAACTGTCGTGACTCAAGCCAACATCTTCAAGATCAACAAGGACTTTAATGCAACAACAGATACCTTAGCCAAACAGGTTTTCACATCTTCTGTGCCCTGTACTGTACTCATAGTATCCATCCTGTTTGCTCCAATTCTGCACATGTAAATAGTGAATGCAAGAAAATAGTCTACCACGGGTTGCTAGTGTCAGACTTGGGCTAGCCTGGTTTATTTCCTTGCCAAACTAGATGAAAGGCAGGAAACCAAATAAACCCTAAATATCCCGTATAATTTGGATGAGAACCATGGATGTAATATATAATTTACTTAAGGTATGCTAATGCTCTGTCATGAAATATCTCGGATCTCTTACTAATGCTACGTTGTCTTGCTATTCGTTTGGGCTTATTAACGAAAATTAGCACGACTTTTTAGCCATGTAACAATATTTTTACCTCGCAGTAAATCAGCATCAACCAAAATCTTCTTCTTTTCAGCCAGTCAAACAGCCTAGAGGTTAATTAAAAAGAATCTGTCTAGCCTATTTTAGTCTCTTCGATTGTTTCATGCACTTACATTTTCTTATAGCTATATTTACACTATTTTATTACTAGATTTACAATAATTTGTTTATTGTAGTTTATTAGACAGAGTGATATAATATATATATATATATACCATTTTTTAATAAAATTTTACAAATTTTTCTATGAATTTCAGGCACCATAGAAATATATCAAACTGGTCACAAATATCATCAAATTGTTCATCATAAACTTATTTACAAATAGAAGATGTGACCACGTGCATCGGTGCATGTGCTCCTGCAGCCACGTGCTTGTAAGGGCGTCCCTAACAAGACTGGCTCAGCTAGCTAAGATATAGAGAGAGAATAAAAAAAAGATGGAGCAGATGATTCCCCCGTCACCTATCTCGCACACAACATGAGGCAACAGCTCGTTCATCTGTACATCCTCCGTCCTAAAATAAGTGTTTGTTTTTTACTTTTTAAAATTAACGTTTGACCATTCGTATAATTCAAAAAATTTGCGAAAATATAAAATTAAACAAATCAAGATTAAAGTACTTTTAATAATGAATCATTTCATAATAAAATAATTAATTTTTTCACAAATTTTTTTAATAAAACGAATGATCAAAAAGAGATAGTCAAAATCCTAAAACGATATTTATTTTGGACGGAGGGAGTATGTGTGGCTTGGCGTGGGAAATACTAGAAAAATATAAATAGCTAGCTTCCGTAGGTAGTCCTTTGGAGTGCTCTAGCTTTTTGCGTGCTGTCTCGAGCTCCTTCGGAGTGCTAGCTTGTTGCATGCTGTCTCCGAGTTCAGCTGGTGAGGACTGCTGTGGACGCCCTGAGCGGTGCGCCTGGCGAGGTGCATGAGACACTGCTCCTTAGGCTGATGACCGCGTGAGTCCGCGCCCAAAAAGGTGTGGACAAGAGGAGCTGCATGGCTGAGAGGGAAAACCGCGCGCTCCACCAGCTGCGCGCCTAGCACCCCGTAGACCATTGGATGCCGATCGAAAGGTCAAGAAAACAAAACGGTTATTGACAGCTCCTAAAATAACCGATTGTTAGGCAGTAATTCTGAAAAAAAAAAACAGAGCTTCATGTCCGCAGGCCCCGTTGCTCCCTATAAGGCGGACAATTGACATATCAAACCTTATCAATTGACATATCAAAGTTTATCAATCTATTTTGATGAAACTTGCTTTCATATGAATTATTATTGGTGCCTCACAATATATAAGCCTTTGCTTGAATTTTAATTTCATTGTTGTCTTGTATTTGAACTAGATTGCATATGCAAATATCACATTATTTTGGTTTTATATTTCAACTCAAGTGTATGTGAGACAAAACATTTCCCATTTCACACTCAGCAAATTTGTTGGATCTTTAATAGTTATTGTCATCTAATCATCCAAAATCTACTAAAGGGCTAGATGCACTTTCAGTCTTCCCTTTTTGGTGATTGATGACATCCTCGATTAATAAAGCTTACAAAAGATATAAAATTTAGGATTTTGGGTTCAATGATTTATGAGAGGCTCCTTTTAATATGTGCAATATGAATATTGAAAGTGGTCATAAGAGCATAGATCTATTTTATGGAGATGTTGATACTCTCAAACATATAAATATTCTCAGGTTGAAAGTGATCCTAAGAGCATGGACCTATTTTTGTGGAGATGTGGATACATCAGAATCCAAGCAGGGCCGAAGGAAAAGTTTTTTCTTTATCTCCAAAAATAGTTTGGCAAGGAACTAATACCATGCCTTTTGGACTGGTCTCTAAGCATGGTTGGAAATTGGATATACTCAACAGGAGTTGACCAGCACGAATCCTACGGCACGTCTAAAACATGCATGAAGGCAACCTGGCCGAGCTAGAACCAGGAGGGATAGAGCGTATGCGGCCGCATGGCGTCGCGGTTTGGCATTTCCCGCGCGCCCGGAACGCCTCGAGGCCCGCGCACTCCGAGGCAGCGCACACCGAGACGAACCAGAGGCGGTCCACGAAGGCCGGGCACGGGCAGCCCAAAAAAAGAGCTCGGTGTCCGCGGGCGCCCGTTGCTCTATAAGGCGGCGGCGCCCGAGTTCCGGCCAATGCCGTCTTCGTCCATCCACCACGGAGAGAGAGGCAGAGGCAGGCAGCCACCCCGGTGCGTGCCCCGCCCTCCCTCCGTGCGCACCGAAGACCACTCCGTCCCCCGCCGCGGCGCGGCGAGCTCGATCGTACGTGACCGCCGCCCGACGACGACGGCGCCCGCCTGCCCCTCTGGCTAGAGCCTCGCCGCCGCGCGCACGCACTCAGATAAAAGAAAACAAGAAAAAAAGAAGCAAGCTAGCAGCCATGGCGTCCATCTCCCCGGACGACATCGGCGGGGACGTCAATCTGGTACGTACGACGTGGGCGGCCGCCGCCGCCATCACCGTCCTTGATGGCTTTGGGTTGTTGATTTGCAGTCCAAGATCCCGGTGGAGGAGGTGTTCAGGACGCTGAAATGCGACCGCAAGGGGCTGTCGAGCACGGAGGGGGAGAGCCGGCTGAGGACGTTCGGGCCCAACAAGCTGGAGGAGAAGAAGGAGAACAAGCTGCTCAAGTTCCTTGGCTTCATGTGGAACCCGCTGTCGTGGGTGATGGAGATGGCGGCCATCATGGCGATCGCGCTGGCCAACGGCGGCGGCAGGCCGCCCGACTGGCAGGACTTCGTCGGCATCGTCTCGCTGCTCTTCATCAACTCCACCATCAGCTACATCGAGGAGGCCAACGCCGGGGACGCGGCGGCGGCGCTCATGGCCGGGCTGGCGCCCAAGACGAAGCTGCTGAGGGACGGCAGGTGGGAGGAGGAGGACGCGTCCATCCTGGTGCCCGGCGACATCATCAGCATCAAGCTCGGCGACATCATCCCCGCCGACGCCAGGCTGCTGGAGGGCGACCCGCTCAAGATCGACCAGTCGGCGCTCACCGGCGAGTCGCTCCCCGTGAACAAGCACCCGGGGCAGGAGGTCTTCTCGGGCTCCACCGTCAAGCAGGGGGAGATCGAGGCCGTCGTCATCGCCACCGGCGTGCGCACCTTCTTCGGCAAGGCGGCGCACCTCGTCGACAGCACCAACAACGTTGGCCACTTCCAGCAGGTGCTCACGGCCATCGGCAACTTCTGCATCATCTCCATCGCCGCGGGCATGCTGGTGGAGGTCGTCGTCATGTACCCTATCCAGCACCGCTCCTACCGCGACGGCATCGACAACCTCCTCGTGCTGCTCATCGGCGGCATCCCCATCGCCATGCCCACCGTGCTCTCCGTCACCATGGCCATCGGCTCCCACCGCCTGTCGCAGCAGGGCGCCATCACCAAGCGCATGACCGCCATCGAGGAGATGGCCGGCATGGACATGCTCTGCAGCGACAAGACCGGCACCCTCACCCTCAACAAGCTCACCGTCGACAAGTCCCTCGTCGAGGTCTACTCCAAGGGCGTCGACAAGGACATGGTGCTCCTCTACGCCGCCAGGGCCTCCCGCGTCGAGAACCAGGACGCCATCGACACCTGCATCGTCAACATGCTCGCCGACCCCAGGGAGGCCCGCGCCGGCATCCAGGAGGTCCACTTCCTCCCCTTCAACCCCGTCGAGAAGCGCACCGCCATCACCTACGTCGACGGCAACGGCGACTGGCACAGGGTCAGCAAGGGCGCCCCCGAGCAGATCATCGAGCTCTGCAGCATGGGCGCCGACGCCGAGAAGAAGGTGCACGCCCTCATCGACGGCTACGCCGACCGCGGCCTCCGGTCGCTCGGCGTCTCCTACCAGCAGGTGCCGGAGAAGAGCAAGGAGAGCGCCGGCGACCCGTGGCAGTTCATCGGCCTGCTGCCGCTGTTCGACCCGCCGAGGCACGACAGCGCGGAGACCATCCGCCGCGCGCTCCACCTGGGCGTCAACGTGAAGATGATCACCGGCGACCAGCTGGCCATCGGCAAGGAGACGGGGCGCCGCCTCGGCATGGGCACCAACATGTACCCGTCCACCACGCTGCTGGGCGACAAGAACAGCACGGTGAACGGCATGCACATCGACGAGCTGATAGAGAAAGCCGACGGCTTCGCGGGGGTGTTCCCGGAGCACAAGTACGAGATCGTGAAGCGGCTGCAGGAGCGGAACCACATCTGCGGCATGACCGGCGACGGCGTGAACGACGCGCCGGCGCTGAAGAAGGCGGACATCGGCATCGCCGTGGACGACGCGACGGACGCGGCGCGGAGCGCGTCGGACATCGTGCTGACGGAGCCCGGGCTGAGCGTCATCGTCAGCGCCGTGCTGACCAGCCGCTCCATCTTCCAGCGGATGAAGAACTACACCATCTACGCCGTGTCCATCACCATCCGCATCGTGCTGGGCTTCCTCCTCATCGCGCTCATCTGGAAGTTCGACTTCGCGCCATTCATGGTGCTCATCATCGCCATCCTCAACGACGGCACCATCATGACCATCTCCAAGGACCGCGTGAAGCCGTCCCCGAAGCCGGACTCGTGGAAGCTCGACGAGATCTTCGCCACCGGCGTCATCCTCGGCACCTACATGGCCATCGTCACCGCCGTCTTCTTCTACCTCGCGCACGACACCGACTTCTTCACCGACGTGTTCGGCGTGAAGTCGATCAAGGAGAACGACAGGGAGCTGATGGCGGCGCTGTACCTGCAGGTGAGCGTCATCAGCCAGGCGCTCATCTTCGTGACGCGGTCGCGGAGCTGGTCCTTCGTGGAGAGGCCGGGATTCCTGCTGCTCTCCGCCTTCTTCGCCGCGCAGCTGGTGGCGACGTGCATCGCGGTGTACGCCGACTGGGACTTCTGCCGCATCCAGGGGATCGGATGGGCGTGGGGCGGCGCCATCTGGGTCTTCAGCGTCGTCACCTACATCCCGCTCGACGTGCTCAAGTTCATGATCCGCGCCGCGCTCAGAGGCAAGCAGGCCGCCGCCGCCGCCGCCGCGGGCAGCAGCAGCGTCGTCCAGAACAAGGCAAGCTTGCTTGTTGGCCACTCATCTCACTCAAACTGATGCTCCATTGTTGTTGCCCTGATGATCGATCTTGAGCCTTGCCATGGATTGCATTGCATTGCATGTCTCTCTTCGTCTCCAGTGATACTATACGTTTCTGGGTGCTTGGACGGCGGCGTTCACGAACAAGGACTGCGGCACAGTGGGCGGTAGAGCAGAGGACACTCTCCACGGCCTCAACCAGCTCGCCACCACCTCCTCCTCCGAGCTCACCGGCCGAGAGCAGGCCCGCCAAGGTCGCAAGGTACAGTCTTCTCCAGCGACGAACTAGCCGACGATCATCTCTAGCTAGCGCCGCTGATCTCGCCGCCAGTCTCCTTGGTGCCTGCAGACACTAAAGAGGCGCGTCGAGTCAGTGGTGAAGCGAGCAGAAGGGGATCGGCAGCGATACCATTCCGTAGAGCTACACCGCGCAACCGGCGGCGTCCGGCGGTAGCCGGAGGGGGAGTCCTGTGTTCTTCGCTTTCTTTAGGTGTACTTATGTGGGTTTTTGGGCGGCAAGAGAGTTTCTTCTTTTTGGTGAACTCTGGTGTATCTGATCAAGTGATATGTACCTACGTATTCTTGTGTTCTTGATTCTGCATTGTACAGCTATACACTATAATACGACGGTACGGGAATGCTGAGGTGTAACGTCCTATACAATATACTTAGTTCTGTTCATCTAATCATCAAACTATCAGCAATTTTTTTATTTGGTTCACTGATTTGGAGTTATGGGTGAAGTTGAAATGTATCACAAGTCCATCATACAATGGATGACTAATCATTCACCTACATTTCAAAGTATTTCTTATAATTCCGAACCAATTAAATCATGAGAAGAACATAACATCAAACAAGGTAAATGATCAATGGATCCTTGTTTGAAAGTAGCAGTCACACTATCTCATCTAACAAGTTACTGAATGCCAAAATACTTTACTCATCTGAATACTCTACAAAAGCAAAACTAATAACCTTTGAGAGGATTACAGAAGTGATGATTCAACTAACAGTAGGAAATACATGACAAATTAGAGAACGAAACACAATGGGATCTGGGAGTAATATGAAAGTATAGGAAAATGTGTCAACAGACCTCTGCTCCACTCATAGCCAATTGTTTCCTAGGACAGAAAGAGACTTGCAACTCCACCAAGCTTAGCGCTGCCATTTGAGCTCATGGAAAACACAGTCTAGGCAAGATTCTTGTTAAAAACAAGCTCAACCATCTGAAGCAGAACCTCAGCTTGCAGAGCTGTGGCATCAGTTGCACAAGACATGGACGGACGGGAATGCTTTGGGGCAGATTTCAATATGCATAGTGACTGGCTCACTGCCATGGGTTTTGCACCATCCTTGTCAGACTTCGGCTCATCTACAAGGGTTCCATTTCCTATAGATGAAGAACGGCATGCTTGAAGTTTGAACCACATATCAGTTTTCACTATGGCTTAACTATATTCCAGCACGTGAACTCAGAAGGTATTATGTTTTCATCACAGGAAATCACAGCTTTGGCAGTCAACTTTCCAACCAAACCATGATACAGAAGACCTCTTGCACCAAGTCCACCAACTAGCCAAAATGTGCAGTTGCTCTTCTTGCCTAGTAAATCATCCAAACAACCCAGAAGTGGCAATGACCCATTAGCTGTAAGTGGAGGCATGGCTCGTGTTCCAGCTCTTGCACGTACAAAATCCCATTTATTTATTCTTGGATATACACCAGAAGCTTTTGGGAGCAACTCTTCCATTGCAGCAAGAGATTCTTCATCAGATACAGTTGAAGAATCGTTCTCAGACTTCCATTGCCAAGTTGATCCAATAGAAACAGTTCGGGGACCTTGGAATGCCAGCCATGCATCAGATAAGATTGAAGGACTTTGACTGCCATACTCTTCTCTGCAGGAAGTAAACGCAATATGCATCAATCAGATTTGCCGAATTGATGGTGTAAATTTTCAGTATACAGCACCTCCTTACACTGTATTGGATGGCAGCTCAAATTCAGCGATAACTCCTCTACATGTCCTAAGAGGCAACTTATTTGCAAGTTCAGGAAGTGAGCAGGCCTTGGCTCCAAGGCAAATGATCACTGAATCATAATTGGCTGCACATGTTTGAAGTGACTTAGGCATTAAAAAAAATTCTTACTGCGAGCCATACAAACTGTCAAAGATATGCAATCCACTAACATTTGTAGTTCTGTACTGCACTATTAAGCGTACGCTGACATTACTATAGTTTCGATTCAGTGTCATTACTTAAAATGCTTAAGCGGAGACCAAATATACAATTAAATGCTTCAGCGGAAACCAAAAATACAAATGGTAGTTTTGAAAGCCAAAAGAAAATACAAGTTACTGAACACTGTAATATGCCCATTGTTCTCACTGGATACTACCAGAATTTACCTGCCAACTGGTGTAGATTATCAACATGTTGTTTGTAAAGTTTGAGCTCTTTCTGCTCACTTGGTAATGAAGATGCTTCATCTGCCAGATTTTGGCATGCGGAGAACAGTGCCTGTACAAACCCAAAAGAAATAGATCTGCTTATGGAGTACAGGCTACGGATAATGGTAAAACAAGTGACAATGGCACAAAGCAAGAAGCAATGCAGAACCTGCAGATACTTCTTAGGGTTGATGTTCAGTGCCAGTGGCATGTAAACTGCGAAGTCAAATGGGGTACATAGCCCAGGGATCAGACGCTGTGCGGCATCAGAATCAAGCAGTTGAAGGCTGCAACACTCGAGGCAACTCTGAACATTCTATCTTGAATATAGGTTGAAGCAATTAAAATGCAGCGCCAGAAACACAAAAGAAGCACCTTAGCGCATCTGCGTAATCTCAATCCAGCAGTACCTCCAGCAATATGTCTGCGGCTTTCTCAGTTGTAGGTGGCCGTACGATTCCCCTGTTCAGTTAGAAGCTCCCCCTTAAATTAAATATATAGCAGGTACAGACAAGAAGTAAAGGAATACAGAATACAGTAGCTGCAAAGATGTATGCATTGCCTTCTCCAGATAAGGCTGTCATCCTGTCGAGTTGTATCCGATCCCGTGGTTCGGTTTGCTTGCTCTGCGCTTCGAAGGAGATCCATGCTCTCTTTCCAGAACTCAGCACCCCTCCAGAGAAGCTTCACTGCAGTTAACAGAGAATTCAAACGCAAAACAGAAATGAATTAAGGCCTTGTTTAGTTCCAATGCCAAAAAATAACTAATTGCACAGATTGCGATTAATTTGCGAGATGACTATTTTAAACCTAATTAGTCCATGATTTGACAATATGGTGCTACAGTAATTTTTGCTAATAACGGCTTAATTATGCTTAATAAAATCGTCTCGCGGTTTACTTGCGAGTTCTGTGATTAGTTTTTTCATTAGTATCCGAACACCCCTTATGACATCTCATCAAACATCCAACATGACACGCAAAGACTTTACACCCACGAACTAATCCAGGCCTAAGCTGGATACCAGGCCATTTGCTCAGTAGCCATTGGTGGGGTACGAAACCAATGACTTTCATATGGTTTGGTTGAGACGATGGAGGAAGACCTTTAGGCGAGTAGGGATGGAGAAGCCCTCCGGACACGCCCGACGCGCCTCCGCCGATCCCATTCTCGTCGTAGATGTCCACCGACACGCGGGAATCCCTCGGGCTATGCTGAAAATTGAAAGTCGCGAGCCAGCGTCAGTGAGTTCAGCCGACTCTGCTTGCCACACCACAGTACACCGGGAGAGAGAGAGAGAGAGAGAGAGAGAGAGAGAGAGAGAGAGAGAGGAAGACGGGAGGCAGAGGAGGCTGACCTTGAGGAGGTGCCACGCGACGGAGAGGCCCGCGAAGCCGGCGCCGAGGACGGCGTAGCGCAGGGGGCGGCGGCCGGGCCCTCCTGCCGGCGAAGGCTTGTGCGAGGCGGCGGTGGCCGCGGTGGCGGATGCGACAGTTCGCCTGGAGTAGAGGGTGAGGCTGGGGAGGAGACGGGAAGGAGCCGGAAAGGGCGGTGGCAACATGGCGGGCGTCCAGCGCTCCGGGCTCGACGAGAAAAGCTGCCGGCGGCGGTTCCTGCGGCCGTTGTGGAGAGAAGAGCGGTGTGGGTGAGGATCGTGCTACAGCGGGCCCCTTGCGGGCGGCGGCCGGCGGGTGAGGAATTTTTTTCCCCTGGGATGGCGGCGAGGATTTGGTGGGCCTGGCGCATAGCCAGAACGTCATTGGGCCGGCCCATCATAAACCGGTCCTCGCGCCACCTCTCGTCCGGCACTCCGGCTTGCTGCGCATGATCGGTGGCAGGAGAGTTGTGGTGGAGAACTGGAGATCATGGTCTCCAAGCGCGCTGGGCTCTGCTGCTCCCGCCTGAAGCTGCTGACGGCGGGCGCCTGCGCGCGGCCTCTCGTCGTCGTCGTCGTCCAGCAGCACCGAGCTCGCCGAGATGGGGGGCGACGGGGCGTCGTCCTCACGTCGAGCACGCGGAGGACCAAGGCCCTCCTTCGTGACACGCGGCTCCGCCGACGCCATCCGTACGGCGACCTGTCGCTGCCGCCGGTGTTCCTGAGCGACGTCGCTGCGTGCTGGCTCGTCAAACATGGCGGTACTGGAGGCGAGCACGGCCCGCGCGGCCAGGGACACGGACGGCTTTCGTGGTGACTGGTGAGCTCGTACCTCTCGATGCTCATGAACTGCACGGAGAACGTGCACGAGCTCCGGCGGGCTGGCAGCGGGGGCTGGTGCACGGCGCCCCGAGCAACAAGCAGGCCATGGGGTTCTTCAAGGGCCCCGGCCAGCACTATTTCCAGATAGCATGCCGGCGGCGGCGGCGGCGGCTCCACATAGGGCCAGCAGTGTACGTGGCTAGAATCCTATTTGATTTCCTAAAAGGATACTAGTCCATAAAGAACATTGGTTTTCTTGATGTTGTTTGCTGTAACAACCGTTTTTTTCAGGTACGTGGAAGGCGTGGATTATTCCTTTGACGAGACTGATAAAGGTGCAGAGATTTTGAGAACTGTAGCCCACACTGGACATATACCACAGTACTAATTGTGCTAGTGTCCCGCTTTGTGTGCATACTAGCAGAGAGCCAGAGACCCCGCGCGTTGCCACTTGCCACGGGCATTATACATGGATCTAGGAAGAGGCAAGCCGTACATGTTGTTGGGTTGTGAACAAAGAGGTTATTTGCGGAAGTGAGTTCGTTGGAAGCAACAATATAATATGAGGATGGGTATAATATTATTATACCATATGATGATTAGTACCTGCATATATACTATAATGCGAACGATGCGGGCAGCACAACGGGGAGCGCACTCTGGTGTTTTGGGTTACCCATCGGGTCTTGTGGGCTAAGCACTGGGTCAACCCAAAACCACAAATTTGATTCATCCAGTAGCATGGGTCAGGCACTGGTTGACCCAACGTCGACCTCTCGCTTGAATCACTGGCCGCGAGCCCAACACAAGTAAAGTTACATACTTACTCCCTCCGTTCCAAAATATCTGTCTCCCTCCGTTCCAAAATATCTGTCGTTTGCGCTTCCCAAAAAATAAATACCGACAATTATATATTTAAAAATATTAACATTTATAATACATAATTAGTATCATTAGAAAGATTTTTAAATCTAATTTTTTTATAAATTTATTTAAAGATATAAATGCTGCACGTATTTTGTACAAATCGTAGTCAAACTTGTGACACAAAAACCGAAAACGACGTACATTTCGGAACGGAGGGAGTACAATGCAACTATGCAAGCATGCAGGGCAACGTACATAAATATAAAATATTGTTCATAACACATCCGTGCAGTGAATCAGCCACTCGGTAAGCATTATGTCACAAAGTTTTGCCCGAGATTAGCGAAACTGGAGTTCGATAAAGTCTACTGTGCTAATTAGTGACGTCGCAAAATACATCACGACTACAGTGGCAAGTGGTAACAGGCTAGCGCTAGCTACTTCACCCGAGTCCAGTAACTTGTCCACCTACATGTTTCTCCGTTACATTATCGGGTAGTCATATTCCTCCACTTATCCTTCAAGTCCACCTACAACACATCATACATAAAACCCGTCAGTACTCAGTACCTTGATTGGCAACCACAGCAACTTCACTGTAATGACCAAATACCCACCGGTGTTCTGCCGATAAAAACGTCAGGATTGTTGTTTAAAATATCCTTCCAATTGCCACTACCATACCTACACATGAAACAAGCACAATATAACCATAAGGAACATACAACAGCAGCAATCTAAACACCAGTGTTTTAGAACAAGAAAGCTGAGATGTCAAACAACAATATCTGAATATCAAGATAAAACATACTGTTCAACACCCTTTCTTAGTGTTTCTTCTTCTAATAGGCACCACTTCCTTGCCCTTCTACGCCTATTTTTGTTTTCTCCTGCTGGCAAAGGAGAAACTGGTACTCTCCTTGGGCTAGGCAAGTGCGGTCTACAAAATGATGATTCTGAACTATCAGGACCAGGTGACTCCTCCCACTGCAAACAAGTGTTCTTCTCAGAAACATGACCAGAATCTAACATTTTGCGGTTGTGACATTAAGCTATCCTATAGGCTAACTAAAAAGATATGAGGTAATAAGGTATCTTGATTGAGCTTAAATTATACTACAGTAAGTTTATGTTTGAGTGTAACAGGAAGAGGGACTGTAGTAGAGCATACATGATCCGAATTCCCAATTTCAGTAGCTACTTACTAAAATGAAACAAAAATCCTACAGCTTAGGTTTTGTGACCCCATTTGATTATTTCTTGTCATGGTCACAGCAACTCACCAAGAACACATATATCCTCAAAACATTTCATAACACACACACACACACACACACACACACACACAATGTAGAGAACAATTTGTACTGAAAACTCAATCAATAGATAAATGAATAAAATGTACACACACATTGTTCAATGCAAAATATTGACATGATATAGGCACTGATATCATTTTCAATCACTATGGAAACAAAAGCTAGCTATTACAATCACAAATTCAAATTAACAAATCAAAGCAAGTCCAGTATGGACAGAGTTCAAAAGCAAAGAAATTTTTAAAAACAAATGCTCACCTGAGAGGTCCGGGCTGTTGGGTTCCGATCCATAAGGTTGTGACGTTTACCTGTACTTGGGCCCTTGTCTTTAACATTAAGAGCACTCGGGCCTGCAGTGCCACAACTTGTTGGTTGACCACTGACTTCTTTAGCATTCAAATTAACGCTTTTCTCCATCCTTGCTGCCAATAACTCATCTGCAACTGCCTTCGCAGCTGGAAGCGGATCCTCCACAACACTGTGGAGATCAGCACAGCTTGTTTTGAGCGCGTCAATCACCTTCTCAACAGCTGGTGTTGAAATTGGATTTGCACTGCAAGTAGGTTCTTCAAGTTTGCCGAGAATCGCACGTGCTTTTTCTTCCCCAGCTGTAAATTTCATTTCATAAAATCAATTATAGGCTATGAAGGCCATGACCTTGTGAATACCAGAATCAAAACAAATTAGAAAAGTAAAACATCTAGCAGCTAATAACGTGTACAAAGACCTAGAGCTGGCCCAAACAAGATGAAACCCAAATTGCTCTACAAGGAATGTATAAAATCACAAAATCAATTAGAAACATACCTGCAGACAAACAGAACTATACTAAAATAACTGATGTGATGGTATAGAGCAATTAAAATATTGTAGTAACAGCATAAAAGGTATTAACAAGATTAAAATCATGTAGTTTGATTTACGATAAACAAGAACCTAAAAGCAGCAAAATTAGCAAGTACACTCCAATTACAAAGTCTGTTCAGGCATAGCTTCAACTCATGGAGGTTTCAGACAGAAAACTAGGTAAATATATTTCTAGACCAAAGATAAACATGCCCCTAAATTCCGACTCAATATTCCCATTTCTTATTATATATTAAAAATACATAAAGCCTCTCTACATGCTAAGTTCCTTGAATTGCACCACATATAAAGCAATCTACTGAAATTCCTAGGCCACATATCAACCAAAGGTCCAAAACAAAACTGAGTAACTCATCCAATTCGAGCTATGCTACTGCAAAAATATAATGTAGAATTACGGCATAATTTGTTGCTGAAAGAAACAACAGAGTTCATGTAAACTTGAGTTCCATCTGCGTTTATTGTAAACTATCGTGGCATGAGCAAATCCATAACATCATGGCTAATCCAATTCAGAGGTTGCCAATAACGTTTACTCATCAACCCATAATGCCTGGACCGCCAGGCACCAACAAATCAAATAAAAAAAATCCTCACCCAAGATGCGGAACTTTGCACGGGTGGCCTCATCAGCGTCACGCCATGTCTCGACGGCCCCATCTCCGACGATCCGCTCAGCCGCCGCCTCGAGCAGGGACGGCCCAATCGCGGCCCACTCGGCGGCGAGGACTTCCTTGACCCGCTCCTCCGCGGCGGCGCTGTTGCCCCACAGGCCCCTGAGGATGGTCTGAGAGAATGAGTTCCCGACGGCGGCCTCGAACTGCTCCACCGTGGCGATGACCTCATCGGAGGCGAGCGCGGGGGGACCACCCTCGTCGAGCGCGCGGCGCGCGCGGCCGTTGGGGCGCGCGAAGAGCGCCCTGGCGGCGTCGTCAAAGTCGGGCGCGGAGACCACTGAGGAAGGCCGCGACGGCGATGTGGGCGGCGGCGACTGGGTGGGCGGTGGCGGAGGCGGAGGCGGGGAGCGAGGCGGCCAGGAGCTGGAGCGTGTCGAGAGAGGATGCGGAGACCGGGTCCGCGGCGAGGCGGCGGAGGAGGACCGCGCGGCGGAGGCGCGGGGTCGGGTGGGAGGGGAACGGGAGCGTCGCGAGGAGCGGTTCGATGGCGGCTGTCAGGGACCGAGGGGTCGCCCAGGACGTGGTCCAGGATGAGGCTCGCGTCCTCCGGCGCCAGCCGCGGCATTTTGGGGGCGCTTCGTGCGGATTGGAGAAGCGGCGAGCGGCGGCGGGGATTCGAGCAAAGCGGCGCCGGCGCGGCAGCTTTGCGAGGTTTTGCGACTGAGCACTGGGTTCCGGCAACCAGAATGGGGAGTGGGATCGAGAAATGGACCGGCCCGCTCAAGCACTCAAAGCCTAGTTCAAAATTTTTCATGGCCTCCATGATTTTTCTTGCAGTAAACTAAAAGTATTTTTCTCAAAAATACTCAATTAAACCATGAATATTTATTACTCTCTCAGTCCCACAAATAATCGTAAATATTTGACTTCTACAGTTGTCCTTTGACCGGCCACTTTATTTAAATTTTTTATTCAAATAATAAAATTCTTAAATCATTATGAAAATATCTCCAAACTAAGTCGTAACAAAACAAATTAGATTTATTAAAATTTTTCAAATAAGACGGGTAGTCAAAGAAGAATGATAAGAAGTTAAAAATTTACAATTATTTATGGGATGGAGGGAGCATGCATTAAAGAGAAATAAACTTAGGCTGTGTTTAGTTGAGAAAAAGTGGGGAAAAAGTGCACTGTAGCACTTTTGTTTGTATTTGACAACTTTTATCCAATCATAATCCAAGTAGACTCAAAAGATTCATCTCGAGATAGACAGGCAAAAAGTACAAATATGCAATAGATGCTATTTCATTTAGTGTCCCATGCAGACGGAAAGTACGATGTGATGGGGAGAGAAAAGGAAAATTTTCAAACTAAACGGAGCCTTAGTTTGTTATGAGGGGCAACTTTCATTTAACGCTTTGACATAGGGAAGGCAAGACCTGACGTTGTTGCAGGGGACTGATCCTTGCATTGGAACATTTAGGTCCTTTTTGACAAAAAATATTCCCTAAGGTTTGTACAGGTTCTGTATCCGTCATCTGCATGTTGAATTGTTGATGCAACAACCTGGACATCTGGTAGTCGGATTCTTCGGATGGAATGGTATTTCTAAGTATTATTAGGTTGTTCGCACCGGGTCCTGTATCCGATACAGGCCGGGGAAGCCGCAGCGTGGTCCTGAGAGGCCTCCGTGACGGAAGCGACGCCGCTATTCCTAGCGGGATAGCGGGTCCCTGTTCGCGCGCGCGGGAGGCCCACGTGGGACCGGGAGAGAGAGAAAGGGGAGGTGGCCTGAGGTCGCCGTCGAGCCACCGTCGAGCTCGCCGTTGCCGCCACCGACATCGCCGCCGGGCTGCACGCGCCCACGCCGGGGCTGCGTGTGCCCTCGCCGGCGGAGGTGAGGCCACCGGGGGGCGCGGCCACCGCTACTGGCCTCCACCGCCGCGGGGGAGAGGGAGCGAGGGAGAAGGGAAGGAGCAGAGGAGGAGCGGCCTCCATCGCCTCCACCACCGCTGCCGTCCGCCCGTGGCCTCCGCCGTCATGGGATCTGGAGCCGGCGGAGCTGGGAGGGAGAGAGAGATGGGGGTGACGCCAAGGGGGAGAAGAGGGAGTAGGGGGCCGCGCCCACGGCTACGGTCGCCGCGCGCTCGGCCGCCGTCCCCCGCCGTGCGCCGGACAGAGAAGGAGAGAACGGGGAGAGAGGTGAGAGTGGGGAGGGGAATAAAAAAAAGAAATATAGAATAGAGATATACAGCCCATTCGCTTCCTTAATCAGCCGCTTATTTCCATCCACGGAACAGTATTTTTCTCTCACAATAAATCAGCACAAGTCACAATCAGCGCTACCGAACAGGCTGATAGAGGATGAATAGATAGAAAAAAAATTGTATAGAGGAGAAAATATCGATGATTAGAATAAAATATTTTAAAAAAAATGAATTTAAAGTCTCATGAGTGGAGACAGCCTCAGAACTACATGCCACGACCCTCTCCCATGGTGGCCACGGTAGCAAATTGATTTTACTGTGTTGGATGAGCATCTGACGATAGCCAGTCTCTCTCTACACCTGTACGGTCCTCCTCACTGGTTGTCGATTTCTGATTGGTTGAGTGAAAAATATCTGTCTCCCTCTCTCACCTCACTCAGCTCTTCATTCTTTCTCCCTCACTCCCTCCCTCCCCCGATGCGGCGGCGCGGGCGCGGGCGCGGGGGAGGGCAACCGGGGCGACGACAGCCCCGGGCACGGTGGTGCCCCCACGGGAGTGGGCCCCCAGTGGTGATGCAAGTGCGTCGCTGGGCGCGGGTGCGAGCGAGGAGGCCCGATGGCCGGCTGCCGCCCGGCCACCGTGGGCGCGGGGGCCCTGCGAGCCGGCCGCCACCGCCGCCGTCCCAGTATGTGGCACAGGCGGTCATGGCTAGATCTGCACTTTCCTTCCTCTCTCTCTCCTCTCCCTCTACCTGTGGTGGTGCAGGCGCGGCGGCACGGGCGAGCGCCTCCATCCTGGCTGCCGCGCCGTTTTGGGGCCGGGGGCTGGGGCGCCGCCGGGGCCACGCGTGCGGGGCGAGCGCACCCCAGACCAGCGGTGCCGGACGAGCGGGTAGTGTGGCGGCACAGAGGCCCTGGCGTAGGGCCCTCAGCAAGGGCTCCGGCGGCCCGGCGTGGGCCCCTGCCACGGCGGCGCCCCAGCGCTGTGGCAGCCGAGCGTGCTTCATGGTGCTTGGATCATGAAGGTTAGGGTTCTCCCTCTCAATTCGTTCTGTGGTTCTTCTGTCATCATTTTTTGGATGTCCTAGATTTGCTACCTCTCCTCTCAATGAACTGTCTGTGCTTCCCATATCCTGGTTCGTGGAAGGGGAGTCTGCCGTACAGCGGAGGAGCGCTCACTGTCGGGTGGCGAACTCATGGTGCTTGGATCTCTGCGGGCTACGCTTGGTTCGGTATGATTCTTCCTGCTATCTTTTTTTAGTTCTTGTTAGATTTGCAATCTTGCGGTTCGATTGGTATTGCGATATTCTTGTGTTTTCTCCGCTTCGTTTGTAGACATGACTGAAATGCTAATGTTTTTTTCTCTTTTTTCCGTTTATTGCATTTGGCGCTGCAAAATAGGAGAGGAGACTATATCGATGTTTTGTGGCAGCTGCATCATGCTTATCTTTGTTGCAAGCTGTGGCGGCTTGGTGTGGCCTGATATATGCGTCAGTGGTCCTCAAGATACATAGAGATGGAATGACTTTCTATGGAATCGAGATTGATATGCCCTCTGTTGGGGATGCAAAGTCTTGTCGTAGTGTTTTCATCTGCTTGCACACATGGTGATTGCACAAATGAAACTCTGGATTTGTTTATCATAAAACACCTTCGGCGGCATGTTTAGTTGACGATGAAATCTATTTGCTTGCTTTCCACTCAGATACATGGTTCAGATATAGTTAGATAGTGACAGTATGTTGTTTCTGGGAATGAGCTAAATCCTGAGGGGCAGGCCAAGAGTATCTTGATATGTACATATATTAATAGTCTTATTTACAAATATATACTTTCATACAAGCAAGCAATAAAAAAAAGAGTTTTCAAGGTGTGTTTGTTTGGTGCCATTGTTGGGGACAATGACTGCATCACATGGGAGGGAGTAGCTCAATAGCAACAGGTTTTTTTTTCCCTCAAGCTGAAAATGGAGTTGTTTTCATACTGCTTGAGATTGTTTCAGATTTTCTTTAAACAATGAGATTTTTTTTTTCAAATCCCATTGACTTTTGTTCTCCAAAACGATATTTAGATAATCCCGTTTTTGTTCATTGCAGAGAGAGGAGGCCATTATTCAGGCCAACTGTGCAACCAGTTCACAAGCCCACCTCATCTGTCCTAGAGAAGATCCACCTTCGTAAGATGGACATTGTACTGATTTTTTTCCTTTGAAGTTTTTCCATAATTTGATCCCAATACCATTACCACTTTCTTACGCAGTCATGAATCTTAAACAATGTTTGCTTTTCTTTACTCGGGTTTCAGATCAAATACTTCTGTCGAGGACAGTGATGACAATGATGCTGCTTCAGAGCTAATGATGGATTCTGCTGTGCACTTGGATGAGCCTCGATCTAAAGAAGTGGCACTTGATGTTGATGACAGATATTTGAGGATTCTGGGTCTACTTTAAGGATGTTTGACTTGATTATATTGTGTAGTGTCCATACTGTTGTATCTCAGTTTCCCTGCTTTTCTATATATATTTTCTATTTTAATTTTCCTCTTGTTTTTGCTGTGCAAGTTATGGACTTGGTAAATAGAGCTAGGTTCCTCTCTAGAGATTGGTATCAATCAGAAAAGATGAAAGGTAGACACTTTGCTACCTACCACAGCTACTACGATATCAAGGTATTTTGGTTTTCGTTTCATTTGTTCCCTTTGCTTGGCTTCCCGTCTTTATTCAATTCTTTTTATTTGGCTTAGCAGAATCTGTGGTTGATAGTCATTGGCTTCTACTCTACCACCGACGTGCTTGTGAAATTGCCCATACAAAGGTTAGGCAGCTCTCCATTTGCATTGGCAACAATCAATACAATTTGACTTCAGTGTTACAATTTCTTTGCAGAAAGTCCTAACTGAGTCCCAGACCATGAATATTGTATGGTACTTTCACATTGTGCAAGCTAGGGAAATACCAACACATAGATTACCTTCTTTCAAGTTTTTGTACATGACTCTAGAGAAAAACACATTAATACTTATGTTTAGTGGTTGGTGTGAAAAAAAAAGAAGAGAAACTTTAGAACAATGCTCACGTAATGTTAAGACCTGAAATTGTTTATTAATAGGCCTCTGTTTTTGCAAGGAGATGTGATGTATCACAATAAGTGGTCTATGTTTTCCAAGGGTTTGCCCATAGTAATTGACGATAGTATCTATTTTTCCCCACAGATGCATAAACGACGATGGCATCTCAAAATAGAATTACACCAATCTCTTGTGTTTGAGCACTATCATTTGGAGATTTATAGTTTCCACGATTTGTATGTAGGGATTAGTCTTTACAATCTCTCTATCTATTTATATTATTATTTGCTCACGGCCTCACGCCATAGTTTCCTTGGTGCTAATGATGCGGTCCACTGTGCCATGCTTCCTGTGATAACAAACAAGAAGATTTTTCTAATGCCATCAATGCTACTGAAATCACCAACAAATTTGGCCTGCACTCTTGGCACGAAGCTGATAGGCTTCATTATTGGCACCTACCTTTTACTTTACATTTCTATTGTGTTTTGTTCAGCTTCCTGTTGTGTTTGGTTCACATAGAAATTGTATTGGTCATCCATTATTCTCATACTGTGCACTGGAGTAGGCACTCTGTATTTTACTGTTGTCAAAATGTTGAAATTCTTAGGTACCCATGTGCTATCTATAACTGCAATGGATGAATCTAAGCATTCTGTTCACCGCAAACTACACATCTGGTGCCTTTGTGTTGTGCTTTTCCTCTGATCATGCGCCAAAGCAATGTAAAGACTAATCACATCTAGCCGTGCAGACAATAGACCTATGTATCTTTTGTTGAAACAGTACTTGATCATGCATCAAAGTATTCCCTCTGGTCATGCACCAAAGTAATGGAAAGACTCATCATAACAAGCACTACTGTGGTGTGCGGACTGTGGACAGCTGACCTATGTATCTTTTGTTGAAACAAGACTATGATGTTGATGAACTATGTGTATCTTCTTGCGACAACTGTATCTGCTTGTGTAACCTATTTGTATCATCGAGGAACTTAAAATGCATATTCAGTTTGTCAATCTAATCATATTTATTCTTTGTTAACATTATTACATTTCCTGGATAGAATTGCCATGGCCATGACTTGCTCGCATGGGACACCTGATCAAGCGCTAGTGCGGCTTTGTGTTGTGCTATGCCGGCTCCAAGAACGTTCCTCTAGATCCTAAAATTGTTGTATGTATAATTATGTACAATTGACCCACTTATTGTCGTTGCTTAGAACTGTCTCGTGCAAGATGTATGTACTGTTTGAACACCTATACCCGATGTAATATGTGTGTAATCTTACGTTTGCTACATACAACCGGGGTCCATACCATATGCTCTAGCCATCCTCTGCACGCACGGGGATGGAGGAATGGTTGGATTGGATCGTCCCAATTCAGCAAGCGCCTCTCATTTCTGGAGTCCTGAACGTGTCTCAGATTCTAAGGACATCTGAATTTTTTCTGCAGGCCTTCTCTGCACATCACCCGAAATGTTGGACAGACTTACAATTTGACACGATTTTACGAGCCAAATTGTTGCCGGCAGCGGCTAGCAGCGGCTGAAAGCAGTAAGTTTCCTCAACGCCTGTGGAGTTTATTATTTGTATTCCAACCATCAGAAAAATAAAAATCATCTATCGTGTGCATCAAACAAGCTTCATTCCAAGGTTCTCTAAAAGCTACCGTTAAGTTACAGAAAGGGAAAAAAAAGGGTGCTTTGTGCGGTATAATTTCAGTGGTAGCAGACATTTCTATTCAACAACACACATGTTCCTAAAAAAAAAAGAAAGAAAGAAAGAAAAAACCAAAACACATGTTGACAGACACGGTAAAATAAGGTTGCCGACGGGCGACGAGAGAAACAGGTCAGTCCCAAAAGAAGAAGAAAAACAAACAATCAACGCTTCAGTTAGCCTTCCTATTTTTTTCTTTCAGGTCTGTAGCTTTCGTCGCTTTTATGTTAGGACGACTGGACGAGGCTGCTTCGATTTGATAACGGTTACAAATCATTTATTTCATATTAATCTCACCTTTATGTCATCCTTCTTATAACCTAAGAATCAATGACATCTTATGACTATGAAATAAATCTCACCTTTATGTCATCCTTCTTATAACCTAAGAATCAATGACATCTTATGACTAGTTTTATGTTTTATGTAACCTCATGCTATTGATGTCACAACATGTATAAATACATGAGAAAGATGAATGAAAACTGGCTCTTGAGCTCTATTCTCTCTTGTCACATTTGCAAGTTCCTTCCAATTGTAACACGTTATCAGGCACATTGCTCTCTCGGAGTAGAACGCATCCATTCATCAAGGTAGAATGTCGCCACCTACTATGCCTCTTGCCTACCTAATTCTTCCAAACTGTCTTGCTGCAATTTCATCATACGCTTCTATGTGGGCTTGATTTTTTTCACATCCTCTAGTCCAAAGAGATCTCATTAATTTTGTCCGTGACAATACTTTGTGCGGCAGTGCGGCATACACCGCCAAAAGGCACCATCGCCTTGTAAAAACTAGACCTGCAAATAACGTAGCAAAGCCTGTGATTTCTTTTCTTTCTTTGCTTGTAGGTTTTTGTCGTGCCACCAGCCACCCTATATGCTGGTTGCAGAGTTTTCCCCTTGGAGATTTGGTTTGTTTTTGTTAAAACTTTGTCCACTTCTATTCAAAATTAGGGAGGAAAAAAAAACATGCACAAGATTGGCCGAATGTTGTCACCATGAGACCTTTGGACTAGAGGATGTGAAAAATCAAGTCCCACATAAAAGCGCATGATGAAATTACAGCAAGACAGCTTGGAGAATTAGGTAGGTAAGAGGCATAGTAGGTGGCGACATTCTACCTTGATGAATGGAGCGTTCTACTCTGAGAGAGCAACGTGCCTGATAACGTGTTAGAATTGGAAGGAATTGCAAATGTGACAAGAGAGAATAGAGCTCAAGAGACGGCTTTCATTCATCTTTCTCATGTATTTATACATGTTGTGACATCAATAGCAATGAAGGTTACATAAGACATAAAACCAGCCATAATATGCCATTGATTCTTAGGTTACAAGAAGGATGACATAAAGGTGAGATTAATATGAAATAAATGATTTGTAACAATAACCAACTCGAAGTTACCACGAAACAGATCCTCCTGGGTCGTGACTGAGACGGCATCACGTCGCGTTAGACACGTCCGGTTCCACTTCCACCACAGAACAGAAGACGGCGTAACATAATCTTGTCATTTGCGGGCAACCATCACTGTCTAAAGAGGCCGTCCCATAATTCTGTCATTTGTCGACAATCATCACAGTCCAAAGAGTATACAAACGTGGCGGGTCTTATTTGGATTGTACCGCAGAGAGTTCAATACTTTTCTGTTGAAATGCTCCAGTAAGGACAGAACTCCTTTTTTTTTTCTGCACCTCCAAGTGAGAAGGCACAAACAGCGCTTATTTTCCCCGGCACTGGTACATCAACACGGACGAAAAAGAAATCTCGGACGGAACCGAGAAATAAACGACGAACACGAGGCGTTAATGCGCGAGAGAGCGCACGAGCATCACTCGCCAAACGCTCCTATAACACCTCATGTACTGATTGATCCAATCTCACGGCTGACTTACACTACGCTGTACTACTACTACTACTACTACTACTACTACTACTACTACTACTACTATATATATATATATATTTCCACGATTCATGCCAAAAGCAAGACAGGAAGCATCAACCATCCAGGCTCTATAAGCATGCCACATTCTCCTTTCTTCAACTTATTAATGTACAAAAGCCAGCTAGCGATGGCACCTCCTCGGTTTGAAGACTGAAACAGTCTGCTAAACAGAAGGGCGCAAGAGGCGGAAGAGGCTAAAGCATCTATTTCGACTGTTGTGTCTTGGTAGGAGCAGCCGCCATGGCGCGCAGTCTCATGCCAACCTCAGTGAAGCTCGGCCTCTCCACAGGTTCAGCTGACCAGCACTGCTCCATCAGTGACCTCCACTGGGGATCACAGGACTCGGGCACCGGAGGTCGCAGCGTGTTATTCACGATTCCACCTGAGCGAAGTTGGCCGAAAAGGTCAGGGACAAGAATGGCATTGGATTCCCCAAGATATAATAACAGCATAGGTTATGCGCGTACCTATAATGGCACCATAGTGCAGCTCGGCGTAAGGCTCTTCACCTGTAAGTAGCTCCCACATCACAATGCCAAACGAGAAAACATCAACCTACATCCAAAAAGTATTATGGTCACCCAGGGAAGAGGAACATATTCCTCCAGAAGCAGGTCAAAGAAAAAGGAGTGCACATAATAGGCCAAAGGGTGCGACGGTTACGGAACCAAACCTTTTCAGAGACAAGGCTGCTGCTGCCGTTCAACAACTCAGGGGCCATCCAAGGAAGTGTTCCTCTTACTCCACCAGAGATTAGTGTCTGGCATTTGACCTTTGATAATCCCAAATCACCAACCTACAAAAATAGGAAGGTCATCCTCATGTCTGATCGCAACCAAGAATACCAGAGATGCTTAAAAACTTGCATGTTGTTCTGCTAGTGCTGGAACCAACAGTTCTCTAAAGAATTACATCTTTGGTATGGCAAGAGTCGAAGACATTTCTCACATTCAAAGATTGCACAATAAATATAATATATTGTGCTCCATGAACACATTCGTCCATGTGGGAGTGTGCTTTTGATTAATACCATTGTTTTTAAGGCGTCGCCTAGTCGTCGCCTAGGCGACAAGGCGGTCGCAGGGAGTAAGGTGTCCCCGACGCCTAGCCAAAATTAGCGAGACAGCTCCCAGGCTGCGTGAAGGAGAAGCAGAGAGCTCCAAGATGGCTGCCTCCTCGCTCATCCCCACCAAATCCGGCGCTGCCTGGGTCAATCTGCGGCGGAGGCGGAGGGCAGACGGAGATGGGGATCTGAGAGAGCACCAGCAGAGGCGGAGGGAGGGCAGAGATAGCAAAGGCGGAGGGAGAGCAGGAGATAGCAGAGGGGGAGGCAGAGGAAGGGCAGTGCTGCACCTGCGTGAGCCATGAGGGAGGAGATGCGGCGCGGCGGCGCGCTGTGGCTGCGCGGAGGACGGAGATGTCGTGCGCGACGAAGTCGTGAACGAGAAGCTTCCCAGGCGGCGTGAGGAAGCAGAGAAGGGATAAGTAAAGAGGGCGCTTGTGGGCTGCCTGGTGGGATGCCAAGTGCTTCTCTTTACATTTGCTCTTTTCTGGTTTTTCGTTTTCCTTTTTTCTCCTGTTATTACCTATTCCCTGCTGCGATTTTCCCATTTCTTAGAATGATAAGGCGTCGCCTTGCCTCGCCTTATGATCGCCTAGGCATCGCCTAGTCGACTCAAATGAGTGGCTCGCCACGTCTCGCCTTGCCGCCTTAAAAACCATGATTAATACAAGTGAAAAAAGATTGCATCTTACCTAGTCACTTGCTGCCTTAAATACAAATAAAAAAACTCACGCATTCAAGTATAGCATAAGGCACAAGTGCATTACTTCACTGGCACAAGTTATTAAGGGTTATCTGATCTAGTTTATTGTGCATGCATAGTTAGAGGGAAGGGTGTTCATGAAGATAGGCACCTTGCATATAGGCCGTTGAGGATCCCTTAGGTTGACAAGCAGATTATCACTCTTCAAGTCGAAATGCACAATATTCTTCCCATGGAGATATTCCATTCCAAATGCAACATCCATTGCAATTAATAGACGCCTACGGTGATCAAAGATCCTGCCGATAGAATAAGATGAACTTAGACTTGTCATCATATGAAAAGCATTATGTTGGCATTGAAAAGAGTAGTGTACTTTTCATGTCTTTGCAATGCTTGTCGGAGTGAGCCATTAGCCATGTACTCTGTTACCGTTGCAACAGATCCACCAGGTCCATCTAGAACAACACCGTAGAATGCTACTACGTTTGGATGGTGCAAAGATGCAAGCTTGTCTGCCTCATTCCAGAAATCCATCCTCTACAGACAAAAGAAAAGTTAGAACATGGTGGATTCAATTTAAAACAAAGCATTTCATACCATACGCTCTTGCTCAGATGCCTTCCCAGCAAAACATCGATCGTTGATTCTCTTTATAGCAACATCCGAACCTCTCCACTTTCCATGGTAAACAGTACCAAAGGTTCCAGAACCCAGTTCACGCAATTCTTCAAGGTCACTGTTCTTTATTATCTGTCAACAAAAAAGTGGAAAATAAGGATAACACATTTAAAATTTCGCATAAAATGTGGAAATAAATAATATTTCGACAAAAACCTGAAGGTTATCATCTACAACTTGAACCCCCTGGCTTGTTTTGTCTGATTGGTTGTTCCCTTCATCCTGAACCCACGAGTAAAGCCAATGATTACAACCAATAAAAGAACAATGATTAGGCCAGTGAAGATAGAAACATCTCCCACCTGAACTTTCGCATCAACTACTGCTCCACGTGAATCAGTGTGATCCCCAGATAATGCAGCTGGTTTTTCAGGAATGGGTGACTGAAGAACTGATGCTGCTACCCCTTCAGCAACAGCTTGTAATTGCTGCTTAATATTATCTTCTCCAAATCCTTTCAGAAGTAAAATAGGATGAAAGAGAGTAGCGGAGGAATTGTTGCTTAGTCCATTATGATTATGAAATAGTATAGGATGACAGAGTGTACCAACCTTTGTTCAATTTAACTGTGTGGATATCCTTAAAACTTGGGCCGTCTTCAAAGAGTACGGCAGCATGTGTGTTCATATGGCCATCAGTATATTGACCTCCAGAAACAACAGGCTCCTTAGTTAACTTGCTTGGTCTTGGAGGCACCAAAGAAGCATTGCCCACTGCTTTCCAAGGATCCTGATTTGAGAAAAGTGAATCTGTGTAAGCTGGTTCTTGTGTAACTTCAACAAGATCAACTCCAACAGTAGCCTGCAATGGAAGTTTACTGCTCCCATTGGGAGGAGCAGAAACCATGTGATTGGGCATTTCCTTGGGATGCTGTAGAAGAGGCCCAGCAGGAACCTGAGCACCAGAGTTAGGTGGTTGCACAGTAAACTTTTCATTAGAAACAGGTGGTTGAATCGGAACTCTAAGGTTGCTCTGGACAGGCAGATTGAGTGGTCGCTGGATTATGTCAGGATGGACATTTGGTGCACCAACATCAAAAGCATAAGGTGGCTGCTCACTGTGCCTGGCAATGTTGTCCTCTTGGGTCAAAGCAGGCGCAGTGAAGGCATTTGTAATCCCCATATGATATCCTCCAGCTTGAGATTTGTAGATAGAACTACCATCGTTATTTACAGGTGGCTTCCCAACTGTGGCATGATCATTGACACCATGAGGAATAGAAGGCTTTCCATGCACACTAGATACTGGTGGTGCAATAGGACCTAAATGAACTGCTTGCATACGAGCATCAATAGCTCTGGCATAGTCATGCGGAAGATCATGCACATATTCTCTAAGTGGTTCCGCTGCTGGATGATTTGAATCCTTGTATGCACTAGCATCAACGCCTTGTGGACCAATCACTGGAACTTGTGGTGGTTGCATGCTATAAGAGAACGGTTGCTGCTGGTACCTGACATGATCTTCAGCCCCAGCTGGAGGAGAATGGCCCACAAATACTCCATTTGGAGCAGGTGCGCTAGACACTGGTAAAGCAATCATGGTGGGTTGAACCGCAACTGGCACACCTGTATCCGGAGATGTAGTTGCCTGGACAGCAGGTGTTCTGGCAGGAAGAGTCGGATCAAATTGTGGCATCACTGCTGTGTTCGCAGCTCTAGGTTCCGCCACATAGTTCATGGGTGTTCCTAAGCTTGCACCTGGACTAGATTTGTTGGATGCACTGTCTTGATGTGGGCTGTAAAACATTGGAGCTGCCTCAAGGTTTCCCACTGCACTAGAATTTCCCTGCTCCCGGAGAATATTATCCGAATGGGCATGTGGCAATGCTTTTTGGCACATTGCGCAATCATCATACCTCAGCGATGGAACAGTGGCTGAGCTAACCACCACAGGAATTGTGCCTGAGCTGGTCACCACTGGCATGCTTACCGCGCTTGTCATCGCTTGTTGAACACCAAATCTCTGCCTCTGCGCATCATTTGTCTGCAGATGCACAGAAGACAAAGGAGGAAGCTGTGACAGTGGAGTCTGCACCACCCGGTAACTCTGATCAGCCTGAGCTTGCACTGGCCTTGTGAGGAACTGCGTGGTCTCCAAAACAGGTTCTGCGCCTGCCGAAGCAGGCCTCAACGTACCCACTTGAGCACCAGTGGTCGCCACAGAACCCGCCGTCGCAGGAATGCTGGGCATGAATTGGCTCATTTGCACAGGCACGTAATTGACACATTGTGGCACCCCGTGCACACCAAATTGCTGGGCGCTGATGTAGTGTACCTGCTGTGGCTCTATATACGACTGTGGCATCTGCTGCGCATAAGAAGAAGACTGAGGCTGCTGGTGTGGTACATAATGGGTGACTTGAGGAGGCAGCGGCGGCGGCGGCTGCTGCTGCTGCACATAAGTGGTTACTTGAGGCGGTGGCTGCTGCGGTGTTGCATAAGCAGCAGCAACCTGATGAGGCGGCAACGTTGACGGCTCTGTCCTAACCAGGATGGGATTTTGAGCCGGGACGGCCATCGCCGAAGGCGACACCGAGACCGCAGTGAACCCAACCGACTCCGGGAAAGCACCAAGGTAATGGGCCCCACCTGGATACGAATACTCAGCTGCGGCAACGGGCGCAGGCGGCGGCACCGCCCGTGGCGACATACCTTCGGCCAGGCCGCTGTACTCGGACGCCTCGGAGTTGTGCGCGGAGGAACCCGCACTGGCGACGCTGTCCTTGCGCCGCATGGCCGCGACCACGGCCTCGGCGGACGCGGACGCGGCGGAGACGCAGTTGATGGCGTCGATGTACCGCTGCCCGGGCTCGTCCACCGCCGCGGCGGCGAGGTGGTGGGGGTGGGGGCCGGAGCCGGAGCCGGAGCCGCCGGCGGCGGCGGCGGTTGCGTCGGGTCCGGAGGCCGGGAAGAGGAAGACGCGGAGCTTGGCGGAGCCGTCGGGCGCGGCGGCGGCGAGCTTCTCGTACTCCTCCATCATGTTGTCGTAGTCCTCGGGCCCGGAGACGGAGATGAGGGAGTCGAGGTCCTCCCCGGGGAGCTGGTACCTGAGGAGCACCCCGCCGGCGGAGGCCGAGGCCTCGTCCACTGCCTCCACCTTCCGCAGGAGCTCCCCGAAGGAGGCGGCGCGCGGGATGGAGATGAGCCGCGTGTGCCCGCCCACGTACCGCAGCGCGCCGTCCCCGGGCCTCGGTGCGATCCGGCCCCCGTAGCTGCACATCAGCTTCACCTTCCCCGCGCCGCCCACGGACGCCTCGTCGTCGCCGCCCCACGCCCTCGCGCTCGGGCTGCTCGGGTCCCCCGCCGCCACCGCGGCGACCCTGCTCGCCATCACCGCCGACTAGCCTAGGGTTTCCGCCGCGCGCGCGCGCACCGCCTGCTCGCCGCGAGGGCGCAACAGAATCCGAAACGCAGGGGAGGGGGTGAAGAGAGGAGGTGGAGGAGGAGGAGGCCGGAGGCGCGACGCGAGTCTCGCGCGGGGGGTTTTCCTTCCTTCCCGCAATCCCCACTTGCCTCTGGCGCGCGGGGTCCGGCTCGGCTGTGCTCGGCTCTACTGCGGCGGCACCGAAACGAATCGCGGAATCAGCGGTGGGGAACGGGCGGTCCGGGGGATAAGTTCTCCTCGGGGGGCCCTCCCGCGACCTGCAATCTCGGTTTTGTTGGGGCACGCACAAGGCACAAACGTTTGCTGCTCAACACGCGACGCGCGCCGTATCTAGCGCGGTGGTACTAGTACTACCACCGTGACAGGCTGACAGCGCGGGGGGGTTTAACGACTGCGATTAGTCCCCTGTAAAGGCTGAGCAGCGGGTCCCACGTGAACCCGAGGCACGGGCTAGCATTTTTTTTAAAAAAAAAAACTTTAACGATGAGATGAGATCCAGGGGCCGTGCGGGCGGCGCGTGGCCTGGGTTGACTTTTCATAGTCTCGACGCACTTTACCATCGGCCGACATGGTTCGGGTCATTGGCGTGAGCACGGTGGGATAACCAATGGCCACCTCTTAAAAGACTCGTTTGGTAAATTAGTCGTCGTATATGTGGAATTTGTTTTATAATTAATCTATATTTAATGTTTTAAAATAGTGCCCAAACATCTAACGTGATAAGGGCTGCAAACACCCTCTAAGTCTTGACAAGCAAACACACCCTTAAGTAAATCATCGAGATCTCTATACAACACAGCACACTCGATTTTAGGAAGGCTTTAAGCAACAGTAACAAGTTAGGCTCTCCGTGGCTGGGAGGCGTGGTGGCCAGCGGTGGCCATGGCGGCGGCGGCGGTCTTCTCTCCTTCACCCGCCCTTCCATCACGGCATCGGCAGTTGTGCGTGGCCATTCGGGCTGCTCCCGGGGATGGCTGCGGCCAGGCGGCCCGTGCGGCAGAGGACGGAGGTGGAGACATTAACTTGGGGCGCCGGGTTAGTGGTCGGATCTGTCGTCCCAAGGTAGAGGGCAGCGCCCGAAATGGTGGGACATGCGCCTCGTGGTTGCTGGCTGAGAAGGTCGACAGCGACATTGGTAGGGTGCCGGTGCCAGCGTCGGCGATGACTTTTGACGTGCGAGATAGGAGTATGACTTATACGCTTCACTCGCGGGGTTGGCTATGGCAGCCTGGTATCGGTCAAGACTTCAAGAGAAGCCTATTCATACCAAACTGTCAATTCAAGGCCTAATTCATTGTGCAGTTGTGGGTGGGTCTATCTTGTTGTTCTAAGTGGATGTTCAACCTTAACCGGTCTCCACTGAATAGCTAGTATATTAACAGTACTGTGGTACAGAGAGTATAACTCGTGTGTCCTTGGGATATGGTGGGGAATTGTTAGAAGTTTTAGGCTATAGCCTAAATATCTCCAGAGAAATCCCAAAGGCCCACTCACACATGCATGCATATATGATGTGGTGGGGGACTTTAGTCCTACCTTGCTAGTCTAGAAGGAGTAAGACTAACTTAAAAGTGTAGGCTATCTCCAAGTAGTTGAAGCCATGTGAGAGAGTGTTAATGGTCGTTAAGTACCGATTTTGTACCGTCAACTAATGCCTAGGGAAGATCAATAATAGAAGCATAAGGGTTATTACTAACAAATTCTACGAGTTTTGGTGAATTGTGTATTTTCCAGGGATTATTCCAGAAAGGCTTAAAAGAAGGATTAAAGTGCTTAATTACCACGAAACTTAACTACCAAGGAAACATCATCACGAAGACCCTGAAAGAGTCTAGAACACACGAGAAGCGACCGGGGCCCGAACCCCCCTAGGGTGGGGCCGGCCGGCGCCCTCCCTTAGGGTTTCGGCCCGTCTTCTGGAGTCTTCTTCCACCGCCTCTTTGGAGTCATCTGGGCCCTTTGTTCAAGTCGGTTTGATCCCACGGCGCACGTTTATCCTACCGGACTATAAATAAAGGGGCAGACCCCCTCCCAGAGCACCAATTCATTCCTTCTGCTTCATTTGTCAAGAGTAGACAGAAGTTAGGGTTTTCAGAGATTAGAAATAGGGCTCTAGTTCTTCAAGTTCATAGTTTAGGCGTCTAGTAAGGTTCAAGTAGAGTTGGGTGCTACGCTCGGGATTTCAGATTTGTTCGTCTGGAGATCGGTAATCTTATCTTGTATCTCATTATGACTTTGCTTTATTTTAATATATTGCTTCTTATTTAGTTCTTAGTTTATTCTAGTTGCATATTCGATATAGTTGTGATTGGTGATGATTATTGTCATTTGATCGTAAAGCGCCTAATTCAGTATTCGAGTGAGTTAGGTGGTATACATTATGTAGACGTGGTGTCTAGATATATTGTGTACCTACGGAGACACCCTGACGTGCTGGGTCGTGTGGTAGTCTGCGTAGGTGACAGCTGCGTTGGTTTCTCTGTAGTCCACCCCCCGTACGTAGGACGAGCAGAGCGCGGTCGCAAAGAAGGTGACCCTTGTGTCTTAATATCCTCATTAGATGATGCTCCTTATGATGTTTTCTGAGTTGATTATGCTATAGATGAAGATGTGTAATGTGGCGTAGGCTGTAGACTTTGTATTTAGTAATTACATAGGTTTTTCTTTACTTTAGCCGAATCTCGAGATTGTCTTTCTACGTTAGTAAGTCTCTATATTCTATCCCTGAAATATCATTTACCTCATTTACTCAGTTATCATTTATATTATCATTGACTTATTTATCGCTAAAGCACTAGAGTTATTGGTTATCATAGGTCTGCACATTTATATTTCCAATCATTATATTAGATTATCCTATGAGTAGAATGCCCCTTTATCCTTTTGGCATAAAATAAATCAACGATACTCGGAATACTTACTGGCGAAGTGCTACAATGGGAGAATTATCTGTACGCTTGCAGATATATTCTATAGTATTATTTTTAGAAGGCAAGTGAAGATTATTTTACCTTTGGTTTTTGGCATCATGTTAGGGATGATAACTTAACGTGAAGTGATATTAAAAATACCAACAAACATTTTTGGTGCCGTTGCCGGGGATGACAATTGTATTCATTAGGATAATTTATTGAGTTCGTTGATTTTATTCGTCAGGATATTTATTCTAGAAATTCATATAGGAGAGTTCTTCATAGATAATATAGAAAAACATAAAAATAACTATAGACATAGATACTTATAGATAACCATAACCTTTTGTTTTAGCAGACTTACCCGTGTTTTGTTTATGTTTAAATATCTTAAATAGGGTAAGTACAGGATTGGTTGTGTACTTACTTTAACTCTTATCAATCAGAAACAATCATAGGAAGAAGGGTCTTACATTATTTTGTGAAGCCATGGCTGAGAAGTGTAATACCCCGGGTATTACGGATTTAATTAATCTGCCATGTCATCATATTTAAATTAATCATTTGCATATGATTGTGATTAGGTCCCTAGAGTGATTTGAATTTAATTAGTATTTGTTTGTAGAATTAAATTCCCAAATAAAGGTTTAAAAAATTTACTTTTATTAGGGCCAAAACCTAATTCAAAATCTAAAAGGAATTTGGAGATAGTCCCTTAATAAAAGTTTTAGATCTTTTAAAATGGAACAACTTTTATTTTTGGAGATTTCAAAGTTCTGTGGTGGAAATTCAAATTTATTTCAAAACAATGATTTAAAACTTAGTTTTAGATTGGCATTTCAAAAATTAATTGGAATCTGGCAAAACTTCCTAAATAGAAGTTGTAAATCTCATTGAGTAGAACAACTTTTATTTTGGCAATTTTTCAAGTTGTTGTGTAAAATAAAAAGTAATTTTGAAAATGCAGTTTGAAATTCAAAAACCAAGTTTACCCCTTTTGCTGTAGTTTCAAAAATATTTCGAATTTGGATTTAGTTCCAAAAGCAAAGTTGTTCAGAATTTCAAACCCTACAACTTTTGTTTTTGCAGTTTTTCATGTTGTTATACAAAATCAGTCGAATTTGGTCAAAAACCGACAGCCCTAGGGTCTAGGTGCTACAGTGTTTCGCCCCTCTTCCTGTTCGCGAACAGAGTCGACAGCCGCCGTGTCGCGCGCGGGCGCGCGGCGAGCCGTGCCGGTCGGTATCGTGCCCCCACGACCTCGGCAGATACGGGCGCGCGTGCGCCGCGTCGTGCCGCGCCTGTCCCCGCCCGTTGCCCCTCCAAAAGGGCAGAGACCACCCCTCTCCACGCCATTTTCCTTCTCCCGGTCGCCATCGCCACCTCTCGGTCCCCGGCTAAATTCGCCGCGCTCCGTCCATCACCACCCTCTCAATCTTGCAGACAGCTAGCTAGATTCCTTACGCATCTCCTGCGACCGTCGGCGGGAGCTGTAGAGCTTCGTAACCACCGGAACACCGGTGTCTCCTTCGCGGGCGGACAGAGCGCCGCCGCGAGTTCCGCCGTCGTCTCGAGCTAGTCTGGGTAACCTCTGGACCTCGGATTGTTGCGTACCGTGATCTCCGTGACCCCTTGAACCTTACGCGTGCGTCGGCGTACTCTCTGGTTCCCTAGGTTCGCCGGAACGCGTGTTCGCCGTCGTGCCGAGCCGCCGGGATCCGCCGCCGTCGCCAAGTCGTCTTCTCCGAACCACCTCCGTCTCCACCGACCCCTCGGCTAGCTTCGTGGTGAGCCCCAGATGCTCGCGCACCTTTTCCCCCTCTCTTTACCGGCTTGTGCTCGCCGGCGACGTGATCGCCGCCACCACCGAGCCGCCGCGTACGTGTCTCCAGGTGCTGTGCGCCTCGGATCTCGTCGTATCTTAGCTTGGTAGACTCGCCTTGGAGTGTAGAGTCCGTCGGTGCCCTCGGCTTCGTCCCTCGGCTCACCGTCGGCGAGCTAGGGGCGGCGGACCGCCGGCGCCCTCGCCTCTGTCAAAGCAGAGGAGAGGCCAGGGGCCTCGGCTTAGAAGATAAGTTTTCCTAGAGGGTTAAGCGCGAAGTTCATGACTCATGTGAATAGTGTAGATCGGACCGCGGGTTGATTTCCAGTTTCCCCAGGGTCTCTTTTGCAAAGCCGTCGGCGCCGGGCGCGGGCAGGCCGAGTGGGCCGGCTCGCTCTGGACTTGGGCCGTAGTGGGCTGCTTTGGTTTTTCTATTTTCCCAGTGAATTACTAACTGCTTTTCTTTTATATATTCATATGAATAGTGCTGCAGTTTGTTATTTTCGTGTGGATTAATTTACTGCGCCAAAAATTATGAAATTAATTGTGTATGCTCTCTGAAGTATGTAGTAATTGTTAAAAATATAATATAGGGTATTCCAGTGCCTTTAATCTGCTGTATAAATCAGTGAAGTAATTAATAAATGCAAGTTTGTGTAATTTTAATTAATTATCTGTAAATCCAAAAATCATGAAATTTATTGTGGTTCTGTTTTATGATAAAACCTAGCTGTTGGTAAAGTTTGGTTGCAATTGAAGTTAGTTTGGTCAATTAATTAATATATGTGAAATTAGGGATTAATAAAGTAAATAGAAAAATGAATTTAGGTTTGTTGTGTGAAATTTTGGGTTGAATGAAGACCAAGGATCTTTCGCTGTGTGATCCTTGGCAATTTGAGAACTTAGTGCTTGATAGTAGTCATAAAGCTGTGTAGCGGCTTTCTGTGACCGTTAAAAAGATCAATAAAACAAAAGTAGGAAACATTACTTTTACCTTCCGTAGATTGTTTACAACTTTACCGTGAAGGAAAGTTGTACTCAAGGTATTAATGGTTTACTTTCAAGCATTTCATTTGTTGCCCTCATGCCATGCTAAGCATACATCATTGCATACGTGTAGTGCCCGTTCCCGAGGTGGTCCAGGTCGAGACTACTACTGAGGAGGTCACTCCAGAAGTCATCCAAGGATTCGACATCTGCGGGACTGATCCCGATCCGACGCTGTACACGATCCAAGGCAAGCCCCGGTGCATTCAGCCCCTCTATTACAAAATATTTATAATTCGAGTTAATCTACTGCATTAGGTTGATAGGAGTTGATTGTCACCTATCCAGATGCATTGTCTCAAATAAATACCCTGAAACCTGATTTAAATAAAATGGTTTGAGAAATGCTTAGGCATGCTTAATGAACTTAGCTTTGCGTATTTTCTGTGCCATGATTATACTTATACTTTGATTGGAAGAACTGGTTATCCGCTGGTCGATGTGTATTTGGGTTGGAATCCCAATGCATGGTCGCTTTCGGAGTAATTTGGAACTGGTCGATGTCTTTGGAAACGTGTTTCGTTGGGTGGCCAGCTCATGGGGCGGCGTTCCCTATGTCTCACTCACCCGACAGGCACGATAATAAAAACTGTCGGGTAATCTTGTACTTGGGTTAGAGTCCCAATGCAGGATTGACGGCAGGAAGGAAATAGGGACCGTTCGTTGTAGGCCTGCTGTGATCATGATGAACAGCCTAGCCACATACCAATGCGGAAAGCCTAGAGTTCGGTGACGCTATTGCTGGAACCGACAACCACGCACTGGGAGTGGAGAGATGGCGAGAGTAGCTTGTACCCACGTGGCCGGCGTGCCTGGATAAGAGTGGAGTACTGTGCTCTCGGGTGGCGCAGGACCGGTTCCGGGATAGCAAAGCCGTGACGACGGGTTGGTATATGTATGCCGGCGTGCTGCATATGCAGTGTGGTTAGAATCCCCAGCTGGGTACTTTCTGGATTCGAATCGACGTGCTCCTCGGTTATGGAGACTTGATCCTCACACTCTACACCGAAAAGTGGTTCTCAACTAGGTTATCTGAATGAATAAAGTAATTGAAAGAATGATGATACATGAGTCTGAATATTGGAGCTATAAATATGATTATAATAATGACAAAATAAAATATGGAACAGGATAGATTGCTTTTCTGCAAACTCCTCATCCTCTGCTAGCCTTACCCATAGCCTTGCATTCCTGAGTCTCATTTTACACCCTTAGTCGGGTAAGTCTTGCGGAGTACCCCAAGTACTCAGGGTTTGTTAACCCCGTTGCAGGAGGACCGCAGTCGGAGATCTGTCTTGCTCCATGTTGCGTGACCGTGGTCGAAGAAGAAAGCAGCGATGAGTGAAGTAGAACCCGTGGGCAGGGTTCGAGTTATCTTATCTAGTATTGTGTAACTATTCCACTGCTACTGCTATGTCCCCTGATCTGTAATAACTATATTTGAATCCTATTTGAACAACTGGTTTGTAATCTAAATGTTATGTAATCTTCCGCACTGTACTCTGATGTATTTTATTATGAAATGTTGTAACCCTGTGATGATTCTGCAATGGTGATCCTGTCGGAGAAAAGGGCGCTAATGTAGCCCGACAGACCTGTCTAGATCATTTGGGACACGGGCCCGGCTGTCAGAAGTCGTTAGTGACAATGACAGGTGCCGGTGGGCCAGGTGATTTAGCCGGTTCTGTTACAAGAAGACTCTATGTGAATTCTCTGGCCTAAGCACTGAGAATATTCGCGTTGGGCCAACTTTTAACATTGGAGATCATGATTACGAGATCAAGCCAAGCCTCATCAAAATGGTGCAAGCTATCACATTTAGTGGAAAGAAAGATGAAGATGCAAGTGTCCATCTGTAGAATTTCCTGGAGATTGGCAACACCGTCAACATCAAAGGCATTCCTTAAGATGTCGTGCTACTTCGTTTGTTTCCATTCTCATTGAAGGGAAAGGTGAAGCAGTGGTTTTATCAGAATAAAGATCGAGTCAAGACATGGGTAAAATGTTCAAAAACTTTCCTAGAAAAGTTTTTCCCAGTAGGCAAAACCAATGCTCTACGAGGAAAGATTTCAGAATTTTGTCAGAAGAAAGGTGAATATATTGCAGAAGCCAGGGAACGTTTTCAATATTACAAATCAGATTGTCCCCATCATAGAATGGAAAAGTGGTTGCTCATGCAAACATATTATCACGGACTAACTCAAAGGTCACGTGATCAACTAGATGCCACCGCTGAAGGATCATTTACGTCACTCACCTCTGGAAGAGCTGAAGATATTATGGCAAAGATAGCAGAAAATCAGAATTGGACAAACAACACTCAGACATGCCATAAGAATGAAGAAGTCCAGAGGAAGTGTGTGCACTATCAACTAAGATGGATGTACTGTTGAACTAGTTAGAGCAAAGAGCCAATCATAAACGAGATCGTCAAGCTATTCAAAATGCATTTAATTCACAGAATCAATATGAAGGATCTTTAGGAATTGAGTTTGCAAATCCCCCAGAATATATTAGTACAGTCATCAAGTCTACTTCTCAAAAGTAAGGATGGAATCAACCTCGGTCAACCAACCCAGATAAGTACCAAGGCAATACTAATTTTTCAAATCATAGACAACTACCCTTAAGAGAATTAATATTAGAACAAGTTAGAATTAATGAAAGTATTTATAAGAAGCTTACTTTTACTGATAAAGTTTTAGAAAGAATTAATTCTAAGTTGGATAATTTCTCTTCTGCTGTTAAAGATCAAATATTATTTAATAAAAAATAGAATTACAAATTACACAATTATCTTCTACTTTGTTTATCGCTAACCATGAGCAAATAAAAGGAATATCTACTAGAGGAGATAAGTCTACACGTGATCCACCTTACCCAAAAGGGGCACGTAGACCATCACATTTAATGCAGGTAGAAGAAGAGATTGAAATGACAACAGAGAAGAAGAAGTTATACCACCTTCATCACCAGTTGAACTACAAGATCAAGAATTAACTCAAAATTTTCATGACACAACCCTCCTACCATTTCCACGCAGAAGAAGAAGAGCTAAAACGGATGATCAATTTGGTAAGTTCGTAGAGGTAATTCAGAAGTTATATGTCAATATTCCGTTGTTAGATGCCATGCAGGTACCTACATACACGAAGTATCTTCGAACCATCCTCAACAACAAAGGACCACTACCTTCTACTGAATTTGTCAAGCTAACGGAGGAGTGTAGTGAGGCAATTCTGAGTTCTTCTCCTACTAAGAAGAAGGATTCAGAATGTCCCACTATTGATTGTTCAATAGGAGACCAGATGTTCGAGAATGCTTTATGTGATCTTTGAGCAAGTGTCAGCGTCATGCCCAAGACCGTCTTCGACAAACTCAACTATTCTATGCTCACACCAACCACGATGTGTTTGCAATTAGCTGACCAATCGGTCCGCTATCTCGCAGGAATCGCAGAAAATATTCCGGTAAAAATATGTAACTTTTTTATTTCTGTAGATTTTGTAGTACTTGACATGCAGGAAGAGAGGAAGATACCCCTCATCCTCGGGCGACCATTCCTAAACACTACAAATGCAACCATCAACGTCGGAGCTGGAGAGATCACATTCACCATCAATGGGCAAGAAGAGCGATTCGCATTCAAGCCAGGACTGGAGCAATGCCAAACGTTGAAGTGTCATGAAGAACAAGATGCAACAACATCTCTAACACCGGAGATGAATTATGAAGAATAATTCAACTGGAGAAGTCCGGATTGGCGGACTCAAAAACCCCGAACCATCGCCGGGAGGTAACTCGGTAGTTATCGATAATTTAATTCTTACATTAAAGTTTGCATATTTACTTTCTCATAAATTGTATTATTAAAAAGGAATAAAAATAAGCATAACATGATTAAAGCTTAAGCCCCATGTGATTATTACTAACGGAGTGTTAAACCCCCGTCAATGAAATTTACTATGGTGGCAAAAAATTATAAAAAGACCATCATTAGAATTTTAATTTTTCATAGATTCATAAAAATAATTTTGTTTTTCATTCTTATGTCATTATACGGTATAAATACGGGAAACATGTGGGACCCACCATCATCACATCAAGTCATTTCAAGTCCTATCATCAATCACCACCTTTCACTACCATCCAAACTCCATTATTCATACATGCATTATCCACCATTCATCCATTTCACCAGAGAAAGCATACACACATGCATTTGGAAGGGCATCTAGACAATGTCAACACCAGCTAAAGAAGAGGGCCAAAGCACACAAGGTGGGGCCGGCCGGCCCCATGCCCACGCCGGCCGGCGCCCCTCCTCCTCTTCTCTGCCTCCCAGTTCTCTCACTCACTCATTCACTCACATACACTCCAGAGAGCACCTAACTACTCTGTCTTGCAGTTCATGACTTTAAACTCTCACAAACTCTTCATTTGATTCAAGTTTAAGCAAGAGAAGGAGTAGAGAAAAGGATTAGCAAGAAGACTTAGAAGAGAAATCATCACTTGATTCTTTCTCTTTACTTGTTCTTTCTTGTTCTTATTTTGTTCTTGTTCGTTCTTGCCGTGTTCTTCGTGTTCTTTATTCTTCAGGCAAGATGAGCAATAGAATAAAAGGTGCCATTCGATCCTTTGAAAGAGTCTTCTCACGCCGTACAACACGAAGTCAATCATTATCACAAATGCCATCGTTCGTTGGCTCTGACATGAATATCGATCCTCCGTCACCCTTCACGTATGATAATTCGTCATCCTCTTCCCAACCGGAAGAGAGGTATGAGCTCACAAGCATCACTCAAATTTCATTACCAACTAGACCGCAGAGGGTGATGTTAAATGTGGTTAAAAATAAGGAATTTACGCATACTGTAATTTTTTATGCCACTTTGCTCCATGAAACCAGAATGGATTCCGAGTTTGAGCTTATTTTTAGAAATGTTGGATGGGAAAATACATGGCAAATTAATGTGCAGGGTAGCAAGTTACTCACTATAGAATTTATTAGCACCCTAGACTTTGATGATAATGAGGTTAATTTTAGAATGTTTAATAAACCTTTCACCCTCTCATGGAAAACTCTTAGTTTAGCACTAGGATTCAATAATCAGTGTGTGGCCAATATAACTGAAACTCTCTAAGACTGATAAAGATGATTTTTGGGAGAGCATCACTGCAAAGAAACCAGAGAGAAAATAAAAATATACTACTGAAGAAGTTCATCGTCCCACACTGAGATTCATGCTTAAATAGCTAGCTTTTACATTTTTTCCTAGAGAGGAGATAAATACTATTAAAAAAGATGAGCTGCATTTGTTATATATCATGATTAAAAAGAGGAAGGCATCACCTATAAAAATGATGTTGAATTATTGGAGAACTGTCCCTTTCTTGAGAAAGTGCAGTATTTCTTTTACTTCTTAGATTACATGTTTAGCTGCAGGGTTAGGATTATTATCAAATACTTCACTTGTTTACATTTTTTATGCCCGCAGAATTATTGGTTATGATTTTTTCTTTCGTGCTCACATGCTCAAACGCCGAAATAATAAAATAGTTATGATTTATAAAAATTATGACAATGAGTACGAACTGCCAGACATGGAGTTAGGAAATTATTCTGTTCAGAATTTTATTTTTCCAGCTAGTGGAGCTAATGTTGGCAGGTGTTCGTCTGCGCGCATCAGCAGGGCGCCGAGAACTGATTTCATTGGAGCTGACCCAGCACCATTTGGACCAGCTTATTCCCACTATGTTAATTTTGGTGAACATGGATTGACGCAGGAGCCTCGCCAGCAGTGGACTGCATATGTAGGATGGGAGGAACAACCCATATTTCAGTAAGGAGAATATTCGTCAGCAGCAACAGTGGGTTGGGGAGCAACTGATTTTCAGAGAGTACGAGTGTTTTTTTCTGCACGCGGGAACACGGACTTCACCACTGGTAGGACCGTATCCGTTCCACGCACCACTAAAAGATGACTACTATCGGCCACCTGAGCAGCACTTTACAGCTACCGCTAACAATTTTCTAGCTTTATCTATGCGTCTCACTAACATTGAACAGGGACAGAATGCAATAAGCGACACACTGCACCAGCACGAGCAGTGGCAGCAGCAGGTCGACGACAGGTTCTACCATCATGAACAATGGCAGCACAGCACGGAGCAACGACTTGATCAGATCTATCAAGGACAGCAGCAGACGCAGAGCGGAATGGAGTATTTGATACATCAGATAAGATACCCGCCGCCACCTCCACCACATTACTGAGCACAGCAACATCCAGCTTGGGGGAGATCCCCGCTAGGTGAGTACCTCTCGCCTTTATATATGCTCTTTATTTTAGTATTTAGTTCGGTCTTTAATTCTGTCAATTTCAATATTGCTAAAAACAACAAAACCAGAAAACCAAATAAAAATCTATTTACCGCTTTCTTTAGTTTTTGCATTAAATCCCTGCTTATGTAAAAATAAAAATCCAAAATAATAATAATAAATAATAATAGATTGTATAATTAAGTTTGCTTTAAATTCCGCATTCAATTTGTCCTTAGAATAATTAGAACTTGAAGTTAGAGAAAAATCAAAAAGATATTTAAATTGTTTAAATGTAATTTCCTACAATTGCTTAGTGTTTAAATTTAAATTTTTCTACGAATTGCATGAAGTTTATCTAGCATGAAAATTTATTCTGAAACTTGATATCAGTGGGTAGCGTAAGCTTTTCTAGGTAATTGACGGATATGGTATAAGAAGGTTCGAGTTACTATTTATTTCATTCCGAGTGACACCTAAGCTCCAGACATTTCAAAAATTAAAATAAATATAATAATAATTTGTTCTGTTAATATGATTTAAGTAGACTATTCTGTTATGCATTCATGATTGAATTCACATGCACAAAAGTTTTCACTCTATACACAAGTCTCTCTCTTAGAAGTCCAATAGAGAGTGTGGGTTATAAAATTAAAAGATGCCATACCAAAAAAGTATGCGCCTAAAAGATGCCATATCAAAAGGGTATGTACCAAAAAAAAGAAAGAGAAAAAAATAATGGGTGCAAAAACGCCCGCCTGAGAGAAAAAAATAGGTACAAAAAGTATCCACTGGGAAGATGGCCCACACTTTTTAGAAAGATAGAAAAGAGAGGATAATGCATAGGAGTTCAAACAAAAAATGAAATTTGATCACATTCACACATTCAATCATGATGTTTAGCTTAGTAGTCCTCTGCAATCTTATTAGTAGGCTCTCATTATTTTCTAAATAAAAATTATATACTTATTCAAAAAAAAATCTGGAGCAATGGTTGAAACAAAGAATGAAAGATATAGTGCTTGCTTGATTATTCTGTCTCTCAATTATCCAAGATTTAGTTTAAAAGCCCCACGATTGAAAAGAATAGGAATAAGTTTGAAAGGTGGATTAATGAATTTTAATCCGGAGAAGAATTTCTATTTAAATATTTAAGTATTTGTTGGGAGTTATATATTTTTATGGAACCCTGAATAAATTATTTCAAGTCAACTTTGCTAAAAGACTAGCAAAGATTTAGTTTAGGGGTGTTGTTAACGGTCGCTAAGTACCAATTTTGTACCGTCAACTAATGCCTAGGGATGATTAATAATAGAAGCATAGGAGTTATTACTGATAAATTCCACGAGTTTTGGTGAATTGTATATTTTTCAGGGATTATTTCAGAAATGCCTAAAAGAAGGATTAAAGTGCTTAATTACCTTAAAACTTAACCACAAAGGAAACATCATCACGTAGACCCTGTAAGAGTTTAGAACACACCCGAAGTGACCGGGGCCCGAACCCCCCAGGGTGGGGCCGGCCGGCGCCCCCCTTAGGGTTTCGTCCCGTCTTCTGGAGTCTTCTTCCACAGCCTCTTTGGAGTCATCTGGGCCCTTTGTTCAAGTCGGTTTGATCCCACGGCGCACATTCATCCCACCGGGCTATAAATAGAGGGGCAGACCCCCCTCTCAGAGCTACTAATTTATTCCTCCTGCTTCATTCGTTAAGAGTAGACAGAAGTTAGGGTTTCTAGAGATTAGAAATAGGGCTCTAGTTCTTCAAGTTCATAGTTTAGGTGTCTAACAAGGTTCAAGGAGAGTTGGGCGCTGCGCTCGAGATTCCAGATCTGTTCGTCTGGAGATCGGTAATCTTATCTTGTATCTTGTATCTCAGTTATCATTTATATTATAATTGACTTATTTATCATTAAAGTACTAAAGTTATGGGTTATCATAGGTCTGCACATTTATATTTTCAATCATTATAGTAGATTATCCTAATGAGTAGAATGCCCATTTATCGTTTTGGCATAAAACAAATCAACGATACTCAGAATACTTATCGGGTGAAGTACTACAATGTGAGAATTATCTGCGCTTGCGGATATATTCTATAGTATTATTTTTAGGAGGCAAGTGAAGATTATTTTACCTTTGGTTTTTGGCATCATGTTAGGGATGACAACTTAACGTGAAGTGATGTTAAAAATACCAACAGAGAGGGAAAAGGAAGAAACACACGCGCACGCTCGCTCGCCTCGCCAGGCGGGGCTAATGGGCGCTCACGCACGACATGCGCGTGAATGATCCGGCGATTTCTGGCTCCAACTCTTGCGGGTGCGCGGCATCCTTTTGCCACTCGAAATTTTTGCGTGCATGGAGAAAATTGCGCTGGTCTGTTTTGGTAAGCAATTATTCTCGTATTATAGTAATTGTTGAAATGGCAAGTCAATTATCATAATGCTGTGATTGAACGGCTAATTGGTTTTCTTAGCTGCGATGCGTGTATAAATAAAGGGCGAAACGACGTCCTCAGTATACAGAGAATTCATCTTTTCCCGTTCCACTGTGCTGCGCTGCCGCCGTCTTTCTCATCCCGCCATCGATGTGCCATCGACGCCGGGAGAGTAGGATCCGAAGTCGACGTCCTCTCGTATCCATGCACGGGGTAGGAGACGTATCAGGTTTATGGGAAGTGCCGTCGCGACTGCTCGCTGGACGTCTTCTTTCCTCTACGCCCGGTATTCGTCGATCTCCATCGACGGATCAGCTTCGTCTTCCCTCGCGCTGTTAGCACCGACAACCCCAATGTAAGAATGTCTGCTCTCTCTCTGTTGTTCGTTCTCACATCCTTTCTGTTAGTAGCACTTAGATGACGTGATGTTGTCTCAGATCGTAGTGCTAGTATGTAATCACATATATGTAATACATGTTGTTAATCTTTTTCTTATTGTCGAAATTAATTTGTTCATCGCTAAATTCCTCTTATTTCCAACAGATGGTTAGACACTCGGGGTGCTCGGTTGGCATCTCGTTAACTAACCTTCTTATATATAAATTTATTCTAAACAAAATTATAAAAAACACCCTCACCAAACGAACGTCTCCTAATTTCGTAATTGGGCTCACCGCCTCAGCAGCCCTCAGATACGAAGCAGTTCCTATCCGTAAATAAACAACCTGATTAGCCCGGCGGTTTCTGTAGTAGGAGTATCGTCCTTCTTCGCTCGCTCCCGTGGGTCAAACTTTCAAAACAGTCTGGAACCCGTCGACGGTGACAGACAGTCTGCAGCACCGCCTACAGCCTGTTCTTTTGGCCAATCAGCGCTTATTTTCAGCCACGAAACAGTATTTTTCTCTCACAATAAATCAGCACGAGCCGAAATCAGCGCTTAAAATCAGCCAAAAGAACAGGCTGGAACGCCCGAACAGGGGCGTGGGGCCGCACGCGAGCGCGACGGCGCCGGGCGTCGCGACAAGGCGTCCGTCTCCCGCCGCTGCCAGGTTGCCACGCCTGCCTACCAGTGCCGCTGCAGACGAGAGAGGGCTTGGACATGTCGCGTTCTCCCGTTCGTCCATTTAAAAAATCCAAGGAAAGTGTGCTGGGAGTTCTCGGTTCAAAAAAGTGCTTCGGCGGGAAGGCAAGCTCCGAGGGGCCGGCGCGTGGCAAGCGCGGCGTGACGACGTGTGCGGGAGCGGCGGCGTACCCGCGCCCCACGCGTCGTGGCCCGGCTGCACGCCTGGGCGGGGGCCTGGTGGTTGGATGTTGTGCCGTCCGCCGTGCAGCCGTGCACGTCGGCGCAACGAGCATCACTGATGACGCGCCTCGCCGATGTGCGCTTGACGACAACTCGTGGAGGTGGAATGGAGGGTGCGCCGGTGCCGGGTGCCCCGTTGTGTGTATGGCTTGGTTCCAAGATTTCAAAGGCTGTGGGAATGACTGTTCAGTTCAGCCGTGTTGGGCAGATGGGCATGAGAGCAATCCCGCCCTTTCGCATCTCCTTTTTTTCGGATGAGGAATTTGTGCCCGTTTTTTCTTCCTGACCAGAGCGAGCTTTGGTCACACGTGGGCCGTGCATTTTGAAAAGCGGAGCCTAGAATGTTGATACAATTGAGAGGCACGAAACGACCAGTATCTTAAATCATGTTTAGATTGATACAACACGAAAATAATATGTAAGCATATTTAATACAACCTTTTATATTTATTATAGTGTCTCTCATTTAATTCTAATTTGAAAATCATTAAAACATTTTGTGAAATGGTATATAAAATGTTCCTTCAGTTTTTTATGTTGCTTCAATATCAAAGTTATAAGATATTTTGTTTTTTCTAGATAACTAGATTTTGCTATGCAGTTAGATTTACATTGTATCTAGATACATAATAAATAAATGTATCTAGACAAGACAACACGTCTTATAATTTAAAAATACAGTTTTCTAGTATTTACTACAGTATCTTCCATCTATTTCTTGAATGGATTTAGAAATCACTAAAACTTTTATGAAATGGTATATATAAAATATATTTTTCTACTCTCTCCATTCTAAACTGTAAGACGTTTTATTTTTTCTAGACAACTAGATTTTTACTATGCATTTAAATTTACGTTGTGTTTAGATACATAATAAAATAAATGTATTTTGAAAAGACAAAATGACTTATAATTTAAAACCAAGAAAATATATTATAGATTAAAAAAAGTAAAGATATTTTGAGGGTCGTGGTTGGGCTAGCAGATTTCTCGCTCATTAACACATCCATGGACCCAGTGTGTTCAAGTAGCGCATAATTATATCAGTGCCTATGAACTCAATGTGTAACGATTTCTCGCTCATTAACACATCCATGGATAAAATAAATTAGCACGTATCCATACTCTAATATTGAGTAAAAAAACCTAATTGAGTTTTGGGTTGCGAGTACCTTTTTCATCCATAGTCGTGCTGCACGAACGAGACGACCCAACATGCTTCGTGAAAGCATGTCCTGATACAACATGAAACACTAGAGGATTAGTCTGGCTAGCACGGGCAAACTCGTCGCACCTCTAGTATAGCACACGAAGACCAAGCTGAGCATGAGCTCCATTGCTAAAGTCACCAAATAACTTGTTCTTATTTAATGTACCAATACCATCGATCTGAATTTCATTTGCATTTAATATAATAATACTAAAACACATCAATAGATTTGATGACTTAATAACATGTTAATCATGGAGAAAAAATAGAAAGAGTTTTATAAAAATTTCAACCACATGAAACCTTTTATCGTAATTATATAAATACAAAAGCTGGCATGGCATTTTTGATAACAACGCTATAAAACTCAACGTAATTAGATCAAAGCTGTAATCCGCTCGGTGTCCAGCCTCGACGGTCATATTCGCAAAAAGATCAGTGACGACGACCATATGCTAAAACGGGAAAGCGAGCGCACCACCTGGACGATCAGTCGATCACAATGGGGGGAGTTGGGGCGACCGCGGCGGTGTCAAGCCTCGGCGGGGCCCCACGCGCCCACGCCGGCCGACATCACGTCACCGCCGATATCTCGGTGTCACTCGTGTTCCATTCCACGGGTACGTGCAGACAAGCCCAGACCATCTGACGATTCAAGTCCAAAATTACGCATCAGATCAGGTAAATCTCGTGGATCAGTCGCCGATGTAGTACTACTCCGCTTTCGGCAAGATCCAGAAAACCAAAGCCAGAGGGCCGCTCTTTCGGCTCATGGTGGCCCACGCGCCATGCCCCGTAGTCCGTAGACTGCCGACACCATCACCATGGGAAGAGCTCCATGCCTCCATCCAACTCGAACGGACGCACGACGTCAGAGTCAGACACGCGCGAACTTGCATGGAAGTTCGGGAGCTATAGTGTACCGTGGCCTTTTTTTTTTTTTTTGTTCCGGCGTGCCGGGGTATGTAGGCACGTAGCAGGGGGGAGTGTTAGTGTTTGACCTGGTCGGTACGGAGCCCCACTCCGACCACCCCCCGCGGAGCCGTCTGGAGTCCGGCCGCGTCCTCCTTGGCAGCGCAGGCGCGTGTTTCCATTTCTGTCTCTTCTGGCCGTTCTCGTTCTTCTGTGCTGTTCTCGTGTTCGTAGCCAGGTTGGACTGTTTCTGTAGCGGGCCGTTTACATAGCGTGGGTGGATGGTTTTCGTTCATCAAATTAGGCATGCACACGTGAACTCTACATGCACATGCTAGCTAGCTTGTGTTTTCTTCATTTTCACAAGTACGTGTACACGTAAATGCATAACTTCTATTTTCTTTTCTTTCCTTTCCTTTGCTAGCATAAAAATAATCGACGGTAAATAAACCAACTACTTTATGATCCTTGTATATCAACAACTATATTATTAATTGCTGTAAGAGTGAAATACTATTCTGTAGCTAAAAATAAGCTGAATCTTATCTCAAGTGAACAAAGCAATGGAGACTTTGAACCATATACTTGACTCACGTATACGTCGAGTATGAAATTTTAGAGAAAATACATGAACGCTATATATATACAAGTTGTCCGGCATGATGAACCAAACTAACTATTAGCTTGCTTCTCTTATATTCCCTCCGTATTGAAAAAGGATATCGCTTTGGGAAAAGTCTTGTCAAATATTAGAAATATAAATCATGAATACTTTTTAAATTATTGAGTTTAAAAATATGAAACCTATATAAATAGATTTATCTCAAATATATTTTTATAAAAGTATACGTATATCAATTTTCAGTAAATATTTTTATAGAAATATGAAGTCAAAGTCATACTTTAAAGATCGTGTCGGTGTCTTAAATGACATTATTTTTCTATACGGAGAGAGTATATATTTATAAACTAGCAGTTGCGCTCGCTAGCTGTGGGTCGTGATGGCCCTGCACTCGTGTGGGTCACGATGTGGGCCACACCGATCATGCAGCCTCTACTCGTCGCGTATTTTCTGTTTGCCTGTCCGAACTTAAGGATTTCCATCGAGTTTCTTGCAATAAAAACCTTTTAAATAAGATCTCACGTGAATATAATAGATGAAATTTTATTAATAAACATTTATCTCATGAAGATAGAGTATTATCTTTTATTGAGCAGAGATGATGTTCTAGCTAGGTTCATAGAACAATGTTCTGTCTTCATAAAAATTTATTCTCAGTTTAAAAGTACAATATTCTAATTTTAGATTCATTAAATAGGTAATATAATATATGTCAAATAAATAAATACATAAATAAATTAAAAATAGTAAAATATAGAGCAAAGCATGAGGACAAAATTAAACATGTAACAGACATGGATGCTTTTGAAACATCCTAAAATATACTATAGAACACCATATGTATACTAAGTGAACATCACTAGATACACTATTGAACATTAATAAATATATTATAGAACATCACAAGTATATTAGGTGAACATCACCAAATACATCATAGAACATGACATGTATACTAAATGAACATCACATGTATACTACGTGAACAACATAAAAACATTACATATACGTGAACATTCCATGAATATTATGTGAACATCATAAAACATATCATAGAAGATCTCCTAAACCAATTGTTCTTATTAAAATCCGATTGTACCATCGTATTTCTTGCAATAAACACTTCAAAATAAGGCCCCCACATGAATATATTTCGATTAAAATTTTTAACGAACATTTATCTAATGATTAACTTGTATTTAAAGATAATCGTCGAATATCATATTAAACCTATACGAACACCCCGGTAAAAGGCATAGAACATCATAGATATACTACACGAACATCATATATACATGCATAGAACATTATATATATACTACATGAACATCATATATATACTATGAATGTAAAATAAAAAAAATAAAATATTAATGTAGTAATTAATTATAGCCAAATAAAAAGAAAAATGCTACTGAACATAAAAAAAATGTAAAATAAAATAATAAAATTAGTGAAATAATTAATTATAGTCAAATAAAAAAGAAGAAAACAAAGTCAACGGACATAAAGAATATATCCTAAAATATCAATGTACACTACCGAACATCATATTAACATAGCCGAACATCAAAAAATATAGTATAGAATATCATCTGTATACCATGCGAACATCACAAAATATTATGAAATATAGTTATTGAAGTAACAAATTAAAATCAAATAAAAAAGAAAAAGTGCTACCGAACATCATAATTTATATCCGAGAACATCAATGTGTGATGTGTGCTTATTGAACATCACGAAATACATCGTGAACATGACATTTCTACTCATAGAAATAAAAATATATCAGAGAACATTACAAAATATACTGCATGGATGTTACGTGTACCTCTAAATAAAAAGTGAACATATAAAAAAGAAATTAAAATAGAGGAAAGAAAACAAGAATGAATGCCCCCTACTATTTGAATAAAAGAGATAAAAAGAATAGAAAAAAACCACTTCAACAAAGAAATATCTATACCATACGAGCATGGCATGAATGTCAAGAAATATATTTAAAAAAATAGAAACTTTAAAAAATAAATAAATAAAATAATTTATAGTAAAATAATAATTAAAAATATAAAGAAAATGGAAATAATAAAAAACTATAAAGAAAAGAGAAGTTAAAATAAAAAATTAAACACAAAAAACAAATAAAAACATAATTAGAAAAAAAATGAAAAAGATGGTTAAAAAGTAATAAAGAATGAAAAACATACGTACACGAACAGAGTCAGAAGGAAACAAGTATATGGACAAAGAAAAACAAGAAACATACTCCGTACTTTAAACTAAAGTCAAAAGAAACAAGAAATAAAAGAGAACGTAGTCCTACATACCTGGTGGCTGATGCCGTGCATATGGATCGTAGCTGTAGGCTCTGTTTAGATTTAGTAGATGGCTCACGGTCACAGCACACCAGGCTGGGGCCAGCGCGGAAACAAGGGCTCCGTTCGGTGAAGCTGAAAAAGCGCTGAAAAGCACTGAAGTGCTGTAGAAGTGCTGAAATCTTGTGAGAGGAAAGTACTGCTGAAGTGCTGAAAAATAAGCGCTTATCCCTCAGCCAAGATGAGCGCAGGCAGCAGCAACTGAGCGCAGACTGCAGAGCGGAGAGCGCAGCGAAGAGCAGACTGAACGCGGGTGGAACGTGGCCACGTGGGTGGTCGGACGCCGTCTCCTGTCCGACCTGGTCGGACAGGAAGACTGGCGCGTAGCAGCGCCTCCGCCTCCGCCTGGGCCAGTTCGGTCGCGGACAGCCGGCGGGCGCGCGGGGGAGCTGGCCCGTGGGCGGTGGCCCAAGCCGGCGGGTTTCCGCGCGGCCCACGCAGCTACGACGACAACACGATCAGAAGCCCAGGCAAATATCTTCGTTGGCCCGTAGTCGCCGCTGAGGAGTGTGGACTTTATAACAGAAAATTTGGGCCTTCTGTGAGGCCGCACGATAGCCATGAACGGGCCCGGCCAGATAACGCTGTCTGTCTAGTTCTGAATTGGAAACAAAAACTGAAGCAGTGGCAAAAAAACGTCACAAAAGACGTTCATCTGACGCCAGTGCCTGCATCTGCCGATCCTCGAGAAGCACGCGGCGGCGGCGGCTCCGCGAGACCGACGTTACCAGGGTCGGCTCGCTTGTTCGTTTCCGAATTCCGTGAGACCTTACTTTGGAATCTCAGATGCTGCTATGCTAGTCCTGTCCGATCGTTCAGAGCTGGCCGGTCTGAGAGACTGAAGAGAATATCCAGATCGTGGAGATCCGGTGTATGTCCCAGTTGGCGGCGATCATGGCAGGGCTTGGATGGCAGTTTGCCCCCCATGAGGCCATGAGTCCCATGAGCATATATACAGGTATATGTGTCACACCCGATTTTAAAAACAAAATCGAATGTACAATATATGTATGGCATGATCAATTTTCATACATATATTGACTTTATTATAGTATCATAACAATGTTGAATATAGCGAACTTTATTAAAAAGGACCCGTGAGTTTAAAAAAAATACATAAATGATAACTAAATCTCCAGCGAGAAGGGACGCCAATTCCACAGGGACGTCGACCGGGGCAACACCAGTCTAGTACAGGTCGTCGGGGTCGAAGTCACCGTCTTCTATGTACTCCTGCTCGTCAACTCCAGCGTCTGGGTGGGGTAGCAGAGGGACAAAGAGAAATGATGAGTACATCGAAATGTACTCCGCAAGTTTAGGAAAAATATGACATGGAGCCAATAACAACGCTGACTTGGTTTGGACACAACACTTAAAGCGACAAAATCCTATCACCTGAAATCCCTATGCACCTATTTAACTAGGTGAAATCTCATCTCCTCAGAGTAACCAACACTCGAAAGTCCAACCAAGCAAACCACACCTGGAAATCCATCCATGCAACCAACACTTAGAAGTCCATCCAAGCACCCATTTCTTTCCCAAAGGAACCACCCAACCAGAACCAAGTAACCAACTAATCCCGAAGAAGTCCAAGCCAGCTTTTGACCGCGAGCACGGCTGATATATCAGTTTTACACTTTGCAGAGGTTGCACACTTTCACCACGAGTCGTGTTTTCTGGTTTCACCGGGCACTGCCTAGGTGCACAGCAGGGTCGCACTACAAGGCCTTTACAAAACCCCTCTAAGCCTGTTTTACACGTACCTCTAAGGTTTTACCGCTAACAGGGGAAACGACCCACTGCAGAAGCGCCCTCTTGAGCCACAAAACCGTCCCCATGTAAAGCCAAAACTTAGAGTGACTAATTAATTAGCCAGATCCATCCCATTCCAGCCTCATGGTTGTGCTGTAAAGCCGGGTTACATGCTCCAGGAATTAGGTCCTAGGGATCTAGGCAGGATTATATCTCGCACAAACCCAATCCACCAACATCAGCCGCCAAATCCATGGCGCATACAAAACCCCACCAATCTTTCCATCCTGCTGGATTTGCCTAATCACCATGTCGATAAAAAGATTACCATCCCACATGTTGCATAGTTCATTAATCAATATTTAATTATACTCTCCCCAACCCTAAACTGCAAGGCTAAGCATGACTTCTACCATTTCCCAACCCGGGGTTTCAAGGAAGATATGAACAAGTGCTAGTAAACCTTATCATAGGATTCAAATTTAGACTCTGCATGCAACTAATGGTCTAACTGCTCTAACTCAAAAGTAAAATAAAATAGGTGCAAGATGAGTAAGGACACTTGCCTTCGAACTGGGTAGGGTCGAGGGTATCAAACACTGAATCCTGGAAATCCGCAATCTCAAGTCCTTCTGCCGGCAAACAACATACATGGCCCAAACGAAACATAATAAGATACATTACACCAAACAGTAGAAAAATAGTACGAAATTATTTCTAAAACGTAGTGCTACTCGATACGAGTCCAACGTGATTTGAATGGGTCAAGTCAGAGCTACGGTTAAAAAGTTATAAGCTTTAAAAGTCCAGGGCACTTTTGTAATTCGACAAGATTTATTTTATAAAACAAAATAGAACAAATATATTTTATAATTAATTATTACTAATAAAAAAGATTAGTCAATTATTTTTATTGAAGACAATATGTTGTTTTCTAAATCATTTTCATGAACGTAGATCATTTTTATAACTATAAAGCATTTAAATTCATTTTCAAAACTTACTTTAACTATGACCAAAATAATTTAAAATTACCTATATACATATTATATATATTTATATTTTATCAAAACAAAGTATATCTCTACAACTAATAAGGTTAAAAAGGAGGCAATTTTTTGGTGCGAGATTGTTTGGGGTCGTCCGTCCGCCCTCTCCCCGTGCGATACCGCAATGCGGCCCCCACCCACCCCGCACCCGCACCCTGGGACACCTCCTGCAACGGCGGCTACTGCTGGGGACCACGACGACCGCGACAGGGCCGCGGCACAGTCACACCGGGCCGCGCCGCCGCCATCCCCTCACCCGTGCTGCCGCCGCGAGGTCCTCGCCTTGCGATACCGCCAGCACCGCAACCGCCTGCGCCCGGATGCGCCTTCACCGCAGTCCGCGAGGCCATACCGGCCCCATCTCCCGCGGCTGGCCGTCGCCGCTGCATCACGTGGCCAGCACGGGCGAGCCCCTCACCGGCCCAAGCTGCGGAGATGTCGCAGAAGAGGCAGCCGGAGGAGGGGGGAGGCAAGCCTGGTGGGAGCTCATCATCGTCCTCCCTGCGCCAGGGCCCGGTGAGCCGAAGCAGCAGAGAATCGCCCTTCGCGAGTGAGTTTGCCCTCCCCCTCGCGCACTCTGGATTTGGGTCACGCCGATCGTGCACGGGGCGGCCAGCCAGCAGCAGTGCCATCTGCCACCATGTGCACCAGGATGCGAGAGCCAGCGTCCGTCGTTCGAGGAGCATGAGCCGGAGGCAGCGCCATGGTGCGGTAGTCTTTGTCTCGATTTCCCCTCTCTCTTCAATCTCAATCTAACTTGGTTCAATTGACCATCGATCTAGGTTTAGGGTTCGAGCTCCCGTCGCCGCTCGGGATCCACGGTGATCTGCGTTCTTGGTAAGTTCCGTCCCCAACACGTACTTTTCGGCTTCTGTAATAAAAGATCATGAACGTAGTGGTACGTGTGTTAGCTGGGTCATCAGATCTCAGGTAAAAATCTTGTGGAGGCCTTTCAAGAGTATCTCTCGCCTCCTATTCAATGTTTGTCACCTCCGAAATAATTAGATACTCCAAATCATTATTAGATCATATCCTGAAAGACGATTGATCCAGTGATTCATCACTTTTTTTGATTCTATAAATTCCCTTTTGCAGATTGATCATGTTGTTTTCCAATTTGTCAGCGTGCTTGCGTTCAGGGTACAACCAAGCCTATTTCACTTGATTCTTCTAAGGAGTGATTTTCTGAGTCATGGATATCTTAAGGATTCATTCTGTGACGCTACTTTTTTTCTATGGTGTTTGTTGATCCTTCTCAGATACCTATGATGCTGCTATCTATAATAGCTGAAGTTGAGAGGTAAGCCTCTGGCATGTCCATTGACATTAATTTGTTGCAATATTTTAGTAAAATAATTCATATTAGAGTAAAATAATTTGTCACTTCTCTACTATTGTTGGCATCTTGAAATCATATTCTGTCACCTGAGTAAATTTGCTGAACATTTAAATATATGGGAGCTAGGCATAATATTCGGTGAACTATCTGTTGTCTCGAGAAACGGAGAATATTTCTCTTCTCTGGCTTATCATTCCTTTTTGGATTGTATTCAGAGGAAGACTTTTTATGTGGAGTACTGCACGATGCAGCTTCTAACAGCTCTACTTACAAACAGATGTTGAAAAGGTGCCCAGTAAATTATTCTTGTACTGTTTAGATGCCATGACTATATAAGAATCCCATGTATGTCCCTTTTATCTTGCTTTTTCATGTTATATGAAGCAATTCTATTGATTCCTCGTGGCATAACAGTTCTAATGGACATGCTTATGGATTAAGTGAACATGTATCTGCTCTTCCTTGCTGAATTTTTGAGAGATGCTATCATAGCTTACAACAGTCCAGTCATTGTGAACTTTGTGACCTGTTGTTTTCATTTGCTTCTACGTGATTTGTTAAGAAAGTCATATTTGTTCTGAGGATAAACTTGTCACAAGTTTGCTGGCTCTCATCCACTCCTCTGGTTGCCATTTGGGTCCTTACCAAGGTGAAGGGGACTGCGGCTATGCAGCACACACCACCACCACCTCCAACATTGGAGTCGAAGTCTTGACATTGATAGGACACAGGTGGTGTTTGAGGGAATGCCTATGAGGTAAACAACACGTCCTTTGGTCTCCATGTGTATGCTATGAAAGTTTCAGTTAATCTATACACATCTCTACAACTAATAAGACTAAAGAGGAGACACTGTTTTGGTGCGACATTTGTTTTGGGGTCGTCCGTCTGCCGCCCCGTGTGATCCGTCTCCTCCCCTTCCTTCCCCGCGCGCAATCACCGCTCATCGCCTGCCTTTCCTCCGAAACCCCACCCCCGTGCGACATCCTCGCGAATTGCGAGCCCTCGCCCTCGCCCTCACCCCTGTAGCAAGTCAACCGTGAGATCCTAGCGTTGTGCAAGCACAACGGCGTCCACACCAACATGACCAATGCCGCCATGGCCGAGGCGCTCCAGGACCTAGATTTGGTGAGTTCTCGATTCCATTCGTGTACGTTCATGAGGCCTATTAGGTTTGTCAATGGCGGTTGATGTGGTGGTTTTGATTGCCGATCAGGTTGACTTGCTTCTACTTTTTGATTGTTTGCTACAGCGGCGGCCATGATCCAGGCCATCCCCCCGGATGCTCGCCTCTCAATTTAGTGTATATTTGGTGGTGGGCTAGCGGCAACATAAGTTACACCTTGATATATTGGGTTTCTTCTAGCTCATTTTTTGGTGGAATTGGAGCAAGCAAGCACTATTGCTGCACAAGATGCTTTGTTTGTGATACGTTTCTTGTCACGTACAAGATGCTTGTGTTACTTCCTCGATCGTTGTTGTGATTTGGAATAAAGTTTGTTAATAAAGGAGGGCATTTGGATGTGATTTCTCGAAAACAGTTACTACTAATGGTCGCCCTTGCAGGTAGGAAGGATTGGGTTCTCACTCCCTTCATGCTTTTAGCTAAAGGGATGTTATTTTTCTTTTCTTACTGTCTTAGAAGATAACAATGCTCTCTATTTTACTAGCTCGTGCAAGATAGTGTATAAACTTTTCAGTCCTCATGGTGCATTTTTTGTGAGTGGTTGATATAAATTAAATTTCAATCCATCCTTTTTCCTGTTTCTGTGTGGCAGGATGAGATGGAGACCTTCATCGATGATTCTAATTCAAATTCCTACACTTGATTACTAAAGTGAAATTTGCTCCAGGTACTTTTATCTTAAGTAACAACTTTTACTTTCAGAAAAGATCAAATGTGAAAATCTGCAGTGTACAGGCTATAGTGTCTGATATCCTCATGAAAGAATTGCACATGCTTTGTGCCATATCTAGATTGCCCCTTTTACTATGATCCATGTTACTCATAGGGTAATAATTTTCTCTCTAACATTTATACTCAGCGTGGGCAAGTGTTCTCACAAGCATCATTTTTCTCTAGCAGCCGTCAGCTCTAATTAAGTGTTCTTTAATGTAACTCTTTCTACTCAGGTTTGATCTGTGCTGTAGGAACCCCTTCTATTCCATGGTCTATAATACACCCCTCACATCTTAAAAGGTAATGAGTTTTCCCTCCTCAACTATTCATAACATGATCGATAGCTGTTTTCTCAGTCAAAGACTGTTTTAACCTCACAAGTCAGAACCATCCATCTTCATGGATGTTGCTCACTAGGTACCCCCAATTGCAGATTTTCTCATCTATGTTTTGTTCAAGGGAATTGATAAATCTCAATTTACAAATAATTACGGCTGCTCTCCATGTTTTGCTTTTCTAGGCTATTTTTCTCATGCTAGGTGTGGATCAGTCTACTGGTTATTTCTTTTTTCTTTCTTTTTTTTTGCTGCTCCATGCTGTTAATATTGATCAAATGCTATTTGGACCATTCGACTGATCAGCTTTCCATGTTAATATTGATCGAATGCTATTTGGACCATTCGACTGACCAGCTTTCCTAAATGATACACAATGCTGATTGGTTTCAGCACAAATGCATGCTTCTTGGGTTCGCAAATATACTCAAACCATGGGCCGTATGGCTAAGTATAGTCCTCCATCAACCTTTTCTTTACATTGCCTCAAGGCCATTATGAAAACTTCATTTGTTGCCTCATCCTTGGGAATCTATCATGTCTTGAAAGTTTGGACTACATTCATTTTTAAGGTATTCACAAATACTGCTTTTGCTCCTCCAGTCATCAAGATCTAATTTCGCTGTTTAGGATCATATAATGTCATGCTTTATGGCAGTTACAATAGGCAGGCCACTCCCATTTTTACCTTTAATCCACTTTTTGGGGTTTCTTAAGTCTTAGATATTCAATTGGTTATTGGTCCTTTTTTTTCTCCTAGATTTGATATTTCAATGAATATGAATCTAAATGCCTCCCATATATATAATTAGATATTCGTTAGACATACCAATGGCAATTTGAAACCCAATGTGTAGATTTAGGGTCCGTTTGGTAGGGATTTAGATTCTTTGAGAAATGTTTCAGATTCAGATTCTCCGTAGAAACATTTCTCAAGAGCAACAGAATCACCTGCTAAAATCATTTGGCTAACTGTTTGGATTCATGTCTTGAAAGGAGAGTGATGACATATACCAAAATACCCTTGACATGTGATAGTTTTTTTTTTCTTGGTTCGTAAAATAGAGAAAATAAAATGTTGTACATCCACAAATAAATGCATCCAATTTAGCTTGTAATAAATTGCTCTCAGGTATGTAAAGAATAATTATTTCCGGCTCGGGACTGTGCTGTGTGGTTGTAGCATGGCTAGAAACAAGGTAGTCTGGTACGTGTGCTTTGGAAGGGCAGTGGCAAATCTTGTGGTTTATAGCAAACGGGAGGGAGAAGTGCAGCAGTTAGAAACGAATCGGTGCGAAACCGGGCTGCGGCCGTTTCGAGCGCTAACGAAGGAATGCCGAAACGTTTTAGATCCGGATCACATGGTAAAAAATCGTTTGGAGCAGATTCTGGCGTTTCTTGCTAGAAACGGATCGGTTTCGTCAATCCAAACAGACCCTTACTTGCAAGCGGATCTATTAATTTACTTCCTATGGGCTTAACATGTGTGTTTGTTGTATACTTTCATGGTGCATATCTTATTTGTTCAAGACAATCTTGGCTTTTCAACTTTCATATGCAGAGATTGTCATTCCAATTCCTTTCCTTTTGGAGGTACATCAATACATCACAGGAGCAAAGGCACGAGCACCCCCTGTGGCCTGTCTTTTAGTGGTGGACTTGTGTGTGTGAGTCCTACAGATATTGGAACTCCATTTGCAGGTAAATTCGGTGACTGGTGGATAATTTTTACTTTTATGATCCTGATATATGCCCAATAATTTACTGGTTTTGATCTTGTTTGTATAAAAAGTACATGGAGGTTCAATGATACTTGATTTGACTATTGCCATGACGATTTGTTTAATTTGTTTCAAGAGCATCCGTATGGTATATTTCACTCAGTGTGATAGTGCAGTTAGGTCTAGGAATGGAATGATGCTCATCTTATGATTTCAGATGGTAGAGCTGTTGATTCACTACATAATATGGGTCTTGGTAAAAAACTTTACATGAGAAGCTGATATATGTAGTTGATGGGATCCTTCACATAGTACCCACAGTACTCAGGTTTGTTCTTGGCACTAAAAAAAAAACCATCATTTACACTGACCACTTACTGGTAGAACACACTGTTATATTGAACTGTTGGAGTGCATTTCTTGATTCATAGCTGTAGGTTGGTTCGTGCCAAGCTACTAAGATGGTGCAGAGGCTCATGAGGCAGATTGTGTGGCAGTACTTCTCGGAATATCCCATGGATCAGAATACATGATGTTGATAAAGAAATTGATTGTGACATATTTGGAGTGACTGGGAAAAGACTTAGTATTTGGTGAGGCCACTGGCTTGTCACAAGAACACCTGAATTTTCAAAATGGATAGGTCATAGGTGTTTTCTGTGAATGTCTTCTGAAAAAATTCAGTAATTTTGATGTATATGGTTGATATATGTTGTATCAACAGTTAAGAAATATCTTTTTAGATTGGGTGCATACTATGGAACCGTGCTTTTTTTTATTTCAATTCTTGTGATCAATTGGACTATGCACAGTTACATGAATGGAATCCCTAAATTTTACAGAAGTGGAATCTGGTATATAAATGATATATATATATATATATATATATATATATATATATATATATATATATATATATATATATCGCAATGTGGCTCCAAATAACGGGCCTACTTGGTTCAATGTTAAAATCTACCATGCCAAAGATTTGGCAAGCCATGATTTTGGCTAGCGTTTGGTTTGCTAGCAAAACTTGCCAAAGTCTCACAATTGGCTTGCCAAATCCATGGCAAGTTTTTCCCTTAAGTTTTGGCTTACCAAATTTATGGCATGACAAATTTTGGACATTAACCAAGCAAGCCCAACATATTACTATTGAACAAATCGATTGTCATGGCTGGATGTCTCTCGCTACTTTAAAAATACTTTGACCCCATTGCAGTACATGAGCTACGCTAATAGTGATGATTAGTTACAAATGGAATGTTACAAATATCATGTTTAAAGTATCCCTTTGCCCCGTGCGCACCTTTCGCGTCCCCCTCTAGAAAAATAAAACAAATAAGAGGCGAGGCGAGCTCCTGGGCGGTTGCCCTCCTGGCCTTCTGGTGCATTGTCTGCCTTCCGTCCTGTGATTGACGTCCTCCCTACGATTGCTTGCAGTAGGAAACCTGTGGAAGTCCGCCTCCAGCTCTATCTGAAGTGACACTCTACCCTCGTCGCCTCCATGACCCTTGCCTCCAGTTGCATCCGACGTGACACCCTAGACACATGGAAACACCCGCAGAAGTCGTGCCTTCAGCTCCGTCCGACGAGATGTCTTGCCCCCCCACCGTCTCAATGACCATCGCCTCCAGCTTGCGACGCCCTAAGGACGCATGGAGAAGCGGAGGTGAGTAGGGACCAGGGCTGCGACGGCGGCACACGATTCACGACAGAGGCGACTGGGGACTGTTAATTTCACAAACATTGCCTTGTAATTATATGTCATTTTAACATCAATATTTAATTTCACATATTGTTATGGTATCGTGCGTTTCCTGTGTTTTTTTATAAAAATTTAATTATCCCGTAGCAACGCACGGGCACGCTACCTAGTACAGATTTATTTTGATGGAACCCAACTTTGTCTAGGGCTAAAACAGGTTTAACTTCGGATAACAGGGGCTAACCAGTAAATTTCACATGGCACATATAACAGTGAACTATTTTGGCGGAGCTCAGTGGCCTGCCGCCAATGGCGGCATCATTCTGTTCCAAGAAAAGGGAAGGGAGAGGAGAGGGAAAATAGGAGATGGGATCTAGGTCACGCGAAGAGTGCGGGCGAGTTGCGCCATGCGGCTTGGTCCATGCACGGGAGTGTTGGATCGAGGCGTGCCAGTGTCGTCCGGCTCCTGCGTAAGGAGGTTGAAGATCGGTCTGACATGTGGGGCCCACCCGTCGGCGACTGGTGCATCCGGGCCCGCCTGTCGGGAGAGAGGAGGGGAGGGAGCGATGCCTGCGCTGTTGGGCTCGGCCCAAATGCCTATCGGCCTTGCTGGGCTGGCCCACGCGCGAAGAGAAAAGAGGAGGAGGGGAAGAAGGGCTGAGCCCGAGAGTGAGAGGTTAGCTAAGGGCCTTTCCCTTTTCTTTTTATTTTCTTTTCCTCTTTCTTTTCTTCCTTTTGTTAATTCATTTGGGAAAATAAAAGGCCTTTTATATATTTAAACCAAAACAATAATTTAAAATTTTCTAAAAATGTTCTTGAGAGAAGAATAAAAAAAACTTGGGATTGTTTTATAATAAATCATTAAATACTTTATTTATTTTGTAATCAGAATAAAACCGACAGGAGCGTAATCGAGTTTTGAATAATTATTTTCCACGTCAAACAAAACCATGCAAGCGGCATGATGCAACAAACATATCATTTTAAATTTTTTTAGAGTTTGATAAAATCATCACTATTTAAATTATAAACATTTAATTAAATCTAGGAAAATTTTATGAAGTATTTATAAAACATTTATTTATTTCATGTTTTCTATTTCACAACCCAAAATATAAATTTTGGGTGTGACAATATGTCTCGCACCGATCCGAGAGCAGAATCAGATTATAATACGGGATCAGGGATCATGACGATCGATATACACTCTGAGCAATCATCGCGATATGGTATAGTACTTGTCAGGATAAACAATTCAGGAGCTCAGGAACACGCCGCGGCGTGGGAAAAAGATAGAAGAAGAAGAAAACCGGACAGGCTCTCTCTCCTTTTTTTTTTTTTCCCGGAATCGTGTACACGTTTTTCATTAAGTAGAGAATAAGAGTTTGTTACAAGGCACAACAGTAATCCAAGGATTACCGTACACCCTCTTGCACGTGGTTGTAATTATACTATCTTGCGACTAAGGCCCTGTTTAGTCTTAAAAAAGCGCAAGATTCCTCGTCACATCGATTGTTCTTTACGTATACATAAAGCATTAAACGAAGTAGCAACTATTGTATGTTTGTACTTTTTGCCTGACTTTCTCGAAATGAATTTTTTGAGTTTATTTAGGCCATGATTAGATAAAAGTTGTTAAATACAAACGAAAATGCTACAGTGTGATTTTTGGCAACTTTTTACCAACTAAATAGCCCATAAGGGAGACACACACACTCAAAGCTCACGGCGAAGCATGACCAGGTCAGGTGTCTGAACCTTGCCGCAATATACAAGGAAATCTCGTCCTTTACGTCATGCAGGAACTGCTGCACCGACCTTGGCGCCCCATGGAAGGTTCGCGCACACCTCTCCTTCCACAACATCCAACCAGCTTATGAAAAACAGGGGTCGAATCTGCGACGGATTGGCTTGGGCAAGCCCTTCCTAGAATTAGTCCACCACTGCATGATGTCGACTTCTTGCACATGCACACGGTCCTCGGGTCCCGCAAACGAAAGCCTCACAGTAGGGACGTCCACACTCCCCTATTGAAGACGTAGTCGAGAATGATATGGTCCATTATTTCCACCGTCTGATCACAAATAATGCAGGTGCTGTCTTCCTGAAGCCCATGCCGCTATCGCTTAAATCGGACAGGCTCTCAATTGTCGCAGGCCACGCTCACATGGCACAGTGGAGGTCCATCATTGATCATCAGTGTCCTATGGCCACCAGTTGAGCGTGATGATGCGTGGAGAACGAGAGCGATAGAGGAAATGCCAAATACATGAGAAATTGAGATGGCCCGGCCGGGCCCGGGTTTAAACGCTGCTAATGCACACCGCTGTTGCCTGTTGCCTTGGGCATCCGTAACAGAAAAAGCTACTATCTATAAAATCATGTATAAAATGTAAGAAAACCACATCATAAAAATTATCTATAAAAACCATCTCACACAATGTTAGAGTCTTGACATAATAAGTACTATCACTCTTTTCTCTATCTTCCTTATCTCTTCCTCCCTCCTCTCATTTACACGTAGACAGCCAGAAAGCACTGCACGTCGAGCGGCATTTTCCACCACCGGACTAGGCGCTCCTCGCCGCGCGCAGCGCTTAAACCCGCAGCGAACGACCACTACGGGAGAAGTGAGATTTGCCGAGTGCCACAGACTTCCTGGCACTCGACAAAAAGTGGCACTTGGCAAAGGCCCTCTTTGTCGAGTGCAACACTCGGCAAAAAAAATCATTACCTAATGTTCCGAACATGTCCACGCCGTCAAAATTAAAAAAAATGGTTTGCCGAGTGTTGGCCGTGGCACTCGGCAAAGAAGGGCCTTTGCCGAGAGCCAAGCTGTGGCACTCGGCAAAGAGGCGGCCTCTTTGCCGAGTGCCGTGGTCTGGCACTCGGCAACCCATCTTTGCCGAGTGCCACGGCCAGCACTCGGCAAACCAATTTTTTTCTTTTGTTTTTTTACCCAATTTTTTTTGAGACCTTCCCATATTATTTAAAACTTTATGTTCAAAGTTGGGACAATTTTGAGTTTCTTTAATATATTTCGTTAATTTTTTTGTTTCGTTTATTTTTTGGAATATTTCAAATTTGAACTGTAGGTGCATCGAATTTGGTCGTTCGAAAAATGATATTCATGATATTTGGTGTATTTAGAGGCCATATCCAGGAACTCACATGAAATGTCGAGCATCTTGTTGACGTAACATGACGAGGTACTTGCGAAAATCGTGTTTTTAAATTATATAAAATCCGAACAAAGTCCAAAAATTGTGAAACTTATCGAGGCGTTATGTTATCGCATGTAGAGGCTATGATAAAAAATCGAGAAGGTTTCGAGTAAGTTACAATGTCGAATGCCTAAAACCCAAAACTCTCCACATGTGATCACAAGCGATAACATGTGGAAGTGTTAGGGTTTTAGACATTCGACGTTGTAACTTGCTCGAAAACCTCCTAATTTTTTATCATAGCCTCTACATGCGATAACATGACTCATCGACAGGTTTCGTGATGTTCGGACTTCATTTGCATTTTATATAATTTAAAAACACTCTGACCACAAGCGGGTGCCCATGTTTTGTGAACAAGGAAGCTAAATTTTTGGGTGAGTTCATGGATACAGCCTCAAAATACACTCTACACCATGAATACCATTTTTTGAATGTCCACATTTCAATATTTTATGAACATGCTACTCAAATTTACTTTTTCGAAAAAAATACAAGTAAACAAAATTAATTCATGAAATATAGCAAAAAGTCATAAAAAAGTTTCAAATTGAAACATGTGCTTGTATACGATATATAAGGACTGTATAAAAAAATTAAAATCAAAATTCAAAAAAATAAATAAATTATTTGCCGAGTGCCTTGCCTAGCACTCGGCAAAGAGGGCCTTTTGCCGAGTGCCAGGCAGAGACACTCGGCAAAGCCAGGTTTTTTGCCGAGTGTCAAGAGGAGGCACTTGACAAAGAGATTTAAAAAAAGAAAAAGTCGACATAAGCCCCAGAGGCCCACTAGCCTTTGCCCCCAAACCCTAACCCCCGACCCGGACGTCCGACCCGCGCTCCCCATCTCTCGCCGCCGCCGCCGCCATCCACCCCCCCGTCGGAGCGCCGCCGCACTGCCTGCCTCGGCCGAGCCCGCCCCGCCGGCCCGCCCCTGCCACGCCCGCTGCGTCGGCCGCCGCGTGGCCACCGCGCCCGCCCCGGCCTCTCTCCGCCCCTGCAACGCCCGCTGCACCGGCCGCCGCGCCCGCCACCGCGCAGCCACCGCGCCCGCCTCGGCCTCCCTCCGTCCCTGCCGCGCCCACCCCGACGGCCCGCCCCCTGTCGCGCCCGCGAAGGCCTCGGCCGCGTCCGCCGCGCCCGCCCCGGCCTCCCTCCACCCCTGCCGCGCCCACCCCGCCCGCCACCACCGCGGCCGCCCAAGGCCGCCCGGCCGCTCCTTCTCGTCGGCGGCCCGCTCCTCCTCGGCCGCTCCTCCTACCACGCATGATTCTCTTCTAAATGTGTTCATGAAGATGATATCTTGATTCTGTTATCAGTGCAATTTCTTGTAGCGGAGCCTCCAACACACTTGCCTCCTTCCTGCGCCGCCGCCATCATCGCCCCGCAGCCGCCTTCGTCTCCACGGTTCCGCTCTGAAGGTGTGGTAACTGTCGAAACCTTACTCCCTTCGATACAGCCCTAGATTAGTTCTTGCGCTCGCCTTGTCTCGTGTGGTTATCGCTAGAACCGTCCCTAATCCCATTCCCGTGATCTGGTTTTGGTCAATTGATGGTTTTGTTTGTTGCACCTGTAGGTGATTATGTGTTGTCACTGTCGTGCAAGTAGATAAACATTGGGAGGTGTAGGTTCAGTTGAGTCTTGAGTTGGCTGTTTGTGTTTGAGATTCTAGCTTTTCCTTCCTAGGGAATGAGGGCTTCTGAGGCGCAATAGCTGTTGCAATCGCGTAGTTGTCTAGTTTTCGTGCGTGCTATATGGAACAGGGAACTGTCTTTGCAGCGGAGATTTGTTCCATGTTTCTGTTGCCAGTAGGCGCATGCCAGTTTAATGATCGTTTGAGTTCTGAAAGCTATTGATTCTTTAGGTGTTTGGGAGATCGTGTTGAGTAGAAAGCTCATGCACTCAGGTGCTACGGCCTTTGCTTTTCATAGTTACCTATTTGATTGATGTCTGACGTGCACCAGGATAGCATCTGATATTGGTGGGCACATCCACACATGTACTGTGGCGATATAGCTGTTGCAATAGCGTCATTGCCAAACTTTTTGTGTGCTATATGGATCCAGGAACCCGCTTTGCAGCAGTGATTTGTACTGTATTTCTGCTGCCAGTAGTCACCCGACAACTAAATCTAGTTCTCAATTGTATTGGTTCTTTTATATGTTTGTGCCTTTCGAGTTGAGATCCCATGCACTAACTTGCTATGGCCTTTGACATTTGCATAGTTGCTATGGCCTTTGGTGGGCACATGTACTGTGGCGATATAGTTGCTATGGCCTTTGACTTGGACCAGGATAGCATCTGATATTGATGTGAGATGCACCAGGATAGAACCCTTACAGCAGGAACTTTTGGTTGTGTTTTTGCTTCATATCAAACCCTTGCAGCAGGAATTAGTTTCTGCTGCCTATCTAATCCTGTTATTCATGTGGCTGCAAACTTGTCTTGTTGCTTAATACAATGTTACTATTTTTTTAGGTTTTGTACTTGCTTAGTTGCATTGTCAAGTGTACATATCATCAATTCTGATTTTCTTTTTTTGTTTCGTGTAAATATGTAGTTGTTGGCGAAGGTTTCTTGAAGCTGATAAGATGGTGTTGAAGTAAGTTTTTACTTCTTTTACTATGACTGATTAATGACTATCGAAAAAATGTTGTTAGTAAGAGTTACATTTCTCAAAATTGTTCTAAGTATGATCATCTCCTTGCAGGACGGAACTTTGCTGCTTCAGCGGTCAGAAGATTTATCCTGGGAAAGGCATCCGATTTATTCGTGCTAATTCTCAGGTTAGTCAATGTGTATTTTTACAAGAGATTTCTAAGCTTATATAGATCGTTTTTACGGAAAGAAATTACATCTGTTTTATAGGTCCTATCTAATCAGTGCAATTATACATAACTTAAAAAGGACCTGAATTCTTAAGCCTATGATGTTTCATATGTGGGGAGTCTGTTGTTATTCTGTGGGCATGTGGTTGGACAGCTAGCTAGTAGTTGGGCAAAGGGAAGCAGTCTGTGTTACATCCTATTTCTGTTATAAGTCTTCATATAGTACTTGATTATCTCTTTTGCCATGGCTCTATTTGAGTTATGGTTTCAGGATTTAATATTGCTATCCTCTATTTTTACATTTGGAGCGTTGAGAAATGTGCACTTGCTAGTTTTTCAACTTAGCTCTTGTTTCTATTTTAGCCGCTGAGAAAAAAATGAAGAGCAGAAGAGGCACAACAAGCTGGCCCCAATGCTGCTGCTGCCCAAAGCAATGGAACTGTAAGTTTGCTTATGCTTTAGAAGCCCTATTTTCTTTTAACTGCTGCTTTCATGCTTTATTACCTTAATATAAGGCTATCACAATGTTACAGTGCTAGTACAACGGTTGTTTAAAAAAATATCTGAATGACCATCTGGAAATCAGAGTAGAACACTATCCTTTTTTTATAATAAACTTAGCAGATAATACTTTTGCTTTTGTACTTCTAGAATTCTTTTTGCCCTAACTCCTGCCACCTGGAATGTGAGGACAACCTTGCCACTGATTTGGTACAATTAGGTTGTATGTTTAAGATTTAGATAAATAATACCTGTTGGATTCAGAACTGTACATAAATAAAGTTGTTAAACATCAGCATATAGGTGATGTTAGATGGGGTTCCTAGAAAAAAAATAGGAGTGCAAAGCACCAGACCCATCCACAGATTTTTGTACTAGACATCATTAGTCAATTTGTCAAGGCAGCATTGGTTGTTTATGAATTTTGTCAACAATTGTAAAGTTTTCTCTGAGTTTTATTGTTCTATGTGGTCAATTTGAACAAGGGATGCAATCGGAAAAGATATTTTTTTTAAAAAAATAAACGAACAAGCTTTGCCGAGTGCCAGAGCAAGTCACTCGGCAAAGAGGCAACCTTTGCCGAGTGCCAGAGCAAGGCACTCGGCAAAGAAGCAGCCTTTGCCGCGCACAGTGGCACTCGGCAAAGAGGATTTTTTTAAAAAAGAAAAAATCTTTGCCGCGTGTTGCACTCGGCAAAGAAAAATTGAAAAAAAACGATGTGAACGTATGACGGACGGCGTTAAATATTTGGCGAGAGCCCGCACCTGCCGAGTGCACGTGATTAGGCTCTCGGCAAAGCAGCCCTTTACCGTGAAGCTCTTTAACGGCGAGTCTTTGCTGCACTCGGCAAAGGTTTTGCCGAGTGCAATATTATCTTTGCCGAGTGCAATAGGTACTCGGCAAACCGCCCAGTTTCCTGCACTGGACACTGACTAGGCGCTTCTCGCCGCGCGCAACGCCTGGACCCAAAGCGCGTCGAGACCCCCGCCTCCCTTCGCCACCGGAACCATCGCCTCCATCAGCCGCGGGCGCCGTGACCCTCACCTCCTCCCTAGCCCGCTCCACCGAATTAGCGGCCTCGGCCTCGACCTCGGGTCGCAGCGGCACGGCGCGGCAGCCGGCGAGCATGTAGCCGACGTGGGCATGGGCGAGTGAGAAGACACTGGTGGTTTCATTCCGACGACTATTCAGTTTCTTTGTGCATCAGGACGAGGGAAGGCACCGTTTCTCCTCGAAGGAAGATTTTTGTCGTTTTTGGTTCTCTTTTCTTATTAGGCTGCCTTAAGTTTAGCTTTTCTTAGAGAAAAATTACACTGTAGCACTTTTGTCTGTATTTGACAACTTTTGTCTAATCATGGTGCAAGTAGACTCAAAAGATTCATGTCGAGCTAGGCAAAAAAAAGTACAAACATGCAATAACTGCTATTTTATTTAGTGCTCCATACAGACGGAAAGTACAATCGATGTGATGGGTAGAGAAAAATATTTTTCGAACTAAACACAGCCTTAGCTGATCTGCCATGTCACTATTTTACGGATGTGGTACCTTAATTAATAGAGACGAAAACCACTGTTAATGTTTCATTGGACTGCCCTAAGCTACCCAATAGCATTGAAGACGGCCTTGGCGCCGATAGCAACGAGGCGTAAGTACGTGGGGCAGGCCGGGGCGAGCGAGGCCAAGAATAATGGCGGGTGGGCATGCCCCTGTCTGGCTGTCCGGCCGCTGCTACCGGGAAGCTTCGGCGAAGGCGCCATGGTCCCTCTCACCCACCCAGCTGCATGCCCCCGCGGCGCCCGGAACGGACGACGACACGCTCCTGAGCCATTCTTGCTCTCATCATTTCGTCAGTCGTCAGGGGCCTCGGATCTAAACACCAGTTCGCCCATTCCTTCGTCGTCTCGAGTCGCATGATTGGATCTCACTGCTCGACCAACCCTCTCAACTTGCACTGACCACCAGATCGGAGCAAGAAAGCACTAGCCCTCTTCTCGTGCTTGCGTTTTGTAGTCTCACTGCAAAAACCCATGGTGTTTCTTTCACTGCAAATTTCTATCAAAAACAATAATATCTAGCACGCAGTAGTTTTCAGATACAACAGGGCGGCAGGGCGAGATGTTTCCAGAGGAGAGGTGGCAGTGACAGTTTCACCGCGAGATGATACTCGTAGATGCAGTGCAGGTCGGCCAGCGATCACATCAGTGTGTGGTGTGTGGCCTGGCCTGACACGACGTGATCCGACCCCAACCCAATAATTCCCTCACGCCAGTGGATTTCCTCGCCATCCCGACGCGGGGCCCGCCGCCCCAGACCCATTTCCATGATTCGATCCCATGTCGCCGTCGTGGCGAGGTAGTTGGCCGCGCCGCACGCCGCTCGGACACGATCGAGTGGCAGCTATTAAAGCGCGGCTGCGCCGGGGGAGGAGACGGGGATCCTATAGGAACCAGAGCCACTGCCATTATCGTATCGTCATTGCTGCTCTCACAGTCACACCCCACACCATACGAGATGATGGCGGACGAGCGGTTGCCTGAAATGGGCGGCGCCCGCATGGCTCTCGCTCGAGCGGCTGGATCCTCGGCACGGAAACGCGCCCGCGGTTAAGTGCGCTGTGGGCCCCGGCTCGCCACGTAGTATTACACAGCACCAGCAGCCACCGGCTTGTGGTAGAGGTGTGTTGCTGCGGGCGGCGGCGGCTTGTGGTAGAGGAGAGAAGGACTACTGTCGTCTACTTACTGAGAACCGGAGGCAGGAGCGAGGGCGGCGTCGTGAATGGTCATCATGGCCGGGATGCTCCCCGGCGTGGAGTGCGCGCGGCGGCGGCGGCTCCGGCAGGGCGGGGCCGGCGTGGGGGCGGACCAGGCGGCGGCCGGAGGAGGCACCAGGCGCTCCTCGTTCTGCCTGTACGCGCCCGCCGGCCACGGCGGCGCCAGTTCTGGCAAGGTACGAAGGAGGGGAATCACGCTAGCTCTATCGTGTTATCGCGACGATAATAAGCAGCATAAGACGGCGGCTGGGGTGATTGGTTTCTTGACTGGGGAGCTTTGCTTGCTTGCAGCAGCGGAGCAGCGGCGGCGTGATGGAGATGATACACGGGTGGACGCTGGACAGCAATGCCCGGGAGGCCAAGGAGCGGCTGGACCAGAAGCTGAGGAGGACCAACAGGGACGCCGCCATCAAGAGGTAGACGACCTGCCACCCGACACACGCTGCATCATTGTGGTGTCGTGTTCTAGAAAGAAAAATAAAAAAATCCATCAAGAGGAGGTATGTTCCGTGCCAGCCTAAAGAACAAGAGATTCCTAAAGGTTTTGATCTTGCAGGCATCACAGCACCGGGAGTATAAAGCTGAGCAGCAGGCCGCACCGAAGCGCCAGCGGTAGCGCCGTCACCGCCGGCGGCGGCGCGGACGAACGCGGCGAGAGCTTGTCGATGTCCGGCGTGCAGCGGGAGGTGTACTCGAGCATGGATGGCGTGATGCGGCGGCTGATGCGGTGGAGCCGGCCGCGGTGGGCGGCGGCGGCGGAGCAGGCGGAGTGCGCGGTGTGCCTGGACGAGTTCCGCGCGGGCGACGTCCTGGCGCACCTCCGCTGCGGCCACCGCTTCCACTGGGCCTGCGCCCTGCCCTGGCTCCACGGCACCTCCCGCTGCCCCTTCTGCCGCGCCGCCGTCGACGCCGCCGCCGGCGCCTAGACGACAGAGGCGGCTCAGTCGCCGGGCGGGGGTCCCTGGGAGGCTGGGACGGAGAGCGCGAGCGCGCGCGCACGCCTTGTCGCTGTCGTCGGCCCACGCCAGGCATGGCCCGCCATGGCATTGCCACGCTAGTGGTGGCGGGCCTTGTGTGGCGCAGAGCGGCGGAGGACAGCGAAATGCATGAGCACGACGACGAACCCGTGACGGTTTTGCAAGCACGCTTTGGGCGCGCAAAGGCACACAGTTCGGCGGCATAATAATAAGTTTTTGCCGTGTCCTCCCTCGCGAGTAACCGATGAGCGTTTTTGTCGCGGCGGCTCGGCTGGGGCGCGCTGCTGGGCACTTTTGTTTTTTTTTTCTTCTTCCTGGTATTATTCCTAGTATGTAATCTTATTCACCTCTGTGTACAGTCAGTGTGTTGTTACCTTGAACCTAATAATTTTCTGTTTGCTCGGTTGAAGATAATATAGTTTGAGGTCCCTTTAGACCGCCGTACCTAAGGATAGGATCTTGTTCGCCGCCCTAATCACACATGATTCGAAGTTCGAACTAAATTTTTTCTGTTCAAATTCCTGCAGTATTCTCGCGGAATTTATGCTTCCCAAAGGATGCCGCATGATCACGAACGATGCCCGTTTCGTTGGTGATGCCATACTACATACTACGTGTACTACCAGTTATGGATCTGCACTAGTACTGCTGGTGACCTAGGCGCCCCCGGGATCCGGGGACTTCTTACCTAACGCAGCCGCACACGACTCTGAACGCTGGCAAGTGGCAAGTCGGCCGGAGACACGCTTTGGTTTAGTTTTGGCTCTTCCGTGCCCGGCAGTAATAATCCCGCTGCCGCGCGTACGTAATCACGAGCTCTGCACCCCGGAGCGGCAGCTGTTGTCGTGTCGCCACGCCCACGCCTCTAATGGCGCATGCATCACGTCGGTTTCGATGGCGCCGGCCTTCTTTACCACCCGCCTGCCTCCCTCCACACACCTCTAATGGCTGTTGGAGTGGTGGTGGCGCGTAAGTGGTAGGATCTCTCCGGTCTCTATACTTACCTTTCATTCTTTCATCTACTAGATGAGACGGATAGACCTACCTCGTGTCCAAAGCCTGCAGGTGCGCTTGTCGCTGCCGCTCGCAAGTTTTGTCAGAAAGGCGATTCCATTATTAGCAGCAGCACAATAATGGAGGAGAGACTTGCTTAGTTGCTTACTCTGAAAGTCTGAATTAATCAGCCGGAAGGAAGAGAGAGACAGTTGTTGCTGCTGGGCCATGAGCCTGGGAACGCATATGCCGATGGGCCATCAATGTCTGGCTATCTGCTGCCATATGGAGCCCGTTAGAACGCCGAGATTGAGATGCTTCAGCGTTGGATTTAGTCCAAAGGGAAAACTAGGAAACCGCATCAATCATACACAACCATGAGCAACTCCAAGAGAGTAGCTATTTGCATTATGTAATCTAAATTGAGACATTCTTAGAAGAAACAGGGATTTCAACAACTATCTATTTATATATAGTCTTCTAAAATAGAAAGCTGTGTATCCCGTGGTTCTCGTTAAATAGAAAGCTGTGTATCCCGCAGTTCTGCCGCATTGCTCTGTCCTCGTTGACACCCACGTGCTCCGGGTTAGCAACGATGTCGTCGACCTCAACCACACCCAATCTGATGCGGCCGCGGCCACCAGCCAGGAGCCCCGTGCTGCAAAATGCTGGCGAGCAGGTCAGCTACACCTCGCGGACGACAGTGGATGCCCTCATTGTTCTTGTCCTCAGCGGCGACCACGGCCACCTTCGCAGCCTCGACCGTCGCGCGGACTCCCACGAAGTCGAGCTCGTGGTGTCGGATATCACCGCCGGTTGCAGTGTTCCGCATCGAGGCATGTGTCGTCTTCGTAGGCTCGACGCTGACAGCCACATCAAGCCAACTCTTGCCCTTCCGTGTCCTGCAGACATGCGCGTTGATGATACCTGGGCAGCTGGCAACAAGCGGGCAGAGCCCCTGCTGCTGAACCTGAGTTCCAGGCAGCGGTGAGCCATGAGAGAGACGGGATTGGGATGGATCCGAAGACAAGATCTCATGACATGGCAAGTTTAAGGCTATGTTCGCTGAAGCTGAAAACCGCTGAAAATAAGCGCTGATGCTGATTTCTTGTGAGAGAAAAATACTGTAGAAGGGCTGAAAAATAAGCGGTTTCAAGTTCAAACGAACAGAGCCTAAATATGGAGAGTTTCAGTTTACATAATCTGTTGGAGTAGTCTATCTTTTCAGTTTAGCTAATTGTTTTAGCTAATCTCTTGGAGATGCTCGCGCAAATAGTCCAGCAAATTGTAAACTACATCAATCATACACAACAATTGGCATGCGAGTAAATTGTAAACTGCATCAATCATACAACAACTGGCAGGCAAGTACAAATTTGTCTAGTAAATTGTAAACTGCACAAATAGGTATAACAACTTGGCAAAATTGATGTATGTGCGGTGCAAAAGTTATCACAACTAAAAGCTAGAATTAAATATTTTATTAGGCATAGTGTCCACTAGGAAAAATTGACAAGAATCTACTAGCAAATTACGCTTATTTCCATGTCCTATGCAAAGAGAGGTCCTGTGGCCAATTGTAGCGATATTAGGTATGTTTGTACCTTGTATGCATAAATTTGCTAATGACAACAAATTTGAAGAATTAATTAATTTTGATTGAGTTAAATGCACCCGGGGTGCATGAACTTATCATGGTGCACCACACTTATTATTAGGCCCATGAACTCTGAAAATGTATTTATATATTGATCACCTAATAATTATTATTTGGTGCACCGTAAGTCCATACTACTCCGTCAACATTTTTTTTTACTTGTGGCATGCCGACATGGCTTTTTTTTTTTTTCCATCTAACCACTTACAGCTAGGAGCAAAGCGCTCGTCGCTGCTCCTTCTCCACACGCTGGCCCGGCAAGATGTGAGCCGCGGGCCCGTGGCGCCCAACATGAGAGGCCGAGAAGAATAGGGGCAGCCCATGGCCCGCAGACGGACGGGCGGCGTGCGGTTGACATGGCCAAGGTGTAACGCCGTCCTCCCCCGCGGGCACGGCGTGGGAGTTGACGTCGTCGGCGGCGCCGACCTCCAGCAGCTCCTTGACGACGTCAAGGCTGCAGTGCTGGACGGCGTAGTGCAGGGTGAGCGCGTCGTCGAGATCCAGCCCGTCTCCTAGGACCATCAGCTTGACGAGCTCGATGTCTCGGCCGCACGTCCAGCGCGCGCCTCTCATGCGCCGGATCTTGTGGTCGCGCGAGGTCGGCCGCCGAGGACGACGCGTTGATGTGGATCGGAGGTCGCAGTGGTGGGTGACAGGCACACTCGATTACGCGAATACATGTCTTGGCCAAGATGATGGCAAGGACAGGGAGCTACCCCTTGCTCGCGTACGTCTCTTCTTCGCTATGGAGGTACTGCACCAGGGCCTTGATGAGCTTGAACGCCATGACACGGTCCTCTGGCTAGAGTTGTCGACATCGTAGGGGTATATGTGATAGCATGGACTCAGGGTCCACCCAATTTAATTCCACGACAGGAGTAGCTATGCCAGTAACGCTGTCACCGGATTCATGTCTCGGGAAGTCCTCCAGCAGGATGGGTACGGTGGCACCAGGGCAGGGAGCAAAGATGCATCGACGGCGCCCATCCACGTCGGAGATGGAGGTCCGGGACAAGCTCTTCGATCACAATCTGACCGCGTCCAACAGGAAGCGCTGGGATCTTATCTAGGTAGCCACGAAAATGCGTCGATATTGATTGTTTCCTATTATGCATGTAATTTCGCATCATGAAGTCTTTTGTAAGGTTAGTCCAGCTACGAGTTAGGTCGACCTCCTTTGGTGCTTAATAAAAACGAGTTGTATGTTGTCTGAACTCTTCTTCTTAATATAATGATACGCAAATCTTTGCATATGCGAGAAAAAAATGCATCGACGACGCTATTGCTCTTGTCATCGGCTGCGTCTCATGCACGCTATTCGGCACTGGTTCAGAAGCATCGCCTTATCTCGCTCTCCTTCCGAGGGAGGAACCAACCGGTGCAGTAAGGGCAGGTACAATAAGACCATGTCACTTGGCTTATAGCCAAGACATGTCAGCGCAATCCTAGTTGGATGAGAGAGAAACCAACAAAAATGGTCAGCTTGGCGCAACATCTAGCGCCGAGCGCTTGCGCAGGTGCCGAGGTCATGGGTCCCGCCACTACTGCGTCCTTCCATCTTCGGCTTGTGTATCGTCTGTGATCAGGCTTGCTGGTTGGCCAGGAAGAGTGAAAGACGGAGAGAGAAAAGAAAAGATGGGTTCCACACGGATAAAAAATTATATTTTATAATTGAAGAAGAGTCTAGTTTATTGTATATCTTGTCTATTAATGTGATCTCTTATTTACTTGGCTTGGCTTATATTATTGGCTTTCCTCTAAAGATGGCGTCGAGCGCCCACGACTGACCGGGCACGAGGAACCCATCGAGAATCATCTCGGCATAAGCGCTAACGATGGCGACGGAGAGCAGCATGAAGAGCGAGCGCCCACAAAACCTCAGTGGTGCAAGGAACCGCTCCTGGTGCGGCTGCGCCACCCGAAATCAAACGGCGGGGGAACACGACGAGTAGCAAGCACGCCACTGCACGCGGGGCCACGAGTACTTGTTCCACCGTCCACGAGTGCTCCCTGCCTCCTTGTTATCAGGGCGTCCATGGACCCGTGCGGGCTGTGCAGGCCCCCAAAAGTCATGGGCCCCAAGATTAATTAGGTATACCATGTATATATAACAATATTGAGCTTTTTTTTTAATTAAAAAAGCAACCAAAGTACTCTTATTTGGCCTAAAAACGTGGCCTGCTGGTGACCTTACGGTGGAGAGGTGAAAAGAGTCTCGATGCCGCCGCCGTTTCTTTTTTTTCACGTAACTTTTCCTCTCCTATACGAACTGCTGTTCCTCGGCGTCGCCCTCGTCGCTATACGTCCACCGTCCAGAGACCAGACTAAGAGACAGATTGAACTCGCTGAGGACTGAGGAGGCCTTTTTGTTTGGGGGGGGGGGGGGGGGGCAGTGGATAGTAGGTCTCCACTTAGTGCCTTGAACTGGGCCTCGGATTAATTCGGGACGCGACTGCTTGTTATGCTTCTGCTTCCTGTGCGTGTGTCATTCACACCGTAATAGAAAGAAAGGAGAAGGGAGGTACTATTTTCTGATAGAAAAATAAGCATAAGGGGTTAGATGCAAATGAACATGCCACGCTGTCATGCCACATCGGCGAGAAATCGCTGATGAATAGTATATGGACTTACGGTGCACAAGATAGGTGACCTAAAAATATATTTTTAGAGTTCATAGACCTAAATGATACACTATAACAAATTCATGGACCCCTGGTAGGCTGGTACATTTAATTTAACTCATTTTGATTTGTACCCACACGCATTTTAAAATAGGCTAAATAATGTACCTTAAGCTCTCTTTTTTAATAACAACCCTGACTAAAACACAAATTTGCACCTGTTGGCGTGCGTTGTCAACCTGCAACAGACAAATTAATTAAATATAACAAAAAAGTCAAAATTTCCCCAAATTTTAAAATAGAGTTTTACATACCGTCACAAGATTCCAAAAAAAATTCTGGCTAAAAAAAAATTTACCGAGTGCCACGCTGGGGTGCCTGTCCCAGGGGGGCACTCGGACAAATATGTTTTTTTTTAAAAAGTTCTTTTGCCGAGTGCCTGGGTCCGACAGCAAAATATGTTTTAAAAAAATAAAAATGTTTTTTTGCCGAGCGTCGAGGCATGACACTCGGCAAAATATGTTTTAAAAAATAAAAAATGTTTTTTTGCCAAGCGTCGAGGCACGACACTCGGCAAAATATGTTTCAAAAAATAAAAAAAATAATTTTTTTGCCGAGCGTCGAGACACGGCACTCGGCAAAATATGTTTCAAAAAATAAATTTTTTTTGCCGAGCATCGAGGCACGGCACACAGCAAAATATGTTTCAAAAAATAAAAATTAATTTTTTTGCCGAGTGTCGAGGCGCGGCACTCGGCAAAATATGTTTTAAAAAATAAAAATTAATTTTTTACCGAGTGGGAGGTCCCAATCGGCAAAATATGTCTAAAAAAATAATAAAAAAATTTGCCGAGTGCGGCATGTTGCCGCCGTTCTGGGCTGGCGCAATTATACCGAATGGAAACTTTGCCGAGTGTCGTGCCACGGCACTTGGCAAAACCCAACTTTACCGAGTGCCTCGCAAAGGCAACTTTGCCGAGTGCAATATTTTGTCGAGTGCGGCACTCGGTAAAATATGGCTTTGCTAAGTGCCTCAAAATTTTGCACTCGGCAAAGCCCCAGGTACTCGGTAAAGCCCAATTTTCCGGTAGTGACAGTACATGAGACCGTCGAGCTGTAGTCTCGATTTAAAATCTATACGCGAGTATTGTACATATGCACCAGCACATCGCACCAGCAGTTCAGCAGCATCAGCAAAGCATATGAATCATGTGAAGTATGAAGTATCAACTACCCCTCACCTGCTAGCTGCTTAACTAGAGATTGGTTTTTGTCATTTCGACGCCCATATGCATGCATCGATCCATTGACCGCCGTTGGCATGCATATGTACACATGTATATACAGCAGGTCGGCATATCTCCAACAGTCCAACCTCCAAAATTCATTCCTGAGCTAACGTAACCAGCTGCCGTCATGTATCTCAAAGTCGTCGCATGGCTTCTCGTGGTCGTCTTCCTCAAGGACGGTTTCATGTGTTTCCGGATCCCCAATCTGCTACACGCGCACTCTCGGTACACCGTGACATGCATGCTCATCTTACTTGCATAATTAGCTAGGTTTGGGTTTGGATTTCTAGTGTCTACTACTGCGACTAATAATCTGCAATCAATCATGCAAAGCAGCAGCTAATAATCGATCTGTGATACATATATGATTCAGCTCTAGTTGGGACGACGAAGGCATGGGTCGCCACCGCCGTGGTTACCCTGGGCGCCGGCAGCGGCGGCGGGGCCTAAGCCAACAGCAAGCAACAGGAACAGGAGAACGTTATGGGGACGAGGATGACGGGGCCGCTGGAGCTGTTGAACATGATGATTGATGAAGGTCCGAGGAGATGCCTGTGCGGATGCCATCGTTGAAGAGAGCCTGACATCGAGCTAGGTGCTTCCCCTATTGACTATTATTGTAAAGTTGTATGTGTGTTCTCCAATTTCCTTCTGTTGACAACCAAAAATGTCCATTTTGCTGAAGTAGTCAAAATAAGAAATAGACTTCACCATTGTGTTTCTCTCGTCAAGACGATCAAAAAACATGTATGGATCGTCCAATTTAGAGTCCGGGTGTGAGAGTTATGCCTTAGAGAAAACACTAGATATACCGGTACTACCGATAATCTGTAGGTACTACCGGTAAGAGACCAGTACTACCGGTAATATATCGGTACTACCGATACAGGGACCGGTACTACCAGGTGCGGGACGTTAGAAATCCGGACTGACTTGTTTCAAAGTCGGTTTTTGTAAGTTTTGGACGTGGGAAACTTGGAAACTAAGTCCTTGAAAAGGTTTTCCTACTGGAATAAGACCACCCTCCTCTATATATACGAGAGGATCATGGCTGATTGAGATCTTAATCATTCAATCGTCAAAACACATCTACAAAGTAGATTCTCGCGGTGATTTATCTCTATCCTGCTGTTCGGCTCGACTCTCCGCGAGTTTAGTCGACGTTCTAGGTGGCCTCCGTGGTTCCTAGGGCAACCTCCACGTGCATCTCTCCGATGGATCTTTCTGAGAGGTGTTCGGGAGTTCTCCGGCGAAGGATGGGCGCTACAACGACCATTAACGTCCTGTGCTGCAGATTACCAGTCGTACTGACGACCAAGAAGACACGTGCGATCTAGCACATAGCTGGTGTGTTGGCCAGAATCTGCGTCAACACACTTTTTGGCGACTCCACTGGGGAAGAAAGTTCAAGACCAGATCCAATCTACTAGGGCATGGCAGGCGACGACGCTGGAAAGAAGAGCGACAAGAACGTCAACGAGGACAACGTCGTCCGCCCCACGACTATTGATGAACTTTCTGAAGAGCTTCGGAAGAAGCTAGACGCCAAGATTGCTGCCGATACTCCAGCTTTCCTAAAAAGCTGTAGCAAGAATCGACACAACAAGGTCGTGCAGTTTTGCGAGCCTGACTTCGGAGATTCGTCTTCTTCATCCGGTGGAGGGGGCGAAAAACCCAAAGACACAAATGCTACTAAGGAGGAGGAAAAGCTCAAGGCAAAGGTAAATAATGATGAAAACCCCTCCTCTACTGTCTATGATGGTCTTGTATATTTAGTTGAAGATATGGGTAAACAAATTAAAATTTCTATTGATACATCTAAAGCTAAAATTGGAAAGCGCATATCTAAAATTGAGAAAAAATTAGTTGGTTTTTTAGATCATGATAATCAACCTAAATTTGATATGCCTTTTGATTTTTATGAAAATCAGCTGATTATGCTACAGCTAGTCAGCTTCAATCGGGTCATTCGGCGCATGAAACCGATATAACCGATCGCGGCATGGTTGGCTCATCAGTTAGACAGGGAAATCCGATTAGGCCATCGGTGGGTCGTAACACTGTTTTACCTAATCCCCCCGCCGTCACCAAGTCAGATTCCAGTGGCTAATATTGTTGCTCCAGATTCCTCTAAAGCCGATGTCGATGCTATTGTGAATCGATTTAAACCTGAAATGACTAAGTCAATTGAGAGGAATTTGGAAATAACCATTAAACCTATTCAGAGTTCATATTAGAAACCATATCCCTCCAACTATGATATTCTTCGGGCACCTCCTAGTTGGAAGATGCCTGATTTTCAGAAATTTAATGGTGATGATAGTAAAACCAATATGGAGCACATTTTCATGTATTTAGCTCAGTTAGGGGAAGCAAGTGTTATGGATTATATGAAAATTAGATGTTTTCCTTTGTCTTTGTCTGGTACAGCTCTTGCATGGTTTTCTTCATTACCACCATATTCAATTAACACCTGGAATGATTTGGAGGAAAAATTTTATAATTATTTGTTTACTGGTGTTCAAGAAACTAAACTGTCACATCTCACATCGGTTCGTCAAGGGCGTGATTCTGTTTTTGATTATGGTAAGTGTTTCAGAGACGTTAAGAATCGATGCTTTAATTTAAATATCTCTGATTGATATTTAGCAGATTTATTCTTTAATGGCATGAACTCTAATATTAGAGAGAAGTTGGAGCATTATGAATTCTATAGCATTAATCAATTATTGCAAAGGCTACTGCTGTAGAATCTCGTTTAGCAAGTGAATTAAAAAATCTTATCGGACTCATGTGTTAGAATGTTCCGACAACAAGGACAACGAGAATTTAGAATGCAACTCTACTTAAATTTGTTTGGTCTCCAAATAAAAAAGGAATTTCTTGTCCATCTCTTAAACCGATTTCTAAAAATCGGCAAGATGAAATTAAATATACTTTTGATGTTTCTAAATGTGATCGGATCTTTGATGAATTGCTTAGAACCGGTAACATTAGAATTACTCATACCTTGCCATCTAGCGAAAAATTAAAAAAGCGGGCTTATTCTAAATTTCATAATTCTTCTAGTCATGCTACTAATGATTGCAACTATTTTCGTCAGCAGATACAATCGGCTCTCAATGAAGGACGATTGAACTTGGCTGAGATGATAGTTGACAAGGTGCCTTTTCCGATGAATGTCATCGAGAAAGGTGAGCCCGCTATTTTGATTCTCCCAGAGCAAGCCGACACCACGCATGGCAAGAACGTGATTATCGGCGAACCACGGGAGGCACCGAAACAAGTTTCGGGGCGCCAAGTGGTGCTTGGGAAAGACGAAGACGGCAAGACCAAGTTGGCAATTTCTGCAGGGTCGTCACAGTACTTGTCCCGGCAGCGGTGCTGGGAGTCCACGGCGGCCCAGCAGAGGCCGGCCAGGCCAGTTTCAGGAATCAGCCCAGCCGGCTACAGCAGCCGGCCAGGCCGGTTCTGGCGCCAACACGGCCAGGCTGGGTCCAGTAGCCGGCTCGTCCGGTTCTGTCGAGGGCAGAGCTTCTTCCTCCACTACTGTTCCCAAGGCCGCCGGCGCTGGTGGTACTCAGGTGATCAGGACGTTCGTCCCAAAGCGTCCAGAAATTGGCACTTGGAAGACGAACGCAAGTTCAAACAAGGGGAAGGTCGTTCTCAAGAAGCTTTGCACGTTTGACCGGCTCATGGAAAAATACTGGCAGCAAGAATCGGCCATTAAAAAAAGAGAGGCTACACCACCGAAGCGAGATGAGCAAGCAAAGAAGATGGCGGTGATTCCGGCGACGTCTCCAGCACAAGTAGTTGTTCGTCCTCGTGTCTCTCGTTGGGGTCCTCCACTTCCTCCTCAGCCATAGTGGGGGCCCGGTGGAGCGTTTGTGCCATATCCGTTTCTCAGGCAGCAGCAGCCGGTGAATGGAGCCTGTTCATCATCGGTATTTAGCCGATTGAGCTATGGCCAATCGAGCTATGGCGGCCAAGGGTCGTCACTTCCACCGCCGCCGGCCAGGTTGGTGATTGGTGATGGAAGGGAGAAGGCTCCAACGCGACAAGTTTATGTGCGTAAGAGGGCCGTGGAGTCTGTCATTGTTCCCGCTGCTCCTATTGCACCGCTGCCGAAGAAAGTGCCTTCGGCGACAATTTTTATCGGCTCACAAGAGGTGCCTATTGTCGACGACGACGAGCCGATGAGAATTGAGGAGCCATCATCCTCCGCTCCGGAGGTTGCCACTAAGGTTGCAGAGAAGAAACCGAGAGATCCCAAATATTTGCAACCAAAGTGGTGCACCCCGGGATTGATTAAGACACAACGATGGAAGTTACAACGAGCGCGCTAGACTCAGCAAGAGCAGGAAAAGTTGGAAAAAAATAAGGGAAGAGATCTTCAATGCTAAACATCCAATTTTTTCGCAAACACAGAAGGGAAGCGATCCGACGTGTTTTGCGAAATCTGCAGAAGAGTGCTGGACAAGAGGGGCGACCAGGAGCCAGCCCCACACAGGATGCAGAAACCGGCCGGGCCGGGTCAGAGCCGGCCCAGCCGGGTCACCCAGAAGCCGGCCAGGCTGGGTTTGGCCGAAGCCGGCCGGGCCGGGTCCAATCCACTGGCCGCCACCGAAGCCGGTTTGTCGGAACCTGCTGTCGCTGTTGTTTCTCCTACTGTTGCAAGTTCTGGTGACATAGGTGAAGATGAGGAGATGGTGGACAATGAGCCGACGCTGCCGCGCGCCGAACTTAACGTTGTCTATTTGTCTTCCGATTACTATGTAATTGATGAAGATGAGGGTTCGGCGACGGCTCAGTTTTACTTCGCAGCTGAGGATGCCGTGTTCAAGAAGCTGGAGGACTCAGTAATCATCTTCGGCCGTTGCATATCAAGGGGCACATCAACGGCACGCCGGTTCATTATATGTTGGTGGATAGCGGCGCGATTGTCAACTTAATGCCGCATTCCCTCTACAAGAAGCTCGGCGGCACGGAGGGGGAGCTAGTAAAGACTAACATGACGATCACCGGAGTTGGAGGCGGTGAGCCAATTCTAGGTTTGGGAGTAGCGACAATGGAGTTGACCATCGGCAGCAAGACGTTGGCGACCGCTTTCTTCGTCGCTGAGGTATAAGGTAGTTATAACCTCATCCTTGGTCGCGATTGGATTCACGCCAATCGTTGCGTTCCATCCAGTTTGCATCAAATCTTAATTCAGTGGGTGGGAGATCAAGTCGAGGTTGTTCATGCTGATTCATCGGCCTCCGCTGCTACGGCCGATGCTCCTTCGCTCGGGGGGCACGATGGTATTGCTTACTTAGCCGGTCAAGACTTATCTGGCGTTGATTTTATTAGCATCATTAAGGAAGGATTTATGCCTGTGTCGTTGAAGCCGATTGATAATCGGCTCAATATCATCGTGTAATAAATTTTTTAAATTTTTTGCAATGGATGCTAATATTGAATGGTTGAAACATCATGTTGATCAATATCAGGCTTCTATGACCGATGTGTGTGAAACGATTGATGACTTTGATGGGCTCAACAAGTTAGGCCAAGGTTTTACGTCGGCTGACTCTTTGGACGAAGTTGACATTGGGGATGGTTCTACACCAAGGCCGACGTTTATAAATAAAAATTTGAAAGCCGATTGTAAAGCTGAATTAATCGTGCTTTTAAAAGAATATGTTGATTGCTTTGCATGGAGCTACAATGAGATGCCCGGATTGAGCTGAGAGCTTGTTAAGCATCGACTTCCTATTAAGCCTAGATTTCGGCCTCATAAGCAGCGTCCTCGCTTCTTTCATGCTAAAATTTACGACAGTATTAAAGAAAAAATTAATCGGTTGTTGGAAGCGGGATTTATTCGCCCATGCAGATATGCGGAGTGGAACTCTAATATCATGCCCGTTGAAAAGAAAGAATCAGGCAGGATTAGAGTTTGCATTGATTTTAGAGATTTAAATAGAGCCACTCCAAAATATGAATATCCTATGCCTATTGCCGATATGCTTATTAATGATGCTTCAAGACATAAAATTCTTAGCTTTCTTGATGGTAATGCTTGTTACAATCAAATATTTATGGCCAAAAAGGACACCTCCAAAACGGCCTTTGTTTGTCCTGGCTTTGTTAGATTATTTGAGCGGATTGTTATGACATTTGGATTGAAGAATGCCGGTGCTACTTATCAGCGTGCTATGAATTTAATCTTTCATGATTTAATTGGTGTGATCATGGAAGTCTATATTGATGATATTGTGATCAAATCAGCTGGCAAGAACTCTCACTTGGCCGATTTGCTTCTCGCTTTCGAGAGGATGCGGCGGTATAGTTTAAAGATTAATCCACTTAAATGTGCTTTTGGTGTATCGGCGGGCAAGTTCTTGGGATTTATTATTCATGAGGAAGGCATAGAAGTTGATCCCAAGAGAATAGAGAGTATCAAGCAAGTTCAGGTGCCTACATGTAAAAAGGACTTGCAAAAGTTTCTTGTAATGGTGAACTATTTGAGAAGATTTATAGCTAACTTGTCCGGAAAAGTTATTCCTTTTACCCACATATTGAGATTGAAAGATGAGAGCGAGTTTGCTTGGGGGGCAAAGCAACAAGAGGCATTTGAAAAGACCAAGGAATACTTGTCAAAGCCACCGGTTCTTTGCGCTCCAAGGAGAGGAGTTCCTTTTATTAAATTATATATTGCAGCCGAAAAAAATAATTGGTGCGGTATTGACACAAGAGGATGATGGCAAGGAGTATGTTATTGCTTATATTGGTTGTCGTCTTCTTGATCCCGAGACAAGGTATGCCCATATTGAAAAATTATACTTATCATTATACTTTGCTTATACTAAGATGAGACATTATTTGCTAGCTAGTACATGCATTGCTGCTTGCCAGGCCGATGTAATTAAAGATATGTTATATCGGCCAATCCTTAGTGGAAGGATCGGTAAATGGGAATATGCATTAGTTGAATATGACTTGACTTTTGAGCCCTTGAGAGCCATGAAAGGTCAAGTACTTGCTGATTTTATTGTTGAGCACGCAATTGATTTAGGAGATGAGGTCAATTACATAACTTTTACTCTATGAGAACTTTTTCTTGATGGATCGGTTTGCAAACTAGGCCAATGTGTTGGTATTGTTATTATTTCACCACATGGTGCTGAGATGGATGTGTCAAACCGATTAGAAAATTATTGCACTAATAATCATGCCGAATATTTAGCTTTTTATTGCGGCTTAGAGATGTTAAATTCCATGGGGGTAAAGCATGTTGAGGCTTATGGCGATTCTTTATTAGTTGTGCAACAAGTTTCAGGTGAATGTCAATGTTTGGGAGAATCACTTAATGCTCATCTTAATACTTGTCTTGATGTAATTGCATCTAATTCGGCATATATCGAGACATGAAACTTCAAGAGCCAACATGTTAGCTCAACGTGCATCAGGCTTTGACGTCGGTGGGCGTAAAAATTTAAAGCCGATGCAAAGCATCTTTTCTGGTTTCTGTACCGGCCCAGTCGGGTTGAGAGTCGGGCAGGCCGGCTCTGGACCAAACCCGGCCAGACGGGGTGCTGAAGGTGGCCAGGCCGGTTCTGGCCAGGAACCGGCCAGGCCGGGTGACGAAGCTGGATTAGCCGGATTTTGCGACTTTGCTCCAAATCGGCCAGAATTTTTCCAAATTGATGGTCAGGCCAATTTGGATGATTGGAGGACTCCTTTATTGAAATTTCTGCGAGATCCCAGTGTTAAAGCTGATAAAAGCATTCGGCGGACTGCGTTTAAATTCACTTTGCATAATGATGAGCTTTATTGGAGAACTGCCGATGATTTATTGCTCAAGTGTTTGGGACCTGATGAAGCTAAAGTGGCTATGGGAGAAGTCCATGAAGGCATTTGTGGTACGCATCAATCGGCTTCTAAGATGAAGTGGCTTTTGAGAAGGGCTGGTTTTTATTGGCCTAGTATGATAGCCGATTATTTTCACTACTATAAAGGATGTGAGAAGTGTCAACGGTTTGGTAATATTCAGCTGATACCTGCTGCAATGCTTCATCCTATAATCAAACCGTGGCCTTTTCGTGGTTGGGGACTAGACTTTATTGGTCAAATTCATCCCCCTTCTTCAAAGGGTCATTGCTTCGTGTTGGTGGCCACAAATTATTTTACTAAGTGAACTGAAGCGGTGCCTTTGAAGAATATGATACATAAGGAGGTGATTGAGTTTGTTACTGAGCATATTATTCATAGATTCGGCATTCCTCAGACTTTATCTACAGACCAAGGGAAGTCTTTCATATCAAAAGAGGTGCGAGATTTTGCCGAATCATATAGGATTAAGTTGCTCAATTCATCTCCGTACTATGCTCAAGCCAATGGCCAGGCTGAGTCTAGTAACAAGACCTTGATCAAGCTTATTAAGAAGAAAATTGTCCGAGAAGGTGGCATGAGGTATTATCCAAGGCTCTGTGGGCTCATCGTATATCTCGTCATGGTGCTACAAAAGTGACTCCTTTTGAGCTAATATATGGACAAGAAGCTGTGTTACCCGTCGAGGTGAATTTAAATGCATATCGGCTCGCTAAGCAAGATGACTTGTCTGCCATTATGTATCATGATTTGATGATGGACAATATTGATAAGGTGACCGACAAAAGATTAATGGATTTAAAGGAGATAGAGAAGGATAAAGTCCGAGTTGCTAGAGCTTATAAAAAGAAAGTGAAGATCAAGTCGTTTCAAGTTGGAGAACTAGTATGGAAGACAATATTATCAATTGGAACGAAGAGCAATAAGTTTGGCAAGTGGTCGCCTAGTTGGGAAGGTCCTTACAAAGTGTTCAAGGTGATATTCGGTAATTCTTATATGCTAGAGACATTGCAAGGTGATCATCTCCCAAGAGCAATTAACGGGAGGTATTTGAAAAAATACTTTCCAAGTGTTGGCAAGAAGCCTAAGTGCTCTCCAAATAATGGCCGGTACATGTATCGCCCTTAGAAAAAAAATGGCCGATGTATACATCGCCCTTAGTCACTAAACAGCCATTGGGTTAAGTATCGTTGCTGTTTGGTTTTACTTGTTTTCAGGTTCATATGCAATAATTCGCCTGAAAACAGGGGGCATGTGTTGACAACCAAAAATGTCCATTTTGTGAAGTAGTCAAAATAAGAAACGGACTTCATCATTGCGTTCCTCTCGTCGAGACGATGAAAAAACATAGATGGATCGTCCAATTTGGAGTCCGGGTGTGAGAGTTATTCTTTAGAGAAAACGCAGATATACCGGTACTACCGATAATCTGTAGGTACTACCGGTAATATGTCGGTACTACCGATAATGTACCGGTACTACCGGTCCGAGACGTCAGAAATCCGAACCGACTTGTTTCTAAGTCGGTTTTTGGTAAGTTTTGGATGTGGGAAACTTGGAGACTAAGCCTTGGAATGGTTTACTACTTGGATAAGACCGCCCCCTCTATATATATGAGAGGATCATGGCCGATTTAGATCTTGACCATCCAATCGTCAAAACATATCTACAAAGTAGATTCTCGCGGTGGTTCATCTCTATCCTGCTGTTCGGCTCGACTCTCCGCGAGTTTAGTCGGCGTTCTAGGCAGCCTCCGCGGTCCCTAGGGCAACCTCCACGTGTATCTCTCCAATGGATCTTTCCGAGAGGTGTTCGGGAGTTCTCCGGCGAAGGACAGGCGCTACAACGACCATTAACATCCTGTGCTGCAGATTACCGGTCATACCGACGACCAAGAAGACACGTGCGATCTAGCACCTGCTGTTGTGTTGGCCAGAATCTGCGTCAACACCTTCCTAGTAGTAGATTGAGGTTCTTGGTGTTTAGCTGTGGTGGTAGTGTGGTGTTTCATTATCAATGTTGTTAGCGTTCATAAACTGTTACTGAGGTTGATTATTTCTTCCTTATGAGGCTTTGACTCCACATCATGGTTTAGTTGCTTCGATGTGATTACCTGTGTTGTTTTCTAGTGATTGTTGCATGGTCGAGTGTTGACGGTGGATATACCCTAAAATTCCATATTCAAACACCGTCAACAGGCCTCGGATTCAAAGGAGAATAAACATATCATGAGCATATTTTATCAATAACTAGTTCCACATGTACTCTTAAGCTTATGCACTCAGGGAAGATGAAACAGAGCAGAAATGAACACTTGGAGACCAATAATGTGGTTCGTCCGAACCATATATTTGGGAACCAAGTCATCACACATCAAGACATGGTGCAAAACATCACTTGGAAGAGAGGAGAGCCAAGGGTGGGCCCACCCATGGGTCGGCCGAACTGCCCATGGGGCCCACCTGGCTCTGGTGATGTGGCAGGATCCGTGTGACCTTCCACTCAGCTCATTTCAGCCCTCAGATCAACATGTGTTTCCATTCAACGGTTGAGAAGCAAAGCACAAGGATTCAACGTGACAACATGCAAACGAAGTAGAACCAACACAAGGGGACAGTCTGTGACAGATGGGGACCACGGTGGTGGGCCCAACCCACCAGGGGTGGGTCGGTCGAACCACTATTGGTAGGACCAAGCCACCTACACACTCCCTGACTGGTGGGGACTCCATCTAGAAGACTCTGGCTGGGCCCACCAGTCATAGGGGGGTCGGCCGAACCCCCCTGGTGCCCTAGCCAGGTCAGTTGGCCTCCACCAACTCCCAGCATGTTCTCCACGTGATGATTTGCTCACGGCCGTCCATCTTGAGGTGGTTCTAAGGCGGTTCATCCAAGGGTGGAGAGACATGGAGCACACGGATCGCTGACGTGGCACCTCCTCACTCTCCCCTATAAATAGAGGCTGCCCACTCCTCTCCAAGACACACAAGACACAAGATAGGCAAGAGTCACAAGTCACAAGAGTTCTACTCTTTAGTAGTAGTATTAGTCTAGTGTGGGAGTTAGAGTCGAGTCGAGCTACGCTCGAAGTCTCCGGAGTCGTCTGCTGGAGAGTCTAGGTATAGCTCTTGTATCTTTCTTTTTAAGACTTTACCTTTATCAACATATATTATCTTTACTTTACTTTACTAAGTCTCTACTTAGTGCATTACTATTTTTTATAGTATTGTTGTGTTTTGTCTTAACTTATAGTTGAGTCATATTAGATAGTGATCCTGTAACCAGCTCACGTGTGTAGTTCATCGCCTATCATAGGGTACTTTAGTTGTTGGTACGCAACTAGAGTAGTAAGACTTAGTGTAAGCGTGGTGCTTAGACTAGATCTTGCCTTTGAATGCCGCTTGTCGCACGGATTGTTTGTGGGTGCTAGCAGGTGGTGACAGCCCTGTATAGTCTTAGTATCCCTCCACGTGTTTTAGGCAAGTTCTTAAAAGGTAGGATCCCATAAGAGAATAGCCGCTTCGGGTAGAGGTTATATCCCCTACTGTCTCGCCTATCCCCTACACACCGGAAGTAAGGTAGCTGTCTTGATATACTTCATCTATTTGATAAGATAGTTCACAAGAGTAAAGTAAGTGTCATAGGAGTCTTATACTCACTCGTTGTCCTCCCACCTAGCTATACTCTACTAGTTATCTTTAGTTATCTCAAAACCTTGTCGTGTCTTGATGTCATTACCCTTTCCTCTACATATCGATTTACCCCCCTATCACTAGTTGATACTAAGTTGCTATAGACTTAAGGATCTCTCTCTTTTTATTAATTATTCCTAACAACCGCTTTTCCTTGGGATAAAAATAAATAACGATACCTTGAAATACTCCCGGGTGAAGTGCTACAGTGGTATATTCTGTGCGCTTGCGGAATTATCCAATAGACATAAGAAATACCCCAGGCACTTCTGGCGCCGTTATCAGAGATAGCCTAACACCCTGTCTCTGGTGGTTGCGTTAAGAAGTGTCAACATCGACACAATACTTTTCTATGACTTTGAGATTGTTTCATTGAGGTTCTCTTGAGAAATGCAAAGCACATTGTCCGATGTCAAGACCTTTAATAACTACCACTGTAATGATTGTTTCATCACCAACATTTGGGGCTTAGGGCTTTGATTTAAACAAATCTCAAGACATAATGTTGTAACAGATCTTTGTATTGTTTCTTATAGTTAAACATACCTATGACAGTAAGTAACGAGTTTTTAAATCTTAAAAATTTTTATACAATGAATCTTAAATTTCTGAGGTTCAAAGGCTCCATTGAACTTGGGCACATTCTTTGGTTACACCCAATTGTTCACTGATGGTTCTATAAATAGATGGATAGTGGTGATTTGTTGTTACTAGGATTGTCACTGCACCTTGGTCATGATGTGTCCGGAATTGTTGAAGTTCTTGAGAGTCACTAGAATGATCATGGATCTCTTCACAAGAGGTGCATTGATATTGCTATCTTTGCGGTGGAAGTGGGAATCCGATTTGTTTGTCCATGTCAAGAACAATTGTTATAGTTCATTGTGAAGACACCATGATACCTAAGAGGAGGGAGTGGGTTGAATTAGTTCACAAAAAAACTAAGGATGTGGGGGGTATAGACCCATATACCCGCATGGCGATACATGGGTCAAGTCATTCGATCAGGCCCGGACTGCCAAGGATGCGTCGTCTACACGTTCTCTAGAAGATCACGTATATCCGCCGAAGACTTGGCGGACAAGGAAATAGCTTTCCTAGTATCTAGCCGATTAGTTTCCTTGTTCGGCCTAGGATTATAATCTGATATGTATGGTAAAACCGACTTGTAACCCTGCCCCCCGGACTATATAAGGCAGGTAGGGGATGCCCCTCGAAACATATCATCTACTAGCAATACAATACAGCAACACACAGGACGCAGGGTATTGCGCCTTGCGGCGGCCTGAACCTGTATAAATCTCGTGTCTCACGCTTCCAGCGTAACTCTTGCTCGTCTCAGGCGCACCTTCACTGATCAATCTACTACCTTGGGCATACCCCTCGGTAGACTATCGCCGGCATTCCATCGACAGTTGGCACGCCAGGTAGGGGGTGTGCTTCCTGATCCATGGCGAACAAGGTGATTTTTTCAAGCTCCATCGAGCTCCCAACGCCGGGCCAGATCTTCGTGGTGGGATCCATCACCTGGATCATCGGACCTGACGGTGAAGGAAAGATCCTAGATGCAGGCCCAGATCGCATCTACTCCTGACTCCTCCAACAACCGCCGCCCCGGTAGGAAAGCTTGCCACGTTACATCCGGAAGACCATCGCCAACGACGACCTGATCAGATCCATAGATCGGGTCTCCCATGGCCTGTCCGAGAGTCTCTAGATCTTGGAGTCGACTGCAGACCGCTTTAGCGCCCAACGATGGCGCGACGATTTTCTCCGCTCCGCCAGGACATGACTCTGGCCATCACCGCCACTCCGTGGGGACGTGTCGTCGAGCTGCGACCCCAAGTAGTCACGGTTCCGAAGGCCTCCGACCATGACCTCCCGAGTGGCTATATGCCGTTCGGTCTGCGGAACGCTGCGTCCAGTTTCACGCAGCTACTGCGCTCCTCCGACCACACCTCTCCCGATCATGTCGGCACCAGCTCCAGCTTCATCATCGCCGACAATGACTTCTCCGACCTCGATGACATGGAAGGCGGTGATCTTACTGATCTGCCCTCTTCCACTGGTTGGTTCATCGGCGGTCCCATCCTCGCCATCAGCAACGACAGCGCTCCTCCCCCGAATGAAACTGAAGAGGCCCGAGCAGCCCGCGAGGGGAGAAACGCCAATCCGAAGACGGCGTCGCGAGCAGCAGGCCGAGGCAAGGAAGGCTACCGTGCGGAACTTGGAGCCAGAATTTGATCTGGTCGGCAAACACCTAGGTCTACAAAACCCCAAGTGTAAACAGTCGCCAGTCACGATAGAGGAGGCCAAAAGACTGGCCCCGACACCTGAAGTGGAGCGCCTTACGGCTTACCTCCAGGCAGCCCAAGTCCAGATCAACGAAGAGCGCCAGTTACCACCTCCGTCGCACTCCACTGCGTCGGCCACCGAGATTATTTACGACGGTGGTGGTCATTCCCGTGGCGGCCGGAGACGTCATTGCCAAGATGGAGACCAGGAGGTGAATTAGTCCGATCCTCCGTGAAAAGCTGAAGACCAGAGATCTTCGGGGGCGCATCGAGAATCTGAGGGAATCTAGGCACTCAGCAGAGACTGAGCCCCACAAGGAATATGACGAAGCGCACGGACCTTCCGATCAACGACAAAAATGCTTCTAGACTTCCCTTCACGGCAGAGCTCCAGACGGTACGCTGGCCGCCGAACTTCAAGGTTGTTGGCGTCGAGACCTACGACGGCACCGCCGATCCCACCAAATGTCTTACCGTCTACGAGATCGCGGTCAAAGCCGCTGGGGGGAACTCCGACGTCATGGCGAATTACTTACCTGTTATGCTCAATGCATCCGCCAATAATTGGCTGCTGAACCTGAAGCCGAACTCCATCGACACTTAGGACCAGCTGAGGGAGCAGTTTGTCAATAACTACAGTGCCACCTGCAAACAGCCTGGCACAAAGTTTGATCTTGACAAGCTCCAGCAGGCGTCGCGAGAATCATTGCGGGATTATATTTGGCACTTCTCAGAGACCAGAAACAATATTCCAGGCGTCACGGATGCCGAGGCTATCTCCGCTTTCATACGTGGCCTCCGACCTGATGAGGAGCTCCTAGAGGAAGCTATACCGCAGCAGACCAGACTCCATCGCCAAGATGTTGCGCATCGCCAACAAGTACGCCGAGGGGAGCGAGGCGGCCCGCCACTCCGTCCATAGCCGCCTCCACTTCCCCTGACCGATCACGCCGTGAGGACGCTGACCGCCGATCTGATCGGCGCCATGATGACCGAGGAGCCCGGCGAGACCACCACCGCGGCGAACGCGATCGCCGCGACCAACATCGCTCCGATCGACGTCGCCACGATGAACCGGAAGGCTCCAGGGCTGGAGAAAGGTGTCGCGCCATTACCAAGTTTACAACGCCCGACCAGCCCCGAAGCGCAACTATGAAGAGGCCCCATCCACAAGTTCCACAAGCATACCATGAGAGAGTGTTATGGCTTCTCCAGGGCATTCCAAGAAGAAGAAAAGAAGAAGGCTTGCATAGAGTACCGAGAGAGACAAGCGCGATGACAATAACGACCCACCTCCAGGCTACACTAAAGCTCACCGGACGGTCTCCACAATCATTGGCAGCCGCATCGCCGATGGAGTCGAAGAGAGAGCAGAAGCTCATCGCCAGACGCGTCAACTCCGTCGCCAACCATGACGCCATCCATCGCCAAGCCAAGATTTCCTCCTTGGTCGCACAAGGCCATCACCTTCAGCAGAGAGGACTAGTGGACGGAGATCCCATACTTAGGGCGCTTTCCACTGATTCTTGATCCGGTGATACGCAAGACACGCTTTCCACAAGGTGCTAATCGACGGTGGCAGTGGCCTCAGCATCCTGTTCTCCGGAGCCACCAAGGAGCTCGGACTCCGAGCAGAAGACCTGGAGCTGACCACTGCTCTGTTTTGGGGAATCATTCCAGGGCAGCCGTCCTACCCCCTGGGACAGATCAATCTGGCCGTCCAGTTTGGGACACCGCAGTGCTTTCGCATTAAGCACATCGACTTCCTGGTGGCCGATTTCGACGCCGCGTACCACGCCATACTCGGCCGACCAGCCTTGACTAAGTTTGGGGCCATCCCCAACTACACCTACCTCATCTTGAATATACCAACAGAGACTGGCATCCTCACGGTTCGTTCTAACCTCCAAGTCACGTATGACTGTGAGAAGGAGGCCATCGCCATGGCAGAAGCCACCGACGTCTCCATCCTGATGAATACGTGCGCAGTGGACGCACAGAAGCTGGCGCCTAAATAACAAGTCATCCCAGAGAAGACCCCGCCCAGAGCTGCTACCAAGAGCAAGGAGACAAAGGACATCGTCCTCGTTCCCGGTGACCCGAGTAAGACTACTCGCATCGGGGCAGATCTCGACCCCAAATAGGAAGACGCGCTCGTCAGCTTCCTCAGAAAGCACGTCAGCGTTTTCGCGTGGAAACCCACGGATATGTCCGGCGTACCTTGGGAGCTGATCGAGCACTCCTTGAATGTCTCGAAGACCGCCAAGCCCGTCAAGTAGAAGCACTCCTTGAATGTCTCGAATACTGCTACTCCGGCTATCACCAGATCGCCTTGAGGGAAGAAGACCAGGAGAAAACCTCCTTCATCACTCCCTTCGGGGCCTACTGCTACAAGACCATGTCCTTTGGCCTAAGAACCCTAGCGTGACATACCAGCGGGCCATCCAGGCATGCCTCAAGGATCTCATTCCTGACATCGCCGCAGCTTTATGTCAACGACGTCGTCATAAAAACCCAAAAGGCTGAAGACCTCATCTTCAACCTTGAAGCAGTCTTCAAAAAGTTGGATGATTTCCAGTGGAAACTGAGTCCTTCCAAGTGCATCTTCGATGTTCTGTCGGGCAACCTGCTCGGCAACATCGTCAGCAAACAAGGCATCCTCCCTAACCCAGAAAAGATCGAGGCCATCATGAGAATAAAGCCCCTGACCAATGTTAAGGATGTTCAGAAGCTCACTGGGTGCATGGCGGGCCTAAGTCGATTCATCTCCAGATTAGGCAAAAAAGGCCTTCCCTTCTTCAAGCTCCTCAAGGACGGGCGAAAAAATTTGTCTGGTCGGAAGAAGCCGATCAGGCCTTCAAGGACCTAAAGCGGTTCCTGGTGCATCCTCCACTCCTTACAGCACCCAAAAAGGACGAAACTCTGCTACTCTACATCGCCAGCGACAAGCAATGTTGTGAGCACAGCAATAGTCGTCGAAAGGGAGGAAGACGGTCACGCATATCCGGTTCAGCGACGAGCCTATTTTATCAGCGAAGTCTTGAACGAGTCCAAAGCCTCGCTATCCGATGGTGCAGAAGTTGATCTACGCCATCCTTGTCAGTGTCACGCAAGCTCCGTCACTATTTTGAAGCCCACCCAATCATAGTGGTCATCCCAACATCCTCTCGGCAACATCCTTTGCAACAAAGACACCAATGGCAGAATCATGAAGTGGGCCGTGGAGTTAGGAACTTATTCTCTGGAGTTCCAAAGCCAAACGACGATCAAGTCACAGGTGATGGCTGACTTCATCGCCGAATGGACAGAAATGCAGGAACAAGTACCCACCGAGCAGGAGGAGCACTGGACGATGTATTTCGATGGGTCCCTCAGCATTGGAGGAGCAGCCGGCGTACTCCTCATATTACCTTCCTGGCGAACGCCTCCGCTACAGTGTTGATAATCTATTTCAAGGCCTCCAACAACGCTGCCGAATACGAAGCCGCCATCCACGGCCTACAGATCGCCTCCGAGCTCGGCATCCGGCGACTGATGGTGTATGGAGACTCTGCCTTGGTTATCAATTAGGTAAATAAAGATTGGGACTGCAACAGCGAGAAGATGGATGCCTACGTCGCTGCAATCAGAAAGCTCGAAGGAAAATTCTTGGGCACTGAGTTTCACCACGTCGTCCGAGCTAAAAACCAGGACAGCCGACGAGCTATCTAAGCTCGGTTCATCACGAGCTGATATCCGTCCCGGCGTCTTCGTGCAAGACTTGGTCCGTTCCTCCATCCCAGAAGAAGAAGAGGCCGAAGCACCTCCGTCCGGTCGGATAGCGGCTTGCATCTCTGATTCTACAAAAGATTGAAGAGCACCCTTCATCGCCTATCTGCTCAGTAGCCGAAATCCCCGAAGACAAAATAGAAGTAGAACGTCTTGTGAGACGGTCCAAGAATTACGTCCTCAGTTGACAACAAACTCATGCGTAAAAACGCCAGGAGTGAAGTATTCCTGAAGTGCGTCACACGCGAAGAGGGCATCAAGATACTCCAAGAAGTGCATGTAGGCATGTGTGGTAACCACGCAGCCTCACGTACTCTGGTCGGTAAAGCTTTCCGAGCAGGATTTTACTGGCCTTACCGCCGTCCAGGACTGCCGAGAAGACTGTGCGCCACTGCGAGGCGTGTCGGTTTTTTACGAAGCAGATAAATGTCCCAGCGCAGGAGCTACAGACCATACCTGTATCCTGGCCCTTTGCCACATGGGGACTCAAGATGACAGGTCCTTTCAAGGCGGCTAAAGGGGGCTACAGTTGCGTGTACGTCACCATCGATAAATTTTCCAAATGGATTGAGTACAAGCATTTGGTGAAAGCAACAGCGGCCAAAGCTGCGGAGTTCTTCAATGACATCTGTCATCGTTTCGGCCTTTCGAACAGCATCATCACCGACCTCGGTACTACCTTCACTGGAAGTGACTTCTGGGATTTCTACGACGAAAGAAGCATCGTGGTAAAGTATGTCTCGGTGGCTCACCCTCGAGCTAACGGACAGGTTGAAAGAGCAAACGGAATGTTGCTCGACGCCCTCAAGAAGCTGCGTACACGAAGTCATCGAAAGAAGTCCAGGAAACTGGATCAACGAGTTGCCAGCAGTCGTCTGGGGCTTGTGGACACAGCCTAGCCGGAATACCGGCGTATCTCCATATTTTATGGTCTACGAATCAGAAGCAGTGCAATCGGCCTGACGTCGCTTTCCTGAGCTTCTAGAATTGAGAACTACAATGAAGAAAGGTCCGACGGTGCACGAGCAGGAAGACATCGACATACTCGAAGAAGAGCGTCTGGCCTCCTGCGTACGTACGGCTAAATACCTGGAAGGGCTACGGCGATATTACAATCGGAACGTCAACGGCAGGTTCTTCGTGGTCGGCGACTTTGTCCTTCGGCGCAAGCAGAGTAAGGAGGGGATGCACAAGCTTTCTTCTCCATGGGAGGGGCCATACATGGTCAAAGCCATAACTCGGCCTTGGCTCATACATGCTGTGCGACCTCGATGGCGTCGACATCCCCAACTCCTGGAACATCGAACACCTCCGTTGCTTCTATCCTTGATAGTGTGTCAAGGCAGATATGTGTATTTTTGTTTCATTACTTCAATAAAAATCATACTGCTTCGATATACATGTAAGTCCACAATCGCAGATCAGTGAATTCGTCGCCAATGCGTAAGATCCGCATCTGCTCGGGCAGCATAACTTCGCCAATGCATAAGACCCACATCTGCTCGGGCAGCACAACTTCGCCAATGCGTACGACCCACATCTGCTCGGGCAGCACACCTTCGCCAATGCGTAAGCCCCGCAACTGCTCGGGCAGCACAACTCTGACTGCGCGTAAGCCCCGCACCTGTTCGGGCAGCCTAGTCATGATGGCTCATAAGCCCTGCATCGCGCAAGGCCGCCCTACTTCCGCCACGCCATCGACTGCCCCGATAGATTTGGAAAGCCATCGCGCAGGTAGCTTCATCACCACGTAAGCCCCAGGGACGCCTGGGCCGTTAAGTTTTTGCTATTACGTAAGCCCTGGGGACACTTGGGCAGTTTTAGCAGCGTCTCCAAAAGCCCCGTCGAAAGGAACGGGCACCGGTCATCGATCACTCCAATGAGCTGTACGCTCTGGCTTCCTACCGACCAACAAAAGAAAAAACGCCTCGAGAGCGTTCGAAGTACTCCACTGCTACTACGCATCGAAAACTCGACTAATGCTACAAGAGCAAAAGCAAATCTACACAAACTTCATTCGGAGCGGTCTTTTACACAATATAACTCCCGATTACATTAACCAACTGTTTGTTGCACAAGCAGTCTACAATTTCCTTGCAGAGATCTTCAAGTGTTTTCTGTGGGGAACAGCTGCATATCTGCCGCCAAGAGTTCCGCTGCAGGCTTCGCCTCCTCCTCCAGTTGATCCTCCTGCTGCTCGGTGGTGCCACGGGCGTAACTGAAAGCCCTAGTTTGGTTTTGATAATTAATGACATCCTAAGGACTAACCTAAGTTGCTAAGTGATAGCAAGGTTTAGGTTGGTCAAACCATGGAGTGTGGAGCCTAGGAGACTATGTTGATCAAGATGACTTTACCATGGATCAAGTGAACAAGAAGTGAGGTGATCAAGTGTTAAGCAAAGGCATGAAGGCAAAGGTATAACCTCAAATAGGTTTTTCTTTTGGTGAACAAGACACCTAGTGGGTGTGTTCACATTTAGGATAGATAGCCGACTATTAAGGGGAGAACGAGTGTTGGATTACCTTCAAGTGCTCTAGGTTGCATTTCATTTGCATTGAACTAACACAACCTAGAGATCAAAGTTAAAAACCCTTGGAAAATGTATTGCAAAATGCTACCACACTGTGCACAAGTGTTGAAGACCTTGAGTGTTAGCACATAGAAGCAAGGGGTGAGAAATAGACTTGAAAAACCCTGAGAAGTGAGCGTCGGACTATTAGCAGGGGCAGCGTCGGACTATTGTCCAGAGTCCGACGCCTAACCCTAGTTCTGGCCAATGCCGAGCGGCGGACGCTCGGTTAATGAGGGTCGAACCATTGCCACTTTAGTCCGATGGTGGCGAGCAGTGTCGGCGTGACGCGTGGCGTTCGGGAGAGCGTCGGACGCTAGATCTTCGTCCGATGGCGAGCGTCGGACTGGAGTCCGACTGGTTTTGAGCGAGTTGCAACCTCTCCGGAAGCGTTGGACCGTGGTGATCATTGGTCCGACGGCTAACCTCGCGAGAGTCCGACGGTGGCCGAGCTGTGTCTTGTCTGTGAGAGTCGGACAGTTCGACGCCTGGAGCAGTGCGCGCGTCGGACCATCGGCTTGAGCGTCCGACGGTTGGGAAAATGGCGCGAGAAGTAGCCATTGAGATCCAGCGGCTGAGGTTGAACGAGAGCTGACATGTGGCAGCCATCCGAGCGTCGGACGCGAAGGATTGGTCCGACGGAACCAGTCCGACGGTCGGTCCGACGCCCCGAAAAGTGTGTTAACGGCTGTTTTTCAGTGGGTAACGGCTAGGATTGCACTTAGGGGTATTTATACTCCTTCCCTGATCACTTGATGACAACTCTTGCACACTTGAATCATTTGCATACTCTTTGTGAGCATCCTAAGCCTCCCACTCACTCAATTGATCATCTCTTGTTCATCCATTTGAGTTGAGTGATCCTCAAGTGCATCATTGCTTAGTGATCTGCATTCTAGAGCACTTGAGAGCAAGCCAAGGCTGAGTTCTTAATTCTCTTGGGACATTGCCGTGTCCCTAGCGGCTTGGAGGTGATTCTGGTGTGAGGTTGATTGGAGATTGTTCAAGCCCACACCGAGGTGATTGATTGTGAGAGGTTTTGTGGTTATCCTCGGCGGAGTGCCAAAACCAACTCTAGTGGATTGCTCGTGGTTAATAGCCACTTCTCTTGTGTTGGTGAGCAGCTCCCGGTGAGGGATTGGCGTGTGAAGCCTAGCTCGCAATCCACCAAGGAAGACCTGTGCCACAACGAGGAGTAGCAGTGACAGCGATCACGTGAACCTCAGTAAAAAATCGAGTGTTCCTTGTCTTCTCCACCATCGAGTGGACTTTTGTCTTTCCGGTATTCTATTGGGTTTGATCTCTTGGTTTTCATATTGGGTATCTCCCGGTGATTGGTCTTCACGACGTGCGGACTTCACTTCAATCAAGCCCATTGGTATAATCCACTCAATCTTTCTTCCTTGCACTTATTACTTGTTTAGGTGCCATCTCCTTATGAACGGAGGAGTTGGTTTCTTGCGTGTTGAGTGCTTACATTTGTGAGTAGCATATCTTGATAGGTGGCTTGCATAGAATAGTCTAGAGCTAGCGCTTTGTCTCGCTTGCTTATCTTCTAACTTGTGGTCTAGTATTTTGCTAGAATTTTTAATAGGCTATTCACCCCGCCTCTAGGCCCATACGGTCCTTTCAGTAACCCCCCTTCACGCTGTCGTTGTTCACGTCAGGGTAATGGGAGCACACCACGCCAAGCACGTGAGCTGCAGCGTTCTCCGCCTCGTCGGTACAGAAGGCCTTGAAGTGCCGCAGCGCTTCGCGACTACGACGGATGATGTCAAAAGGCCTCAGCGCATCCAAAGGAGGATCGACTGGAGGATACTCAATAATATCCAAGATTGGTTTGACACCTTCCACCACTGGCGTCATAGCGGCTCTCGGCAGCTTCAAGGCGCTGCGACAGATCATTCATTTGTGCTCGGGTCCTCCGATCAGTATCTATTAATGACAAAAGGCAACAATCAGAAGTCTCAACAAGAAGCACTGAAGCATCCTACAAGCAGAAGAAACTCACCCAAGTGTGCCTCTTCGTTCCTCCGAGCAGCTTCTCGCAGCATGGACACTTCATCATCCAGCTCTTTAACTGTACCAAGAAAGACGACGGATCAGCATTCCCTTAAAGAAGCAAATTAGGCAAGGATGGACGTCTGAAGACGCATGTACCTCTGTGTGTGGCTCCCTCCAACACAGCGGACAGATCTGCTAGTCAAAGACCCCGGAGCTCAGAAATAAGAAGGAGCTAGGATACAATAACTAGAGCCATAACGATCTCCATACCTTTTTTACCCTGCAGAAGTTTCTGTTTGGCCTCCATCAGATCATTGTAGTGCAAGTACAACATATCGCGCTGCTCGCGGATATCTTCCATCGCCTTCTCCAGACGTGCATTTTCTTTCTCCAGCCCAGCGTTCTCCACCGCGAGTCTAGCTGCACGCTGCAGAGATTTTCGTCGATCTTTGGCCATATCATGTACGGCCTGATCGGCAAAGACAGAACATGACGACAGAGCAAGCAAAGAAATCTCCAGCAAATTCAAGAAGGGTGCGGTTACCTGAACTCGTGAAGATAACTGCCCTAGACGGCAAAGCACGTTTCTGAGATCGGAGCGGGTGCTTGTGATATTTGCCTTTAAGGCCTCCAGCTCTTTGTCCGCCGCTCCCTCCTCCACGACGACGGCATATTGGTCGCCGACCCGCCTGAAGGTCCTGAGAACCACCGGCGGAGCCTCACCCGCAGCCTGACGGGTGATCCCTTCGACGTCATGCTCCGGAGAAGCAGCGCCTGCTGGTGGTTGCTCGGGGATCTCCTGGCCTGACCTCGGTGCTCCCCCAAAAGAAGGGCCGCCGGTCTGCGTGTCTGCTCCCTGGTCGGAACCAGTGGGCGAGTCCCGGCTTGAAGAATGGCCTCTTCCGGCGTCCTCAGACTGCCGTTCTGTACCTCGCATTGAGGGTAGGGACGGTGGCAGTGGAGTCAATTCGCGAGGCTGGTCGGATGGTGGCGCCTGCTCATGCGAGTCCAAGTTTGGCTGCTGGTCTGGTGGCGTCTTCGGCAATTCTTGGTTGGAAGGCCAGCTTGCGGCACCACCATCTCTAGTTGATGCACCACCACCAGTTTCTCCATCGGCCACTCTCTCGACATCTTCGGCTGAAGGGTCCCTAGATAATAATACGGACTTCATATAACAGAGCATGTCGAGCAGCAACAAAGAAGACATGGGTACTCACAGTTCTGAGCGGCGACGTTTTCGTGTGAAGCTTCTTTTCGGACCAGAAGTTCCCTCCTCATCACCAGGCTTCTTGGTCGGCGGGAACTCCCCCTTCTGATGTTTCGGAGGGGGTCCGTCATCATCACTTGAGCTCGGAATGACCGCCTGGCGACGGGCTCGCTCCTCGGACAGCTTTACCGGCTTCTCAGGTCTTCGGACTCTGCTCAATGATCCAGTTTTATCAGGCATGGGCTGCTTGCCGTGAGCTTCTTGTTGAGAGGGGGCCTCTTGGTCCTCTTCCTCTTCATCAGCTTCTGCTTCGGAAGGCTCTGAGAAGGCCTCGTCTTCGCTACCGGGTTGGTAGCGGTGTCGAGGGTCAACTCCTTCAGGCCATGTATCTTCATCAAATCAAATCAAATAAGATGCAAAGGATCAACATTATGATAGACAACGAAAGAAAAGGAATCTACAAAGGCGTACCTCGGGTGGTGGATTTGCAATGTGCAGTGCTTTCTGCTATCCTCGGTTATTGATAGGCGCTTTGTTGTCGAACAGCTCCTTCAGCCTTATCATAGCCTCTTCGGCTGACATCTGATCAGGGACCTCTCTGGTCGGGTTAGTTTCACCAACCCATTCATATGCAGGATGAATTCTATCTTTACAGGGTTGAACTCGGCGCCTCACGAAGTTGGCAGCAACTCCAACTCCATTTAGATTCATTCCCTTCAGAATTTCCAATAACTCGTTTACTTGATCCATCTGATCGGGTGTGGGCCTCGCTGACTAGCTTGGTTTTCTCTCTGGTATCTGCTCAACGGCACACCACACAGGAGGATCTTGATTCAGAAGATAGAACCACCTCTTGTTCCAATCACGAAGACTAGTGTTGAGGGGGATAGAAAGATAGTGGGCGGACATGCTGTTGCCATTTCTTAACGTCGTTACAAAAGATAGACTAAAGGTCCATCCCCGGCAACGGCGCCAGAAATACTTGTTGGCATTTCTTAACGTCGTTACAAAAGATAGACTAAAAGTCCATCCCCGGCAACGGCGCTAGAAATGCTTGTTGGCATTTCTTAGCATTACTACTAAAGATAGACTAAAGGTCCGTCCTTAATAATAATACTTAGAAACATAAGTTGACATTCCCAACCACCATTACTTCAGAAAGGTAATCCTTGGCCCTTAGTGGCGCCGGCCTAGGTAATGCAGTCTGGTAATAGCAGTTAGAAGTGCCGGATTGGCCTTCCTAACCGTCATTACTTACGATATGCAAAACTGTGACACGGCGCCGTGGGGTGCACAAGATTTACAATCCTTAAGTAATGGTATTTAGGTACGCCAATCGATAGCTCAGTAAGAAATAAGATTACTCTACAAGCGCACAGAACTATCATTGTAGCATTTCAACCCGTGAGTAGGGTGTCGTATTTATAATTTCCCGTAGGAGGGCAATATGCATCAAGCGTGGTGTAAACATGATCACTTATTGAGTGCAATGGTAGGCATAGAGTAAACAGGAATAAGACATGATTTCAAGATAGTGGACACACATATGGATCAACCTCAAGGATAAAAGGAAAATAAAGAATAAAAGAATATATCTAACTGAGCAGGCATTGATCATATATAATTATGCAAAGAACTGTTAGCAAATCATCTAATTAGTAGTTCTAGTATCAGGACTAAGTCTGGGGTGATAGGGAGATCCCCGCAGCTGGTTTGCCAGCCGATAGAGACTTTACGAACTCCTACTCAATATCTGAACGTGGGGGAATGCTAGGGATGAACAGGGCTGTCACCACCTGTCCACCTACCCCTCTACCCGTGGGATACCGACATAGCCGCCGATCTCCGCATACCCAAGCTCCATGCTTGCATACTTGGAAACAACTCCTAACCCCCGCGGACCCCAACCCTTCAGATTGACAGGCTAGGTTAAGAGCAACCATGACAGCACGACGAACCATCACCTCATTTCTAGTTCTTCCTCTATTCATACTAATTTGATGAACAATGAAGAATGATGATGAATAAGTCAAGAACATGATACATAAACTATGTTCTAGCTCATGTACTATGCTCATAATAAGATCATAATTAGACTCTAGTTCATATGCATAATCATATAAGTATGATAAGAACTTGCTCATGGAAGAAGACTGAATTGTATTCATACCAAGATGATCCTTCTCTTCTAAGGAGACAAGCTCTCCTTGATAGCTCTTGCCTTGCTCACAAACTACTAATACTACTCTAAAGATACAAGTGAGAGGTGTGAGGTAGATGACTCCAAAATGATGTGTGTGTTGAAGGGGATGGAGCACCCTCTATTTATATTGAGACTATGACGGTTTGGGCGTTCTAAACATGGAAGTAGGTGAAACCGCCATCAGCACCGCCTCCGAAGATGGGTCCGGGAGGCCCCACCAGGGGGGCGGTCGCCCCTGGGGGCGGTCGGCCCCTGGGGAGCACCATCTGGCCACCGCCTTCGGGCGGTCGGTTGTCCCCTGGGCCTGGGCCTTCCCCGTGGTTACAGATGGATCCAATTACGCTTTGAAGGTGGGCTTCTTTAGTATTCTTTGTTTGCGCATTTGTTGGATTCGTCATTTGAATTTGCACTTTCTCCATGTTGATGCGTATTTCCACTTGTTATGCCATAAAACTTGTAAAACATGAATGCTAGGGGTACAAGTGGAACTTGTTAGTAGTAAAGGCATATGTGCTAGAATATGATTGTTAATCCTCTTTTTAGTCTAAGTTGGTGGTATAAAATTTATCCATAAGGACCACCAACACATGCCGTCCCGAAGCTTATGGTATACTCCCTCGGCGATCCGGGATCCCCCGCCTCTTGATTTCACAAGCATATACAAGTGGCGAAATAGATTAAAATGAGGAAGAATTCCGGCGAAGGCTTTGTAGAAGTGGATGAAAATAGAGGTTACAAAGATGGAGTTGGGATGCAAATGGCACAGAGAAATTTTGTAATAGTCAAGGAGTTTGCGAAGAAATGGATGGCAAGGAACACCAAACCCGCGAAGGAAGTAGTCGGCAAAGACGGTTATTTCGCCGGTATTGGGCATGTGGTACGGCTCACCTTCTGATGGCCTCCACCCGGCGGTAGCACGGTTTGGTAGGAGCCCTTTCGCCACCAACTTCAAAATGGCCCTTTCCGCCATGGTGGATGGTTGCCACTCGTTGTCTAGGTGGAGTTCTCCAGGCTGCGGCTCCTTTCCCTTCTTCGAGGGTACGCGCATACTTTTCCTGGGTGCCATTTCTTCATATTGATCGAAGGATTGGGTTGCTGGAAGGTTGAATCAAAGAAACTTTGGCGGAATCAAGTTTCGAATCAAGGATCTTCGAAACCCTAGATGGCGGCGACTAGGGCCGGATGTAACGGTTGTTTGAATGGCTATTGAGCGGCGGCGCGATAGGGAAGACGAATCGTTTCGTCTGAGGCCAAGTCTTTAAAAAGGGAAGTCTAACGGTTCGGCTTCCTGCATAAGGCTCATAGGATGATTAAGAGTTTCCGCACACTGGATTTGTTTGGCTACTTTGTCATCTCGTCAACATTTCCGAGCACAGGAGGTGCTTGGGGACTTCGTCATCGCTGCGTCACCACTTCCGAGCATCGAATTGCTCGAAGGTTTCGTCACTTCACCAATATTTCCGAGCACAGGAGGTGCTCGGGGACTTCGTCGTCGTTGCGTCAGCACTTCCGAGCACTGAACTGCTCGGAGGTTTCGTCGCTTCGCCAACATTTCCGAGCACAGGAGGTGCTCGGGGACTTCGTCATCGCTACGTCAACACTTTCGAGCACTGAACTGCTCTGAGGTTTCGTCGTTTCTTCAACATTTCCGAGCATAGGAGGTGCTCGGGGACTTCGTCATCGTTACGTCAACACTTCCGAGCACTGAACTGCTTGGAGGCCTCGTCGCTTCGCCAACATTTCTGAGCACCGGAGGTGCTCGGGGACTTCGTCGTCGTTACGTCAGCACTTCCGAGCACTGAACTGCTCAGAGGCTTCGTCGCTTCGCCAACATTTCCAAGCACAGGAGGTGTTCGGGGACTTCGTCGTCGCTACGTCAACACTTCCGAGCACTATTTGCTCGGAGGTTTCATCGTTTCGCCAATATTTCCGAGCACAGGAGGTGCTCGAGGACTTCGTCGATGCTTCACATGATCACAAAGAATAAAGACTTTGACCCTGACACTACGTGCCTGTGTCACCTACTATCAGGCTCGGGGACTAAGTGGATACACTTCACCTAACGATGAAGGTATTGTTTCCGAAGAACCAAAAGTGGATACACTTCACCGAAGAGAAGGATTTTCTGAATTTTTTCTGAGCTCCTTACATCCGTCTGGTCAAGCAACTCCGAAGATCTGCACCTCCCGATGAATGGAAGGTGCTCGGGGACTAGCTGTGGGGGTATAGACACATATACCCGCATGGCGATACATGGGCCAAGTCATCCGATCAGGCCCGGACCTGCCAAGGACGCGTCGTCTACACGTTCTCCAGAAGATCACGTATATCCGCCGAAGACTTGGCGAATAAGGAAATAGCTTTCCTAGTATCTAGCCGATTAGTTTCCTTGTTCGGCTAGGATTGTAATCTGATATGTATGGTAAAACCGACTTGTAACCCTGCCCCCCGGACTATATAAGGTGGGCAGGGGATCCCCTCGAAACATATCATCTACTAGCAATACAATACAGCAACACACAGGACGTAGGGTATTACACCTCGCGGCGGCCTGAACCTGTATAAATCTCGTGTCTCACGCTTCTAGCATAACTCTTGCTCGTCTCAGGCGCACCTTCACCGATCAATCTACTACCTTGGGCATACCCCTCGGTAGACTATCGCCGGCATTCTGTCGATAAAGGACCAAAACCAATTATAAAAAACTACAAAAGTTTTATCTAAATATGCACTATGTTTTTCTATGTGTTGCTATTAATACAAAAAAGCTTTGCATCCTAACTTCCAATAATCCTATAAAGTAACCTAGCAAGGTAGACAAGAAAGGCAAAGGCGCAAAGCACACATCAAGAAATTCAAAGTAAATGTAGAAACATAAATCGAGTTAGAGAATGAAAACTCCTACATGATGATTTTTTCCTGAGGTATTGGAAAACTGAAGATTTTGATAAGTCCTTGTTGGAGCCCCTCACAATGGCCAAGCTCCACGCTTAGGTAACTCCACAGATAGCACACAATCCTTACCGATGTGAAAGTGGGTGTTTGCCTATCCTCTGCTAGACCACTTCCCTTCACTATGAAGAGCTTTAGGCTAAAGCGCCAAGGGCGTCTCGTCCCTGTGCACCATTAATGAAAACATCACAAACTTAGTTGGTGGGCAAGATTACAAACCCCATGTCGAAAGACTTGAGTTTGGTTTTGGTAATTGAGTGGACTAACAATTGTGCTTAAGTGTTGATTAAGCTATGGTCCACACCAAGTGTTGAGTAAGATTGGAACCATGGATGATATGGTGATGGAAAACAAGTGATTAATTGCTCAACTTGGATGAATGGGAAGACATGACTGAAGGTGGGGTTGAAAGCAAAGAGCTTGAAGGCAAAGGTATAACAATAGGGCTTTGCTTTTGATAGCAAGGTGCAATAGAGTGCATGGTCGTGTTTCGGATAGATTGCCATACTATTAAGAGGGAAACTCTAAAGTGACTATGATTATCTAGTGCCACTAGGTGGTGACTAACTGTGCATGTGCATGAAACCTAGTGACATGGTGACGAAGCAAGTGAAAATACTTTGAAAATGTTTTGAGCATGCTAACTCATATGCTTAAGGTGTTGGTGTTCAATTGGAAAACATTTGGAGTTAGCACCATTGGAAAACTTGTTTGAGAGTTAGCTGTTTGGAGGGTTTTAGACGCCACCATATTTATTAGTGCTTGGCCCTTGAGAGCACTAAGGCTTAAGTATTACTCCTGCGCCCATTGTTTGTTCTAACTGATTGGGCTGATAGGTGAGCCACTGGAGATCTCCGGTGGTGGCTATGTTAGAGCAGTGAAGCAAGGATCCACCAAGGTACACATGGCATCATTTTGGAAAAGGCATGGGACAGTTAAGAGATCGAAGACGCTTTCTTTTCATGATCGGTGACAGGGTGCTTGTGGAGCACTGGACTTTTCAGCTGGCTCCCAAAACCTTTTTGGAACTTTGTCCAGAGAGCTCCTAGACTCATCGGATTTCTCCGATGGTGTCTCTGAGCTGGGGGAGCACTAAAGAAAGCGGTCGTTGGGTGTTCTTCTGTATATATTTTCTTGAAAGCAGCAAGGTACCATGGGAGTTCTCTAGTGGTTGGTGTGTGAGGGCACCAGAAGCTTGATCTACAACAATTTCATGCCACCATATGTTTTTGCATTCTTATCACACTCTATTTTATGCACTTTTGTGCTCTCCATCTAGTTATTGGTGTATCTATCACTAAGAGTGTTTGGGAACATACATGTCGTCCACAAATAAACCATGATATTATTCTACATTTTTTCACACTCTTGAATATTGTTTATACGCACTTGCACAAATTAAACCACTACACGTAACAATGAAACTAAGTGTTTGTTTGGGACTACTCAACTCCATCAAAAACCAACTATACACTCCGCAAACTTTACCATGGAGTTTATCTACTTTGGAGTTGTAGTATGTTGCAGTTGCTTTGCTAGTGGCCTAACTCTAGCTCCAAGAATAGAATGCGACATGCATATGTGACTCATATGCCCATAGCAGGATGTTGTGTGTTTTTGTTATGGTATTTGAGGCTTAATCACTAATCAATCTTGTGTACTTTAATTTAGATGTAGCAAAAGAAATGAAACACAAATCTAGGATTTACCTTGCCAAGGACTGGTGCATGGTCTTCCACTGGTCATGGCCTGGGCGACTACAAGGAGGTTTTGGGCTAATGGGTCCCTAGCCAAAGGCTCTTTGGCGATGTGGCCTGTGGGCAGCTACGACGGAGGAGTTAGGGGCAAGAAAAATATTAATAGTGGAGGATTTGTATTAGATCCATCCATTTCCATTGTGGCCGCCACCTTGACGGAAAACCTTGTAGGTGGTTGTTGCTAGTGGCCCTAGCTAGGGTCGTAGGAAGGAACTGAGCGGTAGGTTTCTGTTTGGAAGAGAACAAGTGATCCACGGTGGATTGGGTGACCCTATCTCCTTTGGGAAAAGAACGAAACAACACAATTTTATGAGTGGAGGTGGTGATACTTTTCCCCTAACCACACGAGAATTTTTTTTTCAAAGTTCAAGATTTAAGGAGCTCCACAAACCACCACTACTGGAAAGCTAAAATTTCCTGTCGGTGGAATCGTAACCGACAAGAAAATATGTAAATAGCCTGTCGGTCCAAGAAAAACGACAGGAAAATTAAAAAATCGACATGAAAAATGTAAATAGCACATACTCTCCTCCGTACTCAAAATAGATATCATTCTCGCTTCCCGAGAAGTCAGCTTTTTTCAACTTTGACTAAGTTTTTATTAAAAAGTATTCATATCGAACGTACACAACTAGTAGTATTGGAAAGATCTTTAAATCTAGTTTTTTAACAAATTTATTTGGAAATAAAAATGTTGCACATATTTTCTATAAATCTGGTCAAAGTTGAGAAAGTTTGATCCGCACGCTTCTCATAGCGTCATCTAACATATGGGACGGAGGGAGAACAGATAAAAGAATTGGAACGGAGTTGTTTTAAACAGAACATGGTAACATGATATTTTTGGAGATGGAGAAGCCCCTTCATCTCATCATGAGAGGTACATACACTAGTACATAACTGGCCTTTAGTCCTGATTGGAAGGGCCTTTAGTCCCGGTTATCTCAACTGGGACTAAGAATCCGAGACTAATAACCGAGGACTAAGAATCCGAGACTAAAGGTCCCAATTTTTAGTCCTGGTTCAATAACCGGGACTAAAAATCTAAGCAAACTAAAAAATAATTTATGCCCCACGAAATTCGAACCCAAGACCTCGTGCATAGCATGCGTGTGTCTTACTACTCCACCTACACAGCACATGTGACCATATACAGGATATTTGCCTTTTGAACTAACCCGCAGATGACCCTTTAGTCCCGGTTCGTAACACCAACCGGGACTAAATGGTCTAGGCCTTTAGTCCCGGTTAGTAATATGAATCGGGACTAATATTTAACCTTACCAACCGAGACTACCGGGACTAAAGATCTTTAGTCCCGAACACAATAAAATACCGGGACTAAAGCCAAAACTTATTGCGACCAAAAGCCTGTTTCTCTGCTAGGTGATAAAAACTGTACCCAATTGAATGGGTAAATAATTGTCTACCCGTATCTTACTCAAACCCATTTGATGTACATGTGCATTTTGAGATGGTAAATATATATGGAGGCCCGACAACAGGTATACGGTACCTGTTTCCAGCGGAGACTAGGAGGGGAGAGCCCATGCATCTACAGAAACGAATTTAGGCTAGATCACGAACTGGCCTAACTGGCTAACTTACTCTGTGTCATCATGCATCATGGAGAAAAGTCAACAACGCCAACGAAGCTTAAACATGGAGTATCTATCGGCGTACGTGGGTTGTCAACAGCCGACAGACGCCACGTAGTTCTCCAAAACAAGTAAAAAAAAAAAAAACTTTCAGAGCTTAATATGCTGGCATCTGCCTGCCCCAAACCTAATGGCATGCGCCACCAAAATCTGTCGGCCATTAATATGAGGTCAACTGATGAATCTAACATCAGAAACTGAAGTCAATAAAAAACCCTGCACATGAACTACTACAAACAATGCACCAGAGTACAATTTATCTGTTGTTGCCTGTTGGCTTGTTGCATCAGCAGCTCAGCGGCCAGTAGGTGCAGTACAATAATACTACAGGAAAGCTAACTAGCTCAGCTCAGCGGCCTCAGCATGCAGTTTGATAAGCCCTGGATAGTGGACACTCACATCCATAGCAAAATCATAAGTGTATTAGGAGTAGTATATATACAACAAGAGTTGAAGAGTTTGGACACACTTCCAAACTCCAAAAACCATTCCTGAGCTAGCTAGCGCTAGCGCTAGCAGCAGCTAGCCCGCCATGAGTCGAAGAATCTTAGCTTGGCTGTTCATTGTCGTCATCTTCGTGGGTTCTTTCGCCGCCCCAGTCCGCTCATCCAAAGAGGATGGGACGAGTGACTGGGCCGCCGCCGGCGTCGTGACGGCGGGCAACGACGGCAAGGTCTACGGCTACCGCGGCGGGAAGATGATCTGGAACAGCCACAGGCGCTTCTTGGGAGGGAGGGCGTCCGTGCCGCCATCGCCGGTGTCGAACACGAAGAAAGCAGCGGCGATGCCTGCGCCACCGTCACCGCCGAGAATGTGATGTTATCAACTTGACCTAGCAGCTTCTCCTTATGTACGTGTGTCCAATTCCTTGGGCATGGCGCGCATGCGCCTACCAGCGAGTAGTGTGAACGATTGTGTATCTTCCGCTGCGTAAACTGCTACTACCAGTTCCACTTGAATCAACCTGCCACAGTCCCCATTTAAAATTGTGTATTTCGGACATTCTGTATAGAGATATCTGTAAAGCTTGCTGCCTGGTTTGGCCATGCATGACAATAGTCTTTTACCATGAAATCAATCCTACGGCTAAAAATTAACCCATCTTGTGAAAATAGATTAAACATGAGTTAATTATGGGATAATAAGGGCTAATTGACTCTAACCATAAATTAGGGATCACTCTCATTAGCTGCTATATTAGCCTAAAATTAGTTCACATTAGAAGTTCTAATTGGTATGAAAAACAGAAGCTAATTATTAAGGGCATGTTTGGTTCCCTTCCCAGGGCAGCCAGGTTTGCCCGAGCCAGCCAGGCCCTTGGCAGTGCTCTGTGCGTCTGACGAGTCCGCTATTTGGTTACCCGTCTCTCTTCGGCCTGGACACCAGAAAACGTTGATTGGTTGCATGGTCTGCATGCTCTTCCTGTACCGCTGCTCTCTCATCCCGCCCACCCAACTCGTTGCAGCCGCATCGCATGAACCAGGCTCAGTGAAAACGAAGTAAAATTTCGTATCCATGGAGCCAGGATGGGAGCTCACTTTTGCATGACACGGGCCAGGTCCAATAGCTGCGTCAACCAAATATTCGCTTGTTCTCGCATGCATGGGGCCTAGCTGAGGACAGAAACAAGCAACCAAACACGCCCTAACTCTAGGATCCAAACACATCCCCGCCATCTCACTGCTCTCGACCACCTCGTCCTCTTGCCGCCAGCATCCAATGCAAGCCTATGAGTGCAATTTTAGGGTATACAATTTTCTTAGCTTGTCCTAACACAATATACATGTCCTGTATAGCAGTCTATATAGGCCCCATTCTAGCAGAAAACAATATAGATCTCTTTGCTCCTCTTTATTGTGCAAACCACATCTTAGGCGCACACATACAAATTTAACCATTCCAAAAATCATACTTCGGCTATTCAATTTTTTTTTTTGAAACTTGATACATTCATAGTGCATCCATATATGTATCCATACACAAAGTTAATATACACAACTCAAACTAGAAAGTTTGATATGAAAAGCACTAGAAGACAAAAACCTTGTATATGAACTTTTCTGGTTTGATTTTACATCTCAACTTTTATATATCAGCGTACATTTATGGATGTAAAATGGACGATGTACTATGTTTTAAAATTTTCAAATTTCTGGATTATAATATTTGAATTTGTTTGCGTGTTTGCACCTACATCACCAGCCTGTTCGCTTCATCTTACAACCACAATTAACCCTACTTTTCATGCATGGAATACTGTTTTTCTCTCACAACAAATCAGCCGCAGCCATAATAATTTCTATCAAACAGGCCCCACATATTTCCCAAGGTGGAGAAGGAAGGTTGGAGAGGGAGACTGCGATGCTAGAACAGGACAAAGTTGCAAGCCTGAGTCTAAGCTAGCTAGCACCTAGAGTCCAACATATTCCACCTTTTAAGATCGCACCTCCTCACTAAATACATTAGAGCTGTCCCTGAGGGCAGTCCCAATGAAGACGGGATGAAACATATAATTCATGTGTCAATTAACTAAGTTTCTACATCAGCAATTTGATAACGTGGTAGTGAAGTTAATGACAAAAGAGAAGAAAATCATATCGCACCTAAGTAAATCATATGTATTTTTTTTTTTCGAGAATATGACTTCATGTGTATTTTATTGAGAACTGAAAGACACAGAGGTCGATCCTTGGTGAGGTACCTTAGATTTGTCAGCCACACACGAAAGGGGAAAAAACAAAGGCCGAGGGCGCTTGTAGTGCATTTTGGCGATATCCAACAAGCCGGCCAAGAAATCCAAGGTTTGCATTATGCGCTGATAGGCATGCAGCTATAGTTAGCCCGGCAACGTCAGCTCGAGGCAAGCAAAATTCAACGCCTGAGAATCGTGTCCGGCTATGCAAGTTTGCTAGGGGACACACAAGCAAACTGCAGACCCTTGCTCTCTGCCTGACTGCCGTTCCTCGTGGTTCGGTAGCAGGGGATAGCTAGAACTGATCGACATCCGCAAATTAGTACATCTGTATTATACCCGTTTAGGGCAGGTATAATAATAGGCTTATAGCGAAGCAAATACTGACGTGGAGGAAAAGAGCTTGGCTCCCATACAACCACCAAATTGGGCACAGAACCATATGCATAAGTGGGTTCAAATAGGAGATATTGTGAAGAAGAATAGGAAAGAGAAATCTTTTCAAAGCAAATAGAAGCCATTTGTTATATGATTTGGCTCTTGTAACTTAACTTTATTATTGACCTTGCCCTTATGTGAAGAAATTTTTTTCCTAGGTTGCGAGCCGACCTAGTCCTAAATAATGCATGATCATGGCGTAGGGAAGTCCACCCTCATCATCAATAAAGAATGGGTGTGCCTTAAAAAAATAAAGAATGGATAATTAATTAATTAGTACGTACTTAGCTTGCAGCGTATTGTTTAAATCCAATACCTCGTGAACCGCCGACAGAGGCCTTGTAGTTCTCCATGAATCTGTCGCTGCTTCAGGATTCCAGGTACGGCCCGTTTCAAATTACATGAAACAAGGAAACCACAGTCGATGAGGAGGTTGGCCATATGATTCAGATTTCATAAATACAGATGCGACTTAACTCAATTACAGACGCAGTTGGAGCGTCTCTCTTATCGCATCTGTGATGATTGAAAATCACAAATGCATGGACACATATGTCAGCGATGAGTACATATCAGAGACGCGTATAAACAGAATGCATCAATGATAAGAAGTTAATATAGACATGTTCTCTCTCTCTCTCTCTCTCTCTCTCTCTCTCTCTATATATATATATATATATATATATATATATATATATATATATATATATATATATATATATATATATATATATATATATCTGTAATGAAGATTCATCACAACCATGAATAAACAAAACCTGTCATAGAAGTGTTTTTGTCTGTACGTGTCTGTGATGATGAATTGAAAAAAAGAAAAACTAAATCTCAAATGTCGTGGCATGATATACACTGTTAATGGTATTACATTATATTATAATGTACCATTTGTTTACTACATCACCAGACTGTACAATCAACTCATACAAGAATCTGTTTTATCGATTGTACAAAAAATCAACTCAATGACCACTTTGCTTCAGGAGTTCCCTTAGTTTTGTTATGAAAAATTCACATTATAGTGATAAAAGGATCCAGAACATGCCCAGTGATATCCTGCGGCACTTGATACGGCTGGCATGTGCTCGGCACTTGGGGGTCTCCAATCTTGTTTAGTTCCCACCCTGGGAAATGCGATGCGCCTGCCACCTGGGTTAAGCATCAATGCCACCCGAACACACGGGTCAGATGTGCTTGTTGAAAATCCCTCTCTCAGGTGAGGGTTGCAACCAACATGCCCTTTGTCTGTTTTGTCCTCTCTGAATTAGTTTGTTTCCTTGTCACTGCTGACGCCAATGACTAGAGTATCGATGTACTCGTCTCATGTACTAGGCTTCCGCTGTGCACAGCATGACAACATCGGCGTCCTAGCAACCTTTCGTATGGATCAGATTTGCGAGAAGGAAAATAACCCTTTCCCACAGAATTTGGAATTGTGGAAGCTTCTCGCGATGCTTATCTAGTACCCCTTCCATTTCAATTTAAAAGACGTTTTAGTTTTTTAGAAATATCATTTTTATTATACATCTAAACATAATGTATATTTAAGTGCATAACAAAATCTATATGTTTAGAAAAGTCAAATCGTCTTATGATTTGAAATAGAGGAATTTATATCCTCAGGAATGGTTTGTGCAGACCATCGACGGGAGAGCTTAATTGAGGGGTATAACACTTGGGGTCAATAGAAAAAAACAACACACACGAGCTATAACTACAAGCATTGTTCCAGTATACACTCGTTCATTGCTTCACCAGCTCAGCAGCCAGCCTGCAGCTAACTGCTAGCCTGCTTGCAGACTGGCCTCCACAGTTCCATAATAAAACCCTGTTTAGTTCCCAAAAAATTTGCATTATTCTCAGTCACATCGAATCTTTAGACACATGAATAGAGTATTAAATGAAGTAGCAGCTGTTGCATGTTTGCACAGTTTACCTGGGTTTCTCAAAACGAATCTTTTGAGCCTATTTAGGCTATGATTAGAAACTCATTGAAGGAGATTTCTCACATGCTACAGTGAATTTTTCACCCATTTCCAGCAAACTAAACGGACCCTAAGCCTTGGACAGCCTCGCATCCATCGCAAAATCGCATGTGTAGTACTATATATATACAAAACGAGTTGATAAGTTTGGACAGACTTCCAGACTCCCAAAACCAGCAGCCGCCATGAGTCGTAGAGTCTTAGCTTGGCTGTTCATGGCCGTCTTCTTCGTGGGTTCTTTCGCCGCCCAGGTCTGCTTCTCTCAGGAGGATGGGAGGAGTGAATGGGTTGCCGCCGGCGTTGTGACAAGGAGCAACGACGACGGCAGGGCCTACAGCTACCGCCGCGGCAGGAAGATGATCTGGAACAGGCGTTCCTTGGGGTCGAGGGCGACGCTGCCGTCACCGCCGGTGTCGAACAAGATGAAGGCTGCGGCGATGCCTGGGCCACCGTCGTCGCCGACGAGAGTTTGATGTCTCGACTTGATCTCCTGATGTGTGTATCCAATTCCTTGGGCATGGAGGCGCAAACTGCTTGAATCAAATCTGTCGTACAGTCTGCGCATGTGCTCATGTGCTTTGGATATTCTGTGCAATTTCTCTATGTGTAAAGCTTGCCTGTGGTTGGCCATGACAGCGGTGTTCTACAATGAAATCTTTTTTTTTTTTTGAATTTACAATGAAATCTTATATAGAGTTACATCTTAGGTCCTGGTTAGATTCATGGTCTAAAGTTTAGTTGTTAAACTTTAAGGCACCTTAGGGCACTCACAATACAGACTGTAATGTAGAGTATAAATCTATTTATTCTATTTATAGCTTTTTTTAATGTGGCAACATATTTATTGAAAAAAGAGATAAAAAACTAAGACTTCAGATCTTATTTAAACATAAAGTCTTCGATAGACAACTTTAGACCCCCTATTTGAGCCTCACGAAACCATGACCTTATCCCTTCAAAACCTCATTATTGTCTGCGCCGAAACGCCCCCTTAGGCCTTACTCCACCCCATCTTCATCATCATTGGACCCTTACCTCCCAAGTCCCAACTTCGATAGTAAAGGAAATCAGGTAACCCTAACATGAGTGTGGAGGAACAACTGGATAATAAGGCATAGCCGTCACTAGTCCAGGCTGGACAAGGCTCTTCTGACATTAGCTCTGTGCAATTGCGCCACTGCTTGGTGGGTAGTGGGTCTGATTGCAGTCGGCCAGTAGCATCGTGATTCTTGAGCCCAAATTCAAAGGATTCATCCATACCCATGCATGCATGTGAATCATAAAGTGTGCTTTGTAGGTTACTTTTAGATGTGTTGTGTATAACATTTCGTATCGCAACTCAAACTCAAACTCAAACTATCTATCCACACATAAGATGATAAGTAGATTGACATCTCCATAGATTTCCCAAGTTTCAAAAAGGGACTAAAGGGGATCTATGCGCCCTAATGCTCACCGGCTCACTCCGCTCACCTGTGTGTACTACTTGATTTGTTGAAAAGAACAGTTGAGGAAAAGGTGACATTCCACTATTCCACTCACGTAGGGGCAGCTGGCTGTAGGGATGACATTCCATGGTGAGTCTCTGTAGGGATGCTCAGCTGCAGTAATGGCCACACTACCGCAATGCTCATAATTAAGCTAGCTGAGAGTAGGTATAATAATGAGCTATAGCCAAGCAAATGTTGATGTAGATGAGAGAAGAAGAGAGGAGAGCTTGGCTCCCATACAAATAGCAAGCTGAGCATGAAAAATATAGGTATAAATATGGGTCTAATAACAAATGCTACGAGGAGAAATAGGGGAGAGAGAAATTTTTAAAAACAAATTAGATACATCTATTATATAGTTATTACAATTTAGCTTGTAACCAAATAGCTTGCCTGTATTATTGCCCGACTGCCGTTGCACATGGTTTAGTAGCGCAGAGGAGACAGCTAGCACTGCTCGAGATCCGCGAATAGTACACATCTTTTATACATGTTTACGAAGCAAATTTATTCTCAATCGCCACGCAACCTAAATAATGCATAATCATCTGCGCAGCAAAGTCCACTCTCGTCAATAAACAACGATTAACTAGTACTAGTGTACTACCAGCCAGCAGCGTATTGTTTGTTCCATGCATGGACCTGTCATCAACCGCCGATTGAGGCCACGTAGTTTTCCATGGATCTGTCGCTGCTTCAGCTAGCACTACTGCAGGATAGGCTTGTATTCCTGGTTGGAAAAGGACTTTGCTCCTAGTTTCTCAGCCGGAAGTACGTTTTCGGGAGTAAAGACGTCCCTTTACTCCTGGTTTTTATCATGGACTGGGAAAAGTCTCTCCAGCCTAGTCGCGCTGGCAGGAACCTTTAGTCCCGGTTCGTAGCACGAACCGGGAGTAAAAGTATTTTTTCTTTTTTGGCTCATTTCAACTTTTTAGTTCATATTTGGGGTTTAGGGTTTAATATAGGTATTTCAATATGCATTTTACGCTAATGTTATATGCATACACGTATCAAATGAAAGCATGCATATGTAAATAATTAACCCAACTATATAGTTAGGAAACTATATATATCACATGTATGATTGAATATACACATAATGTACATAAAATATACACACGTTTGTTTGTCCATCCTTAACCTAGAATTACAAGCCGAGACAATTATTTTCCGCCGAAGTAGTACTCTCCATTGGGATTTAAGACTTGATCATTAATAAAGCCTGCTATTGTCTCTTGGATGGCTTTGACGTTGTGCTGATTTAGGGTCTTCTGCCTCAACCAATCAGTCTTCAATTTGAGTTGAATTGAGAAAAAAAACATGTATTAGTATGCATATATATATATGATAATCATGTATACCACTAAATATATTTTGCAACTTACTTTGATCCTCTCAACAGGAGTTCTGTTAAAGTGCACCTTGAGGAACTCGCACACATAGTATCCACATAGGTTGTTCCCCGGCTCCTGCTGTAGACACCACTATATATACGAGAAAAGAATTCTCTCGTCATCTAGTGATTTGAACTATGACAAATGAAGATGTTAGACACTACATATAGCAAAGTGCTACTTACTACGGGTGTGACTATTTGCAGCGGCGCTTTGCACTCGGGACGATGTTTTGAAATAAATTCTGCCCAAACACTGTCCAATATATCCAATTAAAGAGAGAGCATGTATGTATAAACATGTAGTGGAGTTTAGGAAGATCGAGTGAAATTAGATTACCGTTGGATCATATCAATCATTAGTTGAGTCAAAGATCAATAACTGACTGGTGGATAGCTTGATGACCATCAAGATCCAGTGATTGCTGCATAGGAAGAATATAATAATCATAACTCGATAAACTACGGGTCGGTCCACGTATAAAAAATGACATTATAATTAATAACACTCACTCGTAGCCGTACGGGAAGAGAATCGTTGTCTTCTTGCTTTGTTTCTCTATCATCGTCTTGAGATTCGCCTCAACTTCAACTTCCCAATTAGGAGTAACTGGGTCTTTGAATACGATATAAGGATCAATGAATCCAATGGTATCGTTCCTTCTTTTTTTTGATGACCCCCATCTCATATCTACAAATATATATCGAAGAACATATATGTAGTGTGAGCTAGGATATATAACTATATAGATAATATAATAACTGGCGCGGTGCTATAATGACTTACAGACAATAGCAGCTCAAGAGTGACTTGTCGAGCGAGTCCTGGTGGTATAGCTGGTGTAATTCACTGAATTCAATGAACATGTTATCATCGCCACGGAAGAAGTGCTCGTTGTGAATTTTGACCAAGATGTAATTCTCTTTCCTGGCACACGCATCTAGGTACCACTTGTTCAACAAGTACATTTGTGTGCCTAGTTCTGCGTATTTCTCAGGGTTGTAGAGTGGCTTGCCATGTTCATATTTTCTCTAGGTATCAACAACTTGTGCACTCTCGATGTGTCCACTTTGGAAGAGTTGCTGAAAATTGAGACCGGTAGATAGCATTAAGTCACCAAGGTCATCCAAATTGATATTTGAAGGCACGGTCTCCATGTACGATTCATTTGAACCATATGGATCACTTACAACTAGGGGTTCAATCTGCTTCGGTTGTTCCCCAAGTTGTGGAACATCTTTCCCTGCTGTCTTTTTCTTCGACTTCTCAATAGTTTTGATGAGGGTTTGATCATAGTCTGATGGCGGCGAGGGCTTACGACCTTCACGCAACATTCTAACTTTTTCGTCCACCTTTTGCCTCAGTGCATTTGGATGCATGTAAAAGTACGGCTTGGGCGGGTTTGCCTTTAATGCTAATCTTTGTTGTTTCATTTTCTCAAAGTAATCAACAACCTATTTTCTTACCTCCGCACTTTTTTGCTCTTCAATCATGGCAGAAGGCAATTTTTGAGGGATAGTTTTTGTCTTCTTCTTCTTCGGCAGGGGACGAGGACTTCGTTCGCACCCTCTTAGTGGATATTTTTTGGACATTGGAGGGGACGGAGCCGGTTGTGGCGGAGGGGGCGGAGGAGTCGGAGACCTCCTTGGGGGTGGCGGAGATGCCTGAGGCGTCGGAGACCTCGCTGGGGGTGGCGGAGGTGCCCGAGTCGTCGGAGACCTTGGCGGAGGGGGCTGAGGCGTTGGAGACCTCCTTGGAGCACTGTGGTGGTCTGGTGAACGAACAATTGGACTTAGCTGCCCCTCCAACCTGGGTGATCAGTACAGCAAATAAACGAATGTGAGAATCTGACAAGATTAATTATTACTTAATTATTTCTCACGTACGTACCTCCGGGGAGGGAGCGGAGAAGGCGACGCCCCAGGAATGACGATGTAGCGCTTGCGCCATTGAATGAATGCATGCTCTACCTCTCCTAACGTCTTCTCCCCATCACCTCCGGGAATGTCAAGAGGCACATCGCTGAATCCAGAGAGTACCCTATCCACCGACACCTTAGCATATCCAGGTTGGATTGGTTGCCCATGTATTACCTGCTCAGTGGCGACAGGGGAAACAACAGCTGTAGCCACTAGGACTGTGGCATTGTCCTTTGGAATGTGCAACTCACATGCTGTCATATGTTGTGTGACATCATCCACGGGAAAGCGAAGCCCTGCATCTCCTTGAGCTGGCATGTCCGTGGAAGCACAACTGCTTTTCATCTGATCAGGGGGGCTAATGTTGACCCCAGGTCCCATCGCTGATGTAGACTGTCCCTTGGTGCTCAATTGTCGTTTGATCTCCTGCATTTCTTCTTGCATTTCCTTTTCCCGTTCTTGCGACTGTAACACAAACTCCTCCAAACGGCGGAGCCTCTCGTTCTCCTCGTCCTTCTTTCTCTGGCGGCTTCTGTACGTTCCTCTATCCTCAGGAAAACCATGCGACCATGGGATAGCACTTTTGCCTCTTGTTCGCCCACCGTGCTCAGCACTTTCTAGGACATACTTTAATTCATCCTTATCTCTGTCGGGCTTGAACGCACCGCTAGCGGAAGCATCTACCACAAAAAGTAACCTTTCTGCTGCCCTTTGGATTTGTTCGCCATACAGTACCTGCCCAGTCTCCAGGTCCAGCCTACCACCATGCGCGAAAAACCAATTCTTGGCACGGGCCAATGGAGTGAAGCCTGCACGAGCCCCTTGGCAACTACATCTGCTTCCATCTTCTCCCACTTGGGGACGGCACTGTTGTAGCCACCGGATCCCATGCGATGGTGGTATGTCTTCTGCCGAGCATTCTGTTGGTTCCTCCGCACCCGTTGTTCACCTTCTTCTGAGGTCTTGAACTGTACGAACTCATCCCAATATAGCCTCAACTTTGAAACTGGGCCCGGAGCGTTGAAATCCGGCGTCAAGTTCTTCTTCACATAATCATTATATAACTTTTTCTTCCAAGTCTGGAATTGTGTTGCCATCTTCTTCATAGCCCAACTCCTCACTAGCTCTTTCAAAGCATCATCGGCTCCTTCAAGTGTGAAATGTGCCATGATATCATTCCAAATCAAATTCTTGTCAATATCGGAGACATAGTAGCGTCTTTCTTCTGTTTCCACTCTTGAGCACTGATGGAGAGCCTGTCCCTTACAAGGTACCCACAATGATAAACAAACTTCTTGACGTTTGGTCCAAGTGGTTCTCCTGTCTCTCTGTTGAAATCAGAGATTACGAACCGGCCCTCCAACGGCTTTGCCGGGCCTCGCATATTTCGACTCTTCGTCGTCGTTGTCGATCCAGAGGGCTATGGATTTAGAAAAAAATAGTTCAGTAAGTATATTGCTCATCACTGATAATTTCATATATTTCACATGTTTATATACATGTATACACATATATATTTCATTTATTTATACCTCGCCGACAATCTCTTGCTCATCGTGAATGTTCAAGTATTGTGTCGTGTCATCTACCGTCTACTGGTTATCAACTTCGTCGTATTGACCTCCAGCGATCATATTCATCATGACATCCTCCATGTTTTGATTAGGATCGGCCATTGGGACTATATATGAAATTAAGATATATACAAAATTAAAATTGAGATACATATATATACGAAATATTGATATACATATAAATCCTAACCCTAAACCCATATATATAAGAAATTACAGGAAAACCCGGCTAAAACCCTAACCCTAAACACTTATACATGAAATTGATATATATTAAAAAGTATAGGTTCCCTTAAAATTTTTTCGCATAGGAAGATTTGGAGCACCATAATATAAGTATGTAAACATACTCAAAGTGATAAACAAATATGAACACATACGCAATATGGTTTTTTAAAAATGGGAGTAACTACTCCTGGGAGTGTAGAAATACCGCGCTGCGCGCGCGCGCACACACAATACACACACACACACACACACACACACGACACACACCACACACACACACACACACACCCACACACACACACACCCACACACACCAACATAGATATAATATATTCTATATATGATAGATATATATATTATATATATATATATATAGATATATATATTATATGAGAATTGAGGATACCATTGAAAAGAAAAATTGAGATTCACAAACCCTAACCCTAAAAGCAAATACATATCATCATTTATATAAATCATGCATATAGCATCTATATATATGACATATATTTGAACATTGAGATATATACCTATACTAAATTAAGATATGAAATATATATCACACTTATATCAATTCACAATATTTCATATACATATACCCATTTTCAAACTGTAACATATACATATATCAATTTCACAATATTTCATATCTATGTTTCAATTTACATACATATATGTATAGTATACTATAATATATATATATATATATATATATATATATATATCACAATTTTACATTTTAATTTTTTTCTCTCTTGGCCGGCGGCGCGCCTCACCTCGGCATGCGGGGTCGAGGGCAGGGCCGGGGCTGGGACCACGTCGAGGTCAGCGGCGCCGGGCCGGTGGTGCGCTGCACGGGCTCAAGCGGCGGCGGCCAGGGCGGTCGTACGTGGGTGCAGCCGCGCGCGGGGTCGAGTAGTCCGGGGCCGGGGCCGTCGATTGAGGCCGGCGGCGCGCGGGGTCGAATCCGGCAGAGGAGCGGGGCCGGGACCGTCGATTGAGGCCAGCGGCGAGCGGCCGGGCGAGCAGAGCGGCACGGCGGCGGCGCGTGGCCCGTGCCGTGCATGGGGAGCTCGGCGCGGCGCGGATCATGGCGGTGGCGGAGACGCACGACTGTGGCGGCGTAGCACGGCGGTGGTAGAGGCGCACGGCGGGTGCGGAGGTGCACGGCGGGGGCGGAGGCAGCGGATCGGCGGCTGACGATCTTCCTGCTGCTAAGTGTGGAAACTGAAGATGCCGAGGAGGAAGGACTGTGCCTTTTATAGGCGGGACACCTTTGCTCCCGGTTGGTAACAAGAATCGGGAGTAAAGGTCCAACCTACCAACCGGTCCCTTCCCGCTCGACTAGCCTACTGTTTTGGGACCTTTACTCCCGGTTACTAATCGGAAAGTAAAGGTGAATTTTTCCCAGTTCCCGCCAGTTGCCAATTTAGCCTTCACCATTTGTTTAATTTGTTATAAATCAGATTTAATGTAATAATTGCATAATAAATTAATTACTTAGAATATTTGTTCATAAAAATGATCTTCATTTTTCTATTCCTTTGCTATAACTATGATAAATCTTAAATGTAAAAGTATTTTATTTATTCTTGTTTATACCCATTTTTATTAGAAAATAGTCACTATTTCATTAATGCAAAAATATATTTTTAATTTAAATATTTGAAACTATTGGATTTCGATAGGATATTTGTTTTCGCATCATTTCAACGTTTGAAATTTGCTTTTTAAGTGCTTATTGTCCAAAATAGTCGTCGGACATCATGAAACATATAAAATTAAATTTCATCATATATAGAAAATTTTGCATTCATAGTTTATACATAATATATATTACACATTATTACACATCACTACATCAAGCAACAACAGCAGTGAAGACCTTCTTGAGGTATGTTCCTTGATCATGATCGCGCCGTAACCATGGATTGTCTTCATTATTTAGCGCGATGCTTGGGTCCTTATTCACTATGAACGGCGGAATTTGGTCATCCTTTTTATAATCCTCTGATAGGTCTGACTGATCCTCGATTCCCATAATGTTTCTTTTTCCTGAAAGAACAATATGACACTTTGCCTCGTTGATTGAGTTGTCGTTTCTCCCTCTCTTTGGTTTCATAGATATATCCTTGACATAGAACACCTGAGTGACATCCTTGGCAAGGACAAATGGTTCGTCCTTGTACCCAATATTGTTGAGATCCACAGACAGTCATTCTATACTCATTGTCGACTGTTACCCTCGCCGCTGGTCCCTTTCACCCATTGACACCAAAACAAAGGTACCTTAAAATTAGGTCCATAGTCCGGTTCCCATATGTCCTCTATACGGCCATAATAGTTTTGCTTATTCCCGTTTGGATCTGTGGCATCTACACGGACACCACTGTTTTGGTTGGTGCTCCTTTTATTTTGGGCCACTGTGTAAAATGTATTTCCATTTATCTCATACCCTTTATAAGTGAGAATATGTCCACGATGGTTCCCTAGCCAATAAATACAATTGCTCATCAAGACTCTCATCACCTTGACATTTTTTCCGCAGCCAACCGCTGAAAGTTTTCATGTGGTGACGTGTAATCCAAGCTTCAGTTTTCCCTGCAAACTCGTTTCTGAGGAGTTCCATATGCGTCTCGATATACGGAGCCACCAATGAAGAGTTTTGCAGAACCGTGTAGTGTGGTTTATTGAAACGATCATCCTCCGTACCGATATATGTTTTCTTTCCTAGTGTTCCCTTACCACTTAGTCGGCTCTCATATCACGATTTAGGCACAACAATCGGGTCAAGGTCGGGAATGAAGTCAACACAGAACTCAATGACCTCCTCTGTTCTGTATCCATTTGCTATGCTTCCTTCTGGTCGAGCACGATTGTGTACATATTTCTTCAGGACTCCCATGAACCTTTCAAAGGGGAACATGTTGTGTAGGAACACAGGACCGAGAATACTAATCTCCTTGACCAGATGAACTAGGAGGTGAGTCATGATATTAAACAAGGATGGGGGAACACCAACTCAAAGCTGACAAGACACTGAACCACATCATTCTGTAGCTTTGCTAGATCCAGTGGATTGATTGCCTTCTGAGAAATTGCATTGAGGAATGCACATAGCTTCACGGTGGCTAAACATACATTTGGAGGTAGAATTCCTCTCAAAGCAACTGGAAGCAATTGTGTCATAAGCACGTGGCAGTCATGGGACTTCAAGTTTAGAAATTTCTTCTCTGCCACGTTGATTATACCCTTTACATTCGAGGAGAATCCAGATGGGACCTTGATGCTATCTAGACATTCGAACATGCTTTCTTTCTCTTCTTTGCTAAGAGTGTAGCTAGCGGGTCTTAAGTAATGGCGTCCATCTTTTGTCTTCTCTGGATGAAGGTTATCTCGTTTTTTCAAACACTGCAGGTCTTGTCGTGCTTCAATTGTGTCTTTCGACTTCCCGTACACACCCATGAAGCCGAGTAGGTTTATACAAAGATTCTTCGTGAGGTGCATGACGTCGATCGAACTGCGAACCTCAAGGAGTTGCCAATATGGAAGCTCCCAAAATATGGACTTCTTCTTCCACATGGGTGCGCGCCCGGAAGAATCCTTCAGAACAGGTTCGCTGCCAGGTCCCTTTCCAAAGACTACTTTCACATTCTTGACCATATTGAGTACATCCTCTCCAGTTCGGTTGCGAGGCTTTGCCTGAGTGTCTGCCTTACCTTTAAAATGCTTGCCTTTCTTTCTTAGCGGGTGTGTCGCAGGAAGAAACCGGCGATGGCCAAGGTATACGATCTTTCGGCATTTTTTCAAATATATGCTGTCGATGTCCTCAAAACAGTGTGTGCAAGCATTATATCCCTTGTTTGTCTGTCCTGAAAGATTACTTAGAACAGGCCAATCATTAATTGTTACTGAACAACAATGCTCGCAGGTCAAAGTGTTCCTACTTGTGCTCGTCCCACACACGTACACCAGGTTCACTCCACAGGATTAGAAGTTCGTCAAATAGAGGCCTCAGATATACATCGATGTCATTACCGGGTTGCTTTGGACCTTGGATGAGCACAGGCATCATCATGAACTTTCGCTTCATACACAACCATGGAGGAAGATTGCAGATACATAGCATAACAGGCCAAGTGCTGTGACTGCTGCTCTGCTCCCCAAAAGGGTTCATGCCATCTGTACTTAAAGCAAACCTTAAGTTTCTTGCGTCAACTGCGAAATCAGGGAATTCTCTGTCAATTGCTCTCCACTGAAACCCATCCTGCAGGGTGTCTTAACATATTGTCTACCTTACGGTCTTCTTTGTACCATCGCAGTAACTTTGCATGGTCTCTGTTTCTGAACAAACGTTTCAAACGTGGTATTATACGAGCATACCACATAACCTCCGTAGGGATTTTCTTCCTGGGACGTTCTCCGTCGCCCTCGTCATCACCAGGGTCATCTCTTCGGATCTTATAGCGTGATGCATGACATACGGGGCATGCTTCTAAATTCTCATAGTCCTTGCCACGGTACAGGATGCAGTCATTGGGACATGCATGTATCTTCTGGAATTTCTAACCCCAAAGGACATACAGCCTGCTTTGCTTCATATGTAGTGGAGGGCAATTCGTTATCCTTCGGAAGCATCCTCTTTTGGATCTGCAGTAACTAGTCCAAATCCCTTATCGGATAAACCATTCTTTGCCTTCCATTGTAACAACTCTAGTATGGTACCCAACTTTTTCTGGCTCCGCATCGCAGGTTGGGTAAAGTAATTTCTTGTGATCCTCTAACATGCAATCAAACTTGATCTTCTCTTTTTCACTTTCGCATTCTCGCTGTGCATCACATATGGCCTGACCAAGATCATCAGCGGGCTCATCTTCTTTAGCTACGTCTTCTTCGGCTTCCCCCATTGCAATGTCATGTAAGGGACTGTATTGGGCAAATATATCATCATCCCCTTCTTCTTCATCTTCGCACTCTTCCATTGCAACCCCGTTTTCTCCATGCTTGGTCCAACATATATAGTTTGGGATGAAACCCGACTTAAACAAGTGTGAATGGAGAGTCCTTGAGCAAGCATACCCTTCAAATTCTTACATACAGCACATGGACAACACATGAAACCATCACGCTTGTTTTCCTCGGCCACACTCAAGAACATATGCACGCCCGTAATGAATTCTCCGGAGCGGCGATCAGCGTTGTACATCTAGTGTCGGCTCATCTGCATTACAAGACATACCGAATGAAAACCTTGAAGATAATTACATAATTGCACAACACCAGTCATCTTGTTCAATTAAAATGCTAGCCTACAGGCACAAACTAATCACTTTATGTTAAGCTCACTATAATGTACACAATCCCAACTAGCACTAAACAGACTAAAACTAAAACGCACTTCAGCAGCATAAGGATCTGATGACCAATCCCAACTAGAATAGACAGATCATTCGCTTCCTCTGTCTCGGCGGGCTGCTTGTGCTGGCTCACTGCGTCACCCGTCTGATTGTTTTGCACGTGTTGAACATACTCTTCCTCACAGTACCATCCTTTACATCCGGTGCCGTCCCACTGAAATTATAACAACAATTAAGAAGTTTAGTCAAAACCATCAGGAGAATGTAAAAAAACCATAGTACGTCAAATGAGATCCAATAACTCACATTGCGATCCGGGCACTTGTAAAAGATACGACCTTTGTTGGAACACTTCCTTCCTCACTCGGAACTCCATGACAATTTTCTGCTTACACTCGCCGCACGCAATGAGAGGGAGGTGCGGCCTAAGTCGTTTAGAGACCCGATGAGAGTTCGAGGACCCAGAAGGAGTCGCCATCTACTCTTTATATTCATTTTTAAAATTGCTATAAATTTAACCTTAAAGGCCCATAAATTTAAAAATAAACTACATAAATTGCTATGAATATTCACTAATAATATGATTATTAAGCTACATATATGAATACTAGTTCTAATAGCAATTTTAAACAAATAACTATAAGCTACATATATGAAAGCAAATAAAAGGTGCATACTAGTTGGAACAAAGAACTACAAGCTTTCACCATCTAAACATACAAACTATCAAGTGAATACAAGTATAAATGCTCACAAATCAAGAAATCAACCAAAGGTGTGAAATTAGCTAGATAACCTCTAAAATCAAGTATAAAATACCATGAAATGAGATATACAAGTAATGAAGGTGTGAGAATGAAGTTAGTAACCTCTGAAACCAAAGAATCGATGTAGAAGTGGAAGAAATCGTGTGGATGGCCGAAGAACACAGGAAGAACACTGAAGCAAGAGCAAGAACAGAGTGTGCTCGGGGTGGAGGTGGAAGAAGGAGAATTTGAGCTTATATAGGTGGGCACTTTTACTCCCGGTTGGTAATACCAATCGGGAATAAATGCATGTTTTTAGCCCCGGCTGGTATTACCAACCGGGATTAGACCTTTACTCCCGGATTGGAGCCACTAACCGGGACTAAACACAGACCTTTACTCCCAGTTGGTAATACCAACCAACCGGGAGTAAAGGTCCCTTACACACCTGAATGCCCGAGGCACTAGCCGTTGGGCATGGACCTTTAGTCCCGGTTGGTGTCTGGAACCGGGACTAAAGCTGGCCCAAACATAGTTCACAGACTCTTGCAACCGCAGCAACTAAGTTCACAGACTCATAATTCAACTAAGTTCACAGACTCGTAATTCAGTACAAAAGAGGTTCACAAATACCGCAGCGAGTTCACAGAATCATAGTTCAGGATAACAGAGGTTCACAAATACAAGTTCACAACAACAATTTCAAATACATATCAAGTTCACAAATCCGACAAACGAGGACTGAAGGGAGGATCACATATGCATCAAGCACCGTCATCCTTGGATGAAGTATCCTTGGATTCAGTGGTTCTCGCTTTCTTTGCCACATGTGCCTCGTTATCCTTGGTTTCAGTATTCTTCGTACCTACATATTTAAATGTGATGTATTAGGTATAATTTACATGTATAATTTACCACCCAGTTGCATAAATAACAATTGTAGCTGAACTATAAATATAATGTACCATTCTCGTGAAAATGATTGGGTCGAACCTTCGAGGTCATCCTGTGGGGCTGCTTCCTGTGATCCAACACCCGGGTCCAGAAGCAGTGAACCATCTTCTGAAGAAGGTGGTGTCTCCGGAACTTCTGTGGTGTCTCCCGGTGCTTCCATTGTGGTGCGTGCAGGCGAACCTTCTTCTGATGAAGGATCATAGGGTCCCTCAATTAAGTAACCTGTGCATTACGTAATTCAGGATTTTTGTATATATGTAAACCCATGTATGAACTGTTTGTACCCGTGCCTGCTTGCCGATGACCTGTTCCTCCATGTCCAGAAGATCTCGCACCTCCATGTCTAGAAGTCCCCGCACCTCCGCGATCCATGTGTGGGTACAGTGTGTATCGGATTCGATAAGGAGGCAGGGCTGTAGTAAGAGTGACAATTGTTAGAAAGGAACAATGTAACATACACGCAACATGGTTAATTCTGTTGTAAAGTGCACCTACCAGTCATGGGACGACGAGCCTCCTATTGATCACCCGGTGGTAGTGGGTCCACAGTAATCCAAACTGGCCATATGTCCATCATGGAATTCCCGGAAGGTGACTGTTTGCGGACTCCGATATGTGCAACCCTGGGTATAGTTGATCTTCGAGCATATGTGATCATGTGAATTGTGAGATCATTGCTATTGTACTGGACAGTCGCGAACTTGACATATGTTCGCGAACATTCTAGGTACTACGACCGGTTGCACAAAAAGATGCGGTGGCATTCCATAAATGACAAGCTTGAGTGGTTCGGCCAAGTCTGACGGTGATGCTGGTTCTACTTGTACCATGGAGGCGGCGGGTAAGGTGGATTCCAAGCCAACTGTAGTGGCACCATAGTCGGATGTCCATGGAAGGATGACAAGCTCATGAACACCAACATCGATATGTGATACAGACATGATGGCATTCAAATCAGTTAGAGATGAGGGTAGCACCAGGTAATCCCGAAGATAATGCGAGATATTTTTTAGCGGGACAAAAACCTGACACTGCTGCACCAGTGCTTCTTGTATCGTGGCGCGACTCACGAAATACGGGTACTCTTCAGGGATAGCTTGCACGGGGACCTTGGTAAGTATTAAGCTGCCTAGCATATCATTAGTACGCAAGTTGACCTCATGTGCGTCAAAGATTGTCATGTAGTTGCGATTGAAGTCCGCCATATCTTTGGGTTGCCGAGGTATGCCGATTGAGGCCCCAACGGCAGTTGTCATGCACAATCACAAACAAAACGCAATGTCAACCCATAAATTCATTTTAAAAACACTGCTGTTGTTATTTATTTTTTCTCAGTTTCTAAATAAGGATATTTTCATAAACCACTAAATTCCTCTAATTCTCATAACCATTAAAAAGCTATATATGAAAATACAAGCTGTCTTCATCCAATAAAAGGTGCATTCTAGTTAAAAACTAATAAAAAAGGCATTCTCAAATGGATAAAGATTTGAAGAGGCATTCTAAAATACAACAACTATAAGCTTTCTTCATCAAAAATACAGATTTGAAGAGAATATAAACTTAAATTGCCATAAATCAAGAAATGGACACAAAAGACAACATGTTACATCATTGGCTATTTCTAGACAATGCAATGACATATAATATTGAGGTGTAAAAATAAGGTTAGTTACCTTCAAAAATCGATGGAGTTCTACAACAAATGGGGGTGACGGTCGAAGAACAGAGCAAGAACACAATGGAGAGGAAGAACAGCTGCACTTGCACATACAATACCTTTTCTATAAGTGGTCATTAAATTTACTCCTCTATACTCATTGGCTACTTTTTTATGGACCTCACTTGCACGTACGCATGTAAGGGTACTCACAGTGCAAACTTTACTCATAGAGTCTATGAAAGACCTGATATCCAAATAAGAAACCAAGTTTTGGTTTTTCTCCATCTCCATTCAATAAATATATCATGTCAACATAAAGTTATAATAAGAAGGTGATAGATAGACTTAAACTCCACATTAGAGTCTATGTGAGGTACATGCCAAAAAAAGTCAATGAGAACGTTTGAGAGTAAGATCTGCAGCCGTTGATGCTAAGAATGATTTTTCGTTCTGCTCATGTATCTGTCTATCTATCCATCGAAGTTGGCTTCAAATTACATGGAATTAGATTTCTAGAACAAAGGAAAGTTTCCAATTAGTACTATATATCCGTGTATCAGCAGATTGCACTCCTGAAAGCTCTATATTTGGTTTTGGCTAATTGATGACACCTGGTATCTAACCATTGTGTATAAGCTTTGTGATTACGAGTATGGTTAGAAGATCAAGTATGGAGCAATGAAGGCAACCAAATCTTTGGAGTAAGCCCCTCAACATGAAGATCAAATGCTTCAACACTTGGTACAATTGGATGGAGCTCAAGGCAAAGGTGAAGTCAATAGGGCTCTTTCCATTTTAGTGATCAAGACACTATAGAGTGTGTGATCACATTTAGGTTAGATGATCATACTATTAAGAGGGATGAAATTTCGTTAACAACTTCGGTCATCAAGTGCCTCTAGTTGACATAGTTGAGCATATGCGTTTAGATCTAGAGCACTAACCTAAAACCTTGCATAAGTGTCTTAAAATCAAGTTAACACTCGTGCCTAAGTGCTCATACACTTGGTTGTTAGCACCTAGAAGCAAGATAGTTGAAGAGAGGGCGGAAACAGCTCTCAAAGGTGCACCGGACGCTAGCTGTGTCCGGTGGGTGCGCACCGGACGTGTCCGGTGCAGCCAGAACCTTTCTGGAACCTCTCCGAGTAAGCACTGAACGCTGGAACAGTAACTCCAACACGTCCGGTGATGGTTTTCAAGCGTCCGGTGAGACTTCAAGCTTTCTGACGGAGAGAAAGCACCGGATGCTGGTAGCGTCCGGTGACCTAACAGCAGATGTGTCCGGTGCGATTTTGAGCTCTCTGGATGCTCTCTGTTCGCACACCGAACACGGGCGTTGGAGCGTCCGGTGCGATGTCTCTATGTCCGGTGAGTTGGCACGCTGAGGGAAGTTTGAGACGGCTAGTACACGTGTCAGCGGGTGGTACACTGGACAACCACCGGACGCGTCCGGTGCTCACTTAACCACCGTTCGGTGTGCATGCAGAAACTGTAAAACGGCTAGTTTTTCACCCTCACCTATAAATAGCCGATCAACCAGTTTTGGGACTCTCTCCTGCGCATTTTACTCATTGCTAAGCATCTCTTGAGCCTCCCAAACCTCTCCCACTCACTCTAGAGCTTGATTCTCATCCATAGTGAGCTAGGGAGTGATCCAAGTGCATTGTGTTCATCTAGATCATCTTTGGGCACTTGTTGATCGTAGTTGCTGCGGATTTTTATCTATTCTCTTGATGAATTGCCGTCACCTAGATGCTCTTGGAGGAGCGGAGGAGTTGGCGGAGTTGAAGATTGTCTCCGGCCACTCCCGGAGGTCTTTGTGAGGGGTTTGCACCTTCCCCGGCGAAGAGCCGCAAGGTAGCCTAATACATTGCTCGTGTTATTGAGTTACCTTGCTCGTGGTAGGTTCTAGTGGCGTTCATTGGTTGAGCCTGACATTGGTTGTCAATTAGCCACCGAACCACCGAGTAGTGGTCGACACAACGAGGACATAGCGTGCCGGTAAGCACGTGAACCTCGGGGATAAATCGGTGTTCCCATTGTGTTGATCAATCACCTTCGTGTGTATTGGTATATCATTCTCTTGGTTATTGGCTAGCTACTCTACTCGGAGGTATAATACTACTACACTTATCTCTTTACCTTTGTATTTCACTTGTTTAGTCTCTCCTATAATTGGATTCATAAACAAAGCTATGCCCACCCAAACAAATATCCCCCCGCTGAGGGCTCCAACCTTTGCGCACCCAGGAAAGTCTACACAGAGTTTTATCTCTATCAAAATCAAAGGCCATGAGAGCATGTAACCACGATCCAAGGGCTCTCGATGAAAGTTTGTCTCACCGTCCTCCCCTCCCCCACCCCATTTCCTGCGCCCCCACCCGCTACCGCGACCGGGCGTCTGGCTATCGCGGCCCGATCAGCGCGATACGTCCCCCTTCCCCACGCGCCCCGGATTGCTAGCCGCGATTAGCGCGACCCGCCTGCGCCCCCTAACTCCTCCGCAAAGAGCCCATATCGGGCGACCGACGCGATCGGCGGCCGTCCCTCACGATCCTGTTCTCTCGTCTCTCCCGTCTCCTCTCCCTTCCGTGCCTGAAACTGAAAGCCCCCATCTCCTCCTCCACTCTCGCGGCCTCGATCGGTGAGCTCGCTCCTCAGCTCTCGGTACTAGGAGGCGAGTGTGAGGGTTGGAGAGGCTGGAGAGTTACCTGAAGGAGCACTTCGATGTGCCGCCCAAAAACGCCTCCGAGGAGGCACAACGGCGATGGCGCTCTGCCGTGGGCGCCCTCGTCAAGAACCGCCGCCGCCGCTTCCGCATGGTGCCCGACCTCGACCGCCGCTGCCAGGACGATGGCCAGCGGCGATCCATCCAGGTACTCTGCTCTGCTACACCCGCCCCACAGCAGTCACATCTGTATTTTGCATGAACGAGTCATTGTAATTTTTGCTTGTGTGCAGTATCTGTTGTTCGACAAGAAAAAATAATTCCCATCATTTAATGTCTCAGGAAAAAGTAATTTGGAGTATTTAATATTCAAAAATTGTTCTCAAGTGCATTTTGGTGAATATATTTTATCTTTCAGATTTGTTGCTACATTTCTTTTTGCAGGCATCCCTTATTAGCACAAGACATTTGCCCTATTTTTGACAAAAAAAAAGGAGAACCAAACTGACCATATAAACCTTTTTCTTAACCCTCTAGGTGCATGTGGGGCCTGACCTAAAGCCCCAGTGTGTAGAAGGATGTTGGGCGAGCAGCATGGTCAGAGTTATCTTCAGTTGGTTCGGTGTGAATTTTCAGTTGAAGTAGTGAAGGTTGCTCCTGCAGGGTGAGTTTCACATTCGTTCTGTAGTGAACCAACATCATTTCTCTTTAGAGGAATTTTAGTTCGCATATATTACTTGAATCTGACGAGGACGTGCGAGTTGTTCCGTCTGCTTACTGTTTGTAGGTTCATAATTTCAGCAATCATATCAGATTACCTATAGAAAATGCAATTAAGAACAAAGAAATGGAAGGTGCACTATAGCTTCTCTCTTTCCTGGGAAACCTTCCAAAGAAAATTGGTCTTGATTGTGTTGCTACAACGAATGTGACTCCGGTTTCTTTCAGGATGCCGTGCTTTTGCAACCGGCGAGGCCGAGGGTTTCAGAGATCTCGAGATCACGCATCGCCTCCTGGAGCTGCTCCTCTGGCCGCGTCGCCTCCACCCGCTCGCACATCCCGGCAACCCTATCCAAAGCCGCTGCCACCTTTCTGCAGCTCCTCCCGACGACTCCAGGATGCTCCCCGTCACCACCGAGGACTCGGTGAGTCTTAGTGGCTTCTTCACTGGAGAGGAGCAGCTTGTTTCCGTATTCTCGCATCCACGGAACTAAACGATTTTTTTGGAATTTTTAGGAATCTATGTTAAAAAATTATCAATTGAATGATTATTTTTTGGAATCTGTAGGCTATGCGTCATCAACTGAATGATTTTTTGGAATCTATAGACAATCATTCTGAATGCTTTCAAACTTAAATTTTGTGTATGGAAGCATAGGCTTTGCTTTATTAATATTTGTGTACGGGAACAGGCAAACTATGTTGGTCAGTACAGAGTAATTGATTATGATTCATTAGAGGCTTATTATCTGTGTTCACTTCTTTGCTCTATTTTTTTCTATTCGATAGTTCTACTGAACTTTACTCGACTTGGGGTTCCTACAGTGGCAATACTGAATTTATGTATTTCTTTGGCATAGCAAAGTAAGATTAGAAACTGAATTTTGTCTTACCATTAAGCTTAAGATTTAGATAGCAATTGTTTTAGATGCATATATGAATTTTTGAATACTAGGATCTCATAGCTTGTGTTTCATGTTCTGATGAAAGAGTCAATTTTTAAAAAAGTAGTGGTAGCAAGCCACTGTTGAACTGCATTCAGTGCCTTCCTTTGTTGTTGTTGTTGTTGTTGTTGTTGTTTTTGTAATTGTGATTTCCTTTGATTATTCTTAAGCGCCAATCCAGTAATCGATCATTTTAATGGCTTTGTGGTGGACCAATACAAGCTAGGTAATAAACCTTAGAATATGCTCAGCACACGACTCAACAACTTATTGCTAAACCAATGATGCTATGACATTGGCCACTTAGATATTTGTCAAACAATTGGTATTGCCCAGACTACAATAAATATAATACATAATTTGAACTAAATTGATTTTATTTTGTTGATGGCTTGGGTTTATGCCATTAGAATAGAAGGGTCAAGGGCTCAGGGCTGCAAAGGACTTGGATGTGCTCAAATTTTCTGCATTGGCTTACTGTTATTATCATGTAAAAGTGTTTTTGAGCTTTCCTTTCAAGAATCTGATATTTCACCTGTTTAGAACTTTGCAACCTTATCACGTCATGCTGCAGTGTTTGTATGGAGCAATTTGCTAGAGATGAGAACTGATTTAGGCGGTTAAGATCCCAATCCAATGAAATTTGCCTATCAGGCTTGCACTTGCATATTATGAAACTTTGTATAACTTCAATTTATTTCAATCTTTTTCCGTACAGTTTGTGATTGATTCCTTAGTGGAACACACACACATGTAGAATAATAATTTGACTTGTTTTTGGAAATGCACGTTCCACTGAAAAGGTTACCTAATTTGTTTTCTTGCTTAAATACTTGATTTTGAATATCTCATGGCTGTCAATTTTACTGGACACTATATTCGACTTATATGCTTCTCAAAAAGTAAAAACAAAAGCAGTTCATGCTTGTATACCTCAGCAATCCTCTTCTAGTATATTGCTGTTTTTTTAGTTTTAACACAAATTTATCTCTTTGAACATTGATCCAATCGCTCAGTCAGTGAGTCGCTGATTGCCGAGGTAGACAAACCTATAATCCAAGTCGTCCTTATAGCAATTCCCTCCATCGATCGAACCCCTCACCATTGCACCACAGTAGCACACCTAGGCCGAGGCAGCGAGCTCCCCCATCTCCATCACCGAGCAAGGTGTGTTCTTTGTAGCCTGTATTGAAGATGGTTGATCTATGAATCTCTGACCTTCTATATGTTCGATGATTCTCAAACTGCTGAAAAATTAATTTGGCACAGATAATCAGCTTAGTAGAGAAAAATCAAGTGAGGCAACATACTTTTACTTGGAGTTAGCTGAATATATGGTGTCAATGTATTGTCTTTGTCAGTCCTTTCTCTCCTGGGAATGCAAGCTATTAGATAGAATGACTAAACCACATATCTGTTCATCCCAATAAGCAATTGATCGTCAAGTATGTCCTGTTTCCTCTCATCCCAGATTTTCAGTAAGCAATTGATCATCCAAGTAGCTACATTTTTTTTCTTGATCCACCTGATGCCCTGAGCCAACATATGTATAGCAGAACCTCACACATCCACCTAACCACCTATGTAATTAGCAGTTTTTACATAAAGATTCATGCAAATCACCAAGCAACATTGATGAATTTTATGGGGACGAAAATTGAGATAGACAGTGACGGACTGAGGATTTTCATTCAACTATGATGTTTGTCTATTTGAATCCCCACATGGTTCCTTATTTTTTTTTCTCGCTGATAATCTGTTATTTCAAATGTCATCGCTCTAGCTGTCGTACATGAATCGATTATCCTATCACTTACTCCTTGTTTCATCTCCCTTGACCAGGTATGGACTTGCCATTATGTTTGCACATGCTTAGAGTTCAGATTTTGCATTGCCATTGTGTTCTTTGCTCTATGGATAGGCTGAACAGTTTTACCGAATGGTTCAACCCTGTAGCCAGGGGTGGTCAGCTGCCCAGTTCTTGGACATTGAAAATCTTTTGGATCAACTTTGATTGGTGATCAGTTGCAGCTTGGTACCTGTGCAAAGCGTGTTCTCCTAGGACTGACTATTGAGGGAGTAGATTGTTAATTGTACAATATATTTTATGTATGCATTTTGTTATGAGAAATAGTGAAAAGTGTGCCATGTTTAAACCTTTGTATTTTTATTTTTTTATGCTGGTTGAAAGAATTATGGTCTTCATATACTTCAATTGATAATTTTTTATGAAGACTTACAGAATATTGATGTTCCAAACATCACGATTGCATTATGTTTTTTGAGTGTCAATATAGCACACGCTCATGCACGTGTTTCTTTCAAGATCTAGAAGAGGGCAAGCAATCAACAAGAAACTCCGGTGGGTTAAAGATTCAGGTTTTTACCTTTTACTTCTTCATAAAATTGCATTCCACAACTCTATAGGGTGCTCTTCTGAATTGGTTTTATGTGGCCGTTGTTCCAAAAAAAAAAAATCATCTGCACTGCCAATTTTGTTATCTTACTGTACTAGCTACTACTCTTTGAGTTATACTAAGCAATTTCTATATATGGCTACTAATTATATGTGCTTTATCTAGTGCGGAGTACACTGGTCTTGAAAAGATTTCACTCTGTTTTCACGGGTACTTAGTTCGACTCCTCAAAGGACATCAATGTGCAGCAATGTGGACGAAACATTCATCTATATGTCAAATGCATAGGGGGAACTGAACCTATTGATGCAAAGGAAATACCTATGAGTTATTTTGTTACTAAGGGAATTGCCAACTCAAACCTTTTGAGTTCAATATAATAACAGTAGCTGCTGAGTTCCGATGGGACCACGTTTGTAGTGGGAGAATATTTTGATTGCTAAAGAAATGCGAGATTATCTTTCGATTATCGCAGGCATGAAGTGATATACTTGTGTAAAAGTTATATTCTCCAAAATAAATTGGTTGTTTTTTACATCATTTTCTTGAAAAAAACCCTAGCAGTTAGCACGAGCATTATACTAGTAGTATTAGTAGTAGTCTTGTGTAGCTTGTCCACCTAAGAGTAAAGTAGTTGCAACGTAAGATAGCTTGTGTGTACTTAAAGATTTAAGTAGAACGGTTAGGAAGGTTTGCACTCTTAAGTAGGCTAGCGTAAAACTCACTTCATCATTTGTTGTACTAATCGGTTTGATCAAGTGTTGTTCGTAGAAGTTTTTAATTAGACTATTCACCCCCCTCTAGTCTCTTTGGACCTATCAACTCCCTATATACATCGCACCAGCCGCGTTAGCAATGCAAGCAGGATTAGTATAGTGCTTATTACCTGCACCTAAATCCTGTGCGTAGCTCCAGATCAGCTCCGATGAGCAGCTCGATCCTGCAGGTCCCAGCAGACAGCTAGCCTCTCGTCGATTGATCATCGATCAGTCGGCATCTGTATAGAATTATATATAGATACACAGCACGGTCGAGCTAACGACAGTACGTACGTGCCTTGACAGGCATTATTCAAGCCCGCAGACCATTCCAAGAGCTCGGCTAGCAGTCACCTGGTTGTTCGTCGTCGTCATCCTCCTCGTGTGTTCGTGCGTCGACCACGTCGTCCGCTTCTTCTCGCGCCCCACCGGTACACGTTTCACTTCGACGGCCTGCGTGGTCAATTTTAGTTTCGTTCCTCTCCTGCCTGATGACACGCGCTAACTGACTGCTTGATGATGCATGATAAACACATGTAGCTCTGTTTGCTTCAACTTACCCGCCAGCATCACCTAATTATTTAGCAGTATTTTTTTCTCACAATTATCAGCCGATCAGCCATACAATTCAGTCAGCCGAATAGAGAGATCATGTAGAATGCAGAGGACGACGGTGAGACAACGAGGGTACTGGCTGCCGCCGGCTTTGCGACAGCCAGCCCCTACCGGCGGATTCCCCGCAGCGGCCGGAAGCCAGTTTAGAACAGGAGATTGCTGGGGATGAGGACGACGACGGGGCCGCCGCCGCCGCTGCCAGAACAAGACGACGGCTACGGCGATCGCACCCCCGCCACCGCCCCTTCAGTGACGCCAACCCAGCCAGACTGCTCATGTGCGTGTCTACCATATCGTCCCTTTGGACGTGCTCGATCCGTGCGACGTTGGCACGTTGCTCGGCGTTGTTACATGTGTAGCAGAAATTTTCAGGCCAGTCTCAATAGCGAGTTTCGTAACGTTGTTTTTAAGATTGTCATACCACTTAGAATAAAATAAAACTCGAATGAAACTTTACATTGAGAGTGAATATTTCATTCTATAGTTTTATTGACATTAAATTTCATGACTCATAAAGAGTTGATAATCGTATCCAGATGAAACTCACATTTTATCTCTGTCATTAAATACACTGTCATGCCATTGAATATGTCTATGTGGAAACATATTTAATATGAATGAAATTTAATTGAAACTCTCATTGAGACTAGCCTAATGTCAGCGATGTGCTTATGTGAAATTGTTGTTACTGTCATACAAAAGTCATTATTAGTTTTTTAATCGCAAAGAAAGAAAGAAAGTCAGCATATGTTCTTCCTCTAACATCATATTATTCCAGGGGTACTATTTATTTACGCGTCATTTGAAACTCCTCCACCTTTATCAGTTCTTGCAGAATTGATCCATTTCAACCTATATGCAGTTGTGGAGGGTTTGGTGGAAGAGAGTGCATGTGTGGCACAAGAGTAGAAGGCAACGTCGCTCAAAACGTGGATTAGTGCATATTTTAGGCTCTGTTCTTTTTGCCCCCAAATCAAAAGTAAATTGGCGTTATCAGTTTCAACTGCCGAAAGATGACAATTTGGTTTTATTAGGCACTGCATACAAACAATGATTATAAAATAAATTATAAGGACGCCATATTGAGGTTGCTTAAGAGTCGATTCATCATTATAATCAGTTGTCTTACCCTCTAATATATCAAAACGTGACATAAACATGTTATAGTTGTCATAAGATGTGTTGAACTGCAAGGTAGAAAGAAAGCAGGACGGGGATATGTATTGTGTTTTTGATGATTGAAAGTTGGAATACTTTATCGGTGGTGATCCTCTTGTTTAGTTGTAGGAGGTGGTCTTGTCCCATAGAAAACGAGTTTAAAACGCGTTATCTAGGTTTCTCACGTCAAAATAAATCTAAAATTGATTTGGAAATGAAATCAGTTCATATTCGGCAGGAAAATCAATCTTTTTGAGAGACTAAAGTCTAGGAGGTGTCACATCGAGTGTTTTATACTATTTAGGAGCATTAAAAATATAGACTATTTAGAAAACTAATTATGTAGATGGAGACTAATTTACAGGACGAAATTATTAAGACTAATTAATCTTTTATTAGCATATATTTACTGTAGCATCATATTGTAAGCATGGAACAGACTTGAAAAATTTGTCTCACAAAGTAGCTTCCATCTATGAAATTGATTTTTTTAATTAATCTATGTTTAATACTCCGAAGTAATATCTAAATATTTGATGTGACAGTGAGACTTTGGTAGCAAGAACAAAAAGATGCCGAACGACTCCAACAAGCCTTCCCGTTTCCACCCGCTTCGGGACAAGCAACATGAGATGTTAATTAGCAGCTGGGCTCTGTCCCGTTTCCTGGTATCGGGCCTTGTCATTGCTCTGACAGAATTCGGCCTAACACACATGTGATAAGGCTCTGTTTAGATCCAGTACAAATTGCAACTGCAACTAGTCACATCAACGTTGCGGCACATGCATGGAGTATTAAATGTAGACGAAATGTTTGCATGTTTGTACTTTTTGCATGTGCATCACGAGACGAATCTTTTAAGCCTACTTGGGCCATGATTGGACAAAAGTTGTCAAATACAAACGAACGTGCTACAGTGCAGAATTACAACTGCAACTGGGATCTAAACGGAGCCTAAGTCCTGAATGGATTAGCTAGTAAAATAGAGAAATTTTATAATGGTTGGAAAAAAATATGAGCCATCTATTGGGTGAGATCGAATGGTGAAAAAATACTAGGTATCTAACTAAAAGTACCTAAAGGTACCATAGATAGGATATTACCAAATTAGGTGGATCCAGGTACCAAAATATATGGGGTAATATCTATTTTTTATTTTGTATTTTAATTTCAAATAAGGGTAAACTGGTTATTTTACAGGTCTGTTGTTGGGCTGGGCTTTAGGCATGCCATGCCATACCCGACAGGCCACATGACTGAAGTCTGACCCCAAGTAAACTTTCGAATGTTGTCCAAGTCCTCAACTAGCGTCAGATATTTTGAGTGTACGTACTCCTCTGTAAGCCGGTGCTAGAGCTCCAATTGTGAACAAAACAAATTCTCTAATGAACTCTTCGTCTGGTTCTGACAAATTAGTAATCCTTTTCAATAGGTCACTAGTCCCTATTTTGTTCCCACTCGCATAAGCAATGGACAAGTTCATGTTTAGTTTTGATTTTGTCCCATTAAATACATCCAATCACTAGTAGAGAACATACTTGTATCTAATATCGGGTTTGAACTTTAATCCTGGTATTTTTTGTATTTGTGAGTAAAGGTGTCTTTAGTCCGATTCTAGCCACCAATCAGCACTAAAGCTCCCTGCTCAACTGGCTTCTGACACGGGCCGCTGTGGTGGGGGGCACCAACCGGAGCTAAAAGTCAATCTTCAGTCCCGGTTGGTGCCCCCAACCGGGACTAAAAGTCCCCTCGTATATAATAAGCTCCAAGATCCCCTCTTCCTCCTCTAATCCAAGTAAGCTCTGTTCTTCATCTTCCTTGTGTGTTCTTGCTCTGTTCTTCGGCCATCACACGATTTCTTCTACTTCTACATCGATTCTTTACTTTTACAGGTTACTAACTTCGTTCTCATACCTCCCGCACTTCTATATCTCATTTCATGGTCTAGAAATGATTAGGGATATGGATATGTACTATATTGTCTTTTATAGTGCATTTCTTGATTTGTGGCCATTTATGCTTATATTCACTTTATAGTTTGTATTTTTAGATGGAGGAAGCTTATAGTTGTTTATTTTAACTAGTATGCGTCTTTTATTTGTTTTTATATATAGCTTATTTCATGGTTTTGAAAAATAGAGAATTTTAGTATTTTTTTAATAAATCATTTTACAAATGAGGAATTTATATCAATTTATATAGTGTATTCTTTTTTATTTTTGGATATTTATGCTTAAATTTATAGAATTTTTGTATTCTACTCTTTTTTTTATCCGTGCATGTATTTTTCATGGAGTCACGGAGAGGTCGAGGGGATGAAGTGGAGAGGAAGGTCTGTTGGCCACTACTTGGGCTGGGCTTCTCGTATCAATCAGCCCGTGACGTCTAAAGCACACCCTCAAATCACTAAAATACCTACAACAATATATTTTTCATTTAATTACATAAAAAATAGAAAAATGTAAAAGTACCTAGAGGTAACATGGTACTTTCCCAACCACTATAAAATATCTCAGTAAAGTAAAGGAGTAGACAACCATGAACGATTATAGATACTTTTTTGTTATGATTTTTTTATTAATAAAAGTTTTTTTAAGAATAATTTAAATTTATTTTTTTCTATAAATTTTTTGTGATCAAATTTAGAGTTAAAAAAGTCAAACGATTTATAAATTGATACGGAGAAAGTATTTTTCTCCGGAAAAAAGAACAGCCGTCTCCTAGTTCTGTTCTTTCACTCCTTTCTTGTGCTCCAATCCGATCCCTGCTAACCAGCTGTACTCACGCATATCTAGGTCCCAGATATGGTGATGATGAGGAAACCTACAAAAGGATTGCATGATCATCGTACAGCAAATTCCACCATAGTGCACACACTGATTAATTTTATCAATCATTTGGGAATACGTTATGATTTGTGAACGGCCGACAGATGATGGATAGCTTTCCATGAATCTGTCGCTATATGGGAATATGGTTTCTTGAACTGACAAATGATTAGGCACGGCCGGTTACCACACTGCAGTCTTTCTAAAGAACTGATAGGTAATAATCATCTGGGCTTCATTTGAAATGCAAAATATTCTCTTACAATCCAGTGATATTTTAAGGTGCGTTTGACAGGCATTATGATTATCCAAACTGTTTCACCCTCTTAGAAAAAGAATCACTACCAAAGTACTCGTAAAAACTAAAGAAAAACAGAGGAATCCCTACATACAGTTCCAGGATTCAATTCAGCGTGCGAACCAGAAACTTTCCCTGAGGGGCGGGATTACAAGAATTCTGAAGGAACCACCATTCCTATACTTTTGCTCCTGTAGCAGCATTTGGAATGTAGGATTACTCACTTCCTTTCCAAAGAAAAATTTTCTGTACTAAATTTCGGAGGAAAACTTTCCTTTCCAGTTCTACGACTTTTGGTTTTCTTGTTTCGAAGGAAAATAAACATCCAGTTTTATCTCTTGGTTTTCTTTCTTTCTTTCAGGAAGTCCATTGAAGCATTGCCAGGCATTGTTAATCTTGTATATGAAAGACTAAAGACTAATATATATGTTAAAACTTATACTCTCAACTTTGAGCATGGCTTACATTCGTTCCAAACGCCAATGTTTTGTATTTCTGCGTTCCAAACAAGCCCTGATTCTTTTAAATAAACAATAAAGCACAAAGGGTTTCTATGAGATAGTCAGAGTTAGGGCCTGTTCGGTACTTCAGTTACAGTCGAACGAGCCTAGGAATTATTCCAATTTATGAAGCTTATTATACAAATTTAGCTAGTATTTCCTTTTCTAAAAAAAATAAAAATTAGCTAGAATTTCAGCCGGGAAATTTTCCAGGTACTTGTTTCAGGAACGAACAAGGCAGTCTATCTAAAAACATATATCTTTAAGAAACTGAATTCCTGCCAAACATGCCTCCATAATTGTCCAAACAGGTCCTTGGCCTCTTTATCATTTTCTGAAGTTCCTGTGCCATTTTCTTTGGATATAATCCGCATCCACGGCCAGCTCAAGCGTCCCCCAGGTCAACTGATGAATCTAACACCATTTAGCTAATCTTAATCTCAACTAAAAACCCGCGCACGAGCCGCAACTATCGACTAAATACGTTTCACCAGCCCCATATATCAGCATCAGGGGAACTATACAAATATATATACACTACCATCACCTACTAGCCAGCCTGCAGTTCGGTGGTCGATCAACGATCAACACCAAGTACATTAACATGCCCAAGCTAGCCAACGAGGCTCCCAGCTGAGACGCTTTCAAGTTCCAAAGGCTCACGACGACCTGGCCGCCATGAGTCGCAGCAGGTTCTTTGCTTGGATGCTCGTGGTCGCCGTCGTCGTCCTCGTGTGGTCTTGCACCGCCACCGCCACAGCACCCTGCTCCTCGCGTCCTCTCGGTATATTAATTCCGGTGACTAATCATGTTCTGGTTTGGATTTCTAGGCGCCAGCGTCAACTAATGTATGTCTGAAATGTAGCTGCTGCTGCTGCGGATGGGGACGCGAGGGACGACGAGCCATGGGCCGCTGGAGGTGCCGTCGCGGCGGCCGGCAGCGGCAGCGGCGGGGCCTCCCGTGGCCAGAGGGAGATCTGGAACAGGCGGTCTTTGGGTGACAGGTCGGTGTTTTGGCCGCCGTCCCCGCTGTGGAACAGCCCCAGAACGATGCCCGCGGCCCCGCCGCCGCTGGTGTGATGTCGAGCTGGACTGGCCATCTGCTGTCTGCTGCCGCGACCTGGGAGTCTGGGACTGCGAGGCCGTTTCTCTTCTGGGGTGTCGGCGTGTGGCGTGCTTCACCGTTCCTGTTGACGTGTACAAATGCAATTAATAATAGCGGATAACCCCGTGCTTGGCAAGGGCAGCTGAGCAGGAAGTTGATACACATCATTGAGTTGTATGCTTCTCTTGCATGAGGTGCATAAATTAAGTAACACTGTGAAGAACAGAACATATCAGATATGTACTATGTAAGACTGTCTCCAATAATGTGATGTATATGTAAAATGGGTTATGCATAGTCTATATGTGTCCAAAAACCATGCCCCAACGGAATACCCAAACCGAGCAGGCATTTTGCCTACGCGCGCAGCCAGGAGGAAAATATGCGTTGCCCCTATCGATGACGCAATCGATGGCAACGGTGAGCCCGTAGGAGGAGAGCTCGTGGCGGCGTAGCCTGGGGTTCGCGGCGAGCCCATGACAGCGAGGTAGAGGACAGCAATGATGAAGACGGTGCGGAGACGGACTGCGAGGTAGAGGACGACGCGGATGAGGACGGCAAGGTGGAGGATGACGCAGAGGACAGCGAGGTAGAGGCGGAGGGGGACGGCGTGTCGGCGTGCGAGATGGGCCCGCGGCGATGCGGCCTGGCGGGACCGCGGCGAGCCATGACAGTGAGGTGGAGAACGGCGCGGAGGACGACACGGAGGCGGACTACGAGGTGGAGGATGGCAAGGTGGGACGTGATGGCGTGCGAGGCAAGCCCATGGCGGCACGCCCTGTTGGATCCATAGCGAGGCACAACCGCGTGACGAGAGGAGCCCATAGCAGCATGGCATGGTGGCTTCGTGGTGGCGTGCCTGGAGCCGCCATGGTGGATCTTGGCCCCGCCGATCCTCATCCTCATCCTCGCGTAGAGGAGCCGCCATGGTGGAGGAGCCGCCAGGTGTCCGTCGGACCGCGGGGGAAGGGCGCGTTGGTGGTGCATCGGAGCCGACGAGCTATACGGGAGGAACGGCGGCGTGGGGTGGAGGAATGGCGTGCAGGAGAGAGGATGAGGAGAGAGTGATCAATTATTGAGGAAGCTATTGGAGACCGCATGTTTTGGGTGGGTTAACCTTTTACCGTGCATAACCCAAACAAGGCAATAGGTCTCATGTTTTGTATCGTATTGTTGGAGTCAATCGAAGGGTTATCATAAATGAAGGTATGTGGGATCTTGTATAAATGAAGGTAGGGACCGGGATGACATAATAGCGCAAATTTAGGGACCGCTAGCGTACTTTACTCTATAAACAAATTGCAGGTTAGCAAAGATACTGAACACACGCCCTAAAATATAAGTATCACCGCCATGAACCCATGACGTTTGGCTCCGGATGATGGAACCAAACCTAGACAGGCTAATATCTTGTTGGAAAGCCATGGCGAAATTGTGGGTGTCGCTTGCCAAAACACCTGTAGTGCTTGCTTCCTTCTGCCCATTGCTCTTCCATTACATGATGTAAAATATGATTCTCAAAACAGGCAACAGCAGTCCATTACATGATCAGCTTCCAGTGGGCCATTATATTCAGAGCCTGAAGTAGTGGCCGAAATAATAGACATTGAACAATAAAGGATTATAATTAGTGTCAATGTAAATGAACAACTTTGCTAGATGGAGCTGTTGAACGTGTTAACATGCTCATTTATGATGTAAAAAAAAAGACTTGACCAGGGGGAGAGACGCCCCCCTAATTTTCATCTTAAGAAGATGGTACCGCGACTCGAACCCGGGCTGGCTCAGCCAACCGCTTCTCTGGCGAGTGGTGCTGACCAATTGCACCGTGAGAGTGCTGGCTCATTTATAATGTTTCAAGGAAAATTTAAAGTGAAGGCTATCTGAGATTATGTATCTATCACCCGAGGTCCATAAGCTATACAGAGAAAACTATCAGATCTGAAAATTGACATAAAACTTTCATATCTGAAAGTTATTAAAAAAGAAACTCAGACATAGATTATATGCGCCGACAAAACCCTAAGTTGATAATAATGTATATCTTTGTCCATTCGTATCATGTTTCGGCTAAGATTCATACTGATCTTTGAAATAATTAAAAAGAATGATGACACATTTGGTAGAGTTTCTAATATAATTGGAGAGGGGAATAGCAGTTAACTCTATATGTATAATAAGGCTAAGATGGAAACCGGATATACTGGTTGAGCCTGAAGACTTGATTTTTCAGGTGTAGGAAAACTTTGACTCATGATTTATAATTTGATAAATCAGTAAGATTGCAGTAGAGGACATAGATCACTTTGTGAAGCACAAATTATGGAGAACAATTGAAATAGTTTCATAAATCACAGTGCTTGACTTGACTTGAAGCGCCTAATATGATTTCATTATCAAGACAATGAGTTGGATCAAATGGCCACAGCTGATAAGTTTGACATCCTTATATAATCTTTGAATTGCAGGCTGACTAAATATACCCTACGGTCTTTATCCCAGTCTAAACAACAAGCATCTGAAAACCATGTTCACTTGAGCTACTTTTAACTTATTTCTCTCATAACAAATCAGCCGCGGGCGAGTGCGAGCACATGGGAGCCTAGCGGGCCCATGCGCTCGTGCTCTCCTGCGAGGCGGTAGCGCAGTGCAGAGCTCGCGCTTGTGCTCACCCACATGGCAGCAGGGCAGAGCACGCCGTGTGCTCGCTCGTGAAGAGGCGGGGCAGGGCGGAGCCCGTGTGCTTGCCAGTGGCGGAGCAGCCAGCAGAGCTCGCCAGTGAGTCCCTTTCTTTTTCTTCTTCCTCAACTCCGGTAGGTCCCCTTGTCATTCTTCTCACGCTCACCTATGCTCATCTTCCCTTGCCGATGTGCGCCCGTGGAGCTCGTCCCACATAGGACAACTCTGTCCGTCAAAAAAGAGGAGCAGGAGTCACAACTTCTAGAGAACATATTCCCTAGTGGGATGGTCCCGTTTCTCCTTTATCCTTCAACCAAACACCAATTTGAAGTGGGATATCCCACCTGAGACGTTCCTATTCCTCAAACCAAACACTACCTAATCTTATGGGTGGACCCTGATCCCTTTATTATTGGCTTGCACCGACCTTTTTAAGTCCAAGCTCATTGCAATCCACCATGGACCTTCACCTCCACGCTTCACTACTCCACCGTGGGGGATTGGCTCCCTATACTTTGTGTGCATCCTTAGCCACACAGAACCATGTTGTAGGGGGTGGGCTCCCTCTTCTTTGTGTTCTTGGTTACATATATAATAAGTTACATAATAAGACATACAATCACCGACTCCTTTGCTTTGCATTGTGTATCGCTTGAACCATAGATCTTTTTTTATATAAGGATTAATGTATGATGGTGGTGTAGCAGAGTGGCCAAAATGAAGCGAGTAAATAGCAAATAAAGCAATATCATGAAATAAGGTTGTGGAGGAAAGAGACTGCTAATGGAATTCACTTGAACCATTTTATAGGTTGACATTGGGACAACAATTCGTTGAACAAAAGTTTTGACTGTAGAGGGACGATCTAAATGGACCATTTTATTCATATTTTAGATCAAATATAGATAGTTAGATAATTTTGATTTTATTTTACAAACTATATATTTAACGTGGAGCTAGAAACATGCAAAATGTACCCTTAGAATAGGATTTAGAGCACGAGAGATGTCAGGGTTAGGGATAAAATCTATCTATATCTGTAACTACAACTATATCTATATCTCTATCTGCATCTGTATCTATATCTATATCTGTATCTCTAATGTATAATTAAAGATTTAATTGATTTTTTTGTCTATCTTTATTTGGTCTAGAGCCAAGGTGACAAGGTCCATTCTTATTTTACTTAGAACAGCGCATGTCCAACAATAGTACGAAGTCAAGTTGATTCTAAGATGAACCCAGAGATGATGCGGAGTTTGATTCCAAAACATGTCAGAACATATGACAATCGTTGAATAAATTTGTGAGCCGCAAATCCTACGTGCAACAATCTAGTATAAGTTTAATTACAATACACGGATATATATTCGCCAGTAAAATTTTAAAATAAATATAGTTGGATGAAGGTTATAATAATGAACTTACATAAAAGATAAACAAAATATAATTTGCTCGTTAGGATTAACCCACTCGAGTAAGACGTTTTTGCTGAAAAAAAAAAGAGAATATATAATACACGAGATGCGAACTTAAAACTGGCAAACACTCGCACACTCTGTACTCTGCACGTCTCACTCTCGCGGTCTCACCGCCTTCTCCCTCCATCGAGAGCGCCCCGTCCCTTCGCCGCGCGCCGCGCCATGGCCGCGCCGTGCAGCCGCGGCGGCGGTGGCGACACGCTGACGCTGGTCCTCGTGGCCGTCTCCGCGGCGTTCCTCAGCTACAACGTGTTCATCTCCTTCAACTCCTCCCTCCAGTCCCTCCCTTCCTCCTTCCCCACCGCCACCGCCTCCTCCTTCTCCTCCTCCCGCCGCTTCGGCGCCGCGAGGTCCGTCAGGCGGAGGGCGTTCCACACCGCGGTGACCGCGTCGGGGTCCGCGTACAACACGTGGCAGTGCCGCGTCATGTACCACTGGTTCAAGCAGGCACGCCGGGCGCCCGGCGGCGGCGAGATGGGTGGGTTCACCAGGATCCTGCACTCCGGCAAACCCGACGAGTTCGTCGACGAGATCCCGACATTCGTCGCCGACCCACTCCCCGATGGGGATCAGGTATTGTTGTTTTTGTTTTTGTTTTTGCTTCACGAAACGGCAAAGTTCGACAGGTTTCGTTGCTTTCTTGGTTGGTGCTCTCTGTTTTGCTGTTGCTGGTTATTTGGAATTGTGGACAAATGTTTTTTTTTTCTCGAATAGGCAAGTGTTGCATATCATTGCATTAAGAAGATAGAGGTTTTAAAGTTACAGGCTGTTGAAACCGCCGCGATTTTGGAAAATTGTGGACCAATGTAACTGTTCAAATTATACGAAATCGAGAAAATGCCTACTCCTATGTTTCTCAAGGAGTCAAGGTGGAATTCCGTGATTTAGTTGATATTTCAATTTTCAAAAAGGTACATGCAAGACATTTCAGTTTTTCATGATATCAGTTGATATCTGAGTATCGTCGCCCCCAAAAAAAGTTGAAAAGTGTTAACTGAGTAGCAGAAAAGTGAGAACCTCAGACCTTACATTTATTTCTTGGAGTACCTAGCATCTAGCGTGGTTCCCTTTGTTGTTGTTGTTATTGTTGTTGCTGCAAGAGGATTACACTGCTTGTAGGATATCATATGGTGAAAATGCTTGTAATGTCAGCCTTGTAAACATGACTGGACCCTGCTGATACCAGCTTTTCATCATATTGCGTCTGAAGAAAATCATCGTTGGTGTAGACTGTAGTAAGCCAGTTGCTAGTAATGGTCAGCTACTCAGCTGTAGCTATGTCATCATGGCGGCCTATTGTGAACTGCAACTGTTGCTGCTTTTCTGTATCCTGTCCATTGCTCATTTTTCGTTGTTGCAAAGTAATCTGATGAATTACCAATTCGAGTTTTGTTCAAAAAGAATTAGCAATTCGAGAGCATACAGGAATTTGTGGCTCAATTTTACTACTAGAAACTACATGCTGCTGGAATTTTCTCCTAACAGTGTTCATAATCTCAGGGATACATCGTTCTTAATAGGCCATGGGCATTTGTTCAGTGGCTCCAGAAGGCAGATATAAAGGAAGAGTAAGTTATTTTGCGAAGCAATAATCACCCTCCAGGGTCCAGACTCAATAGCTAGTTAATTTCATAATATGTGCAGCTATATCTTGATGGCAGAGCCAGATCATATAATTGTCAAGCCTATCCCAAACTTGTCCAGAGATGGTCAGGCAGCAGCTTTCCCTTTCTCTTATATTGAGCCTAAAAAACATGATAATGTGTTGCGTAAGTTCTTCCCTGAAGACAAGGGGCCAATCACTAAGATTGATCCTATAGGAAATTCTCCTGTCATTATTGAGAAGGTGAGCTATTTTCTTCTTGAATGTATCCAAAGCATCTAGTTGAAATTACAGAACTGATCCTATTACTTCCTCCTCCTTTTTACTAGGAATCTCTTGGAAGGATTGCACCGACATGGATGAATGTTTCAATAGCAATGAAAAGAGATCCTGACACAGATAAATCTTTTGGCTGGGTTCTTGAAATGTAACGTCCTGACGATCAATTTCTTATTGTCTAAAGCTTTTGGTCTGTTTATGCATCCCGAGTTCTATGCTACTTCATTCGTAATGTGAGTAGGTATCTAATTATTTGTTGTATCGTGTTTCTGGGAACAGGTATGCATATGCTGTGGCATCTGCTCTCCATGGAGTAGGCAACATCTTATACAAGGACTTTATGATTCAGGTTTGGAGTTCGGTTGATTATATCATGTCGCCATCCACATCAGAAAGTTGTGCAGCTCTGTTCTTAGATGATAATTTGGTTCTGTTTTCAGCCACCTTGGGACTTGGAAGTTGGTGATGCTTTTATTATACATTATACTTATGGATGTGATTATGACATGACGGTATGCGATTCATATTATGAAGCAGAACTTCAGGGAGTATGACTCATGATTCTATTCTTATAGCATGTTCTTCTTTGCAATAGGGTAAGCGGACTTATGGCAAAATTGGAGAATGGAGATTTGACAAGAGAGCATACGAAGATAAACCTCCACCGAGAAATTTGACATTACCACCAAATGGTGTACCTCAAAGTGTGGTATGGTTCTGTTCTTTGCAAATGTTTAGCATTTTGTTTGAATATTTGTGTAACATTTCATTCGGATGTGAAACAATATTTCCTTGGCAATCTAAGCTTTCAAGTACTAGTATGAAATTGTTAGTATATTATTTTTTTTGAAAAACCAAATTGTTAGTATATTATGGTACATGAAAAGCGGAAGGAAAAGGTATTATACAGCCAATTAGCCATTGAAGTTGCAATAAGGAGGATCACTGAAGCACTTAAGGCTACTATGAGATAATTAAACATTCTGTATGTTTTATCACAGAATTATATAAGACATTTCTTTATGATAAAAAGTTGTTTGTCCATAAATCCAACAATTTTCTTCTATTGTTGAGATATTTTAGTGATACAGAACATGGCTATGATTCTTTGCTTCTGCCCCAGTTTGCTATACTCTTCAACTCTTGTAAAAGTTATTAACCCATGCGATGGATTTTTGTGTTGTTCACAGGTGACACTTGTGAAAATGGTCAATGAAGCAACAGACAGCATACCAAACTGGGACTCTTACGCTGCGATTTGACCTTTTACAAGTTTGGCTCACAATTTAGTTTGCCAGAGATATTTCCATGCCAGCGGACTTTGATACATGATAATTGCCAAACATAGAAGATGAGTGGATGATACCGTGGAATGCATACAGGGTTTAACCAGAGGCTGCCAGCTCCTTACCTTTTCTGCTTGAATTTTCCTGAGAATGTCTGGGGCAATGCCACTGTATTTTTATTTATTTTGTCAAGCACATGCACATGGGCACATGACAATTGACACACTACTCCTTATGTCAAACATGCACCTTTGGTGAAAGTTGCAATGTAGAGGACTGGGAGATGTGTGTGCTGGTTATGAATGTGCTTAGGCACTGCTCTTACAAACACAAGCCTTGGGTTGGAGATGTGTGTGTGAATCTGCTGCGTCCAGCTTCAGAAACAATGTGTGCTCTTGGGTTGGAAACTTGGATCTGGGAGTGCGAAGTCTGAATCTGAACATCCTTTGCCTCCTGTTCTTCAGACTACAGAAAACTAGAACTCCATCTTGTGCACTGTGCAACAGCAAAATACTGAAGGCCCTGTTTAGATCCACTGCAAATTGCAATTGCAACTAGTCACATCAATGTTGAGGCACATACATGAAACATTAAATATAGACGAAATATTTACATGTTTGTACTTTTTATATGTACATCACGAGACGAATCTTTTAAGCCTACTTAGGGCCATGATTGGATAAAAATTATCAAATACAAACAAACATGTTACAGTAGTAAAATTGCAACTGTAACTGGGATCTAAACACACCCCGAAGAAGGTTGTGAGAGAAGTGCAACTGTGCAACGGAGTCAAAGGTCCTTGCTTTTGCTTGTCACTCCTCCAGGTCCAGGGTCGTCGTCGTCTTTACTCGTCTCCCTCGATGCCAGATCTCACCTCCCCCTTTCCTCCCATGCCCTCAAACCTCCCTCCTCAGTAGCATCCGCCGCTCCGATGGAAGCCGCGGCGGCCGCGGCCGCGCCGGCGCGGGGCCTCGGGCGGCACCAGTACGCGGTGCTGGCGCTCACCTTCGCGTCGTACGCGTCGTTCCACGCCTCCCGGAAGCCGCCCAGCATCGTCAAGGCCGTGCTCTCCGCGGACTGGGCACCCTTCTCGGGCGCCCGGGGCCCGCACCGCCTAGGCGAGCTGGACGTCGCCTTCCTCTCCTCCTACGCGCTCGCCATGTTCGCGGCGGGCCACCTCGCCGACCGCGCCGACCTCCGCCGCCTCCTCGGCGCGGCCATGCTCGCGTCCGGGGCGGCCTGCGCCGCGCTCGGCGCCGCCTACTTCCTCGACGTCCACGCGCTCGCCTTCTTCGCGGCCGCGCAGGTCGCCAGCGGCGTCGTCCAGTCCGCCGGCTGGCCCTGCGTCGTCGCCGTCGTCGGGAACTGGTTCGGCCACGCCTCCAAGCGCGGCACCATCATGGGGGTGTGGAACTCGCACACCTCCGTCGGGAACATCGCCGGCTCGGTCCTCGCCGCGGCCGTGCTCGAGTTCGGATGGGGTTGGTCCTTCCTGGTTCCTGCGTTCGTCATCACTGCGCTTGGAGTTGTTGTTCTGGTGTTCTTGGTCGCTCACCCGAGCGAGGCTGGCTTAGAGGTGGAGGCAATGGAGGTCGAGATGAATGGGGATGGTGGGGAGGAGGTAGGGCTCCTTGGGGAGGATAAGAAAGAGGCCAATGAGGATGACGAGTTCGAGCTGGAAATGGGATCACAATTGCCAACGGCAATCGGGTTCCTAGAGGCATGGAAACTGCCTGGCGTGGCGCCATATGCATTCTGCCTATTTTTCTCGAAGCTCGTTGCCTACACCTTCCTCTACTGGTTGCCATTCTATATCAGGAATAATGGTATGTGCTCATTTGTTCATACATTTATTTTTGTATTTATCACATTGACAATGTTAGGGTATGTGCTTGTTACTTGATCATAGTTCTCAGTTAAATTTGATGGTACTGTATTTCCAAGGATTGGGCTGTTAAAATATCAGTCAATGAGTTTTGTTCTTGCTAGCGATTGCAGTTTCATGTTTGAGAGCAGATAGATGATTCTTATGGTTTCAATCAGTTGAATTGTTAGATACAATCATCAAACAGTCCGAATTTGTTTTTCTACGAAACCTTGTGTTATATATTGTGAGTTGGAACAGAGTCACCTTTAGTTATTTTTCGGGCTCCCTTTATTAAGCATAGCAAATCTGTTGATAATATGAACCGGTTCAAGAATAGCAAATCTGTTGATAATATGAACTTGCTTTAGCCTGTTCTTAAGTTTCTAATAATATGCCAACCTTATGCATTACCTCATCTAGAGACTCAAATGAGGTGGTTCCACAAGCCAAACACCCCATTATTGTTGATTACATTCTTTTGCTTGCATTTTAATTGGTGATCGAAATTTCATATGAATTGTATTTGTGTACATCTATTATTATGGGTACCAAATTTTCTTGGTAGAGAGAGTAGAGTTTGACACAAGTAACTTTCAACATACCTTTTTCCGCACGGTAAAACCAAATTTCATTACTTGGCAACAACGAAATTACAGAGTGTTTTGCAACAGAATATACCCTCCCTTACCGACCGCAAAAATGCCGGAAGAAACACAAAGGGTTCACCCAATTGGCACCAAATCGATTTACTGCTACTAATATCGTTTAAGCCACATCACCAAATTTAACGGTTCAATACAAGTAACTTTCAACATACCTGTCCTTCCATTCCAAGGTTAAAACTTTGAAATGTCTAATTTCAGAAATTAGAAGATTGCTTTTGTTTGGATGTATTGCTTCTGTAGAATTCATTTGTGGTTCAGTCATTTTCAATTTAGCATGAAACGTCATGGAGTTGTTATTTTTGCTTGATGCCAACCTATTGTTTTGATTTTGCAGCCGTAGCAGGTCAGTTCTTGTCACACAAGGCTTCTGGAATTTTATCAATTGTATTCGACATTGGAGGTGTCTTAGGAGGGATTTCGGCTGGTTTTCTCTCAGATGCCATAGGTGCCCGTGCAATAACATCAGTTCTGTTCCTCTTGCTATCAATCCCGGCACTCATTGTGTACCGGACATACGGAAGTATATCCATGCACCACAACATTGGTCTCATGTTCCTCTCTGGTTACTTTGTGAATGGTCCATATTCCCTTATCACCACAGCTGTAGCAACTGATCTTGGCACCCAAGACGCGATTAAGGGAAATTCACGGGCCCTGGCAACAGTTTCTGCGATAATTGATGGCACTGGTTCTGTTGGTGCAGCTCTGGGCCCCTTGCTTACGGGTTACATTTCAACTAGAGGATGGAATAGTGTATTTTTCATGTTGATTGTTTCTATATCACTTGCCATCCTGTTTTTGATACGGTTGGCAAAGGATGAGATAGTAGCCAAGCTTAGCACATGAAATTGAAGTAGTAATATATGTTGAATCGGGGATGCTTCAGATGTCAGGTTGTAGGTACTTAGCAGCAGGATGAGATAGTTAGGCCATTTCTTCCGTCATGTATTTATTAGATTGGTTGTTTATTGTCACTAGTAGACATGCACGTGTCTATAGAAAAATAATAATAAGCAATAGGGGAGTAGCAATGCTATTTTCAATGATTCTTCACCACCGTTCTCCCCTTTGTCATGTTCATCTTCAGAAAACTGCAATGAGAAAATATACGCATTTAAATTTGTTGAAAATTTATAAAGTTACATACTCAGCCCCGTTTGGATCATTGAAATTGAATTCATTTTAATAATTATAATTTGGGCACATATTAATTAAACTAATAGAATTATATATGGAATATATTTGTATATTATTGTTAGCAATATAAGAGAGACACTTATGCATGTATAATTTGGACACTTATATTTGTATATTATTGCTATCCCACACTTGTGTTCTAACCAAACGCGATGGACTGTGTGGAAGCATACATAGTTGCGAGAATGCATTTCTAGATCTGAATTAAGACAGAGTTCAAAGCACAAACATCAGCCAGCTACTGGTTCACTTCACAGTTCACCTTCACACAAGCATGCATGCATGGCGACAAATCAAATGCGAGTCGATGGAAGATCGGAAGAAGCTTCCCAAACAAGCAAATGCGAATCTATGTTCCAGAATCATGCATGTTTTTCAGTCGCCGTTGAGGTCGATCTTGAGCGTGTCCAAGGCTCGTTCCCCTCTCGTGAACCTCTCGAACAGAACCGCCAGATACTCCTTGGTCGTCGTCTTCCTGTACCGTCTCGGCCTCTTGTCGTCGTCCACCAGCTCCGGCAGGGGCTCGATCTCCTTCTCCTGGTCCAGCGTGTAGAACATCGCCAGCGACACCCGGTCGCTCTCCGCGTTCGTCACCGCCCTGTGCACGGGGCTCCTGAAGAACCCGTTGCTCATGATCTGCATAATAATTCTTACAGATCAACAACATAATTCCACATCTGCACACTCTTCGACGACGAACACGATATAGCATCATCGTCTACCTCTATTACGTCCCCAACAAAGACCAGCAACGCGTTGGGAGCGATGGGCACGTCGTACCAGCCGCCGGCGCCGGTGCCGCCGGGCTTCTGTACCTGGAGCCCGGTGACGGCGTCGTCGATGAGGATGGTGATCACGGAGGCGTCGGAGTGGGGCTTGAGGCCCAAGACGCGGTCGGGCTCGGGGCACCGCGGGTAGTAGTTGAACCTGGCGTACGTCACGGCGGCGCCCTCGTCCATCATGCCGGCGAGGCGGCGCTCGTCGTGCAGGCCGAGCAGCCTGGCGACGCCGGCGAGCACGGCGCCGGCGATCTCCCGGCACCGGGCGGTGTACTCGCGCAGGGCGCCGCTGAAGGCGGGAGGCCGCGCCGGCCAGAGGCTGTGCACGATCCGGGACTCCGGCTCCACGGCGAGGTAGAGCCTGTCGCACCAGTCCAGCACCTGGTCCTCCGACACCACCATGTCGTTGCCGTACCCTTCGAACCCGAACTCCTTGCCGCCGACGCCGGTTGCCAGGTTGGAGTACTTCTGCTTCTCGTCGAGCGGGAGGTTGAAGAAGCCCCTCGTCGCTCCCATCATCTCGGCGAGAAGTCCCGGATCCATGCCATGCCCGACTGCCTGGACAGACAGAGCTTGTCTGAGTCTTGGCCGCCGCGGCCGGCGGCGGCGGCCGGTGATACGACTGATATACGAGTGAACGAGAAGAAAAGAGATACCAGGAAGAGGCCCCAGTTCTGTAGGGCGGACAGCAGCCTGGTGGCCTCGTCGGCGACGGCGGCGTCGTCTCTGGCGGACAGCCGGCTGAGGTCAACGATAGGGAATGGGCTCGGGCATGGCGGCGGCGGCGGCCATGGCTGGACGATCTTGCTCACGGACCACGTATCGGCTCGGTGGCTCCTGCACGCCGGCGGCGGCGAGCTCCTGAACGATCGGCGGTATCTTCCACGGTTGGTCGCCGGCCATGCTTGCTTGCTTGCCCCAGCGGACAATAGACTACTGTAGTCAGTGATCCTCACCTACCGTCTCCGTGTCCATTAGCCCGTTTTTTCTAGGACTTTATTTATTTGCACCTAACTAAATGAGGCCTTGACTAGCAGTGGGAGGCTTTATATTTCAAGGATGCGGACAACGGACATGGATGACCACTCCGTTTAAAAAACAGAAGTGTAAAGTTTCACGCTTCCCAAAAGTCAAAAATATCTTCAGTAATTTATTAGGACTATACAGATAGAGTATATCCAGTCCAAAAATAAATGTAATTCTTATATCAGGAGGAGTCAAACACTTCAACTTTAACCAAATATATTCAAGAAAATATTTATATTATAATACATAATTAGTGTCATTAGATATACCGTTAAATCTATTTTTATAATAAATTTATTTAGAGATAAAATATTGCTAATATTTGCTACAATCCTAGTCAAACTTAAAAAAAATAACCAGCATGATTACTATAGCAACACCTAATTTGGGATCGAGTGAGTAAGTCGCATGCTTCCCGAAAGTATAAAAAAAACTCCACATTTTAATTAGGTCTGTAAATTGTCAAATTATAGATTATTTGATCCATGAAAAACGAGACTTCCATTCTTCTAAGAACAAAGAAGAATATAGAATATGAGCAGGAAACCGCGCGTTGCCGGCGGGCACAATAGAACAAACTGAAAAAAAGGCAAGCAATGTCGTATAATTATAAATTAGGACACTTAACAACTGGCTGACAACAATTTGATTGAAATAACAACAGTGATATCCTATCTGTTTTTCTAGGAGCAAGATTGATCACTAAACATTGAAATAGAACTTATAAGTTGGCAATAGAAAGTTATTTCTGAAACCTGAGACCATTGGAGGTAGTGTCCAGAAGGCACATACAAAGAGAGGCTATGAAATTAAATAGAGTAACATGAATCATAAATATTTTGTAGATGCCTCTTGTTAAACAGAGAAAATATTTTGTACTGTAATTACAAAGCACTTCTGTAACTAAGGAAACTGCTCCTTGGATCATGTGAAAAATACATCAAACACATGGATTTTGACGGCAATCAAGTCCTCTGGCAATTACACTACAACCTATGAAATGCTTTATTTTGGAGTTATATTGCAATATTTGAATTATTGGTGCTTTTTATGTTGGGTGCAACAAGGGACTGTGTTGTTGAGATTATGGATTGTGAAGTGCAGAGATACTCCATAGATATCAAAAATAAATGACCCATGAATTTCTTAGTTAAGGGCGTGCTCATAAGATATCAAAATTAATGTAGTCTATCCATGTTGCGTGCATGTTGGTTCAACGATTGGCGTGCTCGTAAGATATCAAAATTAATGTAGTCTATCCATGTTGCCTGCATGTTGGTTCAACGATTTCTGATTATTAATTAATTTTCTTCATAACTAAAGGTTGATGCATTATTCATAGTTTAGTCAAGATTTATGAACATTTATATTTTCCATACAACTTTGTTTTAATGCAATACTATGGATTTGATTGAGGATAGTTGACATTAATATGCACTCCGGCTCTACATCATGTGTGTCCTATAAATAGAACTGCTCAGTGCAAACGGCTTACAACAAAGGCTATGTGCTAGAAAAGAAGTTATAATTGGTCCTTGTACCATCATCGTTGTCCTGGTGCATGATGTCTCCAAAAGCAATGCTTCAACTCCTAGTTTTTTCTTTAGCCTTTGCCATGTTTACCACTCATCAAGCCTGGGGTGAGAAAGACTGTTATCATCAGAAAGATTCGTTTAAGCACGAGTGCAGCAAAACCATCAAAATTAATGAGCCCTATGAACCTCCAAGCGATGAGTGCATTTATGCTGTCAAACTATCTGACATGATTTGCATTTGCCGTATTCTCACCCACGAAGACGAGAAGGAAATAGATGTAAAAAAGGTTATTCGTCTTGCAGCGGAGTGCTACAGGCCAATTCCAGTGGGAAGTAAATGTGGATGTAAGTATTCGACAATATTCATATTCTTATATTCTTATATTGTTAAAAAAAATGTTTGGTATAATATAAATGTACCTAAATGCTACTATTAGAGCGCGTGCTCGCGACGCTCGGCGCGCACACCAGCGCGGCCGCCCGATGCGTGCAGGGGCGAAGCTGGCCGTCCGATGCGCTCGCTGCTGAGGCCCGCGCTCGCATCAGCCTGCGCATGCTCGCCGCCACCGCCTGCCGGAGAAGAAGCACCGCCGGCGAGCCACGCCACTCTTCTTCCCCAACTCCGGCGGGGCACAGAAGGTCCGGCCGGGGGAGGAAGGCCGGCCAGGCGGTGGGGAGGAGGGCGGGCGGCCATTAGGGTCCTGGCGGCGGGGGAGGCGGCCGGGAAGGTAAGGGGCGGGGGAGCTCGTCGCCGGAGTTGGTGAAGATGACGGCGAGCTCGGTTGCCGGTCAGGGGGGTCGGGGGTGGGGAGGGGGAAGGGAAAGAGGAAGGCCGCCACGGCGCGGTAGGGCCTCGCCGGAGCTCCGGCGAGGCCCTACCGCCCTAGGTCGCCGGAGCTCTGGTGAGGCCCTACCACGCCGTGGCGGAGGGCGGCGGGCGGCAGGGCGGTGGGAGGTGCTCGAGGCGGGGGACTCACCGGAGCCGAGCTCGACGAGGCGGTGGGTGACGCGCCGGAGACGGAGAGGATGAGCTCGACGAGGCGGTGGGTGACGCCGAAGATGGGGAGGAAGACTTGCGTGTGCGAGAGGCGGCGTGCAGGCGGAATGGCTTCCGCCTGCGCGCGCAGCCGTTAGCGTGGTCCATAAATGTAAATTGATTTGAAAACATTGTTTTTTCAGCTCATACTGTTGGACGACTGTCGGTGCTAGTTTTGGCGGGGCTAACACCGGCTAGTAAATATTTGTTTTGCGGTTGAGGCTACGGATGGTGTGCAAGGGGAACACAGGGATTATACTGGTTCAGGCCAAGCAAGCCCTACGTCCAGTGGAGAGTAGAGTCGTGTTGCCTTGCACCGGGGTGCTTGTAGTAGGGGGTTACAAGCTAGGCGAGAGAGGGAAGCGCTCTCAGGTCTCTTGTATGTGTCTAAGTGTTTACAAGTCGTTTGCTATGGGTACATTTATGTCGGTGAGAACTTAGAATTTCTCCGTTGTCCTTCTAACGCTGGCCTCTGCTCTCCCTTTTATAGTCGCAAGGGAGAGGCCAGGGTAGCGCCTACAATGCTACCTATTAAAATAGTGAGGAGTTGCTGTTTCCCGTTTGACTATGCAGCTACTGCCTTTTCTCCGCGTCTCCGGGGCATGGCTGTCGTGGTTCGCACGTCCTTGGTGAGTTCCAAGGCGGCAGCAGTCGTCGGATTACGACGTGCCGTAGGGTCACACCTATCGGCTATCTTTCCGTACGATGTGACAAGAGGGTGAGTCACCTTAGGGCGTTGTCTCCCGAGGCTCGGGACTATGGAGGCGTGATGGGATTGAGCGGGGGATATCTCCCCTGGTCATATTTCCGGTCTTTAAACAGCTCTTCCCGCGGGTCAGGTGGGCCCGGATGGAAGGCGTGCTCGTCCTTTCGAGTGGACAGCGCAGTAGGCGCCTTTCCCATTCTTGCGTAGCCCATCGTCAGGCGCTCGGACTGTCACAGTCGGAGTTGATAGGTCCCGGTGGAAAACGGGGCGGCGCACCGTAGACCATACCGTGGAGGACAGGTGGTATGGCCGTCAGGGGCGTGCGAAGCACAGTCGCGTCGAGAGTCTCGCCTGATGGGACAGTGCTTGTAAAGTGGTCAGAGAGATCTCTTGTGGTCCAAGATTGCTCCGCTGACATCACCTGTGCCTTGGATGCCTTTGTGAGATTGCGCTCGAGGGGGATAGGGAAGCTCGGACGAATCGGAGATTTGGGGCGCCGAGGGTGCCGCTCTCCCGAGCTCTCCCGGAGAGGCTCGGGTGCTCGGGCCGCTCTCCCGAGCTCTCCCGAGGAGACTCGGGCGAGTCGGAGATATGGGCGCCGTGGGTGCCGCTCGGCCGAGCTCTCCCGGGGAGGCTCGGGCGAATCGGAGGTTTGGGCGCCGAGGATGCCGCTCTCCCGAGGAGGCTCGGGCGAATCGGAGGTTTGGGCGCCGAGGATGCCGCTCTCCCGAGCTCTCCCGGGGAAGCTCAGGCGAATCGGAGACTTGGGCACCGAGGACGCCGCTCTCCCGAGCTCTCCCGAGGAGGCTCGGGCGAATCGGAGGTTTGGGCGCCGAGGACGCCGCTCTCCCGAGCTCTCCCGAGGAGGCTCGGGCGACTCGGAGGTTTGGGCGCCGAGGACGCCGCTCTCCCGAGCTCTCCTGAGGAGGCTCGGGCGCTCGGGGCGCTCTCCCGAGCTCTTTCCGAGGAGACTCGGGCGAGTCGGAGACTTGGGCGCCGAGGACGCCGCTCTCCCGAGCTCTCCCGGGGAAGCTCGGGCGAATCGGAGACTTGGGCGCCGAGGACGCCGCTCTCCCGAGCTCTCCCGAGGAGGCTCGGGCGAATCGGAGGTTTGGGCACCGAGGACGCCGCTCTCCCGAGCTCTCCCGAGGAGGCTGTCATTAGTGGAATGATGTCGTGGGCCTCTGTAGACGCGGCCTTCGTAGGATTCCACTGGCCTTACTTGGGCCAGGCCAAGTTGGGAATGAGCGTTTTTGCATCGAAGTTGGGTACCCCTAACTTTGGTACCCGACAGTAGCCCCCGAGCCTGTGGCGGAGTGAAGGCACTCCTCCACAGGTTCACGCTGGTTCTTCCTGTCAAAAAAGATAAAGTGCGAGTTGTTTTTTCCGGAGGGTGCGCGCGAGCGCACCCGCCGGGTGTAGCCCCCGAGGCTTTGGAGGGATGATATATCCCTTCAAAGGCTTAGAATCGTGTTCGTTAGTCCTCGGGTGTTTTTTGATTTATTTAGGTGGGTTGTTTCCTTGGAAGTGGAGCCCCCCGAGCCTCCCACCGTGTGGGAGATCGTTCGGTGGTCTTTCCAAGGTGTAGGGCAAGTTTCCGAGCCTCCGTTTTCGTATCGGAGATCGATCGGGTCCTTCCCTGTCTTTTTTAATTCGACCTTCACGCTCTTTTTTCGAGAAGAGGAAGGTTTGGTCCTGCTCGACTTCCCCGCTGGGGCACGAGTCGGCATTTCCGGTGAGCTACAAACGGGTTGGTCCAAGTGGAGGTCCGTGCCCTATTCGTTAAGGGTCGGCTAGTGGCCTGAGCACACTCCAATTATTTCCCGAGGGTCAGTTAGTGGATGTCGGGTCCCTTCGATGTGTCCCGAGGGCATGATGCCTCCCACGGAGAGATTCCACGTAACCGACTCGCTACTGGGACTTGGACACAGCATAGGATGTCCCTTGTGACGTTCCGGGCGTCGGGATACTGGCCGTTTTCGTGACCCATCCACTAGCTGTCCCTAACTCGATTTCCCTGGGGCGACTGTTCGAGCCTCGGAGGGCCAGTCTTCGATCCCCTGGGAACGTAACGGGCGCCCGAGCCCGGGGTTTCTTCGTTGAGAAAACGTAGGTGGAATCGAGGCGCGCGGTTGTAATGATTCGGCTCACCTTTTGAGGTGCGAAGCCTGACGGACGCGACGGTTCGGCTCAGTCAAGGCGGTTTACGTGCGCGGTGATGGCGGGTCTCTTCCAAGCCGAGGTCGAGCTCCCTCCTCTGAACCTGCCGTGAAGAAGAAGCGGGCCATAGTGCCCTTGTAAAAAGTAACCTTTGTGATGAAAGTTGAGGACTTAGCATTTTTAGGGATGCCGTAGCCTCGGTGGTGTAGACAGAGCCAGAGCTGTGCCAGTCCGACCCGAGGGGTTCCCACTTTGTTGCGCACACAGCTAGGTATCTCAGACAAGGCTCGAGTGAGATCGTTTTTTACTAAATTTCCCAAACGCCCGTCTCTCTTCTCGCACTCAGGCAAAATTCGCGAAATCTTTCTGGAGCGCAAGTTGACCCTCGGGCGGAGGGTGGTGAGTGGAGGTGCCGTAGCCCGAAGGCGTAGGCGATCTCACGGCTCGGCCAGCCCTGCCCTAAGAGTGTCCTTTTACTTCTTTGGATCTCGCAAGTTTTGCTAGAGTGCAGAAAGGAGTTCGGCGCGGAATTTTCGAAAAAGCGATCGAAAAGGCGCAGAGAAAATTAGATCGTCGGTCCCCAAGCGTCCACCCCTCGTCCCGTACTTGAAAAATTCCATGAAACTGCCTCGAAGCGTAAGTCACCCGTCGGATGATGGGTGGTGAGTGGAGGTGCCGTAGCCCGGAGGCGTAGGCGGTCTCGCGGCTTGGCCGGCCATGCCCTAAGGGTGTTCTCTTGCCTGTTTGGGTTTCACGGATTTTTTCAAGAGTGCTAGAGAGGTTCGGTCGTAAGGGAGGTTTCAGTTTAAATCTCAAAATTTGTGATAATTAAAGAACGCTTATTTATCGATTCCGAGACCACAAATATGAACAAAGCCTGGAAGCTTAAGGGTAACTGTGACTTAGCTGCTCGAGCTACCAGCGTTGCGCTGGTGATGATCGTAGAGGCGGTGTCCCGCGCGGGGGGCACCGGATTGGTCGGGTTGACGCGGATGCGCTTCCCCCGCCTAGTTCGGCGGGAGCGGCGCGTGGCGTTCCCTCTGTTTCCCTGAAACGGGTGGAGGTGTCGCCGGGGTCCCTTTCCCAGCCACCTGCTGGGCCGGGGTCAGGATGATGATGGCCCGGGGCTCAGGTTGGACGAAGGTTCATCTCGAGGCCGAGGACAGTGGCCGCGAACTCGAGGCTCCCGAACCGGAGCACCGCGCCAGCAGGAAGTGCAGGGACATTGGCTGCCATCCGCAACCGGGATCAACACGCAAAAGGCCCCTACCTGGCGCGCCAACTGTCGGTGCTAGTTTTGGCGGGGCTAACACCGGCTAGTAAATATTTGTTTTGCGGTTGAGGCTACGGATGGTGTGCAAGGGGGAACACAGGGATTATACTGGTTCAGGCCAAGCAAGCCCTACGTCCAGTGGAGAGTAGAGTCGTGTTGCCTTGCACCGGGGTGCTTGTAGTAGGGGGTTACAAGCTAGGCGAGAGAGGGAAGCGCTCCCAGGTCTCTTGTGTGTGTCTAAGTGTTTACAAGTCGTTTGCTATGGGTACATTTGTGTCGGTGAGAACTTAGAACTTCTCCGTCGTCCTCCTAACGCTGGCCTCTGCTCTCCCTTTTATAATCGCAAGGGAGAGGCCAGGGTAGCGCCTACAATGCTACCTATTAAAATAGTGAGGAGTTGCTGTTCCCCGTTTGACTATGCAGCTACTGGCTTTTCTCCGCGTCTCCGGGGCATGGCTGTCGTGGTTCGCACGTCCTTGGTGAGTTCCAAGGCGGCAGCAGTCGTCGGATTACGACGTGCCGTAGGGTCACACCTATCGGCTATCTTTTCGTACGTTGTGACAAGAGGGTGAGTCACCTTAGGGCGTTGTCTCCCGAGGCTCGGGACTATGGAGGCGTGATGGGATTGAGCGGGGATATCTCTCCTGGTCATATTTCCGGTCTTTGAACAGCTCTTCCCGCGGGTTAGGTGGGCCCGGATGGAAGGCGTGCTCGTCCTTTCGAGTGGACAGCGCAGTAGGCGTCTTTCCTATTCTTGCGTAGCCCATCGTCAGGCGCTCGGACTGTCACAGTCGTAGTTGATAGGTCCCGGCGGAAAACGGGGCGGCGCACCGTAGACCATACCGTGGAGGACAGGTGGTATGGCCGTCAGGGGCGTGCGAAGCACAGTCGCGTCGAGAGTCTCGCCTGATGGGACAGTGCTTGTAAAGTGGTCAGAGAGATCTCTTGTGGTCCAAGATTGCTCCGCTGACATCACTTGTGCCTTGGAAGCCTTTGCGAGATTGCACTCGAGGGGGATAGGGAAGCTCGGGCGAATCGGAGATTTGGGGCGCCGAGGGTGCCGCTCTCCCGAGCTCTCCCGGGGAGGCTCGGGTGCTCGGGCCACTCTCCCGAGCTCTCCCGAGGAGACTCGGGCGAGTCGGAGATTTGGGCGCCGTGGGTGCCGCTCGCCCGAGCTCTCCCGGGGAGGCTTGGGCGAATCGGAGGTTTGGGCGCCGTGGATGCCGCTCTCCCGAGCTCTCCCGAGGAGGCTCGGGCGAATCGGAGGTTTGGGCGCCGAGGATGCCGCTCTCCCGAGCTCTCCCAAGCTCTCCCGAGGAGGCTCGGGCGCTCGGGCGCTCTCCCGAGCTCTCCCGGGGAAGCTCGGGCGAATCGGAGACTTGGGCGCCGAGGACGCCGCTCTCCTGAGCTCTCCCGAGGAGGCTCGGGCGAATCGGAGGTTTGGGCGCCGAGGACGCCGCTCTCCCGAGCTCTCCCGAGGAGGCTCGGGCGAATCGGAGGTTTGGGCGCCGAGGACGCCGCTCTCCCGAGCTCTCCCGAGGAGGCTCGGGCGAATCGGAGGTTTGGGCGCCGAGGACGCCGCTCTCCCGAGCTCTCCCGAGGAGGCTCGGGCGCTCGGGCCGCTCTCCCGAGCTCTTCCCGAGGAGACTCGGGCGAGTCGGAGACTTGGGCGCCGAGGACGCCGCTCTCCCGAGCTCTCCCGAGGAGGCTCGGGCGCTCTCCCGAGCTCTTCCGGGGAAGCTCGGGCGAATCGGAGACTTGGGCGCCGAGGACGCCGCTCTCCCGAGCTCTCCCGAGGAGGCTCGGGCGAATCGGAGGTTTGGGCGCCGAGGACGCCGCTCTCCCGAGCTCTCCCGAGGAGGCTGTCATTAGTGGAATGATGTCGTGGGCCTCTGTAGACGCGGCCTTCGTGAGCTTCCACTGGCCTTACTTGGGCCAGGCCAAGTTGGGAATGAGCGTTTTTGCATCGAAGTTGGGTACCCCTAACTTTGGTACCCGACAACGACGACTATATATCCCTCACAACCAAGGGCAGATCTATGGAACTTCATAATGCGGAAACCCAAGGAATAATAATAAAAAATAACCTGAGATTTTGTTGGCTTTCATGCCATGCTTTAGTCATGGCAAAGTAATGAAAAAAAATCATAAATGTTTCTAAATGAGTGAATTGACTTTATAGGTGGATGGAGATTGGTCCATAAAAATATGTCACTTTAACTTTTCACAAGTCAAATGTTTTTAACTTTGACCAAATCTATTGAAAAGGTACATAACACCTAAACATCAAACTAATGCCATTAACCACCATAATATAAAGTGCATTTACTTTTATATGTTATTTTTTTAAAAAAAACTTGATGACAATTAAAAAAATTGATTCAGAACAAATCTAAAGTAACATATAATTTGCAACACGGAAAATACATGTCAGATGTAATTGAGAAAGCTGGTTACTGTGTTGTGCATCCTGCTTTACTCTGGATTCCTATTTACGGATCACTGGTGGTGCAAAACCTACCAGACCACACAGGGTAAACTAGGATTCAGGGTAAAACTGGAAATGCAAAAACTATTTACCAATAAGACAAAAATTACAAGATTTTTAAAACCCCGAAATAACAGACTATCATTCCTTTCAAAACTTGAAAGATAGTTTTACTAGAACTCAAGTGCCATAGTTTTACTAGAACTCAAGTGCCAAAGATATTTCACATAGTAGAAGTTTCCTTTGATAGACGAATAACCAGCAGCATGTCTCATGTTTATACAATAGATCAATACACGAATAACCAGCAGCATGTCTCATGTTTATACTATAGACCAATACCACAGTACTGCTAAAACACTGACGAACTTACATCACATCCAAAGCACCCCAGGAAGTGATGGACAGCAGTCGGCGCCTCCACGTGCAATGTACGTGCGACTCCACAGGTTCACCCTGCACAGCTTCCTCCTCCGACCAGACGCTGACGCCTTGCTGCCCGCGCACGCGCGCTCCAGCTCGGCGGCCACCCATCTCGCGTTCATCCCGCGTTCCCGGCGCCGCCGCCTCCTCTCCGCCGGTGTCACCGGCATCTCGGAGTCGATCACCCTGAACACCGTGACGGTGACAGCACAGCCGTCAGAAGCAGCTCCTATGCCGCCGTCGTCGGCGTGTTGCGCGACGCAGAACATGCTTCTCCCGAGGTAGACTAGCTTGGTGGCGCTCCGCCGCCGCGTCGCTCCGCCGCCGGCGCCGCGCGCGCTCGGCGTGATCACAGGTATGGGGTCGGAGACGTGGTGCGTCTTGTGCTCCAGTCTGGGAGCACCGCCCGAGCCGCCGGCCACGACGACGACGTCGAGTTCGTACGCGCGGAGACGCCCGTCGTCCGGCGACACCTCGAACCACAGGCCGTGGTCCTTGGCGTACACGGCGGGCTCTTCCATCGGCAGCCGCGCCGCCGACGACCCGGGCAGCGCGATCCACGCCGCGCCGCAGCCCCGGCGGCGGCGGCCGTCGAAGAGGAAGGTCTCGCCCTTCTCCGTCGAGGCGAGGAGGCCGCGGCGAGGCGGGAACGCGGCAAGCGCCACGATGCGGTCGCGGAACGGAGGCCGCGGCAGGGATGACCATACGGCGGACGCATCTCTCGCCGTCACCGCCGCCGAGCGGAGGACCACGCAACGTGGATCCTCGGTAAGCATGTCAGCGGTGTAGATCCTGCCGGCGACCTCGACGAGGCCGTACTCGGTCGACGGCGGCGGAGGGTCGGCGGACACTTCCCACGTGCTCGCGTCGATGATGACGCTCTCGGCTTCGACGACGCCGGCGTTCCTGTCAGTGACACCCACGACCATCGACCTGGCCTTGAGGTTGAGATTGAGAAAAGCCATGCCCGGAGCCGCCTTGAAGCGCAAGATGGGTGGTTCTTGGAGCTCTTCGCCGGAGACCGAGATGCCGTGCCGGGAGCGCGCCAAGTCCACGCGGTGCACGGCGTACGTGGAGACAACGCCGTAGCCGTGGCCTTGACCGTGCTCCTGCATGACTAGGTAAAGCGCCTTCTTCCTCCAGCGGCCACCGTCGTCATTGCGGCGTCGCTCCGTAGGCGATTCTAGTTCATCGGCGGCCGGCGGCTCCGGCGACGGACTTGACCGGCGGGACAAGGTCTGCTGAGAGGGCGGTGGCGTCCCGGGCCGCCGGAGCCGGACCACCGTGCCGCGCAGCCTACCCGTCCGCCTGGTAGCGATAAGGGAATCTTTGGCCCGTCAGGCGATCTCCCCGTCGGCCATGGAACCTGGCGCTTCGCCGGCGGTGCGGGTGGTTCACGTGGCCTAGATCGTGACCGCTTCATCAGCGTCATCACGATTTGCACGACCTTGGTGGTTGATACAATATTGGTGCCGATCCTTACCTTCCAGATGGCCGTGTAGGCGTATGATGGAAGCGGCGCGGATCATTTTAAGGGCATATTGGATCTAGGAATTTAGGGTTACTGGCTAACAGTAAAAAGCTCAGCTAAAAAATGGCCCATATATTATAGCCTTCTCTATTTAAATGTGTTAGGGCTCATTTTGGTTAATTTCTAGCTAGCTAATAATTATACCTTTTGTCCTTTAATCCAAATAGATGAGCAACTACAAGGGATTTTTTTTTCTTCAATTCCCTCTCTAAATTAGAATTATTTAATAAATGTCGTTCTATATATCTTTCCACCATTACATTTTCTACGATCATGCAGTCTGTTGACTGTTACTTTGGTGTTGGTGGTGGTTCTTTTTTCTTCTTTTTCTGAGTTGAGTTTCAGCTTTGTGCGGTTCATGTTAATGTTCCAATACGACTGACCAGAGTTGTTTTTTTTATTTTGTTGTATTTGTTTTCAGGCGTTTGTTGACTGTTAGTTTGGTGTTGGTGGTGGTTCTTCTTCTTATGAGTTGAGTTTCAGCTTGTGCGGAGTGTGCCAATCCAACCAACCTGCAGAGTTGTATTTTTTATTTTTTTGTATTTGTTTTTAGGCGTGGTTCTTTGGTTGTTGTTGTATTGTTGTGTCCACTTTGGGCTTATCTTCTTTTAAATTTAATCGGCACCTCTCTTGCCTGATTTATTTAAAAAAATGATTATGTACACTCTAGAGAGCCAATTTCGCTCTCTATCTTTGACTAGCAAAAAAATTCAAAATTGATAATGGCAATATTTGAAAGTCTAACTAAAGAAGCTATTCGAGGGTATTTTCGCTGAAATCTTTATTGGTATAAATATAGAGAGGTTCTTAGAGTTTCTCTAAGTGTGTGTTTAGTCTTTCAGTTTTTACCAATGCTAACTCACCTGCAAAAGGAAAGCTCATTTGTTTCCATCCCTATACTATTCTAGCTTGACTCCAGATGCTCTAAGGTGTGTTTGGTTCTCCACATTTCACCCAAGCTAGGTCATCTCATCAGCATATGCAAAAAGAAAGGTCATTTGGTTGCATCCCTCATCCATATATGCAAAAAGTTCTCATACAACTATGGGTCGGGCTAGACTTCACCCATACAGGTATGGGTTGGACCGGTGGAGGCGGCTGAAACAAGGTTCATCATGGAGCCTGACCCGACGAATACATGTTATAGAGGATATGCGATATGGGACCACACATCAGCCCTACATATTAAGTCAAAGTTGTATATGCTTCTCATTTTTTTTCTTTTTTGCATCCTCTCATGTGACCCCATAAGATACTTTTCTTCTTGTTCTTCTTCTAAAATGTTGTCCACCCAACCTACATCCGCTCATGAGAATATAGGATGCAACTCCCATCCAACAACCAAACGCACAAGGACACAGGCCCGACCGCTCATAGAAGGGGAAACTTTGAAACCGAGGATATTTCATTGTAAACTTGTAATCTCATGGTATATACATTGACCTAGATTGTCTGTGAGATAGTCCATACCGGTTGCATACAATAATTAGACCCTAAGAAAAATGTGAATGGACTGTCTCAAAAAAAAATGTGAATGGACTAAAAAAATGAGAATGAGATCCAAACACTTGAATTATAGGTTCTATCTACTCCAAACCTACTGCTGGGAGATTTTTATTGTGCAAAGACAAAAAAACATTGATAAAAACTTTATTCCTCATATAAATTATACTGACATTTAGATTGTTTGAACTAACTAAAAACTCTAAAAAACTCTAGGCGATTCAAACAAAGTAACTTGCGACATGATTTTCATCATTTTCTAATCTACTAGGTTATTATTACAACGATCCAAATTCATCTTTCTTAGACTTTTACCCAATTGTAAAATTTTCGAAAAAAATCAAGCCGTCATTAGAGTCTGTTTAAATTCTTTACCAATCGGAACTCAGCAAGATAACTGTGACAAATCGAGCTCTAGGGGGGTCTCAAAATCTCAAAACTTTCGTCACATTAATTTTGCGGCACATGTATAGAATATTAAATGTAGATAAAACTTTTGCATGTTTGTATAGTTTGCCTGTAAATCACGAGACAAATCTTTTGAGTCTACTTAGCTATAATTGAACACTTATTGCAAAAGAATCCTCGCTGCTACAGTGTCAAAATCCCAAAACTTTTGGGATCTAAACACCCCCCTACAAACACGTCAGATCTGACGCATGTTCACCACGTGCCTTTCTTCCTCCTTGCTCTTCACTCTCCTGCCGGAGCGCACATCGCACCACCGTTTCTCTCTCCTCTCCTCGCCAAGTCACCAGCCCACTGTCCCCACCCGACTTCCTCCATAAAATAATCCGAGCTCTATCCAACAAACAACCACCGCAATCTCCAGCCCCTTTAGCCTTTACCTTCCCCCACACACCATCTCCCTTTCACTGGAGGATTTCTTCCTTTCCCCACAGATATTCCCAAAGAATCTTCTGTGTTGCTCTCCTCCTCGGATTCCTCTTCCCCTCCTCGCCTCCCACTCCAATTATTCCTCTCCCTACTGACTTGCTTTGCTTCTCTGTTATCTCTGTCCTGTCCTCCCACCTCGTGTTTCTTCTTCCTACCACCAGCGGAGCGCCAGCTGCGCGCTGTGCCTCGTGCCTAGAGGAGGAACGCCGTAGGCAGAGCTTTCCGGACGGCGGTGCCATGTGCGTCGAGGAGCCGGAGGACGAGGAAAGGCTTGGTTTTGGAGACGCAGGGGTCGAGAAGTCTCCCGTGGCTCAGGTTCGTGTCGACTGTCGACTGCTCGGTGCAAAATTAAATATTCGATTTTGGGTGGTTATTATTGTGTTGCGTGGATGAAACTTTCTATGTCTAGTATCTGTGAAGCTGGGATCCCTTTTCTTTCGGTTCGTTTGTGTGATTGATCCTGGTATAAAGGATGGATTCAAAAGGAAACAATGATTGTCTCTGCTTCGAGTGCACGCCTCTGTTCATCCATCTCTCTTATTTCATTGAATTCTGTAAGAATCTAGGCGATTTCATGTTTATTTGGCGCTGATGAAGGTGTAGATCAGAAGGTGGTTTGAACTGCTCAATGAGGCAGAGTTGGCCAGCTGGGTTTGTTGCATTGCATAGTTAATCTTGCATTGTGGCTGGAATGTTCGGTAGCTTGTTTCCTGGTGAACGGTGGCAGTTGTTGTTTGCGGCTGGCCCACGCTTTTCATTATTTCTCAAGTTGCTTCGATTTTGAACTATATACTAAATTTGTCAAACTGTCCGATCATTTCCTTGCTGATTCTGAGGTGCTGGGACAGAGAGGTACGTACCAAGCAGGAAATGTCAGAAATTTCTTCAGAGTAGTTACATAGTACTTGCCAAGGGCACATGTACTTGATTTCTCTATCAAGACTGAAATGTAATGAAACAAAACGTGTTTTTTCCGTGCTGATACCAGTTAAGGCATCATTTTCCTGAAGTGGTCCATGTGATTACTGACTTTGAAAGGCTTGGTACCACATCGTGATAGAAATTGCTAGATTTTTCTTCTATGGCTTGTGAGCTACTGTAATTTGATTTTAGGTGTTACTGTCACAGGTGGGTTGTCCTTTTATAGACTGGTAATGTCGATTGCCAGCATTAGTTTGTGCCAAGGAATAACCAAAAAGTGCTGAAGATTGCAATTTCAGATGGTTTATCAATTTACAAACTCAGGCTCTGCTTGTTGTATCATACTAGCCATTGATGCTCTGCATATCAAGGACAATTATTTCTAAAACTTTTTACTGTTCCAACTAAGGGGTAAACTAATTTATTAGAATAGATGAGTTAATGTCTGATATAGTTAAATGTGCTCCTTTCTGACAGGAACTTCTGAAAGTGGAAGCACCAAACTAGAATTGATAGGCATTTGGATTTGGATTTGTTATTAATTGAAGTAATGGAGTTTCCTTATATTAGTATGTTCAAGTAGTTATGGCAATGCTACTTGGACTTCCTTGACTTTGTGATTGCATGTAATTTAGATTCACATTTAAATTAGATGCTACTTGGATACTTGACTTTGTAATTTAGATGCTACTTGGATTTGGATTTGTGATTCATTGGCAATGTTATCTATAGATTCAAATTTGGTGCTTCCTGTATTGCATTCTTGTGCACTGATCCGTTCTGTTTACATGCAGATGGAGAGAGTTTGTGAAAACACAACTTCTGCCGATTTCAGGCAGAAATTAAGCAATTTTGTTCCAGTAATTCGATCAGGGGATTGGTCGGATATTGGAGGTCGCCAATACATGGAAGACACCCACGTGTGCATTCCAGACCTTGCTAAGAAGTTTGGCTTCCCATCATTAGATAATGAAGTTGTTTCATTCTATGGGGTAATCACTTGCCGTCTTGCCTAGTCTATTTTACCTCTCCTTGTTTGATAGACCAATCATATTTCCAAACATGCAAATCAATAAGAAGTCTATGCTGACGGTAAATTCTCTCTACATCACTAGAATACCTCATATAAAGAAGAGGACTTAATAACAAATTTGGTCCGCACTGCACCAACCTAGCAGTAGAACATTGAGGTATCTCATTGAGTCAAGTATCATATGTGTAGTTCATTGCAATATCAGAAGCTGAAAATATGTTTATAGTTTTTTTTTCCTCCTTTCAGAAAATGAGTCTGCTTCTTATGATGTATGCAGTTGTTTTCCTTGGTCCTTTATTTAAGTTCAATGGAACAAATTCATGTCTTAGTAAACTTATTCTATGTATGTACATCTTGTAGTCTGCAGATCTGTGCTCTCCATAATTTCATTGAGTTGCACGATTGCTCATCATTGGTTAACCTAGATAATCGTGTTAGTGATTCTGCATGCACGATTCACAAAAACTTGATATTTCTCTTAGGTATCTATTTTCTCCATTTCAATAATCAGGTTTTTGATGGTCACGGTGGAAAAGATGCTGCGCATTTCGTTCGTGATAATTTACCAAGGGTGATTGTGGAAGATTCAGATTTCCCTCTTCAGCTTGAAAAAGTTGTGAGGAGGTCCTTTATGCAGATTGATTGCCAGTTTGCTCAGACATGCTCTCTCCATGGAGCAACATCCTCCGGCACAACTGCACTTACTGCAATGATTTTTGGAAGGTACTTTCCTGTCATAAGTATGATGATCCCCAGCGTTTCATAGTATATTTAAGAGTTTTTCATTAATATTATGAGCTGTATATGTAATATAATCTGTTTCCTCAGAAATCCTTTTGTTCAATATGTACCAGATGGATTACATAAGAAATATTTTAGTGGACATCTGGTAAAGCTACAGTGTCCAACCATGTCTGTACAATATTTCATCTCATTTTAAGGGTATATTTGTATACAAGGGCTAATTGCTATCTAGCAAAAATTTACTCTAGTACATCCAAATAGGAGGCTAATAGGTGTTCTACTACTTGTTAGCCAACTAGCCTAGCTAGCTTTAGCTAATTTGGGCTAATTTTTAGTCCCAGCTAGTAACTAGCCCTAGTGATCCAAACAGGCCCTAAGTTTTGCCTTTTAAAGTTGTATATAGCTAGTACCATGGCTGTTCAGCAACTATGCTCTACTAGGTCTAGTCTTCAACGTGTTCTAATCTTTATTGCAAACATTTGAATGTTGACTTCTATTTATGCCCACAATTCTAAATCAAATTATAAAAAGTTGTCCAACATGGGATGGTATGTGCTTACTCTTCTTTTTTTAAAAAGTGTGCAAATATTAAACCAAAGTAGTTAATATTAGGTGAGGTATTTTGAACTGGAACAGATGATGTTAATATTAGGTGAGGTATTTTGAACTGGAACAGATGATTTGACTTTTAGATACTCACCTGTTCATATATAAATTGAACTGATTGTCCTCAACATAAACCACGGTCTGTTCACTTTGAGAACATTCAATTATTGCGTCCATTTAATGAGAATTGATTCAGAAGCTTAGAGGCCCATGGTTTGAACTTTAGACCATTGATGGATCCTCATAGGTTGGTACAGGTTTGCAGCTACCCAATATCTACTACTTTCTTTTAGAAATTTCAGGTTTGTAATCTTATTTTAGAATTGCCAAGGCACACACCATGTATGATGTGTTGCTCTCTAACTTTGTTTATACATTTAAATGTGTTGCTCTCTAACTTTGTTTATACATTTAAATATATTTGCACTTGTTATCTTTTGAACCTTTATGACCAATGCTAAAAATTTGCATGATTCATGCAGGTCTCTTCTGGTCAGTAATGCTGGTGATTGTAGGGCAGTTCTTTCCCGGTGTGGCACTGCAATTGAAATGTCCATGGACCACAGGCCTTGTAGTCTAAGTGAAAAATTGCGCGTAGAATCGCTTGGTGGCTATGTGGATGATGGCTATCTGAATGGTTTGCTAGGAGTCACTAGAGCGCTTGGTGATTGGCATCTTGAGGGTATGAAAGAAGTTGGTGAGCCAGGTGGTCCCCTGAGTGCTGACCCAGAGCTCAAGATGATCACACTAACAAAGGACGATGAGTTTTTGATAATTGGCAGTGATGGAATCTGGGATGTCTTCTCAAATCAAAACTCCGTGGACTTTGCACGGAAGCGCCTCCAAGAGCACAACGATGTTAAATTATGCTGCAAGGAAATCGTTGAGGAGGCAATAAGGCGAGGGGCCACTGACAATTTAACTGCAGTATTAATCTCGTTCCACCTGGAGGCCCCTCCTCAGATCAAAGTGGACCGTCCCGGTAGGGTGGCACGGAGCATATCAGCTGAAGGGCTCAATAGCCTCAGGATACTCCTGGGAAGGCAGTAACCTCATTCTTGTCACAATTAGGTGCTGTGTTGCACTGCCGAGCTGTAATTGTACGTAGTCATCTCGGCTCCTCATTGTTGCTAGGTGTTGCCCACTGCCGTGACAGGTTACGATTCTTGTTGGAAATTGAACCAACAAACTTGATATTATTCTTGTTGGTGATTGAACCAACAAATTTGAGCTCCATCTTGTGAGAGATTTTAAGCAGAAGAAAGTAAATCTGGCAAAGAAGCTGTGAGTTCCCAGCTCACTGTGTAATGTTTGCGCCCGTTTTTTGTAAATAAAAATGTCACTGCCTAGCCTTGAAATTGACCTTCGTTATGTAACAAACGATTCATTGACTGAAATATGTCAAGACTGCTTCTCACATGATTGTTCACTTGTGTGGTCTCACTCCCATGATACAAAAATTATGAAGCTGAACACAGTTGAGAACAATGTAAGCAAAATGGTTAGGTTGCGCAAACACCGATCGTTGTCGCTTGACTAGTGTTGTCTTTTCCAACAAGGTCAAAATAGTGCCTTTTCGAAATGCCAGTAAAATAACCGAATTGGTAAGTTTGGTTGTACTTTATTGGAGGAATGCACGAACAAATATACGCACTCGTGTACATTTCTCTACAGACCAACACGCGAATTTGTAGGCCTCTAGGGGCAGATGTATGTCATACCTGAGACCAGGCAGAGTACTTGCCAAAATTATAATTCTCTTTGGTACTTTCAAGCATGGCATTATAATCCAGGGGCCAGCGGCCTAAACAAGGACCATATTTTCGGCAGACACACCTCTGCAAAGGCCGGCACAGAGAAAATAAACTATGGCCACTTCTTTGCATTGGTACTGCAGGCAACCCCTCTGCTGCAGACATGAGTACACCAATCACTCACTGGATGGGGCCAGGGTAGTGTTCCAGAGCAAAGATGTATATATTCATCTCTGAGTCAAATGGTTCAGCTTCAAGCAACAAAGACCATAGCTCTTCAGTCTTCACTATTCCAGCTGAGATTCACTACTGAACTGTTCCAAGATCTTCGGTCCTCACACAGCGATAAGATGAAGAACTCCTTGCCGTCGGTGGTAGTTGTCATTGTTCTGTTCCTGGTGACGGCAAGGGTGCAGGGTATTCGCCTGGATGCAGAGAGCCAAGAGGCATTCAACAACCAGATGGTTCATGTAAGTACCCGCTGTTCGCATGCGCATTTCATACGCACCGTGCAGTGATTCTTTCTGAAGTTCCTAACTGTTGTGCATTCTTTGGTTATTTCAGAAACCTGGGGAGTTGGGAGTGAGGTACACTGCCAACGAGTCATCTGTTGGGAAAATGGAGGAAAGCATTTCTGAAGAAAAGGATAGAGTTCGCCACAATCTGCCAGAGATTCATGTGGATTACTATGGTCCAAGGGGTCATAAGCCTACACATCACTGAGCCAAAAAAAAAACCTGTTACATTTTTTTTCTATCTTTAGATGAACCCTCATAAACTAGTGAGTGCGTCCCTAGAAGCTGCCTACTCTAGCAGATAGTAATATACTCCCCCTGTCCGTTTAAACATGTAACTCCGTGTTACGTGCCAAGATAAAGTAATTCATGTTTGACCAAGTTTCTAGTGAATAGTATTCATATTTATAGCTTCAAATTAATATATTATGAAAATACATTTTATAATTAATCTATTGGTGTTTATTTTACATTATAAATATTTATAGATTTTTATTTATAATTGGTCAAAGTTGATACACTGAAATATGCTACTGTGCTAGAATTGCATAATCAATGGACGGAGGGAGTACCCAGGATGCAATTCATTTATTGTTTCCCCTTTTCATTTTGCCCTGTTTGCAGAGGGGAAGAAACACCACTGATGTACTAACTTCTTGAAGGAAAAATCAATCAAGGAATAGCAAATTCTAGGATTACTAAAGAACTTCAGCTGGGTGTCCAGGTTCCAATGCGGTATTACTAAGTTCAATATGGGTAACTATTACTCTCCTGTGGATTTGGTTCACCAAGGAGGTGTTTAGTTTGAGGAATAGGGCTTCTCACCCCATACATTTTTGTTTAGTTTGCGAAACCTATTAATCTGTTGCCACATAATCCCTCACGAGTTAGCTTAATTAATAACGAGAAATTGATGGACCATTTCATTCTTGATGAGGTGATTCTTTAGGCCAAACACTTCATAAGTTTATTTACCAGTTTCTTTAAATGCAAAAATACCCGACTTCTATATTGGGGCAAAAAGATAAAGATACTGTAGTTAACTAGTCGGCTTTATATGGAGCAGAAGAATATATGCGTGGCGCCGTGTAGTTACTCCAACACTACTGTATGCGTAGATTCAGCTGGGGTGTCACGTATGGCTGAACATTGCCGGATATGCTGCAGTGTTCCTCGCCAAAGTACATTCTGTTTGTCTTCTTTATGTATTAAAAAATACGAGATATACTTTTCAATGCTAGTGATTGTAGCTAGTCATACTGACCACAATGTACTCAACAGGCTGCCCATAGGGGCGGCCAAATGGAGGACCTCGATCTATGCGGACGATGCAGCAATCTTCCTAAACCCAAGAAGAGAGGACATTGACGCGCTCAAAACTATACTTGAAGCTTTTGGAAAGGCAACAGGGCTGATCACCAACATGGAAAAAAGCTCAATACACCCGATTAGATGCGATGGCATTGATCTCGACCACGTCCTCTCAGCCTTCCCGGGTACCAGAGACGGCTTTCCCATGCCGCTACCTAGGACTACAGCTGCATATCAGGAAGCTGCAAAAGATGCACGTTCAGCCGCTTATTGACCGGATCGGCCATCGGCTGCCATGGATGGAAGGGCAAGCTCCTAAACAAGGTTGGACGCTTAACGCTGACCACTTCGTACTCTCCTCCATGCCGACATACCATCTCACGGTCTTCCCCCTCGCCAACTGGACCAAGAAAAAAATCGACAAGATCCGAAGATCGTTTTTATGGAAAGGTGAAGACAACGCAAGTGGAGGGCACTGCTTGGTGAACTGGCCGACAGTAACCAAACCAAAGGCCCTTGGTGGACTTGGAGTACCGGACCTAGAAAAATTTGGGAGGGCTCTACGACTGCGCTGGCTATGGCAGGAATGGACAGATCCCTCCAAGCCATGGGCCAGATCAGACATACCCTGCAAGCTGGAGGATAGGCTCCTATTCTATGCTTCCACTACCGTTACTGGTTGGAGATGGTACAAAAGCGAAATTCTGCACCACGGATGGCTCGACGGAGAAGCACCAAGGAACATTGCCCTACATTTATTTCAGCTGGCAAGGCGGAAAAATAAGACAGTACAACAAGAGCTGAACAATCAAGGATGGATTCGGGCTCTTAGTGACAAAATCACGACTGCAAAAGAAATGGAGGAGTTTATCTTGCTGTGGTTGAGATTGCAGCACATTCAGCTGTAGCCAGTGGTGCCCGATTCCATTACATGGAAATGGACATCGGATGGGATCTACTCCTCCCGCTCGGCATATCAAATTCAATTCCAAGGGAGCTTTAGAAAATTCCAACCGGAACTCATTTGGAGAGCACAAATTCTTTGCATGGGTACTAATACAAAACAAAATCCTAACGGCGGACAACCTGCAGAGAAGGAATTGGCCATACCATGACCACTGCATACTGTGTGATGGGCCATTGGAGACCGGCACCCATCTATGCCTCCTCTGTCCTATGGCGCAAGAGGTCTGGATACTAGTCTTGGCATGGGAGCAATTTGACACAAGCCTAATCAGTCATCAGACCCAACCATCGAAATTAAGCGAATGGTGGGAGCAAGCGGCGGCAAAAATAACCAAGGAGCGCCGACGGCACTTTAATGGGGTGACGATATATACAATGTGGAACATTTGGAAGGAGCGAAATAGTAGAATCTTCCAAGGAGTCGCCTCGGACGCGTGGCAAGTGGCACTTAAAGCAAAAGAAGACATCGACTTGCGCAGGCGGGTCTTTTTCGACCCGGGATGATCGCTGTGTGCAGCCGTCCTTTTCATAGGTCTGTTTTGTTTGTGGTCTTTGTTTCTCCTTTTTTTGCCACCTTAGGGTGCTTAAAAAACTGCCACCTGTACATAAATTTTGACCTTGCTCCTCCTTAATTGAGTGGCAGAGCTCCTGCCGGGTTTTTCAAAAAAAATAAAAATCGTAGCTAGTCATTAGCTCTTTGATATATAGTTGATGCTTGACATGTCAATTAGATGTGTACTACATATATAAAACCGGAAGATTAACCAAGCGGTTTTTGCAATGGAAGTTATCACACATCTCGATCATCCCTCTTTTGTTTACATGCAACTCATGTGCAAACAGCACAAATCCAAAAAAAAATCCGTACTTCAAAACTTCGAACAATTTTGGGACTTGGCACATATTCCATATATGACAAAGTTCAGAACAAATGCAGCACATGAAAAAACAACTTTAAATCTCAACTTTGTAACGAAGTACATTATAAATGAACTATGGATGTGCTTTCAATTTTTTTTGAAGACATGGGTCAAATGTTGTATTTACACCATCTGCACAAGACATGTACCCGTTATTTCCCATGCACACAGGATAGTATGACCATAGATTGAGCATCCTGATACCATAAATTGCCTATTACTCTGGATTCCATATCATTTTCTACTATTTTTGTGCTTTGCACTTTACAAATAAAGTCATCAGATATTTGTCACCTTTTGTATTACTTCGCCATACTTAGTAGTCACCATTGACCCAAATTTGTTCTTCTGCCTTTGCACCAACTAGAGATGTAGCATGTATGTTGTAGCTTATGTTCATCGGAATGCTAAACAGTGTCCTTTGGCCATTTAAATGGGATAATCAGCCGATTAAATGAATATATCTAGCCACCATGCATATAGCCATTAATTTTACAAACAACCAGCTAGTTTGGACGCCATGATTTGAGGCTTAGTGGGGTGGAGTTATGCACTGACGACTTACCACCAATTTGATAACATGGTGTTTCCTTTCACCAGGGAGGAGCTAAAACTTAGAAGGTATTGAAATTTTACCTTTGTAATATCAAGGAAAATATTGAACACTTGCTTTTTATTGTCATGTGACACACTTTATTTGGAGAATGGTTCAAATTGCATTTCATTTAGGATCACCAAGGGACACTACTTATTTTTTGGGGGGCTTTAGCAATAAGAAGTAGACTCAAATTTGAGCACTTAAGTTTATGTGGGAGCAAGTGTAATCATTTGATCTATTTGATTAAGTTGAAATAATGTAGCTTTTGATACATAGTGCATAGTGCACCCACTTTTGATCCATCCTTCATAAGGATAATAACTAACCAACATTGAAGTGTGCAAGTTATATGCTGGAAACCCTAACAATAAAGATTTTCACCAAGTATGTATGGTTGTCTTCTAATAGGTTTACTGCTTAGCTTGCAACTTGAGTTTGCATTTTTTTTTACATTTTCTTTTGTTTCTTTCTATATCTTATTTTAATTAGCCAAATGTTGGAACTATATAATGAGTGATAAGTGTATGATTTATGGAGAGACCAAAATTAAAAATTCAACCTCCAAGATCCTCTTGATTGATATAGATGGCCAGATGGGTTAGGCCTAATAGGATACACAAAGCATGTCTCATATAAGCACGGTCTAATATCTGGTGTTGTGCTTGAGCCTCTCCCTTGGCCCATAGTGCCAACATCAACACAAGATAAATGGTCAGCCCATTAAGGGCCCACCTCCTTGCTTTGTGTTCTTCGATCTGCATGTGTTCTTTTTTGACCATTTTCACACAAGATATATGCTGGCCTCTTCTCTGCTGGACTTCCAGTGCATGTGTTCTTTTTTGGCCACCTCTCTGGACAACACCAAATGATACGCCACATTTACATTTCCTATGCCGGATCATACAGTGTTCTCTATCAGATAGTTCTACACCATAGCCAAATATTTGATCATCACTGGATCATACCTTGGACATAAGCCCTCATGCTGGACCATCGTATGGAAGTCATTCCAACTTAAAAATGGTGGTGTTCATCAACAATGCAACCCTCAACATCCCTAGCACACACCTTTGTCAGAATAGCGAGCATATCTTTTATGGAAATTGATGAAAAAGGGGGAGAGATTTGGACAAAGATATGAAATTGTGTGTTGGGAGAACTATGGAAGCAATGATCAAGGGGGAGAGATGATAAGTCAAGATGGAAGGAAGTACGCGATGAACCATCATGGAGGCCGATGATGGGAGAGCAATAGGCCAACAAGAAGGATGATCCATAAGATTGAAGACTACAAGGGGATCAAATTCTTGGACAAAAGAGAAGCACATAACTAGGGGAAGCAAGCTCATGGACATGGTTGATTGCATTTGAATTGTGCATATTCATATGCTTGCTTGCATTTGCATATAGTTTATTTACGTACGGTATCTCTCTTGTGTGGTGTATGCTAGTGTAGGTTTGAATGATGTTTTGATAACTAGCATGCATAGGTTGTTAGCTAGACTTGTGTTTTTCAAGTATTTACTAGAACCTTGCTTATAATGTTGATCTCACGGGGTATCTAGTATTTTTGCTTGTCTAGCTAATCTAGATGCTAAGGATGGACTTAATGGTGCAACTTCAATTGGCTTCAAGCAATTGGTATCGAGCAATTGGTATCACTCTACAAAGGTTCATTCTATGTACCTTAGCATCACTTAGTAGTGTTGGCACCCCCCATAAATTCCATATTTATGCATGTGTGAAAATTTGAAACCCAACCATTTGAGCACACATGTAGGGGGAGTTAACACTACCAAGTTGGGTTTTATGGAGCTTATCCAAGTCTAAATATTTGAGCTTAAAGATGGATAAGCAACATAAAATCCAAACCCAAGTTAGTAATTTACACTTGTGTGAAGAGCTAACTTGATTAATGCGCTTAATTTCCATATCTTTGTAAAGTTATCATCAATTACCAAAAAGGGGGAGATTGAAAGGACCTTGTTTGGTTTTGGTAATTGAGTGACAACTTAGATGGACTAATATATGTTTAAGTGTTGATTATACAGGTGATTAGTCCACAGCTACATGTGTGTGAGCATCTATGCAATGGACGTGGACATGGCTTGGAAATGATGCTTAGCTCACACATATGGTATGAAGGAGCTTAATGCACATGAGACATGACATGGAGTCATGTGGCTAAGTGGAGAAGATCAAGACGGTGGCTTGGCTTGATGGACTCGCTGCAAGGGCAAAGGGCAAGTTGGAGGCTTTGAAGTCGTTGGTACCGAGTGTCGGGAGACTTAAGCAAGACTTGGCGCCGGAAGCCGAAGCAAGGGTGAAGAGCAAGTGAAGTCGCGGATCGATGGACCAAAAGCCACATGATGATATGATGTGGATCATATCATTCATGAGATGTTGGTGCATGTGTTGCACCGGCATCGACCGAATTGGAGTTGGAGAAGGTGATCGAAATGGAAAGCGCAAGGCAAAGGTATAATCATAGGGCATTTCCATTTCACCGGTCTAAGGTTGATTAGAGAAGTGCTTGACCGGATTTAGGATAGATGGCCGTACTATCAAGAGGGGCAAACTTGTTTGCATATCGGTCATCTAGTGCCACTCGGAGTAATCTAACTTTGCATTGCTAGGATCGAGTGGCGTGGCAAGAAAGAGTGAAAAACCCTTTGAAAAATGTTTGTGAAAATGCTAACTCACATGCACAAGGTTGTGGAACACTTTGGAGTTGGCACATTTGCAAAAGGGTTGAAGTTTCGAACCCGCGGGAAGCTTGTTTGGATCTTGGATGGATAAACTGCTTTTATACTTTGTGTTTTGGATCAAGCAATCATGTGGGTTGTGTAGCCCTCTAAATAAGCTTTCCAAAATATCCAAGATCATCGAAATCGGAGTTCGAAGCTAAGAGATATCGCCATTTTAGTGAGCGGAGGTCTGCACAGGACGCTGCACCGGACGCGGGAAAAAGAGCACCGAACGCGGTGGAGTTACTGTTCTAGTGTCCGGTGCGTATTGTGCTGATCGGGCTGAAAAAGAGCACCGGACGGGGGTGCACCGGACGCGTCCGGTGCGACCCTGGAACTCTCGGGTGCTGCGTAATGGCTAGTTTGTTTGGCGCTTTGAGCACCGGATAACCACCGGACGCGTCCGATATGAACTTAACTGCGCGTCCGGTGCATATGCAGAGTGCCCAAAGAAGGGGGGTAACGGCTCTATTTCTTTGTGGGCTATAAATTGGAGTGAGAGCCGGCCATGGGCAGTAGTCTTGCACCTTGGGAATGTGTTTCCCTTGCTTGTGCTTGGCTTAGTGCTCTTCAACTCACTTGTGCTTATATAATTCACATCCGATAAGTGAGAGATCGATCGCTAGTGCATTGCATTGAGAGTTTGCATCGAGTGGCACTAGATGATCGTGTTGCAAGCCGGTGTGCTTGTTACTCTTGGAGGTTGCCACCTCCTAGACGGCTTGGTGGCTCGTGGCTCTATCGAAGCAAGCGAAGGAGATTGTGCTTGGCTCCGGAGAGGTGCTTGTGAGGGGTGTTGTGCTCGCCCCGCGGGAGATCGCAAAGAGCAACTATAGTTGAGCGTGTCACTCAACATCTCACTCATCGGGTAGGTTCTTGTGGCGCTCTTTGGTAGAGCTTGATCTTGGTGATCGATTAGCCACCGAACCACGGAGTGTAGGTGGACACAACGGAGGACGTAATTTGTGGCAACAAGTGAACCTCCGGAAAATAAATCACCGTGTCATCCTCTACATCATCCTTCACGGTGGTTTGCATTTCCCTACACAAGTTATTATTGTTGTTCTTTACTTTACTTGTGTAGTTGTTGCTCTTGTGAGATCGGTTAACTTGTGTAGCTTGACACTCACGTTCTTTGCTTGTGTAGCTTAGAACTAGTGTCTTGTTTAGTTTGTGTAACTAAACAAGTTGCGCTCCTTGATTAGGATTGTGTATGCTTGTCATTGAGCACTTAGTGGGCTTAAGTGTTTAGTGCGCTTTTGCTTGCTAGTTGATAGGAGCTCCCCCGGCGCTTGAAGTACTAGCGCTTAGGTTTGTGTGATCTTGCGCTAGAATGGTTTAAGGAAGCTCAAGCTAGACTAGCACCTTTGTTTCTTGCTAGGATCTTTTATAAGGTGCTTAGAGATTTAATTAGAGGGGTGAATCGTTGCTAGAACTGATTAGATTTTTATACCGCTGCGATTAATTGTTAAAAAGGACTATTCACCCCCTCTAGTCCGCCATCTCGACCTTTCAGCTGGGGACTCGTCGCCACTCCTCGCCGTCCTCGCGCTGCTCGGACACCACCTCCGACCAGGCACGGGACTCGTCGCCGTCGCTCCTCGCCATCCTCACGCTGCTCGGACACCGTCTCCGACCACGCTGGGGTCTCGACGCCGTCGCTCGTCGCCATCCTCGCGCTGCTCGGACACTGTCTTTGACCACGCTGGCGACTCGTCGCCGTCCTCGCGCTACTCGGACTACGCCTCCGACCAGGCTGGGGACTCATCGCCTCTCCTCGCCGTCCTCGCGCTACTCGGATACCGTTTTCGACCACACTGGGGACTCGTTGTCGCTCCTCGCCGTCCTCACACTGCTCGGACTACGCCACCCACCAGGCTGGGGACTCATCGCCGCTCCTCGCCATCCTCGCACTGCTCGGACTACGTCTCTGATCAGGCTAGGGACTCGTCGTCGCTCCTCGCTGTCCTCGTGCTGCTCGGACACCATTTCTGACCACACTGGGGACTCGTCGCCACTCCTCGGCGTCCTCACGCTACTTGGACTACGCCCCCAACCAGGCAGGGGACTTGTCGCAGCTACCTCGCCATTCTCGCACTGCTCGGACTACGTCTTCGACCAGGCTGGGGATTTGTCGCCACTGGTCGCCACTCCTCGACGTTCTCGTGCTGCTCGGACTACGCCTCTGACCAGGCTGGGGACTCGTCGCCGCTCCTCGCTGTCATCGCACTGCTCGGACTACGCCTCCGACCAGGCTGGGGACTCGTCGCCGCTCCTCGTTGCTGTCCTTGTGCTGCTCGGACACCGTCTTTGACCACGCTGGGGAGTGGTCGCCGCACCTCGCCATCCTCACGCTGCTCGGACTACTCCTCCGACCAGGCTAGGGACTCGTCGCCGCTCCTCGTCGCCGACCTCGCGCTGCTCGGACACCGTCTCCGACCACGCTGGGGACTAATCGCCGCTCCTCGCCATCCTCGTCATCGCTCCTCATCGTCACCGACCACGCTGGGGACTCGTCGTCGAGCTGTCAAGTCACTCCACGCTGTTCGAATCAGGGTGCTGATCTTGGGCAGCACATCGGGAGTCTTGATATGCGCCTCGCTGTGCTCGAGGACTTCGTCATCACTTCACATGATCAACAATTTAAAGAATTTTTGACCCTGACACCACGTGACTACGTCACCTACTATCAGGCTCAGGGACTAAGTGGATACACTTCACCTAGTGGTGAAGGTATTGGCTCTGCCGTGCCAAAAGTGGATACACTTCACCAAAAAAGAAGCTCTTTTTAAATTTTTTTCTGAGCTCCTTACATCCGTCTGGTCAAGCAACTCCGAAGATCTGCACCTCCCGACGAATGCAAGACGCTCGGGGACTAGCTGTGGGGGTATAGACCCGCATACCCTCACGGCACTACATGGGCCACACCATTAGAGGTGGTCCGGCTCTGAAGACGAAGGTGTGAGGTGTTTTGTACCAACTTGGATAGTTTACTTGTAACCTTGTCCCTTCAGACTATATAAGGAGGGGCAGGGATAGATCTCACAACTCAGATCCAAACTCATCTCATAGCAATACAATCCACCAGAACACAGGGCGTAGAGTATTATGCCTCATGGCGGCCTGAACCTGTATAAATCTTGTGTCTCACGATTTTCTGCGTTATGCTTGTTCGTCTCAGGCGCACCTTCACCGATCAATCTACTACCTTGGGCATACCCCTCGGCAGACTATCGACGATATTCCGTCGACAACTGACGACCAAGAAGATCAAGCCCTAGCCTCCTCGGTATCACCCGAGGAAGTCAGCCCAGCCGGTTCCCAGAACGGGCCAGGCCAGAAAAGCCGGCTAGGCCGGATCCAGAAACCGGACAGGCCGGGTTTCACGGGCCCTGCTGCTTCGTGCTGTTTCGTCTCGTGCGCGACCGTGCGACCTAGCACTACTGGTGTGTTGTCCAGAAAAGGCGTAAATAGAAGACATCCAGACTCAGTCAAAAACCTAAGCACATCAAATAAGAAATTCAAGCGTGTGACCAAAATTCTTGGTCACAGCAATTCACAAGGAAACCCTATCACCATCCAGATCAAACAGGATGCACCTGGAACAGGCTCACCAAAAGAACTAGAAACTGGAGCTAGTAGCAACAAGTACACTCAAGAATAGTAGATCACAACAGCACTTAGCAGGTGCTAGAAACAAGAAAATCGAGCACACTACACAAAACCAGTAAACCTGAGAATCAATTATCTACCAACCACAGATCGACTATATCGAGGCACCTGTGAATCAACAATCTAGCGAATCCTAGATCGAGCATATCAGGGCAAGCAAAGTAGATGATCAGCCTTGAAATAAGCACGTCACAGATCATGACAACAATCTAGACAGATGTTGACTTGGGATTGACAGTCTCTACGCCACAGTCAAGAAGAGTGACGAATCGAGTGAGTGTCCTTCCTTCGTTCGGAAGGGAAGACAGAATCAAATAGGACAGTGCCTAGCGTGGCGGCCATGGCGAACTGGATAGGATCTTGGAGCTAGGAGGTTTCAGTAGCTGCGGTGGTCATGTGCCTCCGGCGAGGGGACTGTAAGGAAAACGGACCCTAGGCCCATTATAAGTGGATTTTGGTGTTTGATGATCAACATGACCAATATTGGACTAACCATTTTACAAGTGTTTGTTTTGTAGTTCAATAGGATGCATAAGTGTTTTGGACATAGGCAATGGTGTGATCCGAGTAAACAACACCTCAAAGCAAGACTTTAGAAGGCATGTTGAAGACAAGTGAAGAGAGGGTTTGGGTTCCCTTTCCCTCCTACCGAGCTTGCCAGGCAGGATTCAGCGATTTCTGGAGGTGTCACTATGGAAAACATGCACCGGACCTCAAAGATCATGCACAAGTCCAAGACACAAGATGGAACCAAGTCAGGACAAAAGATCACGAGGAAACGAAGCCAATAGGACAAGACAAGAGCGTCGGACGCTGAGGATCAAGGGCATCGGACCATTGTTTGGTGTCCGACGGCTGACTAAAGGACATCCTCCGACAGGTGCCTAAGAGCATGAGAAGGCGTCAGACGGAGTGAATAATTGAAGCATCAGGACCAATTGGAGTAACAGTCTGACTGGATTCAGGGAGCACCAGAGAAGAGAAAAGAGCATCGGAAGCCGTCCGACAGTGAGCGTCGGACCAAAGTTTATCGTCCGACGGTCTCCGACACAGTAACGGTCATGTTACCGTTGTGAGAGTTGGACGCTACTATATAGTCCGATGGTTGGCCCTAATCGTCCGGTCCGACGGTTCACAGAGAAGCCCAGTTTTGTTTCCAACGGCTACCTTTCCATTGGGGCTTATAAATACCCCTCCAACCGACTACGGAGGGTATGGAAGAAGTGAGGGATCAATCCAAGAGTGTTGCTACACCATTCTAAAACTCTCCACTTGCATAGTGCTTAGTGAAACACTTGGTGATTAGCATAGGTGCTTTGTGAAGTGCTTAGGTTGATTAGACCACCGCTTATGCGCTTGCTCTAGGTTCTTGCCTAGTGTTTAGTGAGGTTTGCATGCCTCTTGCTCATAGGTGCTTGCGTGTACCGTGCTTGTACTCGGCGGGGCTTGTAGTCTTGCGAGACCACACCAACCGTGCTTGTGGTGTGGCCGCCACCATGTACTAAGGGAACAAGGCCCGCGGCAGTTCGGCCGGAAGCTTGTTAGTGAAGACGGCGGGGAGCATGCCAAGGAGAGGCTTGCCTTGCGAGGCACACCAGAGACCCACTTGCGAGTGGGGAAGGACCGGGGCTATCCACGGAGTGACTCGACCAGGGAGCTTGGCCCTTGCGATGGATTCCTTGCGAGGGGCTCCAACGAGGACTAGGGGAAAGCTTGAGCGCTTCTCGATACCTCGGTAAATATACCAGAGTCGTCGACGGGAGTTTGCATCTCTACCTCATCTTTACCTTTCGCATTTACATTGCTTCCTTGGTTGTGTGCTTTATCCTTTCCTAGCTTAGTTGATAGGCTAGTTGATAGGGTTGGAATCTTAGGTTGCATAACTCTTTTGCGGTAGAGATAGCAAAACACTTAGCAAAACCTTAGTTGCACTTTGGCTAGTTTATTTATTGCATAGGTTTTGCTAAGGTTTAGAAAAAGAGGCCATAGTTTAGAAGTTGTGTTTTAGTCGCCTAATTCACCCCCCTCTTAGGTGCCACGGTCCTTTCAATTGGTATCTGAGCCCGGTTTGGCTCATTTGGACCTTTGGCTTCACCGCCGTTGAGCCGACGCTATGGCAAAAGAGAGTAGGAAGGATACTTCTAGGCCTCCACACTTTGACGGCGCTAACTTTCCCTATTATAGAGTTAGAATGGATTGCTACCTAGAAGCGGTTGATCTAGGTGTTTGGAGAGTCACTCGTGACGAGATGAAACCCCTCAAGAATCCCGCTAAACCCACCGCGAGTGATGAAAAGGAAATTCATCTTAATGCAAGAGCTAAATATTGCTTGTTTGAATCTTTGGATGAAAACATTTTTAACCAAGTATTTACTTTAAAAACTGACAAATGAAATTTGGTTAAAATTGCATGAGCTCCATGATGGCATAAGTAATGTCCGTGAGCAAAAACATCTTCTAGCAACACAAAATTATGATTCCTTTAAAATGAAAGAAGATGAGCTTGTTCGTGATATGTATTCTCGTTTGAATCTAATGATCAATGAGCTCAATTCAATAGGAATCACAAAGCTAGAAGATAAGGATATTGTGAGGAAGATCATCTCCATGCTACCTCGTGAAAAATATGCAACCATTGTCACCGTTCTTCACAATATGGAAGACTTGAGCAACATGACCCCGGCCATGGTTCTTGGCAAATTGACGGCATTTGAGTTGTCGCGCAATATGGGCAAAGAAGAAGCCTCTTCATCAAGCAAGAACAAAGCTCTCACATGTGATGAGCACAAGAAGATGAAGGTCAAATAGCAAGTTGAATCAAGCTCAAGCTCCTCAAGTGAAGAAGAAGAGGATGATGAAAGTAAAGAAGATGAAGGTGATGATGATGATGATGAATCAAGCAATGATGATCAAGCCTCCACCTCCTCTTCCGATGTTGATGAAGAAACAATCAACTTGATCAAGAAGATGGTGAAAAATATCCGCAAGCTCAACACCAAGGGTGTGCCCATCCAAATTGAAGAATGCATCTTCACAAATCAAAGAAGAGAGCAAAGAAAGAATGGATGCTATGGATGTGGCAAGAAAGGGCATTTTCTGGAAGATTGTCCAAACAAGCCCACACCTAAGGACAAGAAGAAGGCAAGAAAAGTTAAAGCCCAAGCCTTCACATCAATCAAGAAATGGGATGATTCATCAAGCGATGATGAAGTCCAACACAAGAGGCGGGGTCGCAAATACTCATCATCAAGCTCTTCAAATGTGTGCCTTATGGCATGAGGTAACGAAAGCTCCTCCTCTAGTGAGAGTGATAGTGATGATGAGTTGCCTTCAAATGATCAACTTGTGCAAGAAAATGTTAAATATGTTAAGCTTTGCACTAGTCAACAAAACAAGTTAAAAGTGCTAAAAGAAAAGGTAGAAAGCTCTCAACAAGCTTATAATTCTTTGCTTGAACAATATGAAATCTTTTCAAACCAAAATGTTGAGCTGTCTACTAAAATTGAGAAACTTGAGGCTAGTGCAAACAAAAATGAAAGCACAAGTAGTGATGAGCAACTTTTGAAGAAAAATAAAAAAAATTAAAAGCAAAATTGGCTAGCTCACAAGAAGCTTATAAAAGTTTGCTAATTAAAATGGAAACCCTTTGCAAACATTGTGATGAGCTAGCCACTAAAGTTGCTAAACTTGAAGTCGTCAATGCAACCTCCACCGAGGCACCTAAAATCAATAACACAACTCTTGAAATATCTAAAAAGGATGCCTCTACTTCTTGTGATGATTTGATTGTGTTAAACTCACCCTGTTGCAACCAAGCTTGTTTTGAGAATGTGCTTGTAGAGACATGCGCACAAGAAGTTACAATGGAAAATGAGAAGCTCAAGCAAGAAGTGGCTCGCCTCACCAAGGACTTGACTCGAGCAAATGGCAAGGCAAAGCAAACCCAACCTCATCAAGACAACACCGTCAAGGGAGTGAAGAAGCTTGATGAGGGACAAACCATGGTTTGCTATATTTGTCACAAGGAAGGCCACAAGTCCTATGAGTGCAAGGTAAAGAATGGAGGAACAAAGAAGAAAGAGAAAAGCAAAAAGCAAACAAGCAAGCTCTCCAACACCTACACCAACAAAGTTGACAAGAAAGCTACCACACCTTATCTATTGAAGAAGAAGAAAAATGACAAGGTAGTGGCAATCAAGGTCAACAAGCAAGCCAACAATGGGGCCAAACGCATCTGGGTGCCAAAAGAAATCATTTCAACCATGAAGAGCACCAAGAAGGTTTGGATCCCAAGAGGGAAGTGAGAAGTCAAAGTGGCCACGGGGAATTTGGAGACTTGGCAAAGTTGGGATGCATATCATGGGGTCCATCATATTGGATAAAGATTACTGCCAAGTGGGTTAGTGAAGACTATAGACCCAAATTCCCCTCCCATGTTAGGTAACTAGATTTAAGTTATTGCAATTTCAATTAGCATCTAGTTCCTTTCATGCCTAGGTTTGCATTTGAATATTTAAATTCCTTGTCTTGCATATACTAGGCACAACTTATGGTGGGCTTGCTCGGTTTCTTTTTTAACCCTTGGAGCAAGTCTACATGAGCTTAATTGTTTAGGAAGCACGGCACATAGCTTCTTTTGAACTTGAGTTTCTTATATGTGTCGTTGTAGATGAGACTTCCCTATTTAACCTTAAAAGTCTATGTGCATTTCTCCCACAAGTATTCCATGCTTGTATGCACACTTTGAGGGGGAGCTTTTTCTACAACTTGAAATCTTTGAGACTAACAACCTTTTCAAGTTTATTCTATGTGTAGTCTCACTGTAAGGAAAATGGAGTCCCCGGAGATAAGCACCATGTTCTTCAAAATTTTTATATATGATTTCAATTCGGTATCTTTTTGTGTTTTCTCCATGCATTATATAGATTAATCTCCCTTATGCTTTAACTAGCAAGTTATGCATATACTTTGCGATCCAACATATGTATGCATACATTTAGGGGGAGCTTAATCTATGTAATGTGAGAGTCAAGTCTTGTGATCAATTCCACTCCACTCATAAAGGATCACAAAACTTGACCCTCCCTTGTGCTTCTAATGTCTTCCTTTTCGGTGTTTGATGCCAAAGGGGAAGAATTTTGATGGACCAAAACAAGAAAATTCTATCATCAAGTTGGTCCAAGAAAGGGAGAAAAGTGGATTTTGGACTTAGGGGGAGCTTAAATCCATAATGCCACACAAGGGGAACAATTTTGCATAGGCTAGATAAGTATTTCATTTTGCATCATTTGATCTTGCCTTTGCATTGCATCCTAGCAAGTAGATTGCATTTTTCTTTTCGCACTTTTTATTTTCTTGCTTTGGTCATGTTGTCATCAATCACCAAAAAGGGGGAGATTGTAAGGAAAATGGACCCTAGGCTCATTTATAGGTGGATTTTGGTGTTTGATGATCAACATGACCAATATTGGACTAACCATTTTACAAGTGTTTGTTTTGTAGTTCAATAGGATGCACAAGTGTTTTGGGCGTAGGCAATGGTGTGATCTGAGTAAACAACACCTCAAAGCAAGACTTTAGAAGGCATGTTGAAGACAAGTGAAGAGAGGGTTTGGGTTCCCTCTCCCTCCTGCCGAGCTTGCCAGGCAGGATTCAGCGATTTCTGGAGGTGTCACTATGGAAAACATGCACCGGACCTCAAAGATTCATGCACAAGTCCAAGACACAAGATGGAACCAAGTCGGACAAAAAGATCACGAGGAAACGAAGCCAATAGGACAAGACTAAGAGCGTCGGAACGCTGAGGATCAAGGGCGTCGGACCATTGTTTGGCGTCCGACGGCCCTAGGCAGTTCCTCTGGCGCAGGAGCGTCAAGCGCTGAGGGTGACGCTCGTTGGACTAAAGGCCGTCCGTCCGACGGTGCCTGAGAGCATGAGAAGGCGTCGGACGGAGTGGACAGTTGAAGCGTTGGACCAATTGGAGTAACAGTCCGACGGATCCAGAGAGCACCTGAGAAGAGAAATGAGCGTCGGACCAAAGTTTATCGTCCGACGGTCTCCGACACAGTAATGGTCATGTTACCATTGTGAGAGTTGGACGCTACTGTATAGTCCGACGGTTGGCCCAATCGTCCGGTCCGACGGTTCACAGAGAAGCCCAGTTTTGTTTCCAACGGCTCCCTTTGCATTGGGGCTTATAAATACCCCTCCAACCGACTATGGAGGGTGTGGAGAAGTAAGGGATCAATCCAAGAGTGTTGCTACACCATTCTAAAGCTCTCCACTTGCATAGTGCTTAGTGAAACACTTGGTGATTAGTATAGGTGCATTTGCGAAGTGCTTAGGTTGATTAGACCACCGCTTATGCGCTTGCTCTAGGTTCATGCCTAGTGTATAGTGAGGTTTGCATACCTCTTGCTCATAGGTGCTTACGTGCACCGTGCTTGTACTTCGGCGGGGCTTGTAGTCTTGCGAGACCACACCAACCGTGCTTGTGGTGTGGCCGCCACCGTGTACTAAGGGAACAAGGCCCGCGGCGGATCGGCCGGAAGCTTGTTAGTGAAGACGGCGGGGAGCATCCGAGGAGAGGCTTGCCTTACGAGGCACACCGGAGACCCACTTGCGAGTGGGGAAGGACCGGGGCTATTGTTGATATTTTTAACATCACTTCACGTTAAGTTGTCATCCCTAACATGATGCCAAAAACCAAAGGTAAAATAATCTTCACTTGCCTCCTAAGAATAATACTATAGAATATATCCGCAAGCGCACAGATAATTCTCCCATTGTAGCACTTCACCCGGCAAGTATTCCGAGTATCGTTGATTTGTTTTATGTCAAAAGGATAAAGGGGTATTCTATTCATTAGGATAATCTACTATAATAATTGGAAAGATAAATGTGCAGACCTATGATAACCCATAACTCTAATGCTTTAGCGATAAATAAGTCAATGATTATAACTGAGTAAATGAGGTAAATGGTATTCCAGAGATAGAATATAGAGACTCACTAATATAGTAAGACAATCTCGAGATTCGGATAAAGTAAAGGAAACCTATTTAATTACTAAATACAAAGTCTACAGTCTATGCCACATTACACATCTTCATCTATAGCGTAATCAACTCAGAAAACATCATAAGTAGCATCATCTAATGAGGATATTAAGACACAAGGGTCACCTCCTTCGCGACCGTGTTCTGCTCGTCCTACGTACGGGGGGTGGACTACAGAGGAACAAACGCAGCTGTCACCTACGCGGACTACCACACGACCCGGCACGTCAGGGTGCCTCCGTAGGTACACAATATATCTAGACACCATGTCTACATAATGTATACCACCTAACTCACTCGAGTACTGAATTAGGCGCTTTACGATCAAATGACAATAATCATCACCAATAACAACTATATCGAATATGCAACTAGAATAAACTAAGAACTGAATAAGTAGCAATATATTAAAATAAAGCAAAGTCATAATGAGATACAAGAAAAGATTACCGATATCTAGACGAACGGATCTGGAATCCCGAGCGTAGCGCCCAACTCTACTTGAATCCTTGGTAGACGCCTAAACTATGAACTTGAAGAACTAGAGCCCTATTTCTAATCTCTGGAAACCCTAACTTCTATCTACTCTTGACGAATGAAGCAGGAGGAATAAATTGGTGCTCTGGGAGGGGTCTGTCCCTCTATTTATAGCTCGGTGGGATGAACGTGCGCCGTGGGATCAAACTGACTTGAACAAAGGGCACAGATGACTCCAGAGAGATGGTGGAAGAAGACTCCAGAAGGTGAGCCGAAACCCTAGGGGGCCCCGGCCGGCCCCACCCTGGCGTCGGCCGGTCCCCACCCTGGTGGGTCTCGGGCCCCGGTGTTTCGGGTGTGTTCCAGATGCTTCTAGTGTTCTCGTGATGATGTTTCCTTGGCGGTTAAGTTTCGTGATAATTAGGCACTTTAATCCTTCTCTTAAGCCTTTCTAGAATAATCCCTGGAAAATACACAATTCACCAAAACTCGTGGAATTTGTTAGTAATAACCCCTATGCTTCTATTATTGATCTTTCCTAGGCATTAGTTGACGGTATAAAATTGGTACTTAACGACCGTCAACAATACCCCCAAGCTAAGTCTTTGCTAGTCCCTTAGCAAAGTTGACTTGAAATAATTTATTCAGGGTTTCATAAAAATGTATAACTCCCAACAAATACTTAAATATTTAAACAGAAATTCTTCTCCGGATTGAAATTCATTAATCCATCTTTCAAACTTATTCTTATTCATTTCAATCGTGGGGCTTTTAAACTAGATCTTGGGTAATTAAGAGATAGAATAATCAAGCAAACACTAAGTCTTTCATCCTTTGTTTCAACCATTGCTCCAGGTTTTTTTTTAATAAGTATATAATTTTTATTTAGGAAATAATGAGAGCCTACTAATAAGATTGTAGAGGACTACTAAGCTATACATCATGATTGAATGTGTGAATGTGATTAAATTTCATCATTTTTTTGAACTCCTATGCATTATCCTCTCTTTTCTGTCTTTCTGAAGAGTGTGGGCTATCTTCCCAACGGATACTTTTTGTACCCATTTTTTTCTCAGGCGGGTGTCTTTGCACCCATTATTTTACTCTCTTTTTTTTGGCACATACCCTTTTGATATGGTATCTTTCAGGCTCATACTTCTTTGATATGGCATCTTTTAATTTTATAACTCACACTCTCTGTTAGACTTCTAAGGGAGAGACTTGTGCTTAGAGTGAAAATTTTTTGTGCATGTGAATTCAATCATGAATGCATAATAGAATAGTCTACTTAAATCATATTAGCAGAATAAATTATTATATTTATTTTGATTTTGATTTTTGAAATGTTTGGAGTTTAGATGTCACTCAGAATGAAATAAATAGCAACTCAAACCTTCTTATATCATATCCGTCAATTACTTAGAAAATCTTATGCTACCCACTAATATCAAGTTTTAGAATAAATTTTCAGGATAGATAAACTTCATGTAATTCGTAGAAGAATTAAAATTTAAACTCTAAGCAATTGCAGAAAATTATATTTAAACAGTTTAAATATCTTTTTGACTTTTCTCTAGCTTCAAGTTCTAATTATTCTAAAGACAAATTGAATGCGGAATTTAAAGCAAACTTAATTATACAATCTATTATTTTTTTATTTCCATTTTTACACAAGTAGGAATTTAATGCAATAACTAAAGAAAGCGGTAAATACATTTTTATTTGGTTTTCTTTTTTTAGCAATATTGAAACTGACAGAATTAAAGACTGAATTAAATACTGAAATAAAAAGCATATATAAAGGTGACAGGTACTCACCTAGCGGGAATCTCCCCCAAGCTGGATGTTGCTCAGTAATGTGGTAGAGGTGGTGGCGGGTATCCCATCTGATGTATCAAATACTTCAATTCGCTCTGCGTCTGCTGCTGTCCCTAATATATCTGATCTAGTCGTTGGTCCGTACTGTTCTGCCATTATTCATGCTGGTAGAACCTGTCGTCGACCTGCTGCTGCCACTGCTCGTGCTGGTGCAGTGTGTCGCTTATCGCGTTCTGTCCCTGTTCAATATTAGTGAGACGCATAAATAAAGCTGGGAAATCATTAGTGGTAGCTAAAAAGTACTGCTCAGGTGGCCGATAGTAGTCATCTTTCGATGGTGCATGGAACGGATACGGTCCACCAGTGGTGACGTCCATATTCCCGCGTGTAGAAAAAGATGCTCGTCCTCTCTGAAAATCAGTTACTCCCTAACCCGCTGCTGCTGCTGCTGCTGCTGACGAAGATTCTCCTTGCTGAAATGTGGGTTGTTCCTCCCATCCTGCATGTGCAGTTCACTGCTGGCGTGGCTCCTGCGTTGATACCTGTTCACCAAAATCAACATAGTGGGAATAACCTGGCCCAGATGGTGCTGGGTCAGCTCCAGTGAAATTAGTTCTCGGACGAACACCTGCCAACATTAGCTCTAACAGCTGAAAAAACAAAATTCTGAACAGAATAAATTCCTAACTCTCTGTCTGGAAGTTCGTACTCATTATCATAATTTTTACAAATCATAATTATTTTTATTATTTCGGCGTTTGAGCATGTGAGCACGAAAGAAAAAATCATAAGCAATAATTCTGCTGGCATCAGAAATATAAATAAGTAAAGCATTTGATAATAAATCTAGCCCTGCAGCTAAACGTGTAATCCAGGAAGTAAAAGAAATACTGCACTTTCTTGAAGGGACAGTTCTCTAATAGTTCAACATCATTTTTACAGGTGACGCCTTTCTCTTTTTAATCATGATATATAACAAATGCAAGCTCATCTTGTTTAATAGTATTTAACTCCTCTCTAGGAAAGAATGTAAAAGCTAGCCATTTAAACATGAATCTCAGTGTGGGGTGATGAACTTCTTCAGTAGTATATTTTTGTTTTCTCTCTGGTTTCTTTGCAGTGATACTCTCCCAAAAATCATCTTTATCAAAGTCTTGGAGAGTTTCAGAAATATTAACCACACATTGATTATTGAATCCTAGCGGTAAACTAAGAGTTTTCCATGAGAGGGTAAAAGGTTTATTGAACATTCTAAAATTAACCTGATCATCATCAAAGTCTAGGGTGCTAATAAATTCTATAGTGAGTAACTTGCTACCCTGCTCATTAATTTGCCATGCATTTTCCCAGTCCAACATTTCTAAAAATAAGCTCAAACTCGGAATCCATTCCGGTTTCATGGAGCAAAGTGGCATAAAAAATTGGAGTATGCGTAAATTCCTTAGTTTTTAACCACATTTAATATCTCACTCTGCGGTCTAGTTGGTAATAAAATTTGAGTTATGCTTGTAAGTTCATTCCTCTCTTCCGGTTGGGAAGACGATGACGGATTATCATACAGTGAAGGGTGACGGAGGATCGATATTCATGTCAGACCCGACGAACGATGGCACTTGTGATGATGATTGGCTTCATGTTGTGCGGCGTGAGAAGGCTCTTCCAAGGGATCGAATGGCCCCTTTATTCTATTGCTCATCTTGCCTGAAAAATGAAGAACACGAAGAACACGGCAAGAACGAACAAGAACACAAGAACAAAATAAGAACAAGCAAGAATAAGTGGAGAGAAGGAATCAAAGTGACTGATCTCTCTTCTAGGTCTAGTTGATAATCTCTTCTCTACTCCTTTCCTTGCTTAAACTTGAATCAAATGATAGGATTATGAGATTTTGAAGTCACGAGCTACAAAATAACTTGGCTATGTGCTCTCTCAAGTGTGTGTGAGTGAATGAGTGAGTGAGAGGAAGGAGAGACAGAGAAGAGGCAGAGGGGCACCGGCCGGCGTGGCCATGGGGCCGGCCAGCCCCACCTGGTGTGCCCTGGCTCTCAACTTTAGCTAGTGTCGACACCACCTTCATCTACTTCCAAATGCATGTGGGTTGGTGCTCTCTCTGGCTGAATGGATGGATGACTGGGTAGTGCATGTGTGAATAATGGAGTTTGGAAGGTAGTGAAAGGTGGTGGTTGATGATAATGCATGATGTGACTTGATGTGATGATGGTGGGTACCATATGTCTCCCGTATTTATACCATATAATAACACAAGAATGAAAAACTAAATTACTTTTATGAATCTATAAAAAATTAGAATTCTAATGATGGTCTTTTTATAATTTTCTGCCACCACAGTAAATTTCACTGACCGGGGGTTTAACACTCCGTTAGTAATAATCACATGGGGCTTAAGCTTTAATCATGCTATGCTTATTTTTATTTCTTTTTAATAATGCAATTTATGAGAAAGTAGATATGCAAATTTCAATGCAAGAATTAAATTACCGATAACTACCGAGTTATCTCCCGGCGAAGGTTCGGGGTTTTTGAGTCCGCCGATCCGGACTTCTCCAGTTGAATTATTCTTCATGATTCATCTCCTGGTGTCAGAGATGTTGTTGCATCTTATTCTTCATGACACTTCAATGTTTGGCATTACTCCAGTCTTGGCTTGAATGCGAATCGCTCTTCTTGCTGATTGATGGTGAATGTGATCTCTCCAGCTCCGTCGTTGATGGTTGCATTTGTAGTGTTTAAGAATGGTCGCCCGAGGATGAGGGGTGTCTTCCTGTCTTCCTGCATGTCAAGTACTACAAAATCTACATGAATGAAAAAGTTACGGATTTTTACCGGAATATTTTATGCGATTCCTGCGGGATAGCGGACCGATTGGTCAGCTAATTGCAAACACATCGTGGTTGGTGTGAGTGTAGAATAGTTGAGTTTATCAAAGACAGTCTTGGGCATGACGCTGACACTTGCTCCAAGATCACATAAAGCATTCTTGAACATCTGGTCTCTGATTGAGCAATCAATAGTGCGGCACCCTGGTTCTTTCTTCTTAGTAGGAGAAGAACTCAGAATTGCCTCACTACACTCCTCCGTTAGCTTGACAACTTTATTAGAAGGTAGTGGTCCTTTGTTGTTAAGGATAGTTCGAAGATACTTCGCGTATGTAGGTACCTGCATGGCATCTAACAACAGGATATTGACATAAAACTTCTGTCTCTACAAACTTATCAAATTGATCATCCGTTTTAACCTCTTCTTCTTCTGCGTGGAAACAGTAGGAGGGTTGTGTCATGAAAATCTTGAGTTAATTCTTGATCTTGTAGTTCAACTGGTGGTGAAGGTAGTATAACTTCTTCTTCTCTGTTGTCCTTTTCAATCTCTTCTTCTACCTGCACTAAATATGATGGTCTACGCGCCCCCTTTGGGTAAGGTGGATCACGTGTAGACTTACCTCCTCTAGTAGATATTTCTTTTATTTGTTCATGGTTAGTGGTAAACAAAGTAGAAGATAATTGTGCAATTTGTAATTCTATCTTTTTATTAAATAATATTTGATCTTTAACAGCAGAAGAAAAATTATCCAACTTAGAATTAATTTCTTCTAAAACTTTATTATTAAAAGCAAGCTTCTTATAAATACTTTCATTAATCCTAGCCTTGTTCTATTATTAATTCTCTCAAGGGTGGTTGTCTATGATTTGAAAAATTAGTATTGCCTTGGTACTTATCCTTGACTGGTTGACCGAGGTTGATTCCATCCTTGCTTCTGAGAAGTAGACTTGATGACTGTACTAATATTTTCTGAGGGATTTGCAAACTCAATTTGTAAAGATCCTTCATATTGATTCTGGGAATTGAATGTATCTTGAATAGCTTGACGATCTCTTTTGTGATTGGCTCTTTGCTCTAACCAGTTCAACAGTACATCCAGCTTGGTTGACAGTACACACACTTCCTCTGGAACTTCCTCACTCTTATGGCATGTTTGTTTGTTGTATGTCCAAAATTCTGATTTTCTGCTATCTTTGCCATAATATCTTCAGCTCTTTCAAGGGGTGAGTGACATAAATGATCCTTCAGCAGTGGCATCTAGCTGCTCACGTGACCTTTGAGTTAGTCCGTGATAAAATGTTTGCATGAGAAACCACTTTTACATTCCATGATGGGGACAATCTGATATGTAATCTTGAAAACGTTCCCAGACTTCTGAAATAGATTCACCTTTCTACTGACAAAATTCTGAAATATTTCCTCGTAGAGCACTGGTTTTTCCTACTGAGAAAACTTTTCTAGGAAAAGCTTTTGAACATTCTACCCATGTCTTGACTCGATCTTTATTCTGATAAAACCACTGCTTCGCCTTTCCCTCCAATGAGAACGGAAACAAACGAAGTAGCATGACGTCTTGAGGAATGCATTTGATGTTGATGGTGTTGCCAATCTCTAGGAAATTCTGCAGATGGACACTTGCATCTTCATCTTTCTTTCCAATAAATATGATAGCTTGCACTATTTTGATGAGGCTTGGCTTGATCTCATAACCATGATCTCCAATGTTGAAAGTTGGCCCAACGTGAATATTCTCAGTGCTTGGAGCAGAGAATTCACGTAGAGTCTTCTCAGCCATGGCTTCACAAAATAATGTAAGACCCTTCTTCCTATGATTGTTCCTGATTGATAAGAGTTAAAGTACACAACCAATCCTGCACTTATCCCTATATAAGATATTTAAATATAAACGAAACACGGGTAAGTCTGCTAAAGTAAAAGGTTATGATTATCTCTAAGTATTTATGTCTATAGTTATTTTTATGTTTTTTCTATAGTATTATCTATAAAGATCTCTCCTATATGAAATTCTAGAATAAATATCCTGGCGAATAAAATCAACGAACTTAATAAATTATTCTAATGAATACAATTGCCATCCTCGGCAACGACGCCAGAAATGCTTGTTGGTATTTTTAACATCACTTCACATTAAGTTGTCATCCCTAACATGATGCCAAAACCAAAGGTAAAATAATCTTCACTTGCCTCCTAAAAATAATACTATAGAATATATCCGCAAACGCACAGATAATTCTCCCATTGTAGCACTTCACCCGGTAAGTATTCCGAGTATCGTTGATTTGTTTTTTGCCAAAAGGATAAAGGGGCATTCTATTCATTAGGATAATCTACTATAATAATTAGAAAGATAAATGTGCAGACCTATGATAACCCATAACTCTAATGCTTTAGCGACAAATAAGTCAATGATAAATGGTAAATGATAACTGAGTAAATGAGGTAAATGGTATTCCAGAGATAGAATATAGAGACTCACTAATGTACTAAGACAATCTCGAGATTCGGCTAAAGTAAAGGAAACCTATGTAATTACTAAATACAAAGTCTACAGGACTATGCCGCATTACACATCTTCATCTATAGCATAATCAACTCAGAAAATATCATAAGGAGCATCATCTAATGAGGATATTAAGACACAAGGGTCACCTCCTTCGCGACCGCCCTCTGCTCGTCCTACATACGAGGTGTGGAACTACAGAGGAACCAACGCAGCTGTCACCTACGCGGACTACCACACGACCCGGCACGTCAGGGTGCCTCCGTAGGTACACAATATATCTAGACACCACGTCTACATAATGTATACCACCTAACTCACTCGAGTACTGAAAATTAGGCGCTTTACGATCAAATGACAATAATCATCACCAATAACAACTATATCGAATATGCAACTAGAATAAACTAAGAACTGAATAAGTAGCAATATATAAAAATAAAGCAAAGTCATAATGAGATACAAGATAAGATTACCGATTTCCAGACGAACGGATCTAGAATCACGAGCGTAGCGCCCAACTCTACTTGAACCTTGTTAGACGCCTAAACTATGAACCTCAAGAACTAGAGCCTTATTTCTAATCTCTGAAACCCTAACTTCTGTCTACTCTTGACGAATGAAGTAGGAGGAATGAATTGGTGCTCTGGGAGAGGGGTCTGCTCCTCTATTTATAGCTCGGTGGGATGAACGTGCGCCGTGGGATCAAACCGACTTGAACAAAGGGCCCTAGATGACTCCAGAGATGTGGTGGAAGAAGACTCCAGAAGGTGGGCCGAAACCCTAGTGGGGCGCCGGCCGGCCCCACCCTGGTGGGTCTCGGGCCCCGGTGCTTCGGGTGTGTTCCAGATGCTTCTAGTGTTCTCGTGATGATGTTTCCTTGGCGGTTAAGTTTCGTGGTAATTAGGACACTTTAATCCTTCTTTTAAGCCTTTCTAGAATAATCCCTGAAAAATACATAATTCACCAAAACTCGTGGAATTTGTCAGTAATAACCCCTATGCTTCTGTTACTGATCTTCCCTAGGCATTAGTTGACGGTATAAAATTGGTACTTAACGACCGTCAACAGCTATCCATGGAGTGACCCGACCGGGAGCTTGGCCCTTGCGAGGGATTCCTTGCGAGGGGCTCCAATGTGGACTAGGGGGAAGCTTGAGCGCTTCTCGATACCTCGGTAAAAATACCGGAGTCGTCGACGGGAGTTTGCATCTCTACCTCATCTTTACCTTCCGCATTTACATTGCTTCCTTGATTGTGTGCTTTACCTTTCCTAGCTTAGTTGATAGGCTAGTTGATAGGGTTGGAACCTAAGTTGCATAACTCTTTTGCGGTAGAGATAGGAAAACACTTAGTAAAACCTTAGTTGCACTTTGGCTAGTTTATTTATTGGATATGTTTTGCTAAGGTTTACAAAAGAGGCCATAGTTTAGAAGTTTTGTTTTAATCGCCTAATTCACCCCCCTCTTAGGCGTCACAGTCCTTTCAGGGACAGCGGCTAGGATGCGGACGGTGGATAGAGCGGTGATGGGGATGGCGTGGCGGTGGCCTGTGGGGGCAACGAACTGGCAGCGGCATAGTGGCTAGTGCCTGCTCGCACGGAGATGCAGAGGCAGCGACTCGCGAGCAAACGGGAAACCATGCCCGATGTCTCGACACGGGACGACGGTGCTGAAAGGTCCAAAAGATGCTAGAGAGGGGTGAATAGCCTATTTAAACTTTTACAAACAACACTTGACCAAGTAGTTAGTAACACAAACTGGCGAAGCGAGTTTTACGTTAGCCTACTCATAATGCAAGCCTTCCTTACCGTTCTACTTAAGTTTCTAAGTTCACACATAAGCTAGACTAGGTTGAGTTACACTACTCTTAGATGGACAAGCAAACTACAAACACTAACAGTACACAAGCGTCGATACTCCTGTATCTTCTAGCTTGAGCATATGTGGTGATACGAGAAGGTGATCGTACTTAGCTCGGACTGAGTTGATCATCCTCACAGCTTCAGTGTGAGTCTGCCTAACTTTATTCTTTCTCCTACTTGTCTTCTCCTGTATTGGCTTGTCCTCGTAGATGTATGGCTTCTGTGGATGGGCAGGACTCTTTAACGTCATGTTCTTGAAGGTGAATCTTTCTTTCTTTCCCCTGATAGTGAAACAGATCTTGGCACTGTTGGCGTAGATGATAGCCTTGGCAGTGCTCAGGAATGGTCGTCCCAAAATAATTGGTGACCTTTTATCTCCTCCTGTCTCGACTACCACAAAGTCAGCAGGTACGTACGAGTGTCCAACTCGTACAATGATGTCTTCCAGGATCCTCTTCGGATAGCAGAGTGGCTAGTCTGCTAGCTGTAAGCACATGTTCGTGTATAGGAGTGCATCGCCATGGATCTTCTCAAAGATTATTTTGGGCATAATGTTGACGCTTGCACCGAAGTCGCAGATTGCTTCCTCGAAGGCGTGTTGACCGATGGCTATGTGTATGCAAAAATTAAATATGCTAGAAACCTTACATATTTACACATGTAAAATTCAAATATTCTACCAAATAATCTTTTTTTAATGAAATCTAAATCCCACGACACTCCATATAATTACAGTATTAATTATTTTCGTGTTAATTATGATAGTCGTAGTCCTCTAATTGACTAAATCATGGATTAAATGGTTGTTTACCTTATTTAATCATGTTTAATGCGATTTTATGCATACCATTTAGACGGGATTAAACGGTTCAAATATGTTTAAACGGCCCAACCGTTTAATTCACCGTTTAGGGCCTAAACGACACGGGTGGCTTCTGTTTACCGTTTAAACGGACTAAACGGTTGTTTAGGCGAACAGTGAGTACTGTAGCACTTTCGTTTGTATTTGATAACTTTTGTCCAACCTTGGACTAACTAGACTCAAAAGATTCGTCTCGACATATATAGACAAATTATTCAATTATTTATTTTTTTATACCTACATTTAGGGCCTGTTTAGTTCGCGAAAAAGGTGACAAAAAGTAACTGTACCACTTTTGTCTAAATATTACCTAATTAGACTCAAAAGATTCGTCTCGACATGTACACACAAAGTGTGTAATTAGTTACTTTTTATCCTACATTAAATGCTCCATACATGTGCCGTAAAATTGATGTGATAGGAAATCTTAGAAAATTTTTGTGAACTAAACAGAGCCTTAATGTTCTATGCATTTGCTGCAAAATTGATGTAACGGGAAATCTTGAAAAAATTTGGGAAGTTAGAGAACAGGGCTGAGCACCGCTCCATAACCCTAGCTTTTTTTTTCCTAGAATCTGGACTTCGATAAGAATAATATCAGAATATGTGGAGCCAGTGGCGGGCCTACAGTGATTCAATGGTATTCAGTTGAATACCAATTATTTTTGGAAAAAAAATTATACATATAGTGTATATACATGTATATATATGAAAAAAACAAATATATTACGAATTAAGTGTTGATCAGGCAAATAGGCCCAATTTCTATCCCTTTTTCTTTTGGCCCAACAAAACTGGGCGGCCCACTAGACTAGTAAAGGTCCAAAATCTCTCTCTCCTACCCCCACCTCTCTTTCTCCCTCTCCAGACAGCAGGGGCCACGCACTGCCGAGTGCCGACCGCCACTCCCGCTCGCGAACAGCCGAACCCTAGGCCAGGCTCGCGCTCGCGCCGTCGCGCGTCGGCGTCGCCCGTTGCGCCGTCCACTGGCCGTCGCGGCCTCGAGGGGGTAGCCGAGCCGCCGAGCCGGGCAGGGGCGCGGGCGCCTGTGGCCTGCCGGCCTGCCGCAGCAGTGCCGCCTCTGCCGCTCCGCGCCTAGGGCGCCAGCAGGCAGGCATCAGGGCCACCAGGCAGGGCAGGTAGGGGGGCGGGGGAGGGGGGGCGCGCCCTGCGGCCTGCGCGCGCGAAGCCCCCAGGCTGCGAGGCTCCAGCGGCCGCCGGGCGCCGGCCACCAACCGCCCAGGCCCAGCAGCAGCCAGGCCGCCAGGGCAGGGGCCAGCGGGCAGCGGCCAGGGCCACAGCAGCAGCGAGCAGGGGCAACTGAGCAGGGGACTGGCAGCGACCAGCGAGCAGACGATTTGAGTTTCAGTAAGTTCCAACTTCCAAAATCTAAATCCCAAATTCCTATTTAATGTATTATGAATAGCAATTTACCCCCAATTTAGTTAGTCTAGTAACTTGATTTAACTTGATAACAATTTAAATTTATGTTAAAATTCTTCGATATATGAAATTGGGCTCATTTTGTGTATATTTCATATACAATACATAGTTTTAACTATATGGAATTATACATGCCGAATATCGGCTATTTGGTTGTCAAAAAATTTTTAGTACTCCGATATAATTCGAATACCCTCCCCAAAATCCTGCGTCCGCCACTGTGTGGAGCGAAAGAAGCCGAGCGGTTCCGAACACCCCTGCAGAGCACACCTCGGTCTTCCCCGGATTCACTCATTCCCTTTCTTCCTCCTCCGCCGTTCTCCACCCCCTCCCTCCCTCCGCTGGAACTCTCTCCCCGGACCCCGGCCCTCCACCACGCGCCGGCTTGTCACCGATCTGATCTGCGTCCGCAGCTGCGCGCGCAGGGAAGGATTGAAACCTTTGGCTCCACTTGCGACTTCTCGTCTAACGACGTAAGTGCCAGATCGAAACTCTAGTATCTCCCCAGTCGGTTCCAGGGGCCAGCCCCCTGGTTTGTGCGTAGTTTCGGTTGCCTCGGTTCGTCGGGAGGTGTAGCTCGTTTGTGTCTTCTCTATGCGCATTCGTGGGACTAGAGTTGGACAAATGGGCGATTTCTGCGCGTATGAAATTAGATTCGCTATTAGGCAGATTTGTGGTTCATGGTGTTGACGAGGAGAGGTTGACGTCAACGATTCTGACCCGCACATGTTATCTCGTAGTTGATTGTTTCTAGGGTTGACACGTGAACTTGGACATGCGATTTCTACAGTTTGCCTTGCAGATCTCTGAAACAGCATATCTTCTGACTCATATATTGATTGTAGTTTTTGTAGTTTCAGTTGTGCATTAATTTCTATGTGATATTTGTGTGTTTAGTTCAGGCCATGTCGCATTTGTTTGTTTACGTGACCATCGGATCATATCGTGGAAATAACTTCTGAACATTGTTACTGCAGTGGTGCTCACATTTTGTTTTGTGGTGTTTGCAGGATAACCATGGCTAACCTTATGGATCAGAAAATGCCAAACCCACAGTCCAGCTCTGCCAAGTAAAGAGCCACTCTGTCTACAAATTATTTTCCATGCTGTAATCTATGTGTGTCAGTTCAGTCTGGCCGTGCTTGTTTCTTTTTCTCTTCTTGTATGTGTATGAGGCAGTCCCACTGGATCCTGGTTCAGTCCTTTTCTCTTCTTGTTTTTTTGTGTATGCGGCAGCCGGGATCCTGGAAACCAGATCCAGACCTTGGTTTCCTAGATCGCTGCTCAATCTATTCTCCAGTAAGTTTGTTCATAGTTTCGTGTCTTAGATCGTCAGGAGGTGGTTCAGTCCTGCTGTGGTTTTTTTTCTCTTGTATGATTTTTGTATGCGGCAGTCCCACCGGATCCTGGTTCAGTCCTTGCTGCTCTTGTTTCCTTTTTTTTTTCTCTTCTATGATTTGTATGTGGCAGTCCCACCGGGTGTCGCACCCAGTTTTGCAAAGCAAAACTAAGCACTCATATATGTGTGCCCAGGATATCCAAAACACACATATAATACCAAATTGCATAATATCAAAGTAAAGTATTTTATTACATCGAATAATTCATTACATTATTGACTCATCGTCTTTACTCAAAGGCAAATTATTACATAAGCGGAAACTAGCCCGTGCTACCACAGGGACTCTGACTGGTGAACATCATCTAGAAGTCTTGGACGTCCTCGGAGAACTCCTCATATCCATCATCTGTTACCCATCCGGGATTTTCATTGAATTTACAATAAGTGTAAGCGTACCATGCTTAGCAAGTATAACAAAGGGATTCATGAGGCTCAAAAGGCTTGACTCGGTTTGACAGCGGTTCGCAATTTTAAGTTGTTCATATTTTATTTATCTTAATTCTACTTATAGTGAATAAACCATCCCAGTTGGAAACTTATAATTGAATCACCATTTTATCACAACCATTCTTCAAGGTAAACCAGAAACATTAATCATAAAGGATTCAGGCCCTCGTGTCCGTGAGCACGACTGATACATCAGATGAGAGAATTCTGCAGAATTTGTACAACTTTACCCGCCGAGTCGTGATTCCCATATACCAGGGGTCGCGAACCCCATTAGACCTCCTCTCTGGAAGAATGGCAGGGTTTTATTACGAAATCTTTCACTAGGCACCTTAACAAGTTAGTGGCCACGAGGTTTTAATGGCAAGTGTGCACAGACGTATCCTCCTCAAAAACCAAAACATGTGTAAAGTGGTTGCAACACAATACACGAGGCAGGAACAACCATGACCCCACGAGGCACCCCCCTCTTGCGTCTTTCGGTAACCACTAACGAGCTAGAGACGCACTAGTTATATGATTAAGACCAGAGCCATTTAGTCCTCGGGGTTGTACAGAACCTCCTAGGTGGCCGCTTCAGGATTAAGCCCCTAATACCTTGTTGCTAAAAAGCATCATTTTATCATATTGCATAAGTCATTAGTCAAGTTAAATAATTAACTTTTGTTTTGCGCGGCAGCAACTATCCAACATGCATACCAAACCCCATAGGTAACAAGGATATATGGTACAAGAATAAACTAGGTAAGTTCCTAGGGTTCATCAAATTAACACATGCATATATAAATGATTAATAGTTAATAGGTACAAGGAGCCTTTGTAACACTTGCCTTTCATAGAGTTGTTTTCATGGTAGTACTGATCAGCACCCTGGTTCTCAACAAACTCAACTTGATCACCGTCTAAACGCATATCACATCACCAATCATGCATCCAATTCCAATCATACATGCAAACAAATAGATATATATTAGAACAGTACATCAAACAGTAGAAACAGAAGCTAAAAAGTTTATAAAACTATTTTACGCATTTCTACAAACATGTGAGCGCAAAAATCACTAAAATCGGATTTAAAACGTGAAAGATATGGTCAAAATAAGGTTAGAATGGCATTCCTGTGAATATTTCAAACTCAAATTTGATTTTATTTGAATAAAAACGAAATCCTACCGCTCTATGGACGGCGGGTCCTAATTTTCAAAAGGACAGGGGCTAAACCGAAATAAATAGGACTGAAAACAAATTAATTTTGAACTGAAGGTGGATTGCGGGTTAATTTTGGTAAACTATAAGGGCTTTTCTGCAAGACTGCCGCTGCCGGTCGGCTGGTTGACCGCTCGCGCTGACCTGGCGCCACGTGGCGTGACCTGATAGGTTCGGTGCACAACTATGCAGTGGACCGGCGGGCGGGATGCGGTAGACCGAGTCCGGTGGACCGGTTATAACGCGAAGCGGTATCTTCTAGTCACGTCCGTCCATCCCAAGATCAACGGCACAGGGAGAAAGGGGGGGGGGGGGGTGGGGGTCTCCCCCGCCGGCACACAGTGCCCAGACGGCGGCGCCGCCACCGGCAGCGGCTCGAGCTCGCCGGCGACTAACAATCCGTTGCTCCCGGCCTCGATTCACCAAACCGAAAACATTTTCAGGACGCGCGCGAGCTCGCGAACCCAGAAAGGGAACTTGCGATGGCGAGGGGTCACCAAAGCACTTCGCTCCGCGGCGGCGCCATGGATGCCAGTGACCAGACTCGTCGGAGCAGCGCCGTCCGGCGCTCCGGCCCACTATTCTCTACGGTAATGGCACCTAAGCGAAGCTTGGGACCCCGCGAACTCAACTAAGCCAACGAAGAGGACGGAGATCGCATCGAGACGATGGTCCCCGCGACGGCGCCATGAACGGCGACCTCGGAAACTCGCGAACGTGGCGATTCGGTGCACCAGAAATGAAATTGGGGGGGGGGGGGGGTGCGGAGAGAATCTGGGGTATACCGCAACTCCGTTTGGGTGATTATCGGCGTCCGAGGGTGCTCCGCGTGGCCCGGCGACGTGAGTACGTGACGCTGCGGAAAGAGAGAGAAAATCGCGTCGGTGAACATGGAACCGAGCAATTCGGGGTCAAAAGGAGACGGAGAGGGTACCTACAGGTGTGGTGGAACTATGCGAATCTCCGACGCACGGTCCCGGGAACGATTGCGGCTCTGAACGTGGAATTGGGTGTGGCAGTGTGTGTTCATGAGCTGAGAACGCAAAGGGGAAGAAGGGGAGCTCGATTGCGGGCTTTTATAGGGGATTAGGGGCGGTTAGAGATGTCTTAACGCGGACAGTTACTCTCGACATCACTGCAGTGCTTGAAGAGGGGCACTTGATGGCTGGTTTTGAAGTGCCTTCATCGCTCGGCAGTGAAGGAGAGCATTACTGCCCTGCCGGTTCTCCGGCTCGATGAGGAAGGAGGAGGAAGGCCACTGGCAGGCGGGCCCCGCGACGCGGAGAAAGGAAAGGAGAGCGACGTGGGCGCAGCTGCTGAGGCTGGCAAACGGGGCCCAACGTGCAGTGAGACAGAGGGAGATGCGGGGTGAGCTTGCCCACTCGGGCTGGCGGCCTGCGGCTCAGCTGGGCTGGCCCGTGCACGCGCAGGAAGGAGAGTGGAGGGGCCTGCTCGGGTTGGCCCAGCTGCGCAACAGGAGGGAGGGAGAAGTGAAGCCGGCTGGGCTGGTTAGGCCCAAGGCCAAGTGGTGTGCAGAAAAAAGAAAAGAGAGGGATGGGCTGTGCTGGGCTAGAAAGAGGGAGAGGGAGAAAAATTAAAATGAAATAGTTTTTCATTTCTATATTTTCCAACCCAAATCAAATTCAAATATATATATATATAATTTTTTTTGAATTCAACTCCAAATAACTAGACATACACTCAAACAAAATAATATGCTTCTGAGTCCATGTTTTTTTCATTATTATTCAAAAAACTAGGTTTAATGCGAATGTCCTTGATTTTGAGGTCACCGGGATCCTGAAAACTAGAACTAGACCTTGCTATGATCCCTGCGTAATCAGTTTTCCCAGTTTGTTCGTAGTTTTGGGCGTCTCGGTTGTCAGGACATGGTTGTTCATGTCTGTCTTTGCTATGTGCATTTGTAGGATTATTAGAGTTAGATAGATGGGTGATTTCTGTGTGTGTGAGGTTGGATTCGGTGGTGGGCAGTTGGTGATATCTGGGTCGTGGTGTTGACAAGGAGGGTTGACAGACGTCAACTAATCTGATGTGCACGCGTTTTCTCTAAGTAGGTGATCGTTTTTAGGGTATCTGACGCATGAACTTGGCATTGCAGTTCTTACATCCAGCGAGGAGATTATGAGAGGAGAAATGAAAAATAAAAGTTTATCTAATAGTTTCTTGTGAGAAAATAGAACTTCTATGAGGGCTGAATGTAAGAAGTCAGTTAAGAGAATAAAGAAGTTTCTAGGAGTTAGAAAAGCAAGGGAGCAAATCATAAAACAGCTCAACCATCCTTATCTTATCTTTTACTCATCCCTGAGCGCATCTCTCGTGAGCTCCCCCTCTCGCTCCTGTCTCTCCGGTGAAGGGTGGTTGGCGCCGCCGCCCTGTAAGCTGCCCGACACCACCATGATGCCGCGACGCCACCACGCACGCTCCCTGTGCCACCACGACCGAGTCTTTTCCCTTCTACTCCCTTCCCCTACCCTTTAAACAGATGCACGTTGGCGCTACAGGAGCAGGACCGAAGGTGGAGGACAAGGAGACCACGTGACAATGGATCTAGCGGCGCAGCTTCCTCCTGGATCTGGGGGACGTCGCCTATCCCTCCGCCTACTCATAGGCGAGGCGGCACCCCTCCGCCAAGCGCGTATGCACGCTTAGGCGTCCGCCTTGTAGCACCTTTTTGAACCTTGGATCTATGTATCCTTGATGTACTTGGCTTTCTCGTCGTGTGATTAGTGTATGGTGCAGGGGCGGGCCTACTTAGAGTCAATTGAATACCATTATTTCTGTCAAACAATTACTATTACCATATGTTGCCCACTTTCAAGTTACCATTAAGCTAATGAATCTGTATGATATAATTATCAGATCTATGCTTTATCTTCTACTTATTGTACAATTAGTTCTATCATCCTGTAATCAAATAAACGTGCTAAAAACTTGGTTTTAGGTTATAGAAAAAAAACCAATTTCCTTTATCCTTTGAAGATTTTGAATACCCACATTCCAAATCTTGGGCCCACCCCTGTGTATGTAGCATTCCCACCGGATCCTGGATCAGATCCAGACCTTGCTTCTGCCATCCAGTATGATTTGTGTTTCTGGCCATGCTTTCTGACCATTTGAATCTGACACACACATTGTTTGTGTAGTTGTGCTTATATTTTTTTTTTTGTTGGTGCTGCAGGTTGCTGACTTTTGATGCCTCAGTGGCGAAACACTTCATTGTGAAGAAAGAGTTAGATGATTACCTGGGCAAGTTCATTGCAACCGTCCTCAAGAAGACCCCAGATGAAGTTATCATGATGCATCCTGGGCTGTTTATGATTCCACGCGAGGAAAGATTGTTAGATTTGCTAAGTGATCAAAAGTTTGAAGAGGCCAATTCTTTCTATCAGAAATCAGTAGAGTTACTTTGAGGATGCCAAGGAAGATTCGTAGCTCTTGGCTTTAGGAGGAAAATTGATGATCTTAACACAATACTCAAATCAAGATCTATGCCTTCCATCAGACGCAGCACCGAGCGCATTGAATCCTCTATATCAGACTATATACATCTATACTTTCCGAGTGCCATCTGGTATGATGTTCTAATTTAAGCGTGTTGTTCATATGTAGTTTATCCGGTTTCACAGCTGACAATTGATGATCTGAATGTATATTGCTGTGTTGTGCACTTTAATTCTGCAGCCGGGACAATGACGAAGTTGAAGGATTTTGGCAGTTCGCCATGAAACTACCTAAACCAAATAAACAGGCTAGGTGGCATGCATTTAGGTGCCTAGCCTGTGGGTGGATTTGCCCTGGATCGCAGAGTATTTCATATATGACGCGGCACATCATTCAGTCTAAAGACTGCAAAGTAACGGATGACATGTTACATCGTCTGAGGGCTATAGTTATGACAAAGGATGTACAAACTTTGGAAACCAATGAGTATTTATTCAAAAAAAGGAAAACAATTTCAGAATCTGTATCATCCTCACCTGATACACAGCTGGAGTCTTTGTTTTCTGGAGAAGTTTCATCAGCAATAGGTCTGAAGGCATCGTCTTCAACTTCTGTAGAAGATAAAAGAGCAAGAAAAGAACCCATTGGTGCTGCTAACTCACCTTGCCTTGGCACACCCGCAAAGAAAATGAAGCCCCAGCTGGCAGCCACACCATCACCAATAATGTCATATTATCCAGATGCAGACCATAAACATCTCTCTCAGATGGTGGAGGCATTAAAGAGTGTAACTTGTGCCCTACTAATCTGTGGTACCTGAAGCCCGAATCTTCTTTATGAAGAAAATTTTTGATTTGCAGCAGGTGGCTCTAGACTTATTTTCTTTCCATAAACAACTCTCTCAGACGGCGGAGGCGTTGAAGAGTGTAGCTGGTGCCCTTGCCCCACAGATTAGAACATCTGTGGTACCTGATGCTCGAATCTTCTTTATGGAGAAATTTTTTGATTTACAGCAGGTGGCTCTAGATTTATTTTCTTTTGTACTAAATGCAGCTGTTGATGTTCCTGCCTTAGTACTGGATTCTGCCTCTGCACAAGTTCCCGAAAAGTAACGGAGGACACAGTGGGTAGGTATCGGACTGCAGCTAGGGATTGCAGGTAGGGGCTCTGAATTTCGGTCGAGTGGGTCTGGGTTTGGGTTTGATTCTCTCCCCACGGGTGATCGAACTTACTGGGTTTGGTTTGGTTTCAGGTATCGGTTTCCACCTTGTGGATGTCCAATGGAGGTCCAAAATAGATCATCTTGAATAAAGACTCGTGTGTTTTATTAATATAATATAAATTGTTTATGTAAGCTATTTAGTTTATTCTAAGTTAAGTCATGAAATTGTATCTATTGCCTCTTTGTTTATACATGTGAGCATGTAATATATATCATGCATGTGTTGCCAGAAATTTCTTAGTCTTTTTTTATTGCTATATAGTGGTGGGTTTCTAGTTTGAGCCTTTTACGTGAGTGCAATTAAAGAAGTTTGTAATTGCACACAAGGCATTAAAAAAGTTAGCCGTACATTGCACTGAACCTTTTTTTTTTTCTGAGAAGCCATTCGTTTTTTTTTCTGTTTAGTTGGTTTTCAGTCGTTTGGTGGCATCTTGCTCCTCCACCTCTTGTGGTTGCAGTTGCCGGCATTGGCATTTTTTTCTCCTTCAAAGTCGTGCAAGACTTTTGAGTCGCATTAAAGAATAGTATTTGATTGATTTTAAAATATAGCACATATGCGGACGTGTTGGGCATATTCGGTTGCCGGATAAAAATGGCATCGTATTTTTTTTTTTAATTACACGGTACAGATGTAGACGTTCACATCGTATGCATATTCACTCCTGTGAACATACGTACGTAAACCCTAGCCCTATGAGGGCCTCTGAAAGATTGCGTGGGCAGATCTCGAGATTGACGAAGTCACCATAGGCGTCTCGCCGTCGACGGAAACTCGCTTATCATTGAAAGCACAACGACGTTAAATCCTGGAATAAATCTAGAAAGGTGCGACAATCAGGATTTGAACTTTGATGACAGTCCTACCATTAGATCATAACTCGACGTTGATTCGACTTATATGGTTGGATATTAATTGACTATATTGAGAATTAAGAAAAAGGATAACAGCATGTGTGCCAGGCAAGCGGGCGAGCAAACGGACATTTGCCATTCAATCTTATTAACTAGGAGAGTTTCTCTGAGATTTTCTCCTTTTGATGGCAGACGACGAGTTGATTATGGGAGTTCCTCATCCGTTTCCTGTCTGTTGAGCTGTCACGGGAGGACCTTTTGCCTTCACGCTCGAGTCTATAAATTCAGTCTGTCAATCAGTCGATGCGGCTTGGTGAGAATCACAGAGTAGAGCCTCTGGAACGTCTGCTGTCTTTGAATTCACCTGCTCGGATAAAGGGCGGCGATCACGTTTTTGGAAAGTATCAGCTACCAGCACGACTACTCACTTGATCGACTAATTCTCGGCAGGTGCTGATCGACAACTTCCTGGTGGTATTTTTCCGCTGATGGATGCTCGCGTGCACTGGCAGAGCTTGGAACATTTGATACAGGGGCTAAATCAAACATAATCAACATTAACAGGAGCCATATTAACATATCCTTATAAACTGAATAGTAGAATTAAATATGTACTTAAGAAATTGTTTATATAAGGGGGGCCATGGCTCTCTTTGGCCCTAAGGAAGCTCTGCCCCTACTGCGCGTGAGCCTTGGTGCCGTTCGTTGTTGTCCAATGTTCCCTCGGCTTGAGCAAGGCCAGCGGAGGGCGGAGCAGGATGATGGCACGGCGACCTCTGAGGACGGCGGCGTCGAGAGACAGCTTAGAAGATGTTGGTGCGACGATCTCCAAGGTAGGGATGTGGCTCAGCAGACTCCGAGGATCTAAGGACGGCAGCGTAAAGATGCAGTTTTGAAGATAGCGGCGCACCAAGCTAACTACAAGCGATGTGGCCCGGTTGACTCCGAGGGCCCGGAGTACGAGAGGGCAGGTGTGGCTGTTCCTGGGAGCCGGCGGCGGCGGGCATGGCTGACTTGCCCAGGCGCTGCGGTGATAGTTGGGAGAAGTAGATAAGCCTTCTGTGCATAAGTTCTTTTTAAAAGAAACCCGTGGACCGTGCAGAAGTGCCCAGACGGAGAGAAGAAGGGTAAAAGTGAGGAAGAAAATAAAGAAAATAAAAGGAGAAAAATAAAAAAGGTAATTATTTTCGTTTTGATCGGTTGTGCACAAATTTTTTTTTTTAAATTATACCTCCGAAAGACTGCGCCGACAGATCTCGAGATTGATGAAGTCACCACAGGCCTACCACTGAAAGTACAATATCGTTAAATTCTGGAATAAATCTAGGAAAGATGCGACAACTAGGATTTGAACCCTGGTGGATAGCGTCCCACTGGACAGTCCTACCATTGGATCACAGGTCCATTCGCGATCGGTTGTGCATAATTAAAATAGATAGATAGAGTTTACTTTTTAGTCAAATTCGATCACTATGCAGATTTGAAAACTTTTTTACTAGCATACGTTTGTTGTTTTACAATTTCCGTTCATGATATACATGTCAGTATTAGCTAAACTTTATGATATAAGCTACCTTAATTCTTGGGTTGCGTCAGCCACCGACCGTGCTCAGAAGGCAGGGAGCGGTGCTGGGAAAGGAGACCGATGGAGAATGTGTTGGTAGGTCCAACCCCACTAAACAAAAATTGTTAAAAAAAACCTTGAGTTAAGCCATTGCAATTTTCACTTTGATGAGGATGAAGCTATGGGACCGGTAGATGAAGTTCTACCTAATGTCCTAATGGACAGTTTCATGCGGCAACATAGTGAACATGGCTGAGATCAGTTAGGATGTGGACGATCAAATTTATTGAGCTTGGGTCAGACGATCTGTTCAAACCTTTCATGGGGCCACTGAAACATCCTCGACTTTCGCGAAGAGAAAATCCACAGAATGAATTATAATACGATAAACCAAAGATTGATTACATCACATTATCATATATCAGCTGATATCACAGTCATACATAGTGAGATTACAAGCTTACAAGATATTACAACATTTGAGAGCACTCCTTACAGAGTTAATGTAGCGAAAGCATGTCTACACGTCATCACAGTTGGCTGAATATGTTGTCGAGTGAAGGATCCTCTTTCACAGTACCATCAGAGTTATTCTTGGCGCAGCATAGTCTTCATCTCCTGACCAAACTTGAACCTAAGCACGAGACTTCGTAATCCTTCTTTACCTCTACATCTTTAAAAGTCAGGCAAACTAACCACCGCCAGATATGTTGTCACACCCGGTTTTAAGAACAAAACCAGACATACACTATATGTGAAATAATAAAATCAAATCTCACATATAGTCACATATAATGGAAATATCAAGAGAAAAATGCTTAAATAAATAACGTATTAAGTAAAATAAAATATAACCTCAGAGTGCAAGTAACGGAAAAATAACTTCGATCGCCGGGTGTAGACTTTACTCCGCAGGAACAAACCGACTGGTTGACCACAAGTCTAAACTTCTCCTGAGGTGTGGGGGGAATAGCAAAAGTGAGTCCATGGCGAACTCAGCAAGTATAGCAACATGGTGCTATAGATCCCAACAACTCATGATGAATGTAACATAAATAATGTAAAGCATAAAATGATAAACAAATAAACATGTTAGCAAACCAAAACCATCAATTTAAATGCAAGGATTCCTAGGCCGCTCGTGTCCTTGAGTAAGGCTAGTATACTAATTTAATAAACTCTGCGCAGAGGTGTACACTTTCCCTGTGAGTCGTGGTTTATCCTTTCGCCCGAGGCGGCCAACCTCTTAGCCCACTACCCAGGCCGGCAGTGTCCACTATGAAGTCTTTCAGAGGTTTTCCTAACAAGTTAGGGCCGTTAGGTTTCATTAGTCAGTCTGTGTGATACAACCTATTCAGGGATCCACAGTCTGCTTATCCCCATCTGCGCCCCACGGGTAACCTCTAACATGCTAGAAAAGGGTCCTTATACTTAACTAAAGCCAGAGCCATATAGCCCTCACAGCTGTACTGTCAATTCATCAGGAGCTTCTATTACAGAAAAGTTCTCAATTTGCTAAAAAGTCATTTTTAACGTTTGTTGCTTAAACATTAATCAAGTCACAAGATCATGGTCACAGAATGAAACCTAAACTATACTTACCTCAAATCAAGATCCTTTCTCTGATCCAAATCTTCAATTAATATCTCCTTGAATCTTCACGTGAGACTCACCGACTGAACTTGATCAATAATCACCACGCACGCATCGCACAATCATACACGAAGCAAACAATGAATAATAATTAGAATAGTACATTACAGTAGAAAAACAAATTTTAAATTATATAAAACTAATCTATGTGTCGCTACGATTCCAACGATATAAAGATCACGAAAAACGGATTTAAAACGTAGAAGTTATGATTTAAGAAAATGTTAAACCTACTGTACAGCAGCAAAAATATATAGATAATGAAAATATGAATTTAACGCAATTTGTTTGGGCCAATTTAGAAATAAAACGGAGAAATTACGCATTAAACAAGATTTTTTATAGAGAACTAATAGATCAAATTTAATCTTAAATTTTAAAAGTTATTAACATGTAAAACAGTAGTACTAGCAGATAGATCTTGAAATTATGAATCGAATGCAATTTGAATGAACTCAAACGGATTCAAAAAGCAAAAGTTATAGACATTTTAAGTTGTATGGCAAAACTGTAATTTCTGAAAACGTATTCTGGATTCAACTCATCAGGAATACGCTTTCCAGCCTCGAAAACGTAGGCTTGAAACAGCGTTTCGGACTGCAGGCTCTAAACTGTAAAAGCACAGGGGCTCTTTATCAAAATAACCAGGCAAAGAGGTATCGACCGATTCTAGCCGTCTGTCTTGCGATGAATGGACGAGACTAGATGGGGAAAGGGCAAAAGAGCTCACCGGCCTAGAACAGTGGAGGCGCGGTGGCCGGCTCGCCGGAGTTTGCCGAGAGGGGGCTCCGGTGAACTAGGCGCTCTGGTGAGCGGCGGAGGTGGTCAAACGCGTCCCTGAGAGTACTCTTGAGGCATCTTAGGTCGACAGAGGGGACCGGCGGTTGCTCGCGGTGATGAAGGACGGAACCCGCCGTACTGTGAAGCCAAGGTTGAGCAATTTGTGAGGGAAAACCAAAATTAAACGAGGGAATAGCTCTAGCACGACATGAGGGAGCTCGAGGATCACCCAATTCGATGATGGAGCTGTCGGCGGGGCGAATTTCCGCGGCGGCTTGATTGGCGACGGTGCTCCGAGGGCTGCTCCTGCGGTCCCTAATCGAGGTCGAGGATGCGCGGGTCAGGATCGCAGAGCCGCGGTGATGCCGAGGGATTACGATGAGGGCGGGAGGTGGTTCGTGGAGGGCGACCGACAAGCTCAAGCGGACTTTGTCAATGGCGGTGGCTCAACGAAGCATTGGATAGAGGGGGAGGCGATTCGGGAGCGATGCAGTGGCGGCGGCGGATGGTGTAGAAGGCTGCAAAGTCCCTTACATAGGGCGGCTGCGTTTCCCCGAGCCGCGGTGACTCGCACGGGAAGGGCGGAGCTCCGTCGCGGCTTCTCTCTGCTCGGTGGAGAGGAAAGAGCCGACATGTGGGCCCCACGTCGCAGTGAGTGAGGGGGAGAAAGGGAGTGCAGGGAGCGGCCCGGAACTCGGTGCGGCGGCCTGCTCGGCTTGGCTCTCGGGCCGGCCCACGCGCGGCAACAGATAGAGAGGGAGAGGGGAAAGAAGATAAAGAGAGGAGGAATTGGGCTGGGCCCGAGAGAGGTGATGGGTTTTCTTCTTCTTTTTTTTCTATTTGCTAATCCTTTTAGTTTTGTAAATCCAATTCAAAGGGTTTGTAATAATGTTTGTAAAATACCACAAAATTTGAAGATAGTAAAATAGGGATTTTGAATTATTTTCACAACAAAAGTTTTAATTGTTTTGTTTATATTATAATTGGAGAAAAATCGGCTCGAGCCCTAATCGGCTTTTGAACAATAAAATTTTTCACAACAAAAAAATTATGCAAGCGGCATGAATGCAATATCTCTAAAAATATATTAATTAAGAAAACTTTTTTAAGCCATTTTATTTAACACAGTTGATACAAATCTATCTAAAGCTTAGTTAATTTTAGAAAAATTATTAAATAACTCATTTTATTTTGTGTTTTCTACTCACATCCCCAAAATGAAATTTTAGGGTGTGACATATGTGTAGGCCATGGTCAGCACCAATGAGCTTTAGTGAAAAAAGAGAAAACAAAGAATCTGGCTATCCTAATAGTTGGCTGTGGTTTGCATACTTAACACATGCAAAGTAGTGTCAAGTTGTAAATATTATAATAATTCGTCAAGTTTTATCCCATTTCCAAACCACACACTCACACATCCATCCACCATCCCATCCATCCCAATCCATATCCACTTCACCACCACCACATCTCACCACATTTCACACTTTGGTTGACGAGCTGCTACAAAACAGATGCAAAGTTTACAGCTTTGGAAGTATCATGGAAGTTTATAAAGTCGCAAAGATAACTTGCCAATCTAACGTCTATCACGTGACCAGTTCAATCGCTTATCAGTCCTCAACTCCTGGAGGGTATCATCGCCACCAATGTGAAGAAGGTCTCTAGCAAAATCTCTACCACTAAAACATATGAAAAGCAATCGTTCACCCAGCCACAATGTGATAGAATCGCCCAGATCATAGGGCCCACATGCATTATCATCGTCCTGAGGACCTCCTGTAAGGTTAATTAAAACCTGCCATGTCATCATCATTGCATGTAAATCATCCTGCATAAACTCATTTTTACTCTGCATTAACAAAAATGATTTTTCTTTCAACATGTGATTGTGCATAAGTGCTTGAGAGTGATTTATTATGTAAATGTTTGTGTTTGTATGCTATTATCTAAATTAAATTGGGAAATAAAAAGAAAATCAATTATAAACCCTAAAGCGGACCTAAAACCCTAAATCAAAAACTAAGCATAATTTGGTGTTGGGTCTTAAACAAAAGTTGTAAATCTTTAAAAGCTGAGCAACTTTTATTTGGTTAATTTTGAAGTTATTAAATATAATTTTGAATAAAACCTTAATCTAGGTTTAAAGATCTAAATTTGAAATTCAAATTTAAAAACTAGAAGGAATCTGATGATGGTACCCTAATAAAAGTTTTATTACTTTTAAAATAGAACAACTTTCACTTTTGAAGATTTTAAAGTTATGTAGTGAAAATTCAAATTAACCTCAAATCAATGATTTGAAATTTAAAATTTAAATGCTATTTCAAAAACTATCAAGAATCTAACAAAAATTGCAGAATGAAAGTTGTAGGGCTTGATAAGTAGAACAACTTTTATTTTTGCAGAATTTCAACTTATTGAGAAAAATTTTGAGTATTGCACTGGATTGGAAATGAAATCTAAAACCCACTTTTACCCCCTTTTAAATTATTCAAAATTTCAAACTTCTTCCAAAACAAAAGTTGTCCAGCATTAAATTTGTTACAACTCTTATTAAGGAAAATTTTCAAGTTGCCATACAAAGTTGAGAGCAATTTAACAAAAATTAAAAGGAGGATAAGCTCTGCTACAGTACACTGCGAGGGGTCCGGCCTCTGCACACCGTACGCGGGCAGAGCCGCGCGTGCCGCGTCCCACGCCAGCGGTGCCCGGGGCCGGCCGGCCTGCGTGTCGCCGTCGGGGCCGGGCCCGTGGGGGTCTCCTCCACGCCTCGTGACCCTCCTTTGCCCTATAAAACGTGAAGGCGACGATCTCCGCCCGATTTCTCTCCGTCCCGTCGCAATTGCCGAGTTCGTCGTGCGCGGCAAAATTCGCGGCCGAGGATCCACGCCTGTCCAATTCAATTTGCCATCATGTTCCTCTTGTCTTAGCGCTTCTGTATAGCCCCTTTTTGCCTTTTCTCATCCCTTGAGAGCGTCGGAACGCCGGTCACCTCCCTCGCGGCCGATCGGAGCGCCGCCGTGACTGCCAGGTGTGGCCAACCTGCTCCGGTGAGTTACGTTCAGCTTCTTCGCATGTTTGAGCTTCTGCGTAGTCTCGTGATGCTCATGCACTGGCCCGTTTCCTGTTTTCCTCTCCGAAGGCGTCGGAACGTCGCGGAACGCCGCCGTGGACATCGGGGCACGCCACCGCGGCCACTGTCAACGTCGCCGACGCCGCCCAGTGCCTCTCCACCTTGACCAGCGCGAGCAGCGTGCCTAGGTGAGCTACAGATAGCACTAGGAGTAGTTGGTTAGGCTTGTCGGGGTTTTCGGTGGCCAGAACGTTGGGTGCCGCCCCGGCCGTCCGCCATGGACGCCGGTGAGCTCGCCACCGTGCCCGGAGAACACGCTATTGTGTCTAGACCTGGTCACATGCTCGTGGGGACCTCGTTGGTGGAGTTACCGTCGCCAGAGGACCACCGGCGTCGAGCCGCCGCCGGTCGTGCCGCGTCGGTGCTGCCTCTGCACTGCTCCGGTCAGGTGCAGTGTGGGGGGGAGGCACGGGCCTGCTGGGCCAGGTGGGCTGGCCCAGTAGTGCGCGGGCGCGTTGAGGAGGGAGTGGGTGAGCGCTGGGCTGACTTGTAGTGTGGGCCGGCTCGGGCTGAAAGGAAGTTTTCATTTCCGCGGGAATAAAGGGATTTTCTGATTTTTTTTTTCTGATGAGTAAATAGTAGTGCACCATCTCATTTTTATAGAAATAATTCTACAGTTCCAAAAATCATGAAAACAATTATGTAGCCTATCTGTGATGTACTTTATTTATGAAAAATATAAAATATACATTTCCAGTAATTTTGCTAGGTAATAAAAGTAGTGCCTTTTAATTAATACATAGAGCTTCCATGATTTTTCTAGATAAAAATATATATCTAAAAATCATGAAATTTGACGGGGTATTATTTTAGGTCAATGCCTATCTGTAGAAAAATTTTGAGTTCAAATGGAAATAATTTAATTATTTCTTATTGAATTATGTGATTAATCGATTAATTAAAAAAAGGTTATTAAAAGTAAATTTTAAGTGATTGGATTAATTTTTTGGGTTTGATTAAATACCTTGTAGTACTTGAACCTCTGCTGTTCCAAGTTTTGATGATCATTTACTTTGTAAGTATAAAATAAATTACTTTATGTTAAATGCTAAAACAAAAATCCTAATTGATGAATTGATTAATGAAATGAGTAGAAACCCTAACTTACTTTTGTGTAGAGTGAATTTTGGATTGTGTGTGGACCGTTGGGTCAACCACTCTAATGACCCTGGGTACTTTAGATCGAATTCCTCGTGGTTAGAATTAGTAGTAGTTGTAAAGCTATGCAGCGGCTTTTTACGTCCATAAAAAATGAATTCAAAGTAATAATCGATAGTTGTAGGTTAGTTGGCTTGTAACTTTATCATGAAGAAAAGTGGTACTCAACTTTCAAATTAAGTTTATTTTATATTGATCGGTGATTTTGTGCATCTCATGCATCATGGCATACATATCCTCATATTAAGCATTGCATTATTATTTCGTATAGTGAACGCACGGTGATTATTATCGGAAACAAACCACGAGTAAGGTTTTCACCGGTGGACATGGTTATTTTCGGTGATTGGCTTCAGGGTTCTATCTACTTCAAGCAACAGGCAAGCCCCGTCCATTTGCCCCTCCTTGTTATTTAAAAATATTTATCACTTGAGTTAATCTACTGCATTAGGTTAATAGGAGTTGAGTGATAACCCATTGATGTATTACCTTTCCTTGACCATATATTATACCTGAGACCCTGATTTATTTAAATTATTGAAAAATGCTTAGTCACGGTTAATGATAGAGTTGCAAAAATGCTATTTTGAAAACTGTGATGATATAAAATAAATGAATCATTTTATGGGATTGGTATTGTTCTCGTTTGGTGATGGTGTACTTGGCCAGTCCATTATCATCAACGTGGATGGGTTTTCCGTTTGGTTGACCATCTGTTTGGGTTAGAGTCCCAACGATCCTCGCCATCGGAAAAGAGATGCGAAAACTGAGTGGTCTCCAGTGTACTTGGGTTAGAGTCCCAATGCATGGTGTCCAACGGAAAAAATATTTAGGGACCATTCGTTGTCGGCCTGCTGTGATCATGACTTTGCAACTAGCCACATACTACGGAAAGCCTCTGACTCCGGTGGCTCTACTGCTGGAACCAACAACCACGCACTGGGAGTGGAGAGATGGCGAGAGTAGCGTGTACCCTCGTGGTCGTCGTGCCTGGAGACGAGAGGAGTACTGTGCTCTCGGGTGGCGCAGGACCGGTTTCGGGGTATGAAAAGCCGTGGTAGGCGGGGTTAGCATATGCAAGCTTAAGTGCTACATATGCAGTGTGGATAGGGATCCCCAGCTGGGTACTTCTGGATTCGAATCGACGTTGCTCCTCGGTTAATGGAGACATGATCCTCATCCTTACAGCGAAGAGTGGTTCGGAACTAGGTGTTTTTGAGAATGAATATGAAATTGAAAGAACATGATATACGAGAATTGATATTGGAATTATGTATATGAATAAAATAATATTGAGATCAAATAATGAGATATGATAGAAATGCTTTCCTGCAAAATACTTTAACTCTTGCTCAAGCCTTACCTTGACTCCCCTCAGCCTGCATTCCTGAGTCTCATTTCTTTTCTTAGTCGGGTAAGTCTTGCGGAGTACCCCATGTACTCAGGGTTTGTTAGCCCCCTGTTGCAGGTGACTTAGGTGTACAGCTCTGCGTGGGACCGTGCCTGGTCAACGGATCGTGCATGGATGAAAAAGTATATGATGTAACCCTTGGGCAGGGTGTCTAGTTGTAAAATTGCTGCTCCACTACAAAACTCTGGTTTGGGATAATGTAATCTAAATTTGTAAATTATATTTCTGTAATACTTCCGCTACTCTTTACTCCGATTCAAATTATTTGTGTAAACTGTTATAATACCTGCAAGGTCTTTACAATGAGATCCTCGGGGAAATTAGGGTTTCCTAGGAGACCCGACAGGCCACCTAAGTCAAAGGGAACTCGTGCAGACTAGTCAAAGGTCCCTAGGGATGATGACGAGGCACGTGGGCCCTATAATTAAGGCGGTTCAGTCACAAGTGGTATCAGAGTATTTCATTGTAAAGTACTTGCAGTATTACTTTACAAAAACTTCAAAATGATTTCAAATGAATAAAATTGATGGGGATAGTTTGGTCCGAGTTATTTCTGAACTTTCCTCATTCATTCTATAGCATCGTTCCTAATTACTTCTATAGGTCTGTAGTTAGGCTTTGAGCATAGTAGTGGATTAGCACCTTAAGTATGCCCTATGTTGTAAAACATTGAGTGCAGGTCACTCTAGTAACTTACTCGGTATATAAATACGTATATATATCAGAGTATTCTGATTTGCGTTGGAACGCTCATGCACCATGACATTACAACTATTAATAATTCCCCCGATATGAAGTATATATAATTTCTAAAAGAAGACTTACTTCAAAATGTATTTTAAAAATAAAAATGACTCTTCTAGCTTTCCCTTATGCTTGCTAAAAGGTCTGACGTGGGTATCCGACAACTCAGGACCAAGGACATCCAAAGATCATGTGGAAAGTTGAAGATCCCCAACGATGATCTGCATAATGTTTCTCAACCACCCTATAAATTAAAGAAAAGATAATATATAAAGTCTTGTCCAATACATAGATTATGAATTAACTAATATATTATGAAAATACATAGACTGAGTATTCATCATGCCATTCATTTAAGATAAAAATATAAGTATTTAAATTTTCCTCTTATGTTCGAAATGCGGCTATTGTCCTTTATAGCTGTCCGGTTTTGAAATTTTATCATGAACCACGTTTCTACCAATCCTTGTTAATCTTCACTCCATGGGTTCCTAACCTTTGGGGACTTCTGGGTGCACTTGAACAGAATCCCATTAAATGCCAAAACCATGCATCGGTTCTGGACTTTCCAATCCGTGCCAGTGTCATACCTTGACATGACAAATATCCCCTCCTTGACTTCAATACTATAATTGTGTCCTATGGTGATGCCATAACCAGTGACCGCGATGTCGTACCGGGACCTAGGGTCTCTTGCATGCCCGAGTCATGCGAGATTCTGCTGGGTGCGCACAGGTATCGAGGTTTAAGAAAGTGGTCTACCATAGCTTCACAATTCCTAAGCTCTTTTTCGTTCGCACCTTTCGTGGAAACGAATCCATCCCACTGTGGTAAATTATGATCTCCGAATACCATGTAATATCAAAACTTGAAATCTCTTGTGGCTCGCTACCACAAGAAATTATGCAAAAGTATTCGCTTACATCGAGATTCGCAGTCATTATCCATTAAAATTCTTATACTTCATTTCGGTGACTCCTATTTACCGAAGTTACTTTAATTATGACCTTATAACGGTGATTGGCCATGACTATGGTGCCTTACAAAACTGAGAATCTTTTGTGACCTGCTGTCACACAAATTTTTCTCAGGGCACATACTAATATCATAGTCAGTGCTCCTCACCCATGAAGGTCACAATTAATGTGCTCTCTTCCACCAATAATCCTTGCTCCATAAGTTTTCGGTCCTTTGGCAACTTCTGGAAGCATTCAATCCAAAGCAAGAAATTACTGAATCCTTGATTTATCTATGTATGTGTCAGTCTTTATCCTCTCCTTTCACGACACATACTAATTCCTTGAAATTTGTAACCAACAAGTCAGGTGTTGATTGAAAGCTATTGTAATTGTAGTCTATGGGATATCATGATCCGCGACAATGATACAGCGTCGAAATCTGGGGTCTCTTATGGGTCGCAACCATAAGAAGTTACTGCTGGACGCTCGCTGTTATCAGGGTTAATGGTCATGATCCTAGCCTGCAATTAATGTGCTTTCGCTATCCTTCAAATCTCCCTTACAAAATTCAAATCCATATTTATTTCTGAATTTCTAAAATTCTTTTGCTATTTATAGCTATATCAAAACTTACCTTGAGAATTCCCATCTGACCTCTCCAAATTCTCAAAATTCTTGCCCTTGTAATCAACTTAATATCATCCGATAAAATAACGGGAACCGAATTGAAAATGGTACCTAAGATCCAATCACTTGGAAAAGGGTATCTGCGATCCGCTGAGGATTTCCTGTTGTTTTATGGATTTCTGGCTTTTATAAATGCTTTGAGAGCTATTTGAAAATTCACTTCTTCGGAAACTTTAGGATGCACTTGAATTCACCGCAAACTCAGTACGAAAACCTAGCACGAGATCGTGGCTTTTATTTGTATACGTGTCATGTCTTGATCCGACACGTATCACTCACTCCAATCCAACATGCTATTCCAAGTCGCTATGGTTGTGCCTATAGTTGTGCCATGACTTGTGACCACCGTGCCGCGTCGAAACCTAGGGTCTCTCGCGTGCCCTGGCCACACCGAGATTCTGCCAGGCACGCGCTGGTACCGAGGTTTAGGATTGTGACATACTCTAGCTCCACAACTATTAAATTCTTTTCGTTTGCACTTTATATGGAAACAAATCCACTCTGCTATGATGTGACATGATCTACGATTGCGATACAATAAAGCAACCTGGAAATCTCTTGTGATTCGCAACCACATGAGATTCTGACGGGTATATGCTCGTATCAAGGTCTGTGGTCATTTTTCATCATAGTCACAATTGACCTACTGTCTCTCTCTTTACCGAGGTTACTTTAATTGTGTTCGGTAATGATACCTCGACCCGTGACTCTGGTGCCGTGTCAAACCTTGGAATCTTCTGTGGACTGCAGCCACATAAGGTCTTACCAGGGTATGCACGGGTATCGTAGTCGGTACTCCTGAATCATTATAGTTCGCAATCAATGTGCCCTCATTTTTCATGAAACTATCCTTGACTGATACTTCTCATAAAAGGGTTACTTTGAAGAAATAAATTTTAAAGTTTTTAGTGTTGAGAGACAACTGATTAGGTCAAATAAGAATCTTTATTTTAACAAATAAGAAGATAAGTGTGGGCTAGTAGCTTGTCAACTCAAGTCTCTAAACCCTTATCAGTTGCACACGAGGTATTCCTTGTATCACCTCTTGAGAAGTGCTTTCAAGTGCCAGATCGAGATATTGGTTTGGTAGGAGTTGCTTGGGATCATATCTGACACTCCGAGTATCCAGTGTGGGTCATAAACCAAAAAGAGATCGTGTTACTCAATGGGCTTCGACAGGATAATACACAAGTACTTTGGAGTCAGTCTTCGAAAGAAGAAGCTACCCAAGAATTAGAGATTTTTTTCTATCTAAAAACTTTTCTAAGTTCTTTACTACCTTTTACAAATAATTTATCCCTTTCAAGTCTTACAAAATATAAAACCCCTACATTCTCTATAGTCAAGTCTGAAAAATGTTTACTTGACATATTTTCCCTTCCATTACTAAACCTAAGGCTTTAGCCACTTCTTAAATCTCGGGACGAGATTTCTTTTAGGGGGGAAGGCTGTAACACCTCTGCTGTTACGGTTAATTAAAACCTGCCATGTCATCATCATTGCATGTAAATCATCCTGCATAAACTCATTTTTACTCTGCATTAACAAAAATGATTTTTATTTCAACATGTGATTATGCATAAGTGCTTGAGAGTGATTTATTATGTAAATGTTTGTGTTTGTATGCTATTATCTAAATTAAATTAGGAAATAAAAAGAAAATCAATTATAAACCCTAAAGCGGACCTAAAACCCTAAATCAAAAAATAAGCATAATTTGGTATTGGGCCTTAAACAAAAGTTGTAAATCTTTAAAATTTGAGCAACTTTTGTTTTGGGTAATTTTGAAGTTATTAAATATAATTTTGAATAAAACCTTAATCTAGGTTTAAAGATCTAAATTTGAAATTCAAATTTTAAAACTAGAAGGAATCTGATGATAGTACCCTAATAAAAGTTTTATTACTTTTAAAATGGAACAACTTTCATTTTTGAAGATTTTAAAGTTATGCAGTGGAAATTCAAATTAATCTCAAATTAATGATCTGAAATTTAAAATTTAAATGCTATTACAAAAACTATCAAGAATCTAAAAAAACTAGCTTAATGAAAGTTGTAGGGCTTCCTAAGTAGAACAACTTTTACTTTTGCAGAATTTCAACTTATTGAGAAAAATTTTGAGTATTGCACTGGATTGGAAATGAAATCTAAAACCCACTTTTACCCCCCTTTAAATTATTCAAAAATTATTCAAAATTTCAAACTTCTTCCAAAACAAAAGTTGTCCAGCATTAAATTTGTTACAACTCTTATTAAGGAAAATTTTCAAGTTGCCATATAAAGTTGAGAGCAATTTAACAAAAATTAAAAGGAGGATAAGCTCTGCTACAGTACACGCGAGGGGTCCGGCCTCTGCACACCGTACGCGGGCAGAGCCGCGCGTGCCGCGTCCCACGCCGGCGGTGCCCGGGGCCGGCCGGCCGCGTGTCGCCGTCGGGGCCGGGCCCGTGGGGGTCTCCTCCACGCCTCGTGACCCTCCTTTGCCCTATAAAACGTGAAGGCGACGATCTCCGCCCGATTTCTCTCCGTCCCGTCGCAATTGCCGAGTTCGTCGTGCGCGGCAAAATTCGCGGCCGAGGATCCACGCCTGTCCAATTCAATTTGCCATCATGTTCCTCTTGTCTTAGCGCTTCTGTATAGCCCCTTTTTGCCTTTTCTCATCCCTTGAGAGCGTCGGAACGCCGGTCACCTCCCTCGCGGCCGATCGGAGCGCCGCCGTGACTGCCAGGTGTGGCCAACCTGCTCCGGTGAGTTACGTTCAGCTTCTTCGCATGTTTGAGCTTCTACGTAGTCTCGTGATGCTCATGCACTGGCCCGTTTCCTGTTTTCCTCTCCGAAGGCGTCGGAACATCGCGGAACGCCGCCGTGGACATCGGGGCGCGCCACCGCGGCCACTGTCAACGTCGCCGACGCCGCCCAGTGCCTCTCCACCTTGTCCAGCACGAGCAGCGTGCCTAGGTGAGCTACAGATAGCACTAGGAGTAGTTGGTTAGGCTTGTCGGGGTTTTCGGTGGCCAGAACGTTGGGTGCCGCCCCGGCCGTCCGCCATGGACGCCGGTGAGCTCGCCACCGTGCCCGGAGAACACGCTGTTGTGTCTAGACCTGGTCACATGCTCGTGGGGACCTCGTTGGTGGAGTTACCGTCGCCAGAGGACCACCGGCGTCGAGCCGCCGCCGGTCATGCCGCGTCGGTGCTGCCTCTGCACTGCTCCGGTCAGGTGCAGTGTGGGGGGGAGGCACGGGCCTGCTGGGCCAGGTGGACTGGCCCAGTAGTGCGCGGGCGCGTTGAGAGGGAGTGGGTGAGCGCTGAGCCGACTTGTAGTGTGGGCCGGCTCGGGCCGAAAGGAAGTTTTCATTTCCGCGGGAATAAAGGGATTTTCTGATTTTTTTTCTGATGAGTAAATAGTAGTGCACCTTCTCATTTTTATAGAAATAATTCTACAGTTCCAAAAATCATGAAAACAATTATGTAGCCTATCTGTGATGTACTTTATTTATGAAAAATATAAAATATACATTTCCAGTAATTTTGCTAGGTAATAAAAGTGTGCCTTTTAATTAATACATAGAGCTTCCATGATTTTTCTAGATAAAAATATATATCCAAAAATCATGAAATTTGACGGGGTATTATTTTAGGTCAATGCCTATCTGTAGAAAAATTTTGAGTTCAAATGGAAATAATTTAATTATTTCTTATTGAATTATGTGATTAATCGATTAATTAAAAAAAAGGTTATTAAAAGTAAATTTTAAGTGATTGGATTAATTTTTTTTGGGTTTGATTAAAGACCTTGTAGTACTTGAACCTCTGCTATTCCAAGTTTTGATGATCATTTACTTTGTAAGTATAAAATGAATTACTTTATGTTAAATGCTAAAACAAAAATCCTAATTGATGAATTGATTAATGAAATGAGTAGAAACCCTAACTTACTTTTGTGTAGAGTGAATTTTGGATTGTGTGTGGACCTTGGGTCAACGACTCTAATGACCCTGGGTACTTTAGATTGAATTCCTCGTGGTTAGAATTAGTAGTAGTTGTAAAGCTATGCAGCGGCTTTTTACGTCCATTAAAAATGAATTCAAAGTAATAATCGATAGTTGTAGGTTAGTTGGCTTGTAACTTTATCATGAAGAAAAGTGGTACTCAACTTTCAAATTAAGTTTCTTTTCTATTGATCGATGATTTTATGCATCTCATGCATCATGACATATATATCCTTATATTAAGCATTGCATTATTATTTCGTATAGTGAACGCACGGTGATTATTATCGGAAACAAACCCCGAGTAAGGTTTTCACCGGTGGACGTGGATATTTTCGGTGATTGGCTTCAGGGTTCTATCTATTTCAAGCAACAGGCAAGCCCCGGTGCATTTGCCCCTCCTTGTTATTTAAAAATATTTATCATTTGAGTTAATCTACTGCATTAGGTATCAAGAATCTATGAATCTTGACGGGGATGTTTTCAGCTATCCCCGTCGGGTAGCGGGCTGATTGATCCGCCAGCTAGCAAACGTATTGATGTAGGGGATAAGATAGTATGATTGAGTTTGTCAAACACTACCTTTGGCATGACGCTGACGCTTGCTCCCAAGTCGCACAATGCATGCTCGAAGTGCTGTGTCCCGATGGAGCAATCTATGGTGGGACACCCAGGGTCCTTCTTCTTGATTGGCAGTTGGTTCAATATACCCGCACTGCATTCCTCTGTCAATTTGATAATTTCCGTTGTGGGCAGCGGGCGCTTATTGTTGAGGATGTCTCTTAAGTACTTGGCGTAGGTTGGTACCTGCATTGCGTCAAGTAATGGAATATGCACATAAAGATGACAAATTACCTCGACGAATTTCCCGAATTGTTCGTCGGTGGTTTGCTTCCTTGTTCTTGGGAAAGGTAGCAGCACATTGGTGTCATAATATTCGTTTGGGGCTGTCTTTCCCTGGAATTTGGTGTTGTTATCAGGCGCTGGCAATTCTTCTTCTTCTTCATCATCTTCCTTGTCTTTTCTTGCAGCTTTCCCTACCATGTTAGGATGTGGTGGATCGCGAGTGGACTTACCTCCCCTCGTGGTCACCGCATTGACATTTGAAGTATTGCAAGTATTTTTAGGAGATAAAGTAGTAGCAACAAGATGAGGTAATTGAGATTCGAGAATTTTATTAAAACTCATTTGTTCTTTAACAGAAGAAGCGAGAGCAGTCCATTTTACAATTTAATGTTTCAAGGGTCTTGTCATTTTCTATCAACTTTTTATTCATGCTTTCATTGATTTTAGTTTGATTCATGACAAGATCTTTTAATGATAAATGGTTACCAAAATTTGCATTACCCTGAAACTTGGAGTTCGTCGCCCATCTTCCTTGTTGAGGATACTTTGAATTGTTGTAGATGGACATTTACCTTCTCAGGATTTAATTCAGAATGCATTATACTACATACCTGGTTCCATTGATTTTTGGAAGCATAATGTTGGATGGCCTCTCGATCTTTCTTGAAGTTGGCATGTTCTTCCAGCCTTCTCAATAAGAGATCCATCTTCTCAGAGATTGCATCTACTTTCTAGATGGTATGTGTACTCTTCTTCTTGGATTGGAGTCGATCTTCATTCCACCCTTGATTTGTCACCATCTTTTCTATCAGATTCTTGGCTTGTGTGACATTGAGTGAAGTGAATGCTCCTCTTGCAGCGGCATCAAGGTGACTACGGGCTATTGGGGTTAGCCCATGGTAGAAACCTTGAATCAGGAGCCATTCCTGGATGCCATGGTGAGGACACTCCCGAATGTATTCCTAGAGACGTTCCCATGCTTCGGGATTCGTCTCATCCATTTGTTGTTTGAAGCCTGAGATTTTTCCTCAGTAGAGCGGTGGTTTTACCCATCCGGAAGAACTTCTTGAGGAATACATTGGCACAACTCGTCCAATTGCCAATGTCTTTAGGACAAGCGTAGAACTATTATTTTGCCTTTCCGAGCAGGGAGAACGGAAAAAGGCGAAGACAGATGGCAGTCTGCTTTAACTCCTTTTATGGCAATGGTGCCACACAACTCCAGTAAATTCTGGAGATGCGCATTTGCACCTCATGGGGCTTTCCACTGAATGGGTTGGCTTGCACCATATTGATAAGGGATGGCTTGAGCTCAAAAGTAGGCATCCCCTAAGCTAAGCTGCTGGACCTGTGGCGACATTGTCGGCCGATGGTGCAGAATGCTCGAAGATGGTCTTTTGGGCCATAGCTTCCTTAGGTGACAGTGCTGAGCCTCCTTCCTTGAGTGGTTCCAATACCAAATCGGACCTCCGATCGGAGAATGAACAGGTGTCGAGAACTCTTGGTGGATGTCTCTGGATTTTCTATTGCTGTGGCTTGAAACTCGAATCCACTCATATAATTCCTTGCTTCACGATAAAGAGAAGCAAAGGCAAGGGTAAGCCCTACTACAACTAATTGATACTGAATTGATGATAGGTTCCGGATTCGATCTTATTAAAATTTCTAGACTATGCTTTCCCGGCAACGGCGCCAGAAATGTTTGTTGGCGTTTCTTAACATCGCTACTAGAAACAGAGTTAGACTCTATTCCTGGTAACAGCGTCAGAAATGCTTGTTGGGTATTTATTATGTCTATTGGATAATTCTGCAAGCGCACAGAATATACCGCTGTAGCACTTCACCCCGGGAGTATTCCAACTTATCGTTATTTGTTTTATCCCAAGGGAAAGCGGTTGCTAGAAATGTTAATAGAAGGAGATCCTTAATTCTATCTCAACTTAGCACAACTAGTGCAGAGGGGGTAATCGAAGTATGATAGGAAGGTGATGATTCAAAGATAACAAATGAAATGCTAAAAGATAACTAGTGTAGTATAGCTAGGTGGGAGGACAACAAGTGAGAAAGGTTCCTGTGATTCAAACTCTACTCCTGTGATCTATCCTATCAAATGGACGAAGTACACTAAGACTACTACCTTACCTTCGGTGTGTAGGGGATAGTGCGAGACAATAGAGGATATAACCTCTACCCGAAGCGCCTATGCTCTTATGGGAGCCTACCTTTTAAGAACTTGCCTAAAACACGTGCAGGGATACTAAGACTAGATAGGGCTGTCACCACCTGCTAGCACCCACTAACAATCCGTGCGACAAGCGGCATTCAAAGGTAAGATCTAGTCTAAGCACCACGCTTACACTAAACCTTACTACTCTAGCTGTGATCAAGGCAACTAGAGCACCCTATGACAGGCGATGAACTACACACATGAGCTGGTTACAGGATCACAATCTAATGCAAACCGACCAAGTAATATGATAACTCATAGCAATACTATTAAAGTAATGCACTAAGTAAAGACTCAGTAAAGTAAAGCAGTAATAATATATTAAAGTAGATAAGTCTTACAGAAAGAGAAAGATACAAGAGCTATACCAGACTCTCCAGCAGACGACTCCGGAGTCTTCGAGCGCAGCTCGACTCAACTCTAACTCCCACACTAGATGTCGGTGCTAGTTTTGGCGGGACTAACACCGGCTAGTAAATATGTGTTTTGCGGTTGAGGCTACGGATGGTGTGCAAGGGGAACACAGGGATTATACTGGTTCAGGCCAAGCAAGCCCTACGTCCAGTGGAGAGGAGAGTCATGTTGCCTTGCACCGGGGTGCTTATAAAGTGGTCAGAGAGATCTCTTGTGGTCCAAGATTGCTCCGCTGACATCACCTGCGCCTTGGATGCCTTTGCGAGATTGCGCTCGAGGGGGATAGGGAAGCTCGGGCGAATCGGAGACTTGGGGCGCCGAGGATGCCGCTCTCCCGAGCTCTCCCGAGCAGGTGCCGCTCTCCCGTGCTCTCCCGAGCTCTCCCGAGGAGGCTCGGGCGAATCGGAGACTTGGGCGCCGAGGAGGCCGCTCTCCCGAGGAGGCTCGGGTGAATCGGAGGTTTGGGCGCCGAGGACGCCGCTCTCCCGAGCTCTCCCGAGGAGGCTCGGGCGAATCGAAGACTAATCGGAGGTTTGGGCGCCGAGGACGCCGCTCTCCCAAGCTCTCCCGAGCTGGTGCCGCTCTCCCGTGCTCTCCCGAGCTCTCCCGAGGAGGCTCGGGCGAATCGGAGGTTTGGGCGCCGAGGACGCCGCTCTCCCGAGCTCTCCCGAGCAGGTTCGGGCGAATCGGAGGTTTGGGCGCCGAGGAGGCCGCTCTCCCGAGCCCTCCCGAGGAGGCTCGGGCGAATCGGAGCCTTGGGCGCCGAGGACGCCGCTCTCCCAAGCTCTCCCGAGGAGGCTCGGGCGAATCGGAGGTTTGGGCGCCGAGGACGCCGCTCTCCCAAGCTCTCCCGAGGAGGCTCGGGCGAATCGGAGCCTTGGGCGCCGAGGAGGCCGCTCTCCCGAGCTCTCCCGAGGAGGCTCGGGCGAATCGGAGGTTTGGGCGCCGAGGACGCCGCTCTCCCGAGCTCTCCCGAGGAGGCTCGGGCGAATCGGAGACTTGGGCGCCGAGGAGGCCGCTCTCCCGAGCTCTCCCGAGGAGGTTCGGGCGAATCGGAAGTTTGGGCGCCGAGGACGCCGCTCTCCCGAGCTCTCCCGAGGAGGTTGTCGTTAGTGGAATGATGTCGTGGGCCTCTGTAGACGCGGCCTTCGTGGGCTTCCACTGGCCTTACTTGGGCTAGGCCATGTTGGGAATGAGCGTTTTTGCATCGAAGTTGGGTACCCCTAACTTTGGTACCCGACACTAGACTACTACTATAACTAGAGGTGGAACTACACTAACCTTCACTTGTATCTTGAATGAATCATGTCTTGAGAGGGTGGAGGCATCCTCTTTATATAGGGGGAAGTGGAGAGGTGCCACGTCAGCGATCCGCGTGCTCCTTCATTCTCCTCCCTTGGATAAACTGTCATTGAAACCGCCTTAGATGGACGGCAGTGGCGAATCCATCATATGGGGTGCATGCAGAAAGGTGGTGGAGAACGTCGGTGGCCTGGACCCACCAGGGGGGTCGGCCGACCCCCTATTATAGGTGGGCCTAGCCAGGTGTTGTCCCCACCAGCCATAGAGCATGGCTATGTACTTGATTTGTTGGTACTTATCGGTTCACGCCTTGATCCATGTGCCTTGATCCTTCACCGTTGATTGGAAACACAACTTTGATCCAATGGTGGAATTGAGCTGAGTGGAGTGTCATATGGATCATGCCATGTTAGCAGAGCCCTGGTGGGCCCCACATGTGGGTCGGCCAACCTGCATGTAGGCCCGCCCTCCAGGTGCTCCACTCTCTTCCATGTGCTTTCTTGAGTCATTTGTTGAATTGTGATAGCTTGGTGCCCATACAAGTGGTTCGGCCGACCCACTTAATTGAGCTCCAAGTGCTCATTTCTACTCTGTTTTGATCTTCCCTGCATTCACAAGCTAAGAGTACAAGTGGAACTAGTTATTGATAATATATATTCATGTTGTTGATCTTCCATCGAAACCGAGTTCCTGTTAACGGTGTTTGAGTGTGGATTTTTATGGTATATCCACCGTCTACTGGGAGCCAAGCACAGAGAAGAAGGATCTGTCCTGGAGGGCGTTGCGCACCCTTAATGCTGCACGACGTCGGCCATGGCTATGCATAGGGGACTTTAACGAGATTTTACTACAAGGTGAGAAAGAAGGGGGCCCGGCTAGGGCTCAGGCCAATATGGACCAGGTTTAGGCAAGCTTTGGAGGATTGTGAGCTCTTTGATTTGGGCTTTGAGGGGGATATTTTTACATGGAGGAATAACAACCATGATAGTAACCACTATGTCCAGGAACGTTTGGATAGAGCGGTGGCTTGTGAGGAGTGGACATCTCGTTTCCCTGGCTACCGGGTGATTAATGGTGAGCCGCGACACTCGGACCATCGCCTGGTTATTGTTGATACCAGTCCCCAGCATTGGAGGAGAAACAGCAGTGGGAAACCGGCTTTCCGGTTTGAAGCCAGTTGGGTGGAGGAGGAGCAGTGTGAGGCGATTGTGGAGAATGCTTGGTGTAGGACGATGGATGTGTCGGGAGAGAAGGTAGAAGGGGCATTGCGTTCTGTGGCGATGGACCTTAATGATTGGAGCCGCAACATCCTAGGTGATCTTGAGAAGAGGATAAAAAACACTAGAAAAGCACTGGAGAGGTGTAGGCGTCGAGGTATTTGTGCTGAAGCGGTGCGCAGAGAGGAGGTTTTAAAGTTCAAACTTGAGAGGTTGGAAGAACAGAAGAATACATACTGGAAACAGCGTGCAAAGGTGCACTGGCTCAAGGAAGGAGACAGCAATACGAAGTACTTCCACAAGTTTGCTTCAGAGAGGAGGAGGGGTAGTAGAATAAGCAAACTTGTGGATGACGCGGGCGGTGTTGTAGAGAGGGAGGAGGAGGTGGAGAAGCTGTAACTGATTATTATAAAACTTTATATTTACATCCTCTACAGCTTCGAGGTACGAGGAGCTATTGCAAAGAGTTCAAACAAAAGTGACTGATGATATGAACACGGGGCTGCTAGCCCCATTCACTGAAGAGGAGATCAAGGTCGCTTTGGACTCAATCGGCAACCTGAAATCACCGGGGCCGGATGGTATGTCATCGCTATTCTATAAAAAATATTGGCACATCATGGGTGTGGACGTGTCGAGGGAGGTGTTATCCTTTTTGAATGGAGGTGATATACCGGATAGATGGAATGAAACAACAGTGGTGCTGATTCCAAAGGTCCAGAAGCCGGAAAGACTGAAGGATTTAAGGCCGATTAGCCTCTGCAATGTCATCTATAAAGTGGCAGCTAAAGTGCTTGCAAATCGCCTCAAGAGAGTGTTGCCTGACATCATTTCTCAAAACCAAAGTGCCTTTGTCCCTGGGAGGCTCATTTCAGACAATATTTTGATTGCGTATGAGCTCACTCATTTTCTGCACAATAAAAGAAGTGGGGCGGACAGTTATGCAGCTGTGAAACTAGATATGAGCAAAGATGACCGGGTGGAGTGGGAGTTCCTGGCCAAAATGATGACAAAATTGGGTTTTCACAACCGCTGGGTTCAGCTCATTATGAAGTGTGTCTCCTCTGTATCCTAAAGTGAATGGCGACTTGACAGAAGTCATTATGCCCTCTAGAGGCCTCCGGCAAGGTGATCCCCTATCACCTTATTTATTCTTGATTTGTGCCGAAGGTTTCTCTGCACTTTTGAATGATGCTGAGCATGACGGAAAGCTGAATGGAGTGAAGATTTGTGATAATGCCCCGAGTATCAATCATCTTCTTTTTGCTGATGACTCTCTGCTACTCTTAAAAGTAAATCAAGAGAGTGCAGGCCATCTGCAAAATGTGCTGCAACTGTATGCGGATTGCTCGGGTCAGACAGTCAACAAGGAGAAGTCATCGTTATTATTCAGCAGAAACTGTGGCAGTGGGAGTAAGGCGGAGTTCTTGGAAGAGCTGGGAGTATCACAAGAGGCAAGGAGTGAAAAGTATCTGGGTTTGCCGATGTTTCTGGGGCGATCAAAGGCGAAGATGTTTGCCTACTTAAAGGACAAGGTCTGGAAGCGGCTGCAAGGATGGAAGGAGAAATTGCTCTCCAAAGCTGGCAAAGAAATCTTGATTAAGGCGATTGCACAATCCATTCCAACCTTTGCTATGTTATGCTTTGACCTAACAAAGGGTTTGTGTGATGAGCTGAGTATGATGATATGCCGATATTGGTGGGCTCAACAAGAGGATGAAAGGAAGATGCATTGGGTGTCATGGGAGACTCTTAGTTGCAGGAAGGAGAAAGGCGGTCTGGGATTCAGAGATCTTCATCTCTTTAACTTAGCAATGCTCGGTCGTCAAGTGTGGAGGCTTGTTCCCTTTGTGCTCAGCTGCTCAAGGCCAAATATTGGCCCTCAGGTGACTTAATGGAGGCAGTTGAGAGACCGGGTATTTCCTACACCTGGCGCAGCTTAGTCAGAGGTCTCCGTGCGCTGAAGGAGGGAATTATTTAGCGGGTTGGTGATGGAGAGAACATTAGAATCTGGGACGATCCGTGGATACCGGCTGGCTGGTCTCGTAGATCACGTACACCAAGGGGTACAACGTTGATTACTAAGGTGGCCGAGCTTATTGATCCAACAACGGGAGATTGGGACGAACAGTTAGTCAGAGATATTTTCTGGGAGGAGGACGTGAGCAATATCCTGGCCATTCCACTACGCCCTGATAGAGATGATTTTTTAGCCTGGCATCCTGATGAAAGGGGACTCTTCTCTGTTAAATCCCTCTACCACGTCCTGGAAGATAAGGAGGAACGCGGCAGGCCAGTTCAGAAGGGAGAGAGCTCTAGTTCTGCCAATGTTTCAGATGGTCGCTGCCTATGGAAGAAGCTGTGGCGTTTGCCATGCCAACCGAAGATAAAACACTTTTTCTGGAGATTAGCTCATAACAGCCTAGCGCTGAAGGTGAATATCAGGCGCCGCAATATAAAGCTGGATACAGTTTGACCGGTGTGTCATCGATTTGAGGAGGATGGGGCTCACTGCTTTTTGAAATGTAAGAATGTGCGTCAATGCTGGATGGCCCTGCAGCTTGAAGAACTCAGATGCAAACTGCTGGAGGCAAATTCCGCTGAAGATTTCTCGGCCTCAATCCTGAGTTTGCCCATGGAACAATGTGTGAAGCTTGTGACACTTTTATGGAAGCTCTGGGATGCCCGGAACAAGGTGAATGCGGGTGAGGAGCTTCTGTCTAGTGCGGAGATTACGGCAACTGTACACACGATGCTGAGGGACCTTGACGGCAGTAAAATGGCTGTGCGTGTACCCAGAGGGGCAAGTGATAATCAAAGCTGGAGGCCGCCGGAACCTGATTATCTGAAGATCAATGTTGATGGCGCCTTCAGGAAGGAGACGAAGGATGCAGCTTGTGGTTTCGTTATCAGGAATCATATGGGTGATCTGGTGCTTGCTGGTGCAGCGAATATTAGCCCGGCGATGGATGCTTTGAGTGCTGAAGCAGTGGGGTGCCTGTTTGCTTTGGAATCGGCCGAGAGATTTGGTATGATGAGGGTGGAGGTAGAAACGGATTCCGTCCAAGTGAAAGAGGCTATCACAGGCACAGTGAGGGACCTAGCTCTGTGTGGTGTTATTTTCAATTCCATCCGAGACCTCCTGCATGGTTCTTTTAACTGTAATAAGATTAGGAGTATTTCCCGTTCTTGTAATACAGCTGCGCATGAGTTAAGCACATGTTGCTTTGAGTTGGGACCCGGGTCAATCTAGTGTTTGGAGCGACCCCCTCCTGGAGTTTGTAACTGATACTGTAGCTTGCGATTGGGCTGAGCTAAGGTCTATTAATAGGAGGCTGTAAAAGCCGAGTTTGTGTAAAAAAAAAAAAGAAACTCTTTTAGCACCACTAGTATAATGCCCGTGCTAATGCTACGATTTTGTTTTAGAGAGGCACATGGTAATAACCCAATGTCGAATTATTTTAGGGAAGCATATGGAAACAAGTCCTAAGTTAAACCATTTTTAGTAACATGTTCAAAAATAAAAGGGTTTGGTAACATGTTCAAAAATAAAATACCAAGCATTGACATGAGAACTTGTAAAATAATTTTAGTAAACCCATCGATAATCACTCGTTCAAGAGTCTCTATAAACAATATTTTTGGTGCTCTTCCGGTGGGATCCTATTTGTCTTTTGGTTTTGCTAAAACTCTTATTATTGATCGTCAGCAGTTGTATTGTAGAAGCATTGTGCGTATGGATTGGATCAGACGGGATTATTTTATTTATGCATGCTTGGAGTGGATGAAAAGAGAAACAAATAGAGCTTTTCAGCGCAAGGAAAAAACGGTTGTCTACGCTCGAGCAGCGCCTGCACCATAACTCCATAAGCAACATGGCCTCGGAATCAAAATAGATTCAGAGCCACACGAACATTCAATTAGATACAGAGCATGGCAGCATATAGGAGTCCAGGGGTAAAATTATACAAGCACTGAACTGTTGCAAAGCCATTGATCATAACATTAATGGATATTGGATCTTCGATTGGAAAAACAAGTTCATGCAGGTTTGAGTATCACCTATTAATGCCCCTCACCTTATACAGTTTTAGCAAAAAGTTGAACCAATCTAATTATTGCTTGGCTCATCATCAATATCTAAAATAATAAACTGAAACTTAAAATAAAAAAAAATATTGCCAACTGATCTGTAGTAGCGTCGTTGTAAGCAGCACCGATGTCAACTACTACTCTATCTCCACATCAAAAAGAAAATTGACAGAAAAAATGAACTGCAAAAATGAAGATGACAAAATCAAGTTTTATTAATCTTTCCAGTCAGCGGTCACCAATCACAAGCAAGGATTCCTTTTACAAATCAGAACATAAAACAGCAATCAACACAAAAGAACACGCCCAACGACATTATCCATGAACAATAAACTGTACTATTTCCAGCCAAGCGGCCAAGCCAAACACACCCCATCATGTCGCGTAGCCAGGTCAAGAAAGGCGCAAGAATCTGATCAGTAATTCAGTCCGCCGTCGCGACCGCCACCGCGCCGAACCACCGCGAGCAGGTGTAGACGGAGGCGAAGGCCTGCAGCGTGGTGAGCAGTAACATCATGACGGCGGCGAGGAAGGTGAGCAGCTGCCACGAGCTGAACACGTACTTGCGCATGAACCGCTTCGTCTTCACCCGCCACCGCGAGTTGTAGTAGCGGTTCACCTCCTCGACGGCCCTGTCCATGAACGCCACCTTGGTGAGCCGCACGGACCGCGACATGCCGTTCCACAGCTTGGCCACCTTAGTCGTCGCTCTTCATCCGGTTCAGCACCACCCCGCTCCGCCGCAGCAGCGCCACGTCCTCGTCGGTGTCGATGATGCCGTCCATCAGCTCCGTGTACCTCGCCAGCACCAGCGGGACCCGACGCCGCCGACGCCTCGTAGGCGACCAGGTTCCGCAGCACCACCTCCGTGTTGGAGTCCACGGTCACCACGGGCAGGTGGAGCTTCATCCTCCTGGCGTCGAACGCGATGGTGGACAGGTCGCCGGAGGTCGGGCAGAACTGGATGCCGACGTTGGCGAGCTCCGACACCGAGGGGATCATGATCTCCTCGATCAGCGGCGGCCGGGACAGGTACGACCCCGCGCCCGCGCCGCCGCCGTTCGGGTCGTGGGCGTGCGTCGTCGTGCTCCCGTCGGCGCCGGACATGAAGAAGGCCTCGACGGGCTGCTTCATCGCCGAGAACCCCGGCACCACCGTGAGCATCTTCCACGGCGCCTTGACGGCGAACGCGATCGGCCTCGTCACGTACCGCATCCGGCCGCTCGACGCCACACGGTGAGCAGCAGCTGCTTCACGTACTCGCAGCCGGCGGCTGGTTTCCGCTTGTCATCGCCGCCGCCGCCGCCGCCGCCGCTTCCGTCCACCTGCTGCTCCTCGATGTCGTAGCCGTCTTCGTGGCGACTGCAGTGGCCAGCGCCGGCGTCGTGCTCCGCCGCCGCGCCGCCGTCGTCGTCGGCTGGTTTCGGCACGAGGAGATAGTAGAGCACCTCGAGCAGGTGCGCGTTCTTGCCGACGTCGATGGCGGGGAACCTGTCCACCGTCTTGAACGGGCAGAGCTCCATCATGAGCCCGGTGACCATCCGCTGGAGCAGCTCGCCGGCGTCGGCGGGCGACGCGCACTGCGGCTCGAGGATCCTGTGGAGGAGGAAGAGCGGCACCTGGTTCTCGAGCATGAGCATGTCGCGGAGGATGAGGTTGTGCGCCAACTTCCTCCCGGCGAAGTCGACGAGGTGCTGCATCCTCGACGCCGCCATCCGCAGAGCCTTGCCGTCGCCGGCCGTGGCGGCGGCGACCACGTAGACCTGGAGGAACTCGAGCAGGAACGCGCCGTCGACGAGCATCATCCACGCGAGCGTCTCGCCGGCGAAGTCGAGGTAGCGGTGGTAGTGGGCGCGGACCTTGCGTTCGAGGCGCTTGAACTGGTTTTTTTATGGAACGTGCTAAAACTGGAGCACGTATTTCATTAAGAAGAAGTGGAGAATATCGAAACTGAATATAAGAAGTGACAATCAAAGAAACAGCAAAAGAAGAAACAAAGAAGCACTAAACATCGACAGAAGCTCTCAACAACGAAAGACGAAGAAGCGGTTGCCGAGGGCCGCAACCGACAGCACAACCGGAAGGAAGCGAGGGCCGTTAGGCCTGAGCAAGCCTCACAGCAAGGGGACGAACTGGCGCAGCGACGCGAACCCTGCCAGCGACCATGCGCGAGCCCCGTCCGCAACGAGCAAGGCAACAGCAGCGGCGGAGGAGCTCGGGCGGCCGAACGTCCTGGCATTGCGCTCATTCCAAAGAAGCCAGCACACCAGCAAGGCTAGAGAATCGAAGCCTCGCCTGGCTTCCGATAGCACACGACGCCTCGCCCGGAGCCACCAAACGAAGATGTCTTCATCGCCGGGGCAAACGAGCAAGCCCAGACCGAGCCGAGTGCGTCGAGCCTTACCCCTCTGGCGGCGTCGCCGTCGTCCAGGCGGAGCCGCCTCTGCGCGCGGCGCGCGGCGGCGAGCTTGTAGCGCTCCATCTCGTACAGCTCCGGCCGCCAGTGGTGGTAGGGCCCCAGCGCGATGAGCTGCGGCGTGTACGCCTCCGGCTTGTACACCTGCAGCGGCTTGGTCACGTTGAAGACGGACGCCGGGATGCCCGTGTCGTCGTCGTCGTCGTCGCCGGCGCCGGCGGCGGCCTCCTCCAGGGACTGCCGGATCTGGACAACCCACCGGACCTCTCGAACACCAGCGGTGGCTTCCCGTGACGGCTGCAGTCCTTCTGATCTCCGGAAGCCATTGCTGATGCTGCTTCCTATCACGATCACTGACTGACTAAGCTCAAGCTCGGCTTGTTGCTTATCGATTCGACCACTGGTTGGAATATACTATACTACTGCGTAGCAGTGATTTTACGATTGCTTAATTTCGTTAAAAAAGTTCATAAGGAATCTCCACGTACTAGTTGGTTGCTTTAATTTCCCCTAGTTGGCATGCATGGAGCCGCCCGCCAGTTCGCTGCGTGATGTGCAATAGGGTCGTCACTGTGAAAGCTGGACACTTTGGACAGTGCCAAGCTGTACATGTCCATACAAACTCGGCAAAAGGGCTTCTGAAGCTTCGTCTGAAAAACTACTACTACTTCAATTCTATATGAACTACTGTACATGACAATGGTCAACTGGGGCATAAAATACTGGTCAGATCAGGAGCGAGCAACGCAACGACCGCCCACTACGAATACTGGAGCTTGCACATCCTTCGCACTCCAGACTGGAAAGAAGATTGTGTTTTCTCCCCTTGCACTGCATGCTTTATTGCTTTTGCATGGAGTTGCTTAATTATCCGCGATGCACAGCCGATAATAATCGTGAGACATACATGTATGCTTTTGCCTCCTCATCGACCGATCGGCCGCCTTTTCCGTTTCGACTTTCGACCAATATTTGGGGAATGTGGCCTATGGGCAATCGTCGTAATGATCGGACCGTCGTGTCCAGCGTGCGCCATTGATTGATTCCTGATCGTAGGAGAACAACAGCTTGCCCTGTGCCCTCTGCCCTCCTGTATTATTACATATCTACGGCATGTTAATTTGTACTGAGTTTTATCTCAAATTATAAATCGTTTTGGTCTTTCAGGTATATATTTTTTTATGCACCTAAGTATTACGATATGTCTAATTATATGTTCTCTCTGTTCGAAATTATAAGACATTTTGACTTTTTTACGTATAATTAGAAGCAAATAAAGTATAAAAGTTCTATATATATCTAGAAAAACTAAAACGGCCTACATATATTGTGGAATAGATAGTTTTTGCTCAAATTATCTTTGGATCCTTTCATTTGGAAGAATTAAAATCTAGTTAATAACTTAGGCTATTTTACTTAGAATGAGACATTCCACCATTTTTCAAAGTTCACATATTAGGCTACCTTAAATTCATATGGTGAGAGATGAAATTTGATTGTATATAGATCACCATGCTATATTTTTACTTTGTAATTTATAGCACACTCTCCAACCCACTCTCACACGATAAAAATACAACATATAAGTTTCTCTCTTATATAGCCAACAAGAATATACAAATATAATCTATATACAACCATATTAAATTAATTAATATATGTGCAAATTATTATTCTTAAAATAAATTCAATTTTTGTAGACTTTGAAAATTGTAATGGCATCAATAAAAAAATATTTTAGGCATCAAGTTTTCATTTACTGGTAGTGCGTGCGACGAGACAAATTGCAATTGCAACACTTTGGCGCTTCGCTTTACATATGATAAGCCACAGACTCGTGTGGTAGATGAGGCAAATAAGTTCGTGGCAAATGAGAAGGACATCGAGTCTGACGAAGCCCTCTAGGCCTTGTACAGCGCTGGTGCAAGCATGTCAACCAGGAGCGTGATTGTGACGAGATGGCTCTCGCTGGTTCATAGAGGAATGTTCTGTATGCAAACACCCCCCCCCCCCCCCCCCCCCCCGCGTCAGGACGGCCGGATCTGCATCCCTGGCGGCCAGATACAAGCCCGCCCTGCCTAGGTTGTGGCCGGCGGCGGTGGCCTTGGCGGTTGCCGGAGCTCTTGTGGCCATAGAGGTCGGCGCTCTCTTCTCCGGCCACCTCAGCTCCCTCCCCCATGGGCCTCGGCCGGCTAGCTGCCTGTTTGCCGAGAACGGAAGTGGCGGCGGCGTCAGCTTGGGGCGCCAGGGTTCTGGCGCCCATGATGGTGGGGCAACCGCCTCGAGGATGCCGGTGGTGGCTCGGCAGCTTTGGCGGCGTTTGCTTGTACCGGCATCAGTTTTCGAGCAGCTGCTTTGACGTGCGATAGGGTGTCACGTGTGGCGGGGTAAGCTGATCTCTGCACTATGCCCGGCTAGGGGGGTGGCGGTCGAGCGCAGCTTTGCGGCTGGCGCGTCTGATGCCTCTCTGGAGGGGCTTCTGTGGGACGGCACGACGGGGACGACGGCGACGGCAGCATGTTTCAGGTTCCGGCATCGTGGCCTGGCGGTTGGGTGGGGACGCTTTGGGCGAAAGCCTAGGCGACGGTGACGCTAAGGCGCCACTTCCCCTATTGGGGCGTCGCATTCCCCCCTCCCATAATCTCTCCACGGGTGAAAACCCGGTCCATACTTTGGACGAACGACAGCGGCGCTCTCGGCGACGTGCCCTTCCTAAAGGCGTCGTTTTTGGAATTTTATCCGGGTCATGATGTCTCCTACGGTGGTTGCTCATTGCTTCTTAGCGCTCGGTCGACGACGGCGGGTTTTGGATCGTGGAGTCGGAGCTACTGCATCACGGATGTAGCTCGACAACGATAACGCGGACCAAACCCCAACTTCGACCTCCGGATCCTGCTGAGAGGGATCGACAAACACCGCAGGAGGGGCATGAGATCAAGACCGGAAGTCGAAGCTACTCTTTGTGTGTTTGAGCTCGGCAACGATGACCAGGTTGCGGCTTCTTGCCTCGGGTCTGGTTTGGTAGGGTGGGTCGTCTGTGGTGTATCCTGTCGCGTTTGCGTGGGTGGGTTAGCCTTTCGTAGGGTTTGGCTCCGCGTCTGGCTATCCTTGCTTGTACATAATTTTCATTCGTCTTAATTGAAAGGCAGAGCTCTTACATTATTAAAAAAGAGAATTGCTATGGTACCTCCAAATGACTATGAGCCGTTCATTTAATTCAATCGGATGGTCACGATCAGATATTACCCTCTTAGGAGATAATATCTTAAATACATTTTTATTTATTTTTAAATTTTATAAAATAGGGTAAAAAAGGAATATATAGATATGAAAAATCTTTTTTAGGTTAGATTGCATGCACCGTGTATATTTGTTTGCATGCAACTCTTTTTTTTGTTGTTGTTGGGATCAGATTGCATGCATCTTTTTTTTGGGCGATCAGATTGCATTCTTTTGTTCATTAGACTTTGTCTATCATTTACAAAAAATTGAATTTAAAAAATAGCAAGTTCAAACAACATTTTAAAGTACATCAACTAAAACATCATAAACATAAACCTGACAGACAGAATAGTTGTACTACATCTGAAAAAGTTATAGAACATTGTAATTGACAACTTTTTTCATTTGAAGTCATTGTGTCATGAAAAACTATAAATACACTATTTGCTCTTTTCTAAATTAAAATTTTATATTGTTCTAATAAAGCCGAATGGACAAAAGATTAAAACGAAAGTTGTAGATCTTGATGATTTATAAAATTTGTAGTTGATGATTTTTGTATTTGAATTCATTTGTAGCTTAAAAATTTTGTACTTTTCAATCTGGAGTTCAAATTTTATAGGAATCGCTTCGCATGCTGCTAGCTTCCCTGATTTGTAGGTAATTGGGTGGACCACGAGCCGAGCATGCAGCGTATCCAACTAATTTGGGAGTATATCTGTTTCTCAGTTTTTTTATTTATCAAGTAATTTAAAAATCTTAAAATTCAATGGTCCAGATTTATTTGAGATATTACATTTTAGTAGGTAATAGTTGTACCTTAGCATTGCCCATTAAAAAAAGGAATGTTCTGTATGTGCACCAAGACAGCAATTTTGATCGACCCTATAAACTGGCGATTAACCGGTTCACTGATGGGAAGCCATCCGAGGTGTGTCTTGGTGGCAACAATGCTTTTCACCGGGAAGAGCTTGCGAGGCTGGCAAAATTGCCCCAAACAGGTTCATGGACAGGTTCATAGTTCATTTGCCGGATTTTCCATGATCCATGAATCACTATCAGTCCTGAATCTGTAGCAAGTAATGCGACTGCGTAATTACTAAAATATGTGTGGACTGTCTATATGTGTATTATGTCCGTAGGCATGTCTGCTAAATTATGCTTTCTTAACAAATCATGATGTTCAGAATGCTAATAGATTCATTTGCTCCTCTTTACGTGACCGATGGATAATGGATTTCTTGGTGAAATTTCTAGGCCATAGAATGATATTTTTTTCTTGAATACGCAAAATGCTTGTGTATCTTTATATTAACAGCGGGAAGAAAGTTCTTTACAAGTTGCGCCTAGCGGCGACTTACTAGGGGGCACGAAGTAAGCATGTAGTCGTCCCCTCCTAGAGAAAAAGGGGTACAATATAATTGGATTACTCGCGTAACAGACAATGTAGTTTCCTCGCCCCTGCATCGATCCAAAGGTCCGCGATATTCTTGATGAGAGCTAAGATTTGTGGGTGCGTGGATGCCGCCTCTCGGAAGCACCTTGCGTTTCTCTCTTTCTACAGCTCCCAGGCTACTAGGGCGAAGAGCGAGTCGGCTCCTTGCTGTTTGCAGGCCGCTCCAACGTGCACGCCCGTCATCCCACTAGGGCAGGAAACAGGTGGCCCCGGTGTTGGTGTCGCTTGCTCCAATGGCCGTGAGGATGTGCCACCAGACCTGCATGGAGTAGGAGCACGAGGCTATGATGTGGTCTATGGTCTCTTCCTCTTGGACGCAAAGAAAGCAATGGTCGGGGGCCTCCAGGCCATGGCGCCGTTGCCTGTCGTTGTCTAGTGCCATCGTCGTACAGCGAGCCAAAGGAAGATCTTAATGCATAGTGGGGCCCAGGTCTCCCAAATCCTCACACATCTCGGGAGCGGGTGCGAGCCCAGATGGAGAGCAGCGTATGCGGATCGCGATGAGTATTTTCCGGTCTAGGGACCTTCTCCAAATGAGGGCATCGTCGGCCTCATTGAGTTTTATGTTCTGCACCTTGTCCCAAATGTGCAGGTAGTCGCGGATTGCCGGAGCAATCAACCCACCGGTGATGTGTCTCACCCATTCGCCGATTGCGGTTGCGATAGTGGCCGTGTGGAACCTGCGGCGATCGACGATATTTGAGAGCGCTGGCGCCAGCTCCTGGATGGCGTAACCGTCCAGCCATCTCCCTATCCAAAAGGGGGTGGTCTGGTCGTTGTCGATGATCGTGTAGGTGGAGGCCCTGAAGAAAACCACAACCTCCGGTGCTGCTTTGAGGGGGAGCTGCGACCATACCCGCTGATTGTCCGTGTGTTGGAGCCAAAGCCATTTGGATAGAATGTTGATCTGGTTGCTATGATCATTGCCTCCTTTTTTAATTGTCCCTAGGATCAAATTGGGGAGCTCATGGACCATCAACAACGACAACACAGCGGATGGAATGCGGAACGCAATCGTGCCTGACGCGTCGGACCCACCATCCATCGCCCCACATGTCACTGAAGGAGAGCCGGCCGCATTGCCCCTCACGTGGCTACGGCGGCGGCCGCATTGTCAGTGGAAGACGGCACGAGCGCCGCAACCGACTTGCCGTCCGCGTTGAAATGCCCCGCCCTGGCGCCCAAACGTACCCGTCGCGCAACGAACACCCTCCTGCTCTGCTCCCTTCCCCTTCCCCTCGAAGCACCGCCGTGGAACCAAGCAAGCCCACGCTCCTCGCCGCCGACGAGCCACCACCACCACCACAGCCCACCGCTGCCGCCGCGCGCGATGGAACAATTCGCCGACGGGACCTACATGCGGCTGCGGAGCCGCGTGCGGCGCGCGTCGTACCTCCACGCCGACGAGGACGGGGTGGGGGTCTCCCTGCGCCCGCTCGGCCGCGATCCGGCCCGCCTGCTGAACGCGGTATGGCGGGTGCACCGGGTCCTGCGCGACGGCATCGACTACGTCCTCCTCCACGGCGCCGCCTACGGCCGGTACCTCGCGCTCTCGGCCGGCGAGAAGGAGCCCGCCCGCGGCCACCGCGGCGTCCCCGCCGTCCAGCGAGGCTACGACGCGCCCGACCTGGACGCCGTCATGTGGAGGCCCGTCGCTGTCGCGGGCGCCAACAGCGGCGGCTACGTCCGCCTGCGCCACGTCTACAACGGCAACCTCCGCGCCAACGGCAGGTTCCGCCCATGGATCACCCGCGTCACCGTGGATCAATACTTCGGCACGCGGAGCACGATGAGGCATTGGAGCGTCGAGGTCGTCAGTCCCAGACAGGGCCCGCCGCCACCCCTTCCACTTCCGACCGGGGTGAGTTTGATTTCGCGCATTGATTTGGGGCGGAGCATGATTCGTGGAACGGGTTGCTTTTGTTTGCCAGGAAAACCAATCCCCAAAGTTAAATATGATTTTTGCGTTTGTTCTTGCCGAAGTCTACTGTCACTGAAGCGGTTAATTAACTGCTGAATTCTTCCTGATAATTGAGCTCACTGTGATAAGCGGTTAATTAACTGCTGAATTCATCCTGATAATTGGTTAATTAACTGACTAGTTATATATCTTCTTATTTCTGAACATTTCTTGCCAAATAGAATGTCTATTTCAGACTTGCTTCTTCATTCAGTCACCAGTTCTGTCAGACCGTTTGGTTTCCCTAACCAAGTGTTCCATTGCAGCAGAATCCGGGATGCCAGGATTACTAGTTCTGTCGATAAAATAGTTCTAGTTCTGAAGCCCGCGAGCTGTAGTTCTGGGTTCATGAATTCGTGTTCCTCTGCATTTGGTTCGCTTTAGATAGTAGTTCTTGCTTACGTTGATCAGTTCGCCTTCCTATTTCCTACCAGCCATCCAAAGATCATTGTCTGTTCTAGACTAAGATTGCTCTACCAGTTTCTGCTTGGTGTCTGCCATTTGATCAAGCCATCTGTGTGATTTAGAACTAGAAGCATGCTGGGGTTCTTGATTATCTACGTTCTGAACATTTCGTGTTCATTAGAATGTGTATTCAGTGATTCAGTCTTCATTCAGTCACCGGTTCTGTCAGGCCGTTTGGTTTCCCTAACCAAGCGTTCCATTGCAGCAGAATCCAGGAGGCCGCAGTAGCCAGCTCCGGCGGCGCACTGGGCCCAAGGCTGATCAGCGGCGGATGATCCGTTACCTGTGTTCGGACGACCCGAGGAACTTTGGGCCGTCTGGTTTGCCCGCATTCCCTTTCTACGGCCGCTCCGTGTTCAACCTGAGGTTCCAGCTGGCGATCCGTGCGAACCCAGGGGAAGACGTCTTCAACACCATAATGTGCGTGAAGGCCGGCTTGTATGGGCGGCTGATACCTCTGGTCACTGACCTGCCTCTCAACGACGAGCGCATGGATATAGTCGTCTTCACTGCCGGATCACCAGGTGAGAGAACTTTGCAATTTTCTTTAGTAATCTCGTGATGGGAGATGTTCAATTCAGTGTGCCGGATTAATACTGATGAGAATAAATGCAACATAGCTCATAGCACAGTACTTCTGTAGTTCTGAATCGGATGCGCAAAAGGATTCAGTGAAGTAGATCATACATCATAGTACTGACCACTGACGACAATAGAAAACGTAGTATGGGAAATGTGTACATAGCTAGTATGTTCAGTGTAATTCTGCCTTCGTTTACTAGTTGCTATGTTTAATACTTTCCTTTGCATAGGTTTTTATTTTGGTTGCGCAGACTTGTGCTTGAGAAAATTGTCTACTGACACATGCTTTAGATTGAGCAGAAGAATTTGAATGGCTGCAAAGTCAGGTCTAGTACTGACAGTGCCTTGTGGGATTTAGCATTACTTGTGCAGATCCTAAATTGATCTGGTTCTAGAATTTGTCGGATTTCATTTCTTAACATGATCCACAGTTCAGACATTAACTGTGCCAATAGTTTGATCTTCAGAACAGAAAATTTTGTAGTTTCACTTGTTAACCAGTAGTGTTGGTCTTATCTGATTGTCTGCACTCAATCTCTCTGTCAAAAGTGTGACTCATTGTTTTACTTGTTCCCTTGCGAATATAGGTGCTGAGGCGTTAGTGTACCCAGATGTTCATGCACAAGGACAATAGAGGGACACGTAGCAGTAGCAGAACTTCTGACAAGCATCACAAGTCCTCTGTTCATGAATCAGAGAGATCGGAATACTTGGGATGCAACGACTTAAGAATCGGCTTGTCTTCTTTTGTTCAGAAAGATTCAGAAAACTCAGTACCTTTCTGTTCTGTTAGTTAGGCTTGGTGCGTTCCCCTGAATGCATGGGTTTCAATTGGACCTTCAGTTTCAGAACTTACTGGTGAAAGTGTTATGTAATGAATGATTTTGCAAAGCAACACTTATGGTAGTTACCACTTTATCTCCTTGGGATGACAACTAACAAGAATGGATGTTGCTTCTAGTATCTGCACCTTGCTCCCGGTTATGCGTCATTTTTGTGCTGAAGCTTTTGCAGTCATCACAGAACTTCCTGCTGTCTGTTCCTCGATATATCCAGCAAGGGAATGGAACGATATGTTTTTTTGAGGTAACTGGAGGGACCGGGGTCCGAATGGAACGATACATTTTTTAAAGGTCTGCTCTGTTTGCGAGTTGCGACTCCGGATCGTCGGGCATGTGTATTAATTGATCAACTTCACTGAAAAATACCGTCTGTGGACAAGCATCAGTGATATTCCGGTGTGTACAACTCAACCTTCGCCGGACCTCCGACGTGTCCATTTGCCATGGTCGAAAAATCCCAAAACTTCGGCGTGTAGACCACCTCAACGTCGGATTACCCTGTGTATACAAACGCACTGTAAATATCTCTAGGGACTGGTTTGCACAAAATCAACAAACACTGGTTATGGTCTTTTGCTGTAGTTCTCTTAAATGACTATGAGCCTTCATTTGTTTCGATCAAACAGTTATGATCGCCTATTACCTCGTAGCAAATAATAGGTGAAATATATGTTTTTTTATTTTGTAAAATAGGATGAATTAGGAAATTTTAGATTAAATATTTTTTTTCTAGATTTGGTTGATACATGTATGATCTTTGGCTATGGTAATCTTTGTTATTTTGGAACTTTGGATTTGGACTTGATATATTTTGATTACCATGTAATATTACATGTGATTTGCATGTGTCATTTTTTTTTTTATAGAGGGAAGGAGGCCAAGGAGAAGGCAAGAACGACGCCCCAAGGTGCAACTTCACCCCAGAGTTCATTCCCATTGGATTAGTGGTGAGAGAGGCAAGAAGGATGCCTAATACGACCTCTACACAAAGACCTAAGTCACCAAGGTAATATATTGCTTGCTTGGTGAGTTCTTGCTTAGCCCTTACAACCCCAACCCTAGGAATCACCCCAAGAACCTCACACATGGTAGAGAAGCCACCAAGGTACCTTTTTTTTTAAACAACCGGTTTCCCGGCTTTGATTAAGGGCCTGTTTAGTTCGTGAAAAAGGTAGCGAAAGTCACTGTAGCACATGAAGAATCTTCTTCAATAAGTATCCAATCATGGTCCCAAGTAGACTCAAAAGATTCGTCTCGTGAAAAACAGGTAAACTGTGCAAACATGCAAACGATTCGACTACATGCATGCGTCTAAAGATTCGATGTGACGGGGAATCTGGAAATTTGTTTGAACTAAACAGGGCCTAAGAAGAAGATAGCAAACATCCGTTACATGCGCGAGGGCACGCTATATGTTGAAATATAAGTGAATTGCCCATTGTTCCCCATCAGCTTAAGCTTTTGGGTTGAACTGGTCGATACATGCAACTCAATATGGTATTAGAGCCAGAGGTCTCGAGTTCGAATCTTGGTTAGCGCAATTAAAAGAAAATAATTATTGCTCGCTCCTATTTCACGTTTGAGGATTGCCTCTCGCTGAGATCTCTCGCCGGAGCCTCGACATGATAATTGTCCACCTTTCCCTATCAGCTTAAGCTTTTGGGTTGAACTAGTCGGTGCATGCAACTCTATACTATCGTCTGTAGCTTAGCCTACGGAGGTTTGGGGTTCTACATGAACTTATTATTACATACTAAGAAGTTGTGCAACCGTCAGCCCCAAGAACTCATTACAAACCCAAACATTCCTAACTCCACCAGAACGAGACCGGCCAGTGCTGGCTCTAGTCTGCGACACATGGATCACAGACCCAACGACACTAAAGTACCTTCATAGATGGTGCTACTTTTGAGCTGTTGCAGTGAGTAAAAATTGCCTGAGTAGCTTAAGCTCATGGTTATGGCATAAACCATCAATGTATCTACCATCTATGAACTTACTGTGTATGCTGCAGACTTCTAATACAATGTCCGTGAGCTACTATAGGTGTCCACAAACTTGAATACTTATGTATTTTACAACTCTAACAGGTATAAAGCACACGTCGATAGCCGGCAAAATATACAGTGGAAACCATCAACTAGTTGGAAACCTGAAGATCAATTTAAAAAAACATATTTTGTTGTTCCAATTTTTTTTAAAAAACTTACAAATATGTACTCACATGGCAAGTTGGAACTCAAAATTGCATTTGAAAAATCATACGAAAATGATAAATTTTAGTTTCGTGTGTACTAAGATACCTAAATTCCTGGGGATTTCATCTTTCAGTGCACATGAACCTCATATTTGTCATTTTCATATGATTTTTTCGAGTTTGCATTTGAATTTCAACTTTTTATGTGAGTACATATTTGTATGGATATGGATGTGTCAAGTATCAAAAAAAATTAAACAACTAAAATACATTTTTATTTGGTTTCATATTTTCACCTAGTAGGTGGTTTTTACCCTATATTACAGAAACTAATTGTTTCTTTTAAAAAGAACTTTATGCAAATTTTCATGTAAATCGAAAAACCAATGACAAAAAACATAGCAAACCAAATGGTATCTCTACTCTCAAGTCAATGGTCCACCATGCTGTTATCCCATCATTAACAGTTACCCTGATTGAAGGTGAGGACTGGTGTCGAGTCTAGTCTCCTTTGTTTTTTAGCTATCCGCACTCCTCATCCTCTAAATTTATCCTCTAAAAGGAATATTTTATCCTGCCCATCGAGATTCTCTCCTCTATATTACTTTCTCCCACACTCATCCATCCTCTATATCATCATCTATCCACAGTGGAGCCCACATACTTGTAAATAAATTTTATCTAAATATATCCATGTGATATCTTGTTTCGAATGATTTATTGCAACGAATTTAATGGTGTTATCGGAATTTAATTTTGGTTTTTGTTTGTGAGTTACAACATTTTTTAGTTAGTTGAAATAGTGAGGCCCGCCATTGGGATTCCTCCCATGCATGCTCTCCCTCTGGCCGGTAGCGGACGCCCGCAAGCGCGCTGTTTAGCGTGTGGAGGCTGATAGCGTATCCTTTAGCGTTCCCTGGTGCAGCGATTTTTTTCGGTAAATGGACCTGGAGGATGACGTAGCGGATGGGATGCAGTACCCGCTGCGCATAGCCTTATTCTCCAGTCCCACTACTTCTACTTGCCCCTCGCACTTTACTCTTCCCCTCACCTTTCGCAGCTAGCTTCGAGCTCAGCCGGAGCAGCCACATTGTGATCCTCCATGGGCAACACCTGCGGCTTTGGCCTCCTTGGATTCCGTAGTGGCCTCTGCGCCGACGACGACGTCACCGATCTGATGCAGGTTCGAATCCACATCGGTTTTGTTCACAAAATACTGCCAGCAACATACAATGTTCTATCTTTAGTTCTTTACCCCTTTTGTGTCCCAACCATACAGTGTATGTGCTTGTTCATACCCTGCCGGCTGCAGTTGCTGGATCGGTCCTAATTTCAAGTGTCTTCCCTCTTTTTGCTAGGAAACAAAACTATAATGAAATTTAGGTTACAGTTAATTTTACTTCGCTCAGATCAAATGTTTGTTTTCTTCTCTGAATAAATGATCAAATCCGTGCGTATAAGGGCATTCTCTGCTACAGATGTATGGACTATGCGTGTTTATAGGGATGGGTGTACTGTATCTACGAGTATTTGTGTCTGTAGGTATGGAGGAGTATCTTAGCCTCTCACGACCTTCGGGACCTTCCCATGGCGAGAGATTTATTTTTTCTAAAAAGACAAGAGATTGTTCTTTCTCAATAATAAATTGATGAGACAAGGATCCTTCTGGACTAATCTGTTGTTACTGTCACCAGAGCAGTTCGTGCAATCTTCAGCCTGTTCTTTTCACTAATCAGCGCTTATTTTCAGCCACGAAACAGTATTTTTCTCTCACAACAAATCAGCACGAGCCGAAATCAGCGCTTTATTTTCAGCCAAAAGAACAGGCCGCTTCTTTACTTGAAAGTTGAATGTTTACATTCAGTTATGGTGCGTGATTGGGTATCTTTGGCAGGCTGCTGGTTCAAACATTGGACACCTGAGGAGCAGTGGGGTACTTGCCAACAGAGTGGTGGCTTCTCGGTATCAAAGCAAGTGAGATCCTGAACTCTGTTTCTTCGTTAGATAATTGCGAGAGACTTCTCTCTGCTCCATTGATTTAGTTTTATGAATCGCTCTGTTCGTTTAGGTTAGGTTCAGCTTCATTTTCAATCACAGAATAATATTTTTCTCTTACAATAATTCAGTCGTAAAATTCAGCCGCAGCCAAATTCAACTCGGCCGGCCGACAGAGCCCATTTCTCTCTCTCTCTTCATAGCACCGAGGATATTGATGAGTCGTCTGCGGAGGAGCTGTGCGACGCGAGGAGCTACGCGAAGGACAACGCAATACTGATCCAGGTGCCGGTGGTAGGAACAACAGCGAAGACATTCTGGCGATTATCTGACGAAGCCACAAGGATCAGCAGGAAAACTTGCGTTGATACTGGGGAACCACTACTCAGCCTGCAAATGCCTCACTGCTCCTCTGCAGGTGTCCGACGTCTGGGTTGGGAGCACTGGGAATGCCAAGCTAAGGGGGGCCAGGTTCACCGCTGAAGGCTTCAGCATTGAGCGTGTGAGAGATGACTACAAGAACCTGTCCAGGGTGGGTGCTCAAGCAGCTGATTAGTATCTCCGATGGGGATATCAACAACTTGCCTCCGGACTACAGGGATTTCCTCCAGCTCTTGACGAGAGACGACCTTACAACGAAGGATGAATTCTTGATTGTAAACAATGCTGCTCTGCTGCCCTTGAAAAACCGGTAATTTTTTCACTCAGTTTTATTGTTGTTGTTGTTGTTGTTGTTGTTTGATGGAGGCTCATTTGGTTACTTGTGGCCACAGCACCGAGGTCTTCCTGATGCTATACGATAGAATTGTCAAGTATCTTGGTAGAAAAAACCGAGTAAAGAGGAACAGAATACTCTCCAATCTCCCCTACAAGAACGACTTGTTGGACACTGCCACGGCGAATGCAAAGATCAACCAGTGGGTTGTAAATGTCCAAAAAACAAAAGAGTACAAATAGACTACACTCGATTCTACTGCGGCTGAACAGAAATGTAAGAAGCCACTTGCATGAGTACGGTCACGACGACAATGTCGAGGAAATTCTGTATTGTGAATGGCCCATGCTGCACATCGCCATGGAGAACATGTTACACTTTGAAGGTGAGCTCCAAGACACTGACATCGAAAGCAAGTTCGGCTAGCCGTCCTACTGCTGAACAGATGAAAGATGTATTCTTCATTTCCTGTGCGGTTGGTAATGGTAAGCTACTGTTCTTGGATCTTCAGTGCCAAAGTTCACGGTGATGGAGTGATACGCTACCGGCACCTGGTTTATGTAATAGGATAGTTGCTTTTTCTTGTACCGTCAACTTTGGAGGCAAAGCCGGTCAGCTTTATAAAGTGTGCTGTTAAACATCGCTTTAAAACTCTAAAGTTATTAAAAATTGTTATAAACTAAGGATCGACTGGAGTATGGATTTAGTGGGCGGTGAACTTATATTCAGGGATAAACGCATTGATCAACTAGAACATATACCTGAAACAGAGAGAGAAGAGTAGGGTGATGTGACCGACCATCGGCCTTGGAGGAGGAGGAGTCCGCCATGGCTTCGGTGTTGGTGGGGAGGTTCGGTGAAGAGGTTGCAGTGGCGTCCGGTGGTGAAGCACAGTGACAGTGGCGGCGGTGAAGTTCAATGATGCTTTCCGTCGCTCACAGCGCGTCCATCTCAATCGGACTAGGGATGGAGGTGGGGAGGATGGTGAAGGCAGTCAACCTCGTACTGAGTGCCTTACCCCCTAACTCCTCTTTATAGCGCTGCGTGATAAGGGCCCACCAACTATTTATTAGGTTGGACGCCCCCCGACTCAGGGCGTAAGGTCAAGGCTCAGGTGGCCTTGGGCTAGTCTGGTGGAGAGATCAACCTAATAAAATTGACTTGTCATTGATTTGCATTCATCCTTTAATCTCTGATTCTTTTAAAAATCTCTATTGCATCAGTAAGCAACGCTAGCATTATTCTTCGAAAACATTTCCAGCTGATACATATCTGAAGTAGTGTTGCACTTGTGTGTATGCAAATTATTATATCTGATGAAGCATTTCCCTTCTCTTCTAACCTCGATCCCACCACTCCTTTCATCACCGAGGAAAGCACAAGTTAAAGGGTAGGGGACCATTTTTCTTAAAAAGAGAGAGAGAGAGAGAGAGAGAGAGCCAGTTGGGAACCTCTTTCAAAAAAAGCTTTTCTAGTTGACAGGTTTTCTAATAATTCGAATATTTGGTGTGCCTAACAATACCAAGTTGCTTACGTCAAGCTAAGGTTGTCTATGCTTACGCAGCCATGCTTAATCATGAACGTCGTCCACACTGAACAAGTAAAATATGCAAAACAAACAAGGTTATATGCCTTGATCGCCGATTGCACTGATTAATAGGTACTCTCTAGTCCCTGCGTCCAAAAATTTTTTTGTAGATATTGCTTTTCAAGGAATTAAGCAATATCAAGTTTGATCAAATATTTTTTTTTCTGGAATACCCACGAGCATGCGTATCTTTGTAGTAAGAAGGAGAAGTGTTATGTACAAGAAAAAGGCGCGTGACCAGGCAAAAAAAAAGATTACATCATGGAAAAAAAACAACGAGAAACACAATACGAGAGAAAGCTATGGCTGAGCTATAACACGAAGCCCGTTCACTCTCTCTCCAATCCACTGCTTGACTTCTGCACGGATGACTCGTAGGAATTCAAGAGTCGTTGTCGCAGCCCCTCTAAAACATCGCACATTGCGCTCCTTCCTAATCTCCCATGAGACCAACGCGAATAGGGACTCCATGCCTGCATGCTTGTCGCCGGAGAACAGGCCACGAAGTCGTCTCCACCAGCGCAAGGTGGAAGCTGCTGGTGAAAGCCTAAATTTGGTTTTGATAATTAATGACACCTAAGGACTAACCTATTTGTCTAAGTACATGACTAAGAATAGGTTGTCCAACCCATGGTGTGGAGCTAGTTGAGAAGAAGGTGATGATCATGAAGCTCAACCATGGAGATGAAAGTGATCAAGCAATGGTGAAAGGAAGAAAGAAAAGGAAAAATAGAGGCAAAGGTAATGCAAATAGGACTTTTCTTTTGGTGATCAAGACATCAAGTGGATGTGATCACATTTAGGATAAGTAGCCGACTATCAAGGGGAGAATTAAGTAGTTGGCTTTCGTTTAAGTGATCTAGGTTATATTTCATGTGCTTTGATCTAACCAACCTAGAGATTGACATAGAAACCATTGGAAAATGATTTCAAAAGCTAACACTTCGTGCACAAGCGATAGATTACCTTGGTGTTAGCACTTGGGAACAAGGGTTAAAAATAGTAGAAAAATCCTTAAAAAAATATTTGTGAAAAGCTAACACACAAGCACAAGAGGTTTTACACTTGATGGTGTTAGCACATTTGCAAGAGGAGATGAAGTTTGTGAGGTAGAGAGCTCTGCAGGATTCGGCGATTTTCGGAGTTGTTTCATTGGAAAAACGAGCGTCGGATGCTAAGCCAGCAGAGCACCAGACCACTGGTTAGCTTCCAGTGCCTAACCCTAAGTTTCCACTTATTGAGAGCATCAGACGTTTAGGATTGGTCCGGTGCAGGGCACCAGACAGCGTCCGACAATGTTTTGAGCTCTCTGGAAGTGTCAGACGTTGAGATAGTTTAGTCCGACACATTAACCTTACTCTGGCCGACGAGTGCTGAACTGAGAGAGTAGGACACTGTTCTTTAGTCCGACGGTTGTGAAAGGTTGAGCGTAGGACTATTCATCCAGAGTATGATGAGTGATTTCAGTGCGTGAGATTCTCTATTTGAACACGTTGGACGCTTGTGTTTATTCCAACGGGGAATGTCAGAAATAGTCTGACGCATTTTAGCCGTTCTGGAACTTCTCTGCAAACGTCGGATGCTCGATCTATTTAGTCCGGTGGCGTGGTCCGACGGCATGGTCCTACGAGAGAAATATGGCGCAAGCAAGTGATCGTTGTGACTCAATGGCTATCTTCAAACAGCTCTGACACGTGGCGAACATCTGAGGTGTCGGACGCAGATTGTTGGTCCAACGGCCAGTCCGACGACACGAAAAAGGGTGTCACGGCTGTTTCAGTGGGAGTAATGGCTAAGGACTCACTTGTGGGTATAAATAGAGGGTAACCAGGCACTTGGTGCCTCTCTTGCATATTTGGATCATTGCGAACATTCCCTAAGCCTCCCAGTCACTCACTTGACCTTGTGTTGATCATCCATTGAGTTGAGTGATTCTCAAGTGTTTCATTGCCTAGTGAGTTGCATTCTAGAGCACTTGAGAGCAGGCCACTGCAGATTTCTCATTCTCTTGGGACATTACCGCGTCCCTAGACGGCTTGAAGGATTTGGATGCGGTGTGAGATTGGTTGGTGATTGTCCCACACCGGTGTTCTTGTGACAGTTTTAGCGGTGGGCGGAGTGCCAAAACCGGCTACTAGTGGAAATCTCGTGGTAAAAAGCCACTTCTCTTGTGTTGGTGAACGGCACCCCGTGAGGGTTGGCTTGTGATGCCTAACTCATGACCCACCAAGAAAGACCGGTGCCGCAACGAGGAGTAGATTGACGGCGACCAAGTGAACCTCGGTAAAAAATCAAGTGTCTTCCTCTTCTCTGCCATCGAGTGGATGATATTGGTTTTCTTTGTGTTTTCCGGCAAATTGGTCTTCTAGCTTGGTGATTGACTCTACATGACAATCGGACTTCACTTCATCAACACCTTTGGTATAATTCTCTCGATCCTTAGTCCTCGCATTCTTATACTTGTCTAGCTAGGTGATTCCTTAGGTTCGAGAAGTCATCCTTTGCGTAGTATTGAGCACTTAGGATTGGAATGCTTGATCGGTTCGATTGTGTGCATACATTATGCAGAACTATTGTAGGTGGCTTGCATAGAGTAGCCTAGAGCTAGAGCATTGCTTTTGCTGTGTTATTGTCTAACCTGTTTCTCTAGTGCTTTGCAAGAAATTTTAAATAGGCTATTTATCTCCCTCTAGCCTTGGGACCTTTCAGCTGGCGCTGGACAATTGGTTTGGATTGTTGAGTTATGATCCTAAATTCATGCATGCATATGATAAAGGCTGACTTCAGACGGAGCGAAGCGGAGGACCGTTGCCGCAGGCTTGGGCCGGAGCAAAGCGAAGGCTTAGGAGGTTATTTTTCGTGATATTTCATAACTATAAGGCAGATAATTTATAAAATTATTATCATTTGTTTCAAATTGTCTTTCATAATGATAGATGTGATTAACCTAGAAACAAAATCAGAGGACTATATGTTAAGTTAACCCTCATAATGACATACGAGTAATCTAGATAGAAATGTATTTCAAATTCTCTTTCGTAATGATAGATGTGAGTAATTAGATATAATGGGTTATATTTTATGTTATCTCTAATAATGATAAATATAATGATAGATGTGTAATTTAGAAGCAATATGAGGGTATTATTTTAAATTATGTTTTATAATGACAGATGTGGGTAATTTATATATAAATTTAGGGGGTTATTCTAAATTATCTTTCGTAACGGCGAAGGTGGATAATTTATATGCAAAATTAGGATTTACTTTATGTATTTTTTAATAATGACATAGGTGTGTAGTTTTTTTTATTTAAATCACAATAGACTTAATGGTTGTTATTGATGATAATGATGATGATGATGATTAGAGTCTACCAAATTGAAGGCGATATGTTTCTGATTATTGTGAAAATTTATAGGATTTATTTTTTCTTAGCACGTCTGATGAGAATTAACGTGGTGCCTCTGTTGGAGCCTCCATTAATAATAGTAAGATAGTGTTCCGATTAATTAAAATGTAAAATTTTACCAAAGTAAAAAGAAGAGAATCCAATTAACCGCTCTCTTGCCATCCCATCATGAACAGTCACATTGACTCCGGTCTAGTCTCCTTTTGTTTTCTCCTCACCCCTTCCACTTTCCTCTTCCCTTACTTCTGGCCGCAGCTTTGAGCTCGGTAGCAGCAGGATCCTCCATGGGAAGCACCCTCGGCGTCGGCGTAGGCGTCGGCTTCGGCCTCGGCCTCGGCGCCGCTGCCCTGATCCAGGTTTGAATCCACAGCAGTCTTAACAAAGTACTCAAGTGCCAGTAACATATAGTGTTCTTCCTTCTTTTCCTTCCCCTTCTGCATCCCTGCCATATTGCAAATACTTTTATTGAAAAGATGATTGCTAATCACAATTTTATCATGTGGCTTAGTTGATCTGGTTGAGTTTCCATGGCATCCAGGGTTGAGATTTTAACACCCTTGGTCCCTTCTGTAGTACTGTAGTCTGTAGTACTCCTCTGTTTGTGCTTGTTCAGACACTGCTGCCTGCAGTGGTGGGTTTAACTCAAGGTGTCGCCGTTAAATTAGTAAAATGTTATGTCCTTGACAACATATTTAGAGCTCCACAAGCAAGAATGGCATTTAATTTACAGTATATTTTTACCTTTCTCAGGTTTCAAGGTTATGATTTCTTTGAAATAGTTGAATCCGTGCATGCAAAGGTCATCCTCTAAGATATTGTGTAGATCGACTCTGTGCGCCTGCCTTAGTTTAGTCTAGGAATATGAGGAATCTCAAACTTTGACGACCTCCTCGTGCCAAGAGTTTTTTTTAGGGAAAAAAAAGAAATGGCGACGAAGTGGTGGCTTCTCAGAATCAACGCAAGTGAGATGCTGCTCTTTGTTTCTTTGTCAGATAATTTCAAGAAACATCTTGCTGCTCCGTCGATTTAGTGTCTCTGTGGCCACAGACAGACTCATTGTCCTCTCTTTGTTCATAGCACCGAGGACATCGACGAGTATTCTTCCGAGAGGCTGTGCGACGCGATGAGCAGCATCGGCGGAGGAGCGAAGTGTCTCTGTGGCCGCAAACAGACTCGTTGTCCTCTCTTTGTTCACAGCACCGAGGACATCGACGAGTATTCTTCCGAGAGGCTGTGCGACGCGATAAGCTATAGGAAGAACAGCGCCATGTTGATCCAGGTGTCGGTGTTAGGAACAAGGAAGACATTCTGGCGATTATCTGACGAAGCCACTAGGATTAGCAGAAAACTTGCACTGATTCTGAGGAACCAACACTCAGTCGGCAAGTGCCTCACTTCTCCTCTGCAGGTGTCCAACGTCTGGATTGGGAGAACTGGGAATGTCAAGCTAAGGGGGGTCAGTTTCACTAGCCAAGGCTTCAGCATTTGGCGTGTGAGGGATGACTACAGGAACCTGTCCAGTGTCCTGTTGCTGTTGATTACGGGTGGGGATATCAACAAATTGCCTCCGGACTACAAAGATTTCCTCTTGCTCTTGAGGAAGGACACCCTTACATGGAAAGATGAATTCTTGATTGTAAACAATGCTGCTCTGCTGCCCATGAAAAACCGGTAATTTTTTTATTCAGTTTTATCGTCATTGACTCTTTGTTGTTGTCACCACAGGCTCATTTGGTTACTTGTGTTCACAGCACTGAGGTCTTCCTGTTGCTACACGACAGAATTGTCAATTATCTTGGTCAGAGAGACCGAGCAAAGAAGAACAAAATACTCTCCAAACTCCCCTACGAGAAGGATTGGCTGGATACTGCCACGTCAAATGCAAAGATCAACCAGTGGGTTGTAAATGTTCAAAACGAATACAGAAGGACTACACACGATCTACTGCGGCTCAACAGGAATGTAAGAAGCCACTTGGGTCAGTACGGCCACGACGACGACATCGAGGAAATTCTGTATTGTGAATGGCCCATGCTGCTAATTGTCATGGAGAAGATGTTACACTCGGAAGGTGAGCTCCAAGAAACTGGCATCTGTAATAAGTTCGGCTAGCTGTCCTACTGCAAAACATATGAAGGATGTATTCTGCATTTCCATGGGTTGGTAAGCTTTGTTCTTCAATCTTCAGTGCGAAAGTTTATCAGTTTATGGTGATGAAGTAAAATGCTACATGTAGTTGCTTTCTGTGCTCGCATCAACTTGAAGGTAAAGCCGGTCAGCTTTGTAAAGCATGTGTATGATATCGCCTTAAAACTAACATTATGCTGCAAAATTTATATGGTATTGAGTTTGCATTCATCCTTTAATCTCTGATTCTTATAAAAATCCCTATTGCAGATGATGTGAATGGCTTGCGGTTAAAATAGACTTTTCGTGGGGCATAGGATTGTAAGAGATATGATATAGATAGATAGATAGATAGATATACACGAGATATTAACTTTTGATCTTTGATGCCACCTAATCATATACCAACTCATGAAAATAGTTATTTCCAATAAATGTGTTTGTCATTAATTATTAAAATTATCACCACAAAGCACTTCTATTTTTTAAAGTAATAACAGGAGCTCTACCTTTCAATTAAGATTGAAAAAAGAGGTGTTTATCTCTCTGGTTGGTATAGATCGTTTATTTTATCTCACAAATTGCTAGCCCGTGTAGTTATACGATTTGATAGGCTAGGAAACATATATTTTATTCTTGACCGGCCCTAAAATTGGGTGGTGTGGGGTTGTCTGTTTTATTTTATATAAGAGGGTTGTCTGTTGTTAGCCATGTACTAAATCACAACCCCGTACGAACTGGGTGCCTTGACAAATTTCTCATAAGGTGGACGTGAGTATTTGTCATGGCACCTACCGCTTCTGAAATGTATCTCGGAATGGGCTGCATAAAAAAACATGGCAAAATAGCTATTTTTGTCCCTGAACTTTCGCGCGAGGCTTAATTTAGTCCCTAAACTATCAAAACGTCCACTTTGGTCCTTAATCTATTGATTTTCAGCTCAATCTTGTCCATCCTCCTTGATTGCAGTGACACGTGGCCAGCTTAGACATGCAAAATGTCTAACCTGCCCCTCCCTAATTCCGTTACCTCTTGGCCACTCACGGTCTTTCATGTCTGCACCGTTTTCCTTCCTATCCTCATCCTCTCATCTATATTTTTAGTGACAAAGATATACATCCTGAATGTGGTATGTCTATTGCTCTATATAGCCTAAATAAAAGTAAGACTACAGAATGTATATGTGCTGTTACTTTTAGTTGGTGGTTGAAATTACGGCATGCATATCTGTATTTTCAATTCCGTAGATGCATTGTAGGAACATAAAAGTGCGTGCTAGCTTCTGTAGTGTTAGTCTTGTGGGTTAATTATGTGGCATCAGTTGGTTGTCATATTCCAGTATATACTTGAGAAATGTATAGCTAAAGGAGAACATGTATGCATGTTCACGTTTTCTCTTCACTGTACAGAACTGAGTGCACGAAGTTTTTGTTTCAGTGATTGATTGCTAAATAGTTAACTCTATATCCAATGTAGCCTTAGGCTATCAGCAGCGTGTATGCTAAAGGAATCTCCAGTACGCCTTTAACGGATCAAGCAGGCCGTAGCGGCGTACGTGAAGACGTGCGCTATCGGCCAGGATACATATCTACTGCCTGCGGTCTGCGGATAGCCTTAGCGCAGCACCTTGTACTGTATGGACAGTAATGTTTTTATGCAGTAGAGCTCAGTCTTTTGTTTACCTTTTTTATTAGATAGATTAGATAACGTGTTCTTGCGTGTATTATGTACTCCTGTGTGTTGTTTATAGGTTGCCTAAATAAAATTTGAACAAAAAATATTCTATTTGTCTGAAAACTGTGATGTTTGTGTGCTCATTCAAGACGTGTATCTTTGTTTAGATTTGTCTAAAAATATAGACAAGAGGATGGAGATGGCTAATTATGTGGTCATTCAGGGTAAATATCTTTGTAAAAAAGTACTCTTTTGTCTAAAAATACAAACGAGAGGATGACAAACGACGTAGATAGAAATGTCGTGAGCGGCTAGGAGGTAAAGGAATTAGGGAGGGGCACTTTAGACATTTTGCATGTCCAGGTAGCCACGTGATAGTTCAGGGACCAAATTAAGCCTTCGCGTGAAAGTTCAAGGATAAAAATGGCTATTTTGCCAAAAAAAAAACATTGACAAATCCATGGGCTGTATATTCTGAAACAAAAACGAAGCATGCAAACAGTCCGTGGACCTGACCATTTCTACAGATTTCGGTGATCTTCTCCTAGACGGCCGAAAATGACGTCTCGTCTTCATCATCGTGCTAGCTCAGTTCAGCTGCAAGCATGTTTCACGAATCTAATGCTAGCTCAGTTCAGCTGCCAGCATGTTTCACGAATCTGAATTTTATATTATAGTACTAATAATTATATTACTGCCCGGATGGGGCCGTGCGGAGATTCTTCAGCGTCTGGTCCGTGGTGGCGATCTGTCCACGACGGCCAGATCAGTGTTCTTGCCAGTCTGGTGCACGTGTGGATAATGTGGATGTCAGTGTCATCAACTCATTTGGTCACTCGATCTTGTTTCCACCATGTAAAACTATCTCCAACAATAACACCCAAAATACAATACCCTATTTCACGTTTAGATTGTGCTACTAGTGAATAGATTCAATACCCATTTTAAATCTTCTCCAACAACAACACCTAAATGAGAATCTCTCTGCAAATGGGTTTCGACGAGAGAGGAGACTCAAATCTAGGTTGTGTCTCTTATGAGACCCAAAATGGGTGTCTGGTATGGGTATTCTGTTGGAGGCTCAAACTAGTACAGTTGAAGACCTATTTTGGATATAGGTCCCCTATATACATGCCATTGTTGGAGATAGCCTAAGACTGTCTCCAACAATCGATATGCAAACACAACACTTATTCTAGTATCTGGGTCGCGCACAGTGAAACGATGAGCATCCTAAAAATCGCCGGTCTCCAACAAGCGACGCAAATCTCATCCTCCACCTTCGTCCTCCGTCCTCCTCCACGCCGTCCTCCGCCGCGCGCGCGTAGATCGTCCTCCACCTCCCTCCTCCTCCGCCCCGTCCGAGGTCCCACGCCGCCCGCTCCCCGCCGCAGCGGCTTGCTCTTTGCCGCGGCCCGTCCTCGCCATACCCCGCCGCCGTCAAGTCGTCGTCCGCGGGCCGCCGTCGAAGATCCACCTCGCCATCGTTGAGTCATCATCCGCGGTCCGCGGATCTGCCTCGCCGGCAGTGCTCCGTCGCGGGCCCGCCTTCGCCATCCGTGGCCGTCAGCGCATCCTCCTCGCCGACCACGCGCCGTCGTTCCCCACGCCTTGCTGTCGTCGACTCGTCGTCGGTTCCATCAGGGCCCACCACGCGAGAGAGACGACAAGGGGAAAGCTGGAGGTCTAGGCATTTGCATCGGTGGAGAGAGAGTGCATTTTTGCCTCGTGATCTGGCTCGCACGCAAAATGAGTAGCTGGTTTGCCTTTTCTGTTTGAGCGTGATTTCTACGGTGAAAAGTACTGTGGCGTGATGCATTTTGCGTTTGCCTCCTCTTTTGCATATGCTGTTGGAGCTAGTCTATAAACCAACAATCTCCGACTGAGCAGCTGGTCCACTTGTGCAGCTCTCTGATTGCACAAGAGCCATGCATGTGGGCAAAAATAAAATGGAAGCTGGTGCATGGTAACGTAATGATCTCACAAATGAACATGCAACCGAGGGTTTCTAAAAAAATACACGGAACATGTCAAAACGGAAAGGACCATGCCACCAAATTAACTTTATTAATTCAACCTTAATATTACAAGACTTTGTGTGAAGACTCCACGTTAATTCTTTTTACGGAGACACTAGGAGATAAAGATGAGTCCGTAAATTCTCACAAAATAATAAGTATTTATGCTTTTATTTTATAAATTATAGGAGTAACTCTAATCATCATCGCTAATAATAGCCACTAAATCTATAATTGTTTGCTAGAAACTACCTGCATCTATTATTATAAAAAAACATAAGTAGCAACCCCTAATTTTAGATCTAAAATACCCACACTTGATATTATGAAATATAATTCAAATTAACCACCTAAATAGGCATCTAAATTATACACATTTGCTATTAAATGAAAGATTAGAGATAATATTGAAATAATAATTTAAGTTGTATCTAAATTACCTAACTCTAACACACGTCTATCACAGTTAAATTAAAAATAAGCAACATAGACCAAGTAAATATGTATACATAAAAATAAATATTTGTTTTAATAGTTTATGAATCGTGGAAACATATTTTATAACAAACTACGTATGAGTAACACTGACTATAGCAACATTTGTATGTTGTTGTCCCTCCATTCCAAATTGGAGGTTGTTTTTAGCTGTATCTTAAGTCAATCTTCTAAATATGCGTATTGTGTTATAAAATATGTAGCGAGAATTTATCATAATCAGTTAGATGTTACTCCCTCTGTTTCAATTTATAAGTCGTTTGGCTCTTTTTAGCCCTTAAATTTGATTGCTCGTCTTATTCAAAAATTTATACAAAATATCATTTCTTTTGTTATATCTTTCTTTACTAATAAAAGTTCTTCAATAATTATTTAAATTTCACTCTTTTTTGTAATTTTTTTAAATAAGACAAGTGGTCAAACTTAATGTTGAAAAAGTCAAATGACTTATAAATTAGGACGGGGGAATATAAAGTATCTAAATGAGTATTACGTTATTAGAAAAATAAATATATAGAGAGTAAAGATAATCAGTTCACTAAATTTATCAACAAATCTTCCATTTTCATACAATGTAAGATTTTAGTCGGTACTAAATACTCATGCATGGGTTGGTAGGCTAGTTCTTTCAGTCGTTAGTTTATTCCTCTGTTCCACTTCTTAATAATTTGCCTTCCTTCTTCTCTCCTGTTCTCTCTGTCGCCGTTCTTACTCTGTCAGCAATGGCTCCCACCACGCTGAACAATTAGTATATGCGTAAATCACAAGCGAGTACAACCGTTTCTGGTTAGTTGGAGTGATTTTCCTTGCTACTAAACTAACCCGTGAGAGGAAGCACACACAGAACAGAACGAAGGACTAACAATGGCCTCGTCGGATCAACAATCTGGCAGCCGCCACGGGACGCCGCTGGTGTTCGACGAGGTACAGTGGGTGGTCCAGATCCGTCACTCTCTCCAGGACGACGACGACGACGACAACGGCATCCCGGTGTCCGTCTTCAACGTGCCCAAGCAGCTACGGGTGCACAAGCCGGAGGCCTACACCCCTCAGTTCATCGCGCTGGGGCCCTACCACCACTGGCTGCCGGAGCTGTACGAGATGGAGCGCTACAAGCTCGCCGCCGCGCGCCGCGCGCAGAAGCGGCTCTCGGCGGCGGAGCTCAAGCTCGACGGTCTCGTCCAGCAGTTCGCGCGCCTGGAGCGGAGGATCCGCGCCCACTACCACCGCTACCTCGACTTCAGCGGCGAGACGCTGGCGTGGATGATGGTCGTCGACGGCGCGTTCCTCCTCGAGTCACCGGGCTCACCAAGGAGCTCTGCCCGTTCAAGATGATGGACAGCTTCCCGGCGATCGACGTCGGCAAGCACGCGCACCTGCTGGAGGTGCTCTACTACGTGCTTCTGCCGAGGCCGCCGGCAGATGAACATGACCCCACGGAGGAGTGCGCCGACGGCGCCGCCAACGGGAACTGCTTCCGCGACGAGTGTGGCGACATTGAGGAGCAGGCTGTGGGCGGCGGCGGCGGGGAGGAGCGGAAGCCGGCGGCGGCCGGCTGCGAGTACGTGAAGCAGCTGTTCCTCGCCGTGTGGGGCATCGTGTCGGGGCTCAACACGGCCGGCAGGGGGCCCATGCGCTACGTGACGAAGCCGATCGAGTTCGCCATCAAGGCGCCATGGAAGATGCTCGCCGTCGTTCCGGGCGTGGGTTCCTTCGTGTCAGGCGACGGCGGGGGCAGCAACGACGCCCGCGACCCGAGCGCCGCTGGCGGTGGGTCGTACCTCACCCGGCCGCCGCTGATCGAGGAGATCATGATCCCGTCGGTGTCGGAGCTGGTCAACGCCGGCGTCAGGTTCGTCCCGACCTCCGGCGACCTGTCCACCGTCGCGTTCGACGCCAGCACGGCGACGTTCCACCTGCCCGTGGTGACGCTGGACTGCAACACGGAGGTGGTGCTCCGGAACCTGGTGGCCTACGAGGCGGCGGCGGCGACGGGCCCGCTGGTGCTGGCGCGGTACACGGAGCTGATGAACGGCGTGATCGACACCGACGAGGACGTGGCGCTGCTGCGGCGGCGCGGGGTGGTGCTGAACCGGATGAAGAGCGACGGCGAGGTCGCCAAGCTGTGGAACGGGATGACGCGGTCGGTGCGGCTCACCAAGGTGGCGTTCATGGACGGCGCCGTCGAGGAGGTGAACCGCTACTACAGCTCGCGGTGGCGGGTGAAGGCGAAGCGGTTCATGCGCAAGTACGTGTTCAGCTCGTGGCAGCTGCTCACGTTCGTCGCCGCCATCGCGATGCTGCTGCTCACCACGCTGCAGGCCTTCTGCTCCGTCTACACCTGCTCGCGCTGGTTCGGCGCCGTCACCGTCACCAAGGCAGAGTGATTATTCTACTCGCTCGCGTGCATTTCTGGATCGGGCCACGCGACATGGCTTTGCGTGGGCCTTGGCAATTCGGTGCTGTGCTTTGATATGCAAAGAAATCTGTATTGGTTGTGACGATTTTACATTGTTTGCATCTCTGATGATTTTTTGCAGTGCTAAACAGCACGAGTTAATCGTTGTAAGCTTTCATGAAGATGGGTGAGAATGTGAGACAATCGTACTCCTATGTACGTCCATTTGTAATCTTCAACCTTGTTTCCTCTTAAGATGAAGTATAATTTTTCTCTGTTGAGCATCACGCCTCATTAATCTAAGGCAACCAAAATTCATACACCATGCACACAAGGTGCTTTGTTTCGTTTTAGAGCTAGGCGATTTAGTACGGGTTAATTGGATTGGTGACATTACAACTATCGCAGATTTGAGAACTAACATTACAATATGTGATATTGGAAACATGCTATTGCAATTTCCTGCGTGCTTTAATTTTTTTTCACTTTATACACTTGACAACCCCTAGGGCCCATCTGCAAGTCTTAGTGTTTCCATATGAAAAATTGCCCCTGATCTCCCTAGTCATCACAGACCCAACCGCAAGTTTTAGTATTTCTGTATGAAAAATTGCCGCTGTTCCCCATGGTCACCCCCGCCATCTTGTAACTTGTGTCACCTTCCTCCCTACTCCCTCCCTCCCTCCCTCCCCTCCTCGTTGTTGCCATGCTCAAGCCTGCGCCCTCCATGACCACATGTGTCACACCCTGTGCTCGTCCTCACCACCCGATTGCGGCGCATGCTCGTGGAGCTCCCTCTCCACTCCCAAGAAAGGAAGAGATGAGATGCAGAGCCACGCCAGAGGGGTTAGAGGGGTAGTGTGTGGTCCGCTAGCACTAGGGTGAGGGTGCGGCGCCACAGGCCGTCGTCGCATGGAGGAGGACAGAGCAAGGCCACAGGCATATGAGAGTAGGGCCTACGAAGGCGTAACCAATGTACGATCGGGTGAGGGCGTCGGTACCAGCTCTAGAGTGGAAGGTGGAGCTCGCCTACCAATGTTAGAGGGGAGGGACAAAGCTCAATCGACTATGTTGGAGAGGGTGAGATGGAGCGTGACCACTGGCATGAGTGGGGTAGGGCCGATATGCGCCTCAGGAGGAGTGCGTTGTGTGGACCCCGGTGCAGCGAGAAGGAGGGTTGTCAACGTAGCGTGAGCTTTGGGTGGCAACGAGGTTGTGTCCTCACAGGATAGAGGCAATGATGTGGCCGAGTCCAGCGAGCTGGGGCAGCGGTGAGGCCGAGTTCTCGAGGGGCAAGGGGTAGAAGCACCAATGACCAACGGGCATGGATGGTGGGTGACAACTGCCTAGTGGTGCGGCGGCCTCCATGGCCCAAAATTTTCAAGAGAGAAGAGATAGCACGGTGAGGATAAGTCTGACATTGGGCCCATGGCAATGTCATGTGTGGAACACGTGCATTAGTGAATGAGGGAGAAGGGAATATATGGTTATTTTTGTCTATGCAAAAAATACTGTAGCCCAAGAGTGAGTCAAACCAAGTTAACTTGGATCTCAAATGTATAAGTTGTCATATCTCAACTGGATACTTCTCCAATCTACCATAATTGCAATGGCATCGATCTAATTCACTCTTTAACATTCCGTGGGAGGGATTCACTATTGGTGTACTTAAAGAGATTAACTTGGGAGGGAGGCAGCTGAGCGTCTCAGGTTGAATGACCCCGTAAAGATGACAAGCGATGAACGAACCAGCAAGGGGACAAGGGATTTGCTTGTTATGGCCTTTTGGGCGATGGACCGATGGTGAGAGATAAGAGAGAGTACAACATATCTTTTTTTAAGGGGAAACAGGAGGGGAAGGCCCCTACTATGTTTTTATTAAAAATACTAAAAGTTTACACAAGCAGTCTTAAGATACAAAGAAAGAAATGAAGAAAATCAAAGCAATTACACAAAAGCTTCTAGCCATTGAACCATTCTGGGAGCTAACGAAGCTTTTGCTCTAAGAATAACTTGAGCAAATTCTTTTTTGAAGACGGCTTTACATCGCGCTAATGAGGGCTGCTAATTCCTGAAGATAGCATCATTTCGCACTGTCCAAATAGCCCAAGCCATTGAGATGATGATTTCCATGAAGAAAGGGACCTGCATCCGCGATTTGAAAGAGCTAAGAGTTTCAAGAGGGTCCTGAGGCCGCTGAATTATCAACTGCAGAGTATTCCAAGTACAACATATCTAACTAGAAAAAAAAAGACTTGTATCATATATTGTCTAACTAGAAAAGCTAATAATGATTTCCATCACACAAACCAAAAATTCATACATCACACGCCATGCTAGAAAAGTCAAAACAATTTACAAAGGTGGGATGGAGAGCACGTGATTTGTAGTAGTGTTTAAAACAGAGGGATTAATTGTTCCCATGTAAATCTTTTGGTAATCAAAGTGACTTAGACTTGAGAATAATTTTAGATACCAAGTGCGATTAAAGGTATCATGAAGAAACTCGCGGAAGCATGCTGTGAGTTCCAATCATCTTCCCGCCGTCAACTTGTGTTTCCTCAAAGTGACAGAAGTCGATCTACTAATAAAAAACGAATTATTAGTTTAATCCAATAGGATAAGGTTTGCTTGCATGGATCGATGAAATATAAGAAATTAACAATACAAGACGATGTAGCAGCTCATCATGACATGGAAGTTCTAGTCTTCTTTTTTTATCCGAACTGTGCGCCGACAATGTGCTAATCTATTTAGACAACAAACTTGCTGACATTGCTTTATTATCTTTTATATGGGCCTGACTTTATCCCTACCTTTGTTGAAGAGTGAACCCCGTCCAATGGGCCATGTTACACCATCAGCACGTGCTGACTGTTTTTTTTTTCCCCGAAAGGTCCGTTACCGGCTTTCATTGATAAGGGAGTTTAGCAATAATTACAAAGAATGGCGCAAGGTGCGCCTAGAATCCATGGCTTCGCCAGGAGGCGGCCATGGCAACCCTGGAGAAACTAAAGTTGTATTACATAATAGGGTTTATCGCTACTTCTAATTGGCCAGCCGGCGCTAGCACTACCTCGATGCCTTTGTTTCCTGCTTGTATCCAGGTCCACGCTTCATCTTGTATGCGGCGGAACACTTGTTCAGGGGGGCTGTGGGTGCCAGTGAAAATTCGGTTGTTTCTCTCTTTCCACAGCTCCCAAAGAGTGAGTATGATAAGTGACTGGGTTCCTAGGCGCTTGTCTCTGCTAGCAGATCTCCCCAAGCCAAGGAACCATTGCGCAATGTCTCCATCCCTTGCCCAGCTTGTTGGCGTCAGTGAAGGCGTCCGGGTCCATGAACCCACCAAATCCCAAACTGATTTGGAGAATTGGCAATCCCTGAAAAGATGCACAGTTGTCTCTAGGTTCCATATACAAAGTTGGCAGAAATACTCGTTGGGCCATTCTCTCAGCAATAGCCTTGCAGCTGTCCAAAGCCGATTTTGGAGCATGAGCCACATGAAGAATCGGCATTTTGGTGGAGCCTTTGTTTTCCATATCGCATCAGCCGTCGTAGATAGCGTCATTCCCAGGAATTGAATCTTGTATGCTGAACTAGCAGAGTACTGCCCGTCCGGGGTGAAAAGCCAAGTGATCTTGTCTTGCTGTGTAGGTTGAAGGTGCACGCATTGCAGTTTCGCCCAAAGCTCAACAAACTCCTTGAGCACCGCTTCAGACATGTTGTGGTCAACGTCTCTGATCCATCTTTCATCCGACAGAGCCTCTCGGACGGAGCGATTCTTTCCTTTGCTACGCCCGAACAGTGTTGGGAAGATGTCTGCTAGAGCCTCACCTTGCATCCATCTTGAAGTCCAGAAGGAAGCCTTGTGACCATTGCCCACTGTCACTCTAGGTTGCCGCGTTGAAAAGGGCTATGTCCACCTTGTTAACCGGCAGCTCTAGGTGCTTCCAAGGACGGTCGGCATCGTCCCAAGAGAACCAGAGCCAGCGTATGCGCAAGGCTCTGCTGAATTTGGTCAGATCAGGGATACCCAGCCCTCCATGCGCCTTCGGCGTACACACCTTTGACCAAGCTACCTTACAGCTCCCGCCCGACAGCTCCTTATCACCTGCCCAGAGGAACCTCCTCCGTAACTTGTCAAGATCCATCAAGAATTTCTTGGGCACATGGGCCACAGTGAGCAAATATACCGGGATGGAGCTGAGGACGGAGCACACTAATTCCTTCCGACCAGCCACTCTCAGCAGGTGACCCTGCCAGCCTGCCACTCGCCTTTTGGCTTTATCCTGTATGTACTGCAAGTGTACCAATTTCAACCTTCCCAGGGTTAGGGGCAGACCCAGATATTGCATTGGGAAGTTGACTCTTGGTCCGGGGAAGTCTTGTAGGATTTCATCGATATTCAGGTCGGCACATCTGATCAGCGCAACCGTGCTCTTTTGCATGTTAACCTTGAGTCCCGTGGCTTCGCCAAAGGCCCTCATGATTGCCATGATGCAGGTGATGTCCGGTTGTGTTGGATTGGCGAAAATAACAGCATCATCGGCTTACATTGATAAACGGAGGCGTGCCTGCCTACCCTTCAAGGGAGATAGTAGCCCCTGCTGTGTGGCATGGTCGAAGATCTGGTTGAGGACGTCAATTGCAAGAATGAAAAGGTAGGGTGATAGCGGATCACCCTGTCGTAGACCTCTGCGGTGTCTGATACTGTTCCCAGGACAACCATTCGGTAAGATGGCTGATGTGGATGATCTGAGGATTGCTACCAGCCAATCAAGCCACCTTATTGGGAAGCCTCTTTTATTAAGCAGTTCTAATAAGTACTCCCAGGAGACGGAGTCAAAAGCCTTGGTGATGTCAAGTTTGATTAGACACGCAGGGATCTTCTTTCTGTGATAAGCACGTGCCAAGCCTCTGACATAGAGAAAATTCTCCTGTATACATCTCTTCCTTATGAATGCGCTCTGGGAACCGGAGATGAGGTCATCAATGTATGTAGATAATCTGATTGCGAGTACCTTGGTCAGCAACTTCGCAAAGGAGTGTATCAGACTTATGGGTCGGAAGTGATTTGGCTCTGTGGCAATTTCGGTCTTGGGAATCAGCACCACCTGCGCCCTGTTTAAGTGCTCCAGAGCACCATTGTGCTGAATGTGGAAAGCCTAGAAAGCATCGGTGATATCATGCTTTATGATGTCCCAACAGTGTTTGTAGAAATCATTAGTGAACCCATCCGGACCCGTCGCCTTTGTCATTAGGTAGACCGAGGACAGCCTGCCGGATCTCTTGTTCAGAGAAAGGCCTGTCCAGTTCCAAGCCGGGGATCTCTCTCAGGCTGCTTAGGTGTAGGGTGGGCCAATGCAGAGTTCTAAGCCGACGAGACTTGGTGCCAAGCAAGTTCTCAAAGTAATCCTGCAGAATCTCTTGTTTGGCCTCATGGTTCCAAACCAAAGGTCCATCTTGCTTTTTAAGTGCCGGAATATACTGTCTGCGCCTTCTAGCTGCCATCCTGAGGTGGAAAAATCTGGTGCAGGCATCCCCGGATTTAATATGGGCGATTCGGGAGGCCTTTCTCCTTCTACTCCTCTCTATTGCCGCTAGGCCGAGCATCCTGATCTTCAGGTCATTTCTTAGTTTGTTTTCCTCACCAGTGAGGTGTCTCCTTTCCTGTGCAGTTTCCAGCCTGAAAATGACCTCATTTGCGATATGCAGCTAGAGACGAACATCACTGAAGAGAGGTTTGCTCCAATTCCGCAGGGCCCTGGCTGTCTCTGTGAGTTTCTTGCTTAGAATCGTTAGAGCTGATCCTGTCTGAGATTTGTTCCAGGCCTCCATCACAGTCTCCCTGAAACCATCAATCTTGAGCCAGTTTTCTGGGCACTTGATCTTGGCGCGTGAGCAGCAATGGGCAATGGTCGGAGGCACCCGTTGGCAAGGCATTCAAGGCGAAATTTTGGAAGGCCACCTCCCAGCTGGGGTTGCAAAACATTCTGTCCAATCTGACCAAGGTGGGGCATTCCCTCTCATTGGACCATGTGTACTTTCTGTTCTGCAGCGCTATTTCCATAAGCTCACAGTCGTCAAGGGCTCTTCTGAACTTTCCCATGAGTCTTCTATTAAGATTCAGGTTGTTTTTATCACTTGCCTGATAAATTAAATTGAAATCGCCCAACACAAGCCATGGGATGTCCGCAGGCGGTTTGATGTCGTTGAGCTCTGCCAGAAAAGCATCCTTTCTGCCATCATCTGCCGGACCATAGCAAGCAGTCAACAGGAAAGGTAATTCTGCGCGTGCTGACTGTTGAATGACGGCTCAACACAGATGGCAGAGAACCAAGCGCGCACAAGTACACGATGGCGAAAGCAGGGGGCATTGTTGCTGCGGGATGCGGCGCAGACAGAGTGGGCGGGCGAGTAGCGCAGATAGGAGGGTTTTTTTTCGGTTATGATTCTAGACGGACGTCCGTCCGCAACTCTTGGTCCGGACGCGGTCTGATATTTAGGTGAGCATCCACCCCAACTCTTTATCCATTCCGAATCGCAAAAAAAAAATCCTTATCCGTTCCCTCAAAAAAAAAAAAAATCCTCACCCCATCCCATGACCCTGCTCCTTATCCGCTCAAGCCGTGGCTTGAGGCCGCGTGATTCCACCGCCGAGGCAGCGCGCGAGTGCTGCCGCCCGCCAAGCCGGAGCCGCTCCAGAGCCACGCAGCTGATTGCTTCTCCACGCGCCCTCGCCTACCTCGTCGGCCATCGCCCGCGCGCCCTGCCTACCTCGCCAGCCATCACCCGCGTGCCGCCGCCTACCTCGCCGGCTGGCCCGCGCGTCCCGCTTTGGCTTGGCGCTCATCAACGAGCCAGGCTGCATATGTGGCCACCACGCCTGCCGCTCGTCACTGAGCCGGGCTGCGCGCGTCGCTGAGCCGCGGCGTAGCCGCTCATCCGCCGGTCGTCGCCCGCGCGCTCCGCTAAGGCCTGGCGCTCGTCACCGAGCCAGGCTGCGTGGTGGCCACGACACCTTGCGCTTGCCACCGAGCCGGCCTGCACCCGTGTTCGTTCATCTGCCGCCCTCCTTTTTCGTCGCCGTCTGATTTTGATGTTGCAGTAGCCTTGTTTTGACGGTGTAACAAGTAATATTTCTTTGTTGCATTGGTCTTTTTTTTCTGATGTTACATCTTGTATTGCAGTAGCTTTGTTCTGATGTTGCAACAATTAATATTTTTTTGTTGCATTAGTCTCTTTTTGTTTTTGATGTTACATCTCGCATTGCAGATGTTGCAGTATCCTTGTCTTGATGTTGCTCTTTTTTTCCCTTGATGTTGCAGTGGCCTTATTCTGATGTTGCAACAAGTAATACTTCTGATGTTACATCCCGATGAAAAATTGCTCATTGGATGTTTGGGTGATGGAGCGCTGAGGGCAACATGGCATGCAAGGGATGACGACACGGCAGGGGATGGGCCGCCGTGAGTAGACGCGAGAGGTGCGCTCGTATCAGACGAGGAGGGCCGCAGGGGATGGCGGCACAGCGGGGGATAAGCCGCCGTGAGTAGAACGCGGGGGGAGGGGGGTGTCGGCGCTTATTTTTGATGTGTGCGCGCGTTCGTTCTGTTGTACTATCGGATAGGTGCACTTTATTTTTGTTTTATTTGATGAGGTTGGGCGTCCCGAGGAGCGTCCGGATGCATGCTCGCGCCGGATGTCCGGACGGAGTTGAATCTTTTATTTCAACAGTGATTTACTCTCACAATAAATCAATGCTTATTTTCAGCTCTAACAAACGAACAAGTAAAATACTCCAGCAATAATTCAATAGTGTTTTACTCCAGCAATAAATCAGAAGCGGGTTTTTTTTTTGGTTTGGAATGAAACAATTTTTCTCATGATAAGAAAACAAGCAATTTTCCTTTTTCACTTGTGAAAGCAAGCCCGGATTATACAAGCTAATGTCGTGCAAGGGAGCATTTGAAAAAAAAAATCAATTTGGTAGTGCTTGACAAGTTACTGCTGGTTACATAGACCACATAAAAGGCCAACCACAAATGCATTAATGGTAAAACAGCAGGGTTCAAGTCGGTAACATAATCTAGATCTTAAAAAAAAGATAATACAACAGGGCTAGCGGAAGGACAAAACAGCCAGCCTGCATCTCCGCGCTGGCTCAATTCGACGAGGAAAGTTAAATTTGCCCTTAGGGCGTGAAGTATATTCAGTACGAGCATATGCATGCCCCTCAGGGAGAAAAACAAAGACTACCCCTCCGTTCGCTACTGTTTCTTTCACGGCAACATTTGTTGTTTCTACAGTGATATTTGAGGCGAGTGGTAGCCACGGTAGCGGCAGCGGCAGCGGCTATAAAATATGACGGTCGAACGGTTCTTTTAGCTTGAAGGTTTAACATCATTGTGCTCAGCAGACACCACTCAAACCAAGCCTGCCAAAATATGTTCAAATTTGTATTACTACGTGGAGTATGTCAAGCTTTGGAGGGCTAATCACATCCAGCTCCGAGCGGACATGGAAGACAACATTAACCAAAAGTTTAAACCGGATGGAAAGTTCACAACAGGATCGATCTGCCACGTGCAATTCATTGGATTGACAATGATAAATTTCAAGAGCCTGATTTCATGATTTGAAAATTCTGGACACAACCAAAATATAGATTCTCTGGATGGCCCGCTATCCAAAACAGAATCTGGACCGCTGATAGGTTATAGGAACGCGGATGACCAGATAATGATGCGTTGTTTCATTAGACGTATTTGGGAGGGCATTGCAGTATGGTTGGGTAACGAACATCTACCACCTTTTGCTTGGGTGTTAGGAGACTGTACAAACTTGGTGCGATAACTTAGATCGTACACCTTTGACGGCAAGACGAGGACCACGCCTCATCATCATTCTTGTTTATTAGGAGTTATGTAATAAAAGAAATGCAAGAATGCACTAATGCAGCTCCTTTAGAAAATCAAAGATGGTGGGCGCGCCTGTGGGTAATGTCAAGAGCAAAACATGTCTCCAATTTATATTATTGCGCGCTTCATTTGAGGTCAGGAATACGGTAGCACTAGAAACCTTTCACAGCCGTATTGATGTGTTTTTGATAGTATTTGCCCCGGATTCCTGAGACGAGGTGTTTTTAATAAAACAGGTAGCTCTTCCGCCGGTTTCATTTCAAAACATTTGTTCTACTCCCTCCAAATTTTAAACTACCATACGCTTTCGCTTTTCTAGATTCATAGTTTTTCTATGCACTTAAATACTAAATATATGTAATAAAATCTATATGTCTCGAGGTCATATAATTTGAACCGGAGAGTGTCATTCAGTAACCCATATTTAACCTCTATGGACTGAGGTTCATTCTCGCCCAGGAGCGCCGGCCACGTCACCCAAAAAACTTCTGGCCGTCCGATCTTTGATCCGATGGCCCAGAATGTCTAGATTGAATTTTACCGGAAGTAAATTCTTGAGATTCTCTTTACCTTACCTGGCTTTCCCTTTATTTAGCCTAGCTTCTCTCCGAATCTGAGGAAGCAAATATAAACTCAGCTTCTGCTTCTCCTCCGTTAAAAAAAAACACCGCTCCTCTCTCCCGTCTCTTCCTCTCCTCTCAACGCGGCCGACGACCAGGGCGACGGCGGATGCGGCAACCGGTGCACTAGGTGCGCAGCGACGGCGGCCTCCACCCTCCTCGTCCTCCACGCCTCCTTCCCCCTCGGGCGTGCAGGGCCGCGGCGACCGTCTCGTCTGCACATGGAACCCTAGGTACCTCCTCCTCTTCCTCTTTATCCTCCTCCTCCCTGGTGGCTTGGTGTGCCGGCTGGGCTAGCGTCACCGGCGGGGCCGGCGACTCGCCACGTGAGGGCGACGGCGCCTCCAGCCTGGGCCGCGGCGGCTTGAGCGACCGTCCCCGGCGGCTTGAGCGACCATCCCCTGGCGGCGGCGCGGTACGACCGGGCCTTGCCGCTCGCCGTTGGCCTTCATGGCCCCGGCGCCGCCTCCTTGTGCCAATCCCCGTCGGTTTGCGAAACCCTAACTACTCCTCGTGCCAATCCCCATCGGTTCACAAAACCCTAACTATCTATGCTCCATGAATCATGGTTGGTGCTGCTTCTTGTGCTAGGCAGGTTGGATCAGCACCACTCCTCCCTATCCAGAGGTCGGGTGTTTCTTCTCCCTTGCCATCTGAAAGGACCGGATAGGCTAGAGGGGGGTGAATAGCTTATAAAAACTTCTATAAAGCACTAGACCACAAGTTAGTAACTTAACAAAGCTTTGCCAAGCACTAGCTCTAAGGCTACTCTGTGCAAGCTACCTAGCACAATAAGCTACTCACAAGTATGCACACAATCGCTAGAAACTCACTTCTTCGAAACCTAAGGAGAGCACTTAAACAAGTAATAAGCGCAAGAGAGTGAGTAACGAGAAAGCTATACCACCGAGGAGAGTAGAGGTTGATCCAATCACGGGAGATATCAATCAATGTGAAAACCAAGTGATCAACCAATAGAAGCATCGGAAGACCAAAATATCCACTCGAAGGTGGAGAAGATAGAATACTCGATTTTTTACCGAGGTTCATGTGATCGCCGTCATGCTACTCCTCATTGTGGCACCGGTCTTCCTTGGTGGATTGCGAGCTAGGCTTCACACGCCAATCCCTCACCGGGAGCCGCTCACCAACACAAGAGAAGTGGCTATCAACCACGAGCAATCCACTAGAGTCGGTTTTGGCACTCCGCATGGGAATAACCGCAAGAACCCCTCACAATCAACCTCAACACCGGAATCACCTCCAAGCCTCTAGAGACACGGCAATGTCTCAAGAGAATAAGAGCTTAGCAATGGCTTGCTCTCAAGTGCTCTAAAATACAAATCACTAGCAATGATGCACTTGAGGATCACTCAACTCACAAAGATGATCAAAAGATGAACAAGTGAGTGAGTGAGAGGCTAGAGAGTGCTCACAAGAGTATAGCAATGAATCAAATGTGCAAGAGTATCACCAAGTGACCAGGAAAGGAGTATAAATACCCCTAAGTGCACTCCTAGCCGTTACCCACTGAAAAACAGCAGTTAAACCACTTTTTGTGACGTCGGACACTACCGTCGGACGATAGGCGTCGGACCAATGTCCAACGTCCGACGCACATGATGGTGCCACGTGTCAGCCCAGTTCAACCACAGCAGCAGATCTCCAACGGCTGCTGCTCGCGTCCTTTTCCCCAATCGTCGGACGCAGCTGCCGTCAGGACCAATGTCCACTGGCGTCTGACGCTTCCAGAGAGTTCACAGAGAGCGAAAACTTCATCGGACGCTGTCCGAGGCTTGGCGTCGGACCAACCACCAGCGTCCGACACCATGAACACTTCTCGCCGCGCGCTGAGACAGAACATGAACTTGCTACGACAAATCGTCGGACCGTGAACTCATGGTCTGACGCTCGTCCCTCTCAGAACGTCGGACTGTCCGACTCTCACAGTCGATCAGAACTCCGAGTCGCCGTCGGACGCTCAAGTCAGTGCGTCGAACCAACGCTTCCAGAAACGAACAGAGAGCTCCAGAAATGCTCGGACGGTGTCCGACGCTCAACGTCGGACTAACGCTCGCCGTTCGACGCTTTGAACAGTTAGAAACCGAGCCAAAGGACCGTCGGACCCTAGAAACCATTGGTCTGACGCCTTGCTACCTCAGCATCCGACGCTCCAAAAATAGAGTTTTCAAGTTAGATTTCACACCGCTTGCTTCTATGTGCTAACACTCAAGGTTCTCAATACTTATGCACAGTGTGTTAGCATTTTCAAAACAATTTTCAAGGGTTTCTAAGTTGATCTCTAAGTTGAGTTAGTCAATGCACATGAAATGCAATCTAGAGCACTTGAAGGCAATCCAATCACTTAGTTCTCCTCCTTTATAGTCGGCTATCTATCCTAAATGTGATCACACCCACTTGGTGTCTTGATCACCAAAAGAAAAGCCCTAATGTGGTTATACCTTTACCTTCAAGCCTTTTTTTTCACTTTGATCATCTCCACTTGATCCACCACACTTGGTCCATGGTTAGGCCATCTTTGATCATCACATCATCTCCTTAGGCTTCTCATTCCATGGATAGGACTACCTACACTTAGCCATCACTTACCAAGTAGGTTAGTCCTTAGGATGTCATCAATTGTCAAAACCAAACTAGAGCTTTCACCATCACTGGTGCCCTGATCCACAACGCCCTAATTGGTAGACTCCCCAACTCATGATTTCTCCGCTGTTTACTTACTGTTTTGTTTTTACTAGATTTTTTTGTATGGTCAACATGGATGATGGACTCTGGATTTTATCGGTTCTCAGGATGGAAAAGCTGTTGGATTCAGGTATTGTCATTTTCCTTTTCATCTGATTATTTAGGTATGGAGTGTTACAAAATTGACATTGCTATGTTCTATTTGCAAACAATATTAAAACAGACTACCGCATCAATGTGCCTTGTAGTATTGTGAGTGATTAGTTTAAGTGCCTGAATATAGTAGAGTAATAGGATGACACAATTCCCTTTGGAATAATTAAATTTCTATTTTTTTCTTTATTACACTCAATACATATACACCCATTTATACTTTAAAACTATTTGTTTCTTCCTCGCAGGGGCACTACGGTGATATACGCATAATTATATGAGGATGGTGGATGCTAGGTTTAGTGCTCCGATGGTAGTGTTGTATGGTACCTCTCAATTCATGTAGACACTGATATATAGTGTCTTCATTTTTATAGTGGTAGTACATGTCCAAAATTTCTGAGGCTACATGAATTTCATACTATATCTTTTTGGTTTACCTAGGTGCCATATATTCTACTCTCTTTGTTTCATGTTAGTCGTCACATTTCCAAGATATCCCAACTATTATATCAGCTAGCATAAGATATTTTTGGTTCAATATGTGGTACCTTCCCATCTTGTGCTCATGTTTCCAACAATTTTGAAGCGATGCATACTTAAGAAGAATTCATCTATTGCGTATTTCAGTAGATCTGAAACACACAGCAAAACTTGAAATAATTTCGGTTTATGTTTGATCCCATGAAAGCTTCTTTATGAGGGTCTGCACAACAAAACATGAGATAATTTCAGTTTATATTCCCAACTTCTTTATTTTATCTGCAATTTAGATGAGATGCATGGCAATATCTTTGTTCGATCCCATAAAAACTTCTTTATGCAGAAACAGAGGAGATGCCGAGTAAAAATTAATATATTATAGATTGCACGGATTGTCTATTGTTTCGTGCTTATATACAAATCCTCGACCTTCCTTCGATACCCAAGGGATGGTTTTCAGTAGCATCTTATGTGTTTTAGAAGAATCTAAAACTTTCTTAGATACCCAAATACTGAACCAATTTTTTTCTGTTTTTTCTACCAATTGTCTGCACAAACAGGGACCCTTACGATGATTTCGGACGTCACAATTTCAGTGCGCGCAAAAAAAAAAAAAAAATCAGATGCAGGCCTTGGAATGTCCATGTTGAATCTAGGTATGTATTCTCATTACAAGCACCAAAATTCTTATTTTTTTAAAAAAAAACTAAATCTTGAGACATGCGTTTTCAATAACATGTTTTATGGATTTTGCTATTTTCGGTGTGTGCTTTTTCTACAAGTAGTATTCAGCGAACAATTTGAAGATAAATTGTCCACATAGCATGGGTCTGTTAATAAAATTATCGTTAGCCTGTCAGCATAAGTAGACTTCCTTTTACAATTTCGATTAGAGGACGATGAGTTTGTATCGTGGATCTTTTTTACCAGTTTTCAACCATGCATACCTTGTTTTGGATTTCAGAGTCCTGCTTATGCTACAATTCTTTTTTTCCCCTTCCCATTGATGTTTAATAGATACAACATGAGCAGAATTGGATATATTATATATACTGAGTGTTATATATATATATATTGAGTGTTATATATATATATATATATATATATATATATATATATATAGTTAGTTAGTTGACTTTTGTATGGATGTGTGACAACAAGAATCTACAATTTATGATATGTATGCCCATTCTTTGTTAACCAGCCAACATTTTGCATCAAAATGTTCTTGTGTCCTCTACATTCATTGGCAGACACCGATAGTTGGGATGTTTGATGCCTTGGGATGGCCATGTTGAAAAATTGTCTTGCTGCAACTATGATTTTTGTTGTTTCTTCGGTGTGCTTTGCATTAGTGATCTGCTGTTCTTCGGACTATTCTATCTCACTTCTACTCAGGTACGGTAGTAGGATGTTACTGGCCAGGTCTCTTCCAGGCTCTAGCATTGAAGAGAAGCGAGGTCTGCATCGCACATGGTTTCCAACTAAACAAGTGATACAGTGCATAGAGCACAGCCTCCTGGGAATTTTTTTGACTGTGCCCAAGAGAGTCCTCTGTCCCTCAGGTCATGCCAGGCCCTCGTCTTCATATTGCCATTCTTTTGTCATGCTGCCTACCATGCAGCAAGAAAAACCATGAGTGTTGTTAACGGTGTTCTTGATCCTGATACATTAAATCTAGGCTTCTCGCGCTGTACTAGGTACTCGGATGTTGATAAATTGTATGCCGCTGAGAATTATGTGGTGCTCTATGGTACCTAGCCACCATTTGATTCCATAGATGGCACTGCATTGCTTGGGAATATTGATTTGCGCTTCTAGCAATTTATGCAATTGGAGCGTTCTTTGTTGGCCATATTGGTAATTGACTGAACTTGAGGGTTATCCTGGTTATTGGAATGATAGGAACTGCTACACAGCTTCTACTATTTCTTGGGTATTCAGTTAATTGCTAGACTTTTTAAATTAACTGGTTGGCCCTCCGTGGTAGTAGTTGTTGGTAATTGATTTGTGAAGAGGGAGATTTTTTTAGATAAAGGAACAAAGTTCCAGCCTCTATCATCCGAAAATAGTACACAACTGAGATACAAGACACCCACACAAGCCATAAGGCTAGTACACCCAAACACGTTCAAGACACATGGACTCCAAAGACAACAAAAGCCCTGGCCAAAATGCCAAAACCTGCCAAGGAAACGAAAATAACGCAGACTAAACTTCAATTCAGTTCCGCGAACTCCAACCAAACTTTGCAAAAAGTGACATGATCAGTGTTTCCATCTTTCTGCATCCACTTCTGAACGCTCCTCTTTCCTTCTCCTCATGCAACTGGGACCATTGACGGATCCAATAAGTTATCCTGAAAATTACCTGTACGAAAGAGTTAGTTTTTGCTTTATTGAATACCACATCATTTCTATTCAACCATAGACATCAGCATATCGCTGTCACTCCAATTAAGATTTGAGATTTTAGCTTGGTGTTTACACCGCGCAGCCAAGATCCAAACAAATTCGAAAAACTAGAGGGAGGTTGAATTCCAAAGGCGATGTGAACTAAGCTCCACACAAATCTCGCATAGTGGCATTCGAAAAAGAGATGTTTTATTGTCTCCACGTGACTACAGAAACAACATTTGACACTACCTTGCCAGTTCCTTTTAGCCAAGTTATCCTTAGTTAACGTTACACCCTTTTCCAAAAACCATAGGAAGATTTTAATATTTAGTGGAATTCTTAGCTTCCAGATTACATTATTAACCGGTAGTATCCCATTGCTAATCATTTGATTATACATTGATCCTACTGAGAAGCAACCTTTCCGGCTCGCCCTCCAAAAAAATTTGTCCTTCGTGCTACACAAATGAACAGTAACGACTTTTGACACTAATTCATACCAGTCCGAAAGGTTTTTCTCCACAAGTCCCCTTCTGAAAGACACGTTCAGGGGTATTGAACTCAGGACAGAAGCCACAGAAACATGTTTCTTCCTCAGTAATCAATAAAGATTAGGGTAAACCTGATTAAAAGGTTTGTTGCCCACCCACACGTCTTCCCAAAATCTAGTTTCTCGTCCGTCTTGCACTATAAAATGTCCTCCTGCCAAGAAGTCGTCTTTCACCTTCATTAGACCGGCCCAAAAGTGCGAATCCCCCTGTCTATGTTTTGCCTGAGATAAGGTTCTATTTGGCAAGTACTTTTTCCTTAGGATATCTTGCCACAGCCCCTCCTCATTGATTAATTTAAACAACCATTTGCTTAGCAAGCACTTATTCTGAACATCAAGATTGAGTATCCCCAAGCCACCGTACTCCTTTGGGGTACAGAGTACGCTCCATCTTGCCAACCGGTATTTACGCTTATGCTCATCACACTGCCAGAAGAAACGCGACCTAAAGTAGTCTAATTTTTGAGCACACCTCTCGGAACCTCGAAAAAAGATAACATGAAAAGAGCCAGGCCGGAAAGAACGGAGTTAATAAGAACTAGTCTCCCTCCGTAAGAAAGCATCTTTCTTTTCCAGCTGTTGAGTCTCTTTTGAAACTTCTCTTCTATCCCTGCCCAGTCTTTGTTCGTTAATTTTTTATGGTGCATGGGTATTCCTAGATACCTAAAGGGCGTACTTCCCATCTTGCACCCAAATAGCAGAGCATACTCCTGTTCCCTTTCTTTGGCCGCCCCATAGCAGTAGAGCTCACTTTTATGAAAATTAATTTTTAAACCTGACAATTGTTCGAACGCATTAAGAACCAATTTAAGCTCCTTAGCCTGAATGATATCATGGTCCAAAAATAGAATGGTGTCATCTGCATATTGCAAGATAGACAAACCATTATCAACCAGATGCGGTACCACCCAATTTAATTTTCCAATCGCTTTAGCTCTGGAAATCAAAATAGCCAGCATATCAGCTACCAAGTTAAACAAGATGGGAGACAGCGGATCCCCCTGTCTCAATCCCCTCTTGGTCTGGAAGAAGTGCCCAATGTCGTCGTTAATCTTGACCCCAACACTACCCCCTCTTACTATCTGATCGATCCACCCGCACCACTTCGGAGAAAAACCTTTCATCCTAAGGGTTTGCTGCAAGAAGGACCACTTTACTTTATCATAGGCTTTTTCAAAGTCTAGTTTTAAAATTACCCCGTCAAGTTTTTTCCGGTGCATTTCATGAATGGTCTCATGCAAAATGACCACACCCTCCAGGATGTTACTTCCCTTCATGAATGCCAACTGAGAAGGATGAATAACCTTCTGGGCCACTAGTGCCACTCTGTTGGTCAGCACCTTGGTGAAGACTTTGAAACTAACGTTCAACATACAGATGGGGCGAAATTGTTGAATCTGAGTCGCCTCCTTTTGTTTGGGTAATAATGAAATTATGCCAAAGTTCAAACTAAATAAAGGAAGGCGACCCATGTGAAGCTCATTAAAGAGAGGTATAAGATCAACTTTAATTAGGTCCCAAAACACTTGGTAAAACTCCGCAGGGAACCCATCGGGTTCGGGAGCTTTATTACACTCCATTTGAAAGATAGCTTCTTTAATTTCTTTTTCAAAGAACTCCATCTCTAGTATGTTGTTCTCCAACTGCGAGACCTGAGTCATATCGTTGGTGAACGACTCAGTCATAGAAAAATATTATTCCTATCCGGTTCTCCAAAAAGCCCTTTGTAGTAATTAGTTATATATTTTTTAAGGTTCTCCTCCCCCACTATCGTTCCTTCATCTTGCTCCAGGCGGAAAATTCTAGTTTTCCTGTGTTTTCCATTTGCGACCAAATGAAAGTACTTTGTATTATAGTCCCCCTCCATCAGCCTCTTAGTCTTGGCCCGCTGGTACCACTTGACTTCCTCCTCTCTTAAGAGAACGACCAGTCTATCTTTATAATAATTTTTAAGATCAACTTCTATGTCGGTCAGCGGATGTGACTCGGCCAAGATATCGAGTTCCTCAGCCTTTTTAATCAATTCGGCCTTTTCTTTCTTATAATTACCACTAACATGCTTAGCCCAGCCCCTTAAAAACTGTCTAAGCCTTTGAATTTTGTTTTGCCATTTTTGTAGTGGTGTCTTTCCCCTCGATTCCTTCTTCCAAACCTCAGCCATCTTCCCATGGAATTCGTCCTGCAATAGCCATCCAAGCTCGAACATGAAACTTGGCTGCTTAGACCCATGTGTGCCGCTACCCGTGTCTAGGAGCAAGGGAGTATGGTCTGAAATTTTCCTAGTTAACGCTTGCACAGTAGCAAGCGGAAATTTAGCCTCCCATTCCGTACTTACCAAGATTCGGTCAAGTTTTTCGAACGTAGGAGGCTCTCTCGAGTTAGCCCAAGTGAACTTTCTGTTTGAAAGGGCGAGTTCCCTAAGGTCAAGGCTATCAATGATAGCGTTAAAAAGAAAGGGCCAACGATCATTATATCTATCATTATTCTTTTCTTGTGAGTTTCTGATGATATTGAAATCACCCCCCACAAGAATCGGACCCGCATCTTGTGCGCATGAATGTACAAGTTCCGTAAGGAACGATTCCTTATATTCCTCTTGAGCAGCCCCATATACCACTACAAGTGTCCAGAGGAATCCATCCTCTTTGTTATGCACCCTGAATTTGACATAAAAGTCCCCTTCATCGATACTTCCAATATCGAAAACCTCTAAATTGATCCCAAGCAGAATCCCACCAGACCTGCCACGAGGTTTGGACCAGTGCCAAATAAAATCTTGCCCGCTGCAAATATTTGCAAGGGCAGATTTAGAAAAATCTTTTTTTCCCCGTTTTAAGAAGAGCAATGAAGTCTAGCCTCTGCTCTCTTGACGAGTCAGATAAAAAGCTATATTTAGCCAAGTCACTTAGACCTCTGTTATTCCAGAAGATTCCTTTCATCGAGAAACATTTTTGTGATTAATGAGAACTTTTGATTTCGGCTTCCTCTTTGCTCTAGTCAAAGAACGGGCCTTATTCTTCCTAAATACTGCTCTAACATCACAACTTAGGTGATCAGTATCTCCCTCCAGAAAACCATCCATCCAATCCGAACACAAGTGATTCAGGACATCCTCGCCGACCCCCTCATCCTCCACCTCACTACCTAAACCAGAGTCAAGATCACCTTTCTCATTATGAGCAGCCAGCAAGGCTCTTTCCCTTTCAATGGCTTCTAAAAGGCTAATAGATTTTGAAACTTCCTGAGAATCCCTTCCCAGCGATATCCCAATGCTAGACATAGTCGAGACAATATCATTTACAGGAAAAGGAAAAGGAGGAGGTTGCATGTTTATACCTTCGTTGCTGTCCAAATTCTTCCAAGCCGCTCTCTTCTTAGCCTTCTTCACTGAGTCCTCATCTGCGATCTTGGACAGCCTCGGACTTGCACGTTTGGGAGTCGAAGCCACCTCCCGGATTGCTGCAGCTGCGAGCACTCGACCAGCATCCCCAGCATCAGCCGCCTGCTGCCCAGAAGCGGCATGCATTCCACCCTGCAGTGCCTGCACTTGGCCATCAGAACCACCAACGGTATCCTGCTGCCCAGGAGCGGCGTGCAGCCCACTCTGCACCAGCACCGGCCACCACAGGCACAACATCCTGAACCGCCACCACAGGAACTGCCGGCACCTCCTGCACCACCGCCTGGACCACAGCTCCCCCTGCCCTCCATCCTGCAGCCCCGCCAAATCGCCTGCAAGATCCACCTCCATGTCCAACAAATCATATTCCTCGTCCGAAACATCATCCCTCATCTCGTGCACCATCCCAAAAACCCCATCCTCCAAAAGGACAGCACCCGCACACTCAAAGAGCACCTCATTAACAGCCACATCCATAATGTTTCCGGCCATAGCATTGAGAACATGGTTAGAAACCTCCTGCTTGCCAGCAGCCCCATCACCCATACCATCATCAAAGGGACGAGCCTCCTCCTCCTCCATGAAGGCCTCATGGTTCTCATCCACTTTGCCCCCATTCGACCTCTTCTCCCCTCCGGCGTCATCACCGGCGTCATCCCCTTCCCCAAAAGCCCACTCCATTTCTTCACCATTCTCGTCAAAGCCCACCTTCTCCTTCTTAATCTCAAGCTCGAAGTAGTGATCCCCGATGACCACATCCATCTCAGCCGGAATCAGAGCCGGGTCAAGAACTGCCACCAAAATGCGACCAAAATCGCCTTTTCTTGTGGTGACCATATCCACCATTTGAGTAGATCCAAACATAGTTCCAATCGCCCAAATGATGTGATATTCCCACAGATTTTCCCGAACGCCGGAAACCTGTAACCAGACCTTAGGTAGCAGGAACCCCTCCTTCTTCACTTGCCGCTCGTGAAAAACAATCCGAGCCCCTATCATCATGCATTCACCCTCACATCTGCACCCCCATAAGCCACTGACCTCTGCAACTCTGCCTTTGAAGGAAACTGCACAACAAAAGAATTTTCATCATGCTTGATTGGGTTCCACTTCCACTTGCCGGGCACCAATCGATGTAACTGAGCGACAAGCTGTTCGCCAGTGATGGAACCCCCCTCCACCGTTACCAGCGCCTTCTTGGAGTCCTTCCTCCGCGGGAGAGGAGCATGAGGTATATGAAAAAACCCCAAGCCCGCCACCGAGTACCCCACCGCTTGCGCTACCGGCTTTGGCAACTTCAATAGCGGGCAGCGATGATTGACATGATCCCGCCCGTCGCAAATAACACAGTAAAGCTCGGTCGTACATTCCGCCGTTGAATGACCCTTCATCGAGCATCTGCTACAAATCAAGCCTCTGTTACCTCTGCCACTCTCCCCAGACCCATCAGCAGGAACCGGGACCCTGAATTCTCCATCCTCAGCATCACCCGTGGCCGCCGAACCCGCTGGCACAACAGAATTGGTTGGCACAGCGGAGCGGCGCTGAAGCGGGCCACGACCGCGTCCCGGACGGAACGTCCTTCGTGGAAGCGCCCGCCCGGATGACCAAAGCCACCATAGCCCGGGTCGAAGCGTGGGATTTCGCCATGGAAGCCCCCCTGGCCCCGCCGCTCTTCAGCGCCACCATCACCGTTCCGCGCATGCCCCTGAAACCTGGGGCCGTTGACGATCGCAGCACCACGCCCCACCGACGCGGCAGCAGGCCCGCGGCCACGCCAGCGCTGGTTTCCTCCCTCGTGACCCGGCCCGGACTGCGACATCTCCGCAGACAAAAGCAGCGGGATCGAGGGAGACGAGCCGACGCGCGTTGGGCAAAGAGGAGGAGTCCAACCGGTGCGAGGAGGAAGACGCAAAAGAGCCGGCACGCCGCGACGACGCCCTGCACGAGACAGAAGGGAAGACAAATCGTTTGGAATATGCAAACGGGCCGCGTACCTCAGTTGGCCCACCTCCAAACCAAGTCTATTGTCCCCTGGAATTTCGTCCGCGACCTGGGCCGTGGCCCAAACCACCTTGTCGACGTCCTCCTCAGGATTAGGGTGCCGAGCCGACACCGCCGCCACCGGAGACGGAGCTGCTGCGTCCGCCGGAGAATCAGCCTCCGTCACCCATGGCAGCCTCCCCCCTTGCCCCCGATTCGCCATACGGGACCCAGCCAGCGCGTCACCAAGAGTCACCCGTGGAGAGACCCTACGCTTAGGAAGCGGCCCTCTCCACGGCTTGCGTCCATCGGAGTCGATCCACCGAGCCACGTCCGCCACCATACGACTGGCCAGGCGCCTGCTCCTTCTACCTGCGCCAATGGAACCAGAACGTACCTCTGGGGAAGGGACCAGCACAGCTTCCAGCGAGCTTAGGCCTTGGAGCGCCTCGGCACAGCGCCTGGAGCTCCCGGCGCGAGAGCGCGTGGAAATCCATGGCCGCCGTCGACGCCGCCGCCTCCACGAGTCAACTCATGCGTATAGGGCTCATAATCATGGCAAATTGGAATGATCATGTTTCGATCTCTGTTCTCCTGAAGTTTCGGTGGGGCTGATCATTTGTTATTCCTGCTGCTATTATTACATTAGTTGGGCTTATAGTGTTTCTGTTCTTGCCTGGTAGCCCTGAGTCAATTGGAGCTGAGGTTGATCATTTCATGGATTCAGGTAAGAATGAAATATTTCTCTCAAATGCAGTTTGTTGCCAATACACCCCTCTTCTCCTATATATCTATATTATTTTCTACATGCGACAGCACCTGATTTTTTTAATGGATGATTCTGCTCAATTGTATGTTGTGCTTACCCAACTGGAAGCGTGTTTTCATGCTATCTCTTGCTTCCCTTATTTTTCAGATCCTTTTCTTGCTATCTTCCTATGGGTCTATCTGTTCCCACATATACTTACATCGTGTTCTCATGGTTCAAATGACAACTTTCAATTATTTGTAAAGGATGGTGTTTCGATTACATGCTGCGGTAACCTAACTGCATGAGATCAAAAGATGCCATTTTGTTTGTTTCTAAGGTTCCCACTTACCCATCTTCTTTTTCCACATTTTCTGATGCTGATGGGCTTATGCTTAGGATGGTCCTGCTGTTCATCATTTTAGGTGTGGACTAAACACGTAATATTATATTTTGCCTACTGCATATTATGAGAGGAGAATTTGGTTACAGCTAATACTTACTACATCATCATGTGTGCAGTTAATGTGCCTTTTATTGTTACCCATTGTATTCACCTCCTTTTATTATGTCATTTGTAATTCTAACGAACTTGCTATTTATGGGTCTCTGGAAAAGCACATGTGAATCAAAACCATTATTTGTTGATGCTCATTACTTATTAGGTGTGTTTTTGGCCTCTCTCACCTCGCGGTGCTAAGGGAAACATACTCTTCAAGACCTCCAATCTGTGGTGACAAGGCAAGTAAAAGCAGTCTAATAATAGGCACTATCAATGCTTGTCTTGTTAATTAATCTTCTTCTTCTTCCTTTTTATTTCGCAGTCTAACATTATATGTGTTCACAATGTGCACTCTATTTTCTGCTTCTGTGACCCTGCAGTTCAGTAAAGATTTTGTCATCACCACACCAATGGTACGTTCTCAGTTTCTCTTCCTTCTCTTTTATGTTTGTGTCCATTGATTGGGTCCATCTAATTGTATTGCTGCTGCTGTTCCACAGATTTGAAATGTTCTATTCTTTGCTTACTTCTCTGGTTACAAAGTGATGGTTGTCATGCAATGCTTACGACTAATACATTTCTGGTTATAAAATGATTCGGTATATCATTTGCACTAGGCTATTGCCGTCTCTTTATTGAGCATGAACTTAATTTTCACTATGAAACTCCAAACATAGATCATGTGGTAGGGCCATGGACAGCCGTCTGCAGGCCTTGCAAGAATACTATGCATCAACAACAGAATTATTCCACCAATTCATGAACCCCAAGGGATTGCTTCAGCAACCATAACTACTACTGTTCTAACCTCCTGCAATTATACATCTAAATACCTTGCATCATACATGAAAATTGAATCACCTGTTGTGGAATCAGGCCGACGGACATTCACTGAGTAACCATGCAACTCATCAGACTCTCCAATACTGCAGGCAACAAGCTTCATCTACCCAAGCATCGAAACCAAAGATCATCTCCAAACATGACTACATGGCTGTGCAGTTGAACATGTAGCCTACACAAACAACAAATAAATGGAACCCTTGAAATTAAAAAGGGCCCCAGTGTTGTATCTATGTTACATATTTTGCAATCGTCTCTGTATTAATTTGAGAATTTGTTGCAAACCACGCTTCTCCCTGTATATGCCCGCCATGGCGCAGGCCCCGCTACTAGTATATAATAATAAACTAGTAGTATATGTGAGGTCCTTAAGAGCCTACCTACAACCGTATTCCAAATTAGAGTTACTTATGCACCGTGTCAACGCTCCATAAACGTACCGACTGATAAGCAACCAGCACCGCCCCCGCACTTGCCGCTTGCGCTATCGTGCACTGGTTGGAACAAACCCTAACTTAGATGGCTTACAGTGGTACAAGATATGTTTTCATACTGGTCGGTACGTGTACAACCATTATCTACGAGCAAAATATTTCCAAGAATACCTATAACAATTCTATATATATACAGAAATTACAAGGGACGGAGCAGTTAAAAACTACTTCCATATTTCCTAACATTGTGTTGGCAATATATAATGGCAAAAACAATTACCAAATTCCTCAGGCCGTCAACCTATGGTGACATAAAGGTGGGGCCCAATATAGAATAAAAGAATTGCAATTTCTCTGTACTCCTAACGCAAATTTCACGATGTTTTCGGATGAAAGAATCTTTTGCTCTCGCCAACTTTCACGATGCTTTCTTGTCCACTGTAAGCCCTACTTTTTTTTATGAAACAGAAGCTCCTACTGCAATTTACTAAATAGAAGATAAACAAAGAGTTTACGAGAGAGAGAGAGAGAGAGAGAGAGAGAGAGAGAGAGAGCAGCGAGGGGGAGATGAGAATTCAGGATACAACTCCTTTTCACCGTGTGGGTGCTCATGTAGAATTTTGTCTATTCCAAATTATAAAATATTTTGCCTTTTTATACATAATTTTGATTATACATTTCAATATAAACTCTATCTAAATACAAAACAAAATTAATCTAAAAAAACAAATATTCTATAATTTTGGACAGTGGAAGTAAAACAAATTTTCACAAGCCTACTAGGCACATGAAAAATAAAATTTCTTATGTCCCTAGAATATTATTACTTCTATTAGAACATAGATGTGGCATCTGAGCAACCAATATAACCTTACAAAACACAGCTTGTTTACGCGGGACAATCAAATACTACATGTTAACGTTGGCTATCTTAGGTTGTGCCATCTATCACGTAAGCGAAACTAGCCGAACTATATAATTTGAATTGGAATCAAAACATAATTTAATTGATACTGAAAGGATATAGGCACTAAGGGTATACTTAAAGTTGAGCCTGTCTATAGCTTAACCATGTGAGCCGTCATACAAATTTTTCTCCTCCAATTGCTGACACATAGTAAAATAAAAACTCTATGAAAAGATAAGGACAAAAAGGAAAGAAGAAATGTCTAAAGAAAAAATTCCCTACGATGGATTCCTTCAAATCACGCGAGTGAGGAGGGGGATAGCTTTTCCCTACTTAAAGGACGTGATTGTGTGGTGTGTTAACCTCACTCGTACCACACTGCTGAACCACAATACAGCGCATAGCTAGAAGGTCAATTAGCAGAAACCACTAACCAAGCCAAGAGAGCTAGCATGGACACTGGCAAGGTGGTGGAGCAAGCAACCGTGGCGCGCAGAGCTGCGCAGGGGTCGACCTCCGCGGCCTTCAACTGGGCGGGCCTGGTTGGGTGGAAGCCTGCGCCGCGGTGTCTGCATCGATGGAAGAGCTCGGCTGCGTCGTGGTCGTCCACGGCGCGCTGGACGACGGCGAGCTCCGGCGGGACCTGTTCGGCCGCGCGATGCCGGAGCTCTTCGCCCTCCCTCCGGCGGTGAAGCAGGGGACGCTGTCTGGCCATATCGGCGGTTACATCGGGCCTAACCCCGAGAAGGCCCCCTGCTACGAGAGCCTGCGCATCTCGGAAGCCACGGACGCCGGCCATGTCCTCGCCTTCGCCAACCTCGTTTGGCCCCATGCATGGAAACACTGCCTTCTGGTACGAGTGCATTATGCGGCTGCTGAGTATTAAGGATATATGATTTAGTTGTCATTTGTGTCCTGCTGCCTGGTTGAAGATTATTACTGTGCTTTTGTAGTCAGACGATTGAAGCGTTTGCCAAGGTGATGCTGGAGGTGAACCAGGCGGTGCAGAAGATGGTTCTGGAGAGCCTGGGCGTCCAGAAGGAGCACGTCGACGCGCACCTCGCGTCGCTCGTCTACGACGTCCGGATGAATCGGTGCGGGGCCCTGCCTCTGACCGCCGGCGACGACGACGACGAAGCGATGTACATGGCTGCGCACAAGGACTGCAGCATGGTAGGAACCATCGCGCAGCACGAGGTGGAGGGTCTGCAGGTGCAGGCCAGGGACGGCACCTGGATCAGCGTGGTCCCTGAGCCCGGCACGTTCGGATGCTGGCTCTCCGGCCCTAGCTCGTCATCATGACTATGCAGGCCGGCCCATCGCAACCGATCGATGAGCAGACCAATGACCAATACCCACTGCTATATATGCATCACCAATTTTGCGGCCGATTGCTGCGGGTGGTGACGAACGGGAGGGTGCCTACCTGCGTCCACCGCGTGAAGACGCCGAGCAACCGCGAGAGGCTGTCAGTGCTGTTTGGATCGGCGCCGTGGTGAGCGCGCTGGAGGAGCTCGTGGACCACGACCGGCACCCACCGCGTTTCAGGCCCTGCGACTTCGACGAGTACGTCAAGTTCCGCTTCGGTCAGAAGAGGCCCGCATTGAACAACGCGCTCCAGGAGTTCTGCGGAATTGTCCCCGCCAAGTGAAATGCTGCTAACAATGAATCAATCTCAGAAATCAGCGGCAGCCAAATTAAGTGCTAAGATATCTGCCTATCTAGTACGGAGGACTCCTATCTGTGCTGTCGTAATTCGTGCATGTACTCTGTACATCATGTCTGCTTGGTCATTCTATTGTGCTTAGGACACACCTGTCCGCGTGATTCTCGACCGTTGCTCTGAACCTGTTTGTTTGTTTTCAATGCTCAACAGCGCCATCCCTGTCGTTCTCCTTCAGCCTTTCTCTTTAGCTCACACCAAACTAGACACTATGGGCATATTTAGTTGGTTGCATACCTCTTGGCCTGACTCTGCTAATGCAGCCTCGAGTGTTTGCTTGCCTGTAAACATGGTGGAGCCTGTTTCCCGGAAGCCACCGGAGGCCCTCTAGCCAGGCCCTGTGGAACGAGTTGGGTGGTCGTTTCTGCATAGCCTGGCTTGGCCAGCGCATGTGGTAGCATCTCCTCACCTCTCACCTCTGGTCACCTATCACCTCTCTCTCTCTCTCTCTGACATGGCATCCGCATCCTCGGCCGTGGCGACAAGGAGGAGCAAGAGGCATCCGCGTCCGTGGCCGTGGCGATGAGGAGGAGAAAGAGGCGTCAACGTTCCGACCATAGTGATGAGGAGGAGTTGGAGGTGTTTGCGTCCCCAGCTATGGCGTCGTTTCCGCAGTCACAGATGTGTCCACGGCTGAGCTCCGGCGGCCCGAGCCGTGGCTACCATGGCATGGAGGAGAAGGAAGAGCATGTCCGCGCCACCCGTGGCCACCGCCCTACCTCCTTTGTGCTCCCCTCCTCCTCCATCCACTCGACCGGCGAGCATGCTCCCCCTCCCATTCCGTGGATCCAGCAAGCCCTACAAGCCTCCTCCCTCCTCCACCACACCGGCGAGCCCTGTTCCTCCGTCTCGCAGATCCGGTGAGTCCTCCTCCACCCCACCGCGTCCACCTGTGCTGTCGCCGAAGATTTACATCAGCCGACTTCACGAGCTCCTCGCCGGAGATGAACGCGAGCTCCTCGATGGCCGATCAGAGGAGCTAACAGGGCGGTAGAGGTGAGCGACGAGCATGCCCACAACCTGTTCGAGAAAATGTCTCAAAGGGGGGGTGATTTCACCGCCTCAGCGAAGAGGTGATTATATGAAAAAAAAAAAAGCCAACCAAACAAACAAACCCGTGTCTAGCCAGGCTTAGACAAGGTAGGAAATCAAACAAACTGGAGATTGAAAGGGCAAATCTATCCAGGCTTAGATTTGCTAGCCAACCTTATTTAGAAAGAACACATCCTATGTAAATGTCTAGATCTCAGCCATGCCCTCTTCTCGCCTCAGTTGCGGCTCCTGTGTGAGCATCTGAACTACCATAGCGCCCAGCAGAGATGGCTAAATCATTAAAAAGCCTTATTTATATATTGTGTGGTATCGTAGGATCATAGTATTTCCATTCTATGAACTTCTATGTAGGATCGTGTAGAACCTCTAGGTAGAATCAAAATACTATAAATATAAATTTAAGATACTTGATAGGATTGGTATCGTTTCAACCCAATAGGATCGTAGTATCGTAAGATGGATCAGGATACTGACAATCTTGGTTGCTACCACACCAAGCATGGGTGGTGCCTCAATGATACCGTCTTCCTACAACGCTGTGCGGCGCTGGTTCTGGCTTTTCATCACAACTCGTTCACTGTGCTACAGAATAAAGGTAGAAAGAACAGTCCAAGAGCATCAAGCTCCATTTTTTTTTCCGCCTACCGGCTCCATGCATAGGACAAATTTAGCAGGGTTGACTTGTTGGCAAAGGGATCTAGGGATCGGAGAGAAGTGTAAACAAACCCATGAATTGTACAAGCGTTCTCGCATCGATCGTGTAGCTGTGGCCTTTGGGGTTACATAATGCATGTCGTTTTCGATATTTGGGGTAATCTTGCTCATGAGTAATGAAATTATCTGTGATGCTAAAAAAAAAAAAGCACTTTCATAAAAAAATAACCACACGGTGCTTCACGTATGTTTGGGAGTTGACTACGAGGGTATAGAAAAGAGTTTAAAACCTTTTATAACTATGTTTGAGGCTGCAACTATTTGTTAGTCGATTTGGTTATGCTAAAATAATTTGGTTTTCAAAAAGAAATAATCTTGTGTTCGTTGCAAGTTTATTTATGTATGGTTATACACTTGTTGCATACATGGATTATTCTCTACAAACATATCTTGCAGGATTTGGTTGCTATAGCAGAGAAAACAACATACACATGTGGGTCAAGGTGTTTTTTTCTCCCAGTCGCTTGCATGACAATTCGGTCTTAGTCATTAAGATGCCCGACTAATTTTTTTTCTTTAGGCTATGTAGCATAGGCTGGAAATGGGTTTAGAATTATTATATCAATTTGATGTAATAATCTTGAATAAATAAAATTACTATTTTTTTTAAAAAAAGGAGATAGGAAAGAACAACATATTCATTAGTCTCATTTCAAAATCAAATTTTCATGATACCTCAAATGAACAATTAGAATTCATCAAAAATACTATAAACAAAATCTTAAAAGCTTGTCCAAAAATGTTTCTAGGAATAGTATGCATTTAAAATACTAGTCTAAATTAATCTTAGAAATAAGATTAACCCATATTATAGTATTTTTTAAATGAATATTTCTCCTAAAAAGTATTTTCATAGTTCTTTGAAAAATATGTTTTTTATAGAGTCTAATATACCCATGGAACTATCATGAAAATCTAATTTAGTTCTCGTGGTTGACGTGTTGCTATATGAGCCAAAACCATTTCAAAATGGTTCAGGTGAGAAAACTAAATAGTTTGGAAAACCAATGAGTCTAAAAGTTCATTTTGTAGGTGAAAAGGACAAACCAGACTTTATTCTACAAATCAGACGTTTATAATAGTTGGTTGATTGAGATCAAATGGATTTAAGAAAATTAGTTACTGGCCTAAAAAAAGATATGGCTTAGTTTCTTTGTCCCTTTTCGATCGAAGGTCTTGTTTGGCATGACTTAGTTTTACAAGTGGAGTTGTTTTTTTTTAAAAAAAAATAGCTTCATGGACAACTTTTTTTTAGTAAAGCTGGACTATTTTGGGAATGTTGTTTGTCATAACACTTCACTAACAATTTCATGTATGGTTCAAAGAGAGCTGAGATAAGCTATTTGTTCAGCTTTATGCCAACTCATCTTTTTGTGAGAGGGGGGATAGCTTCACAATGAAGTTGTTTTAGAAAAACCCCACAACAGCTCATGAATCTATTGTGAGATGTACCAAACAGGCCTGAAATTGTTTATTTATCTCTAAAACGGAAGTTAATTGATTTCTCGGCCGTTTCGTTATTTTGACATGGTAAATGTGTTAAAAGCAATGCAAAATGACTGTTTTACTCATGTCGCTGAGGCCTCGTTTAGTTAGCGAAAAAGTTTGGGTTCTGATACTGTAGCACCTTTATTTATATTTGATAACTTTTGTCAAACCATAGACTAACCAGACTCAACAGATTCGTTTCGATATGTACAGACAAACTGTACAATTAGTTATTTTTTTTACCTATATTTAACGATTCATGTATGCGTCTAAATATTTAATACAACGGGGAATCAAAAAAAGTTTGGGAATAAAGAGGGCCTGAATGCTTCTCTACCACCTGGCGCGAGAGTGGTTTTACCATTTGTATAGGCGTCCGGCAGGCTTATCCTGGCCGTGGAAGTGACCCTCGCATCAAGATTCGCACGAGGACAGCTAGAAGCGATTCCATTCAGCAGCCAAGGGCAGAGTTGGAAGTGTACGAGCCATCCATCCCACGGCGCGTTAAGGTCCAAAGTTTGAGGTCATGTCGTAAAGGACAACGGTAGTGGTAGCAAGTAGCAACGGTACCAAGGACAACAGTACTACTGAGAGGCCCAGTTTAGGGGTATTTGGGATTTTGACATTGTAGCAGCGAGAAATCTTTTGTAATAAGCATTTAATTATAGTCCTAAGTAGACTCAAAAGATTCGTCTCGTAATTTATAGGTAAACTGTGCAAACATGTAAAAGTTTCGTCTACATTTAATATTTCATGCATGTGCCGCAAAATTGATGTGACGGAAGTTTTGGTATTTTGGAGAGAAACTAAACACCCCCTAGATCCACTGCAAATTGTAATTGCAACTAGTCACATCAACGTTGCGGCACATCCATAGAGCATTAAATGTAGATAAAATATTTGCATGTTTGTACTTTTTGCATGTACATCATAAGACAAATCTTTTAAGCCTACTTGACCTATAATTAGATAAAAGTTATCAAATATGAACAAACATGTTACAGTGCAGAATTACAACTGCAACGGGATCTACACACTCTTCAACAAAGAAACACACATTCGAGAGTGCCAGCAACAAGAACAACAGTACTGAGACTCTTGGCCCTATTTACTTTCTAAATTTTTTTCTCTTTTTTCATCACATTGATTATACTTTATGTCTGCATGGAACATTAAATGAAGTATCAGCTGTTATATGTTTATACTTTTTAGCTGGCTAACTCGAGATGAATCTTTTAAGTCTACTTAGGCCATGATTAGACAACAGTTATCAAATACAAACGAAATTGTTACCTCTTTTCACCAAGTAAACAGCCCCACAAACACACATTCGAGAGTAACAGTGACACTAGAATGACATTTTACCTTTAAAATAAAAGTACTGAACAATGCCGAGCATTGGAAATGTGCGTACATATAGGACATACTCCCTCCGTCCTAAAATAGATGTCATTTTCGCTTCCCGAGAAGTCAGCTTTTTTCAACTTTGACTAATTTTATCTTAAAAAGTATTCATATCGAGCGTAAACAACTAGTATCATTGGAAAGATCTTTAAATCTAGTTTTTTAACAAATTTATTTGGAAATAAAAATGTTGCACATATTTTCTATAAATCTAGTCAAAGTTGAGAAAGTTTGACCCGCACGTTTCCTATAGCGTCATCTATTTTGGGACGGAGGGAGTACATAATATAGTTCTCTGATGATATTGCATTAATGATTCGTCTTAATAATCCAGCCAACTGGCAATGTACTCTCTCCGTCCCAAAAACATATAATTTTAGTACAATAGCATGTTTCAGTGTACCAACTTTAACTAATTATAAATAAAAACTATAAATATTTATAATGTCAAATAAACACCATTAGATTAATTATAAAATATATTTTTATAATATATTAATTTTGAGCTATAAATATGAATAGTATTCACTAGAAATTTGGTCAAACGTGAACTACTTTATCAGACACGCATGTTTATTGGGTCGGAAGAAGTACATTCTAAGGAAATACTACACATACACAAAAGTTCCATCGTCCATCAGAAATGGAAACTACATAACTGATACTCCCTCCATCCCAACCTCCATCCCAAATTGTAAGTTATTCTAAGAATCTTGGAGAGTCAAACTATCTCAACTTTGATCAAATTTATATGATAAGATAATAATATTTACAATATCAACTAAGTATTATTAGATTCTTCACTAAATATATTTTTAAGGTGTACTTATTTGGTGTCATAAATATTTGTATTTCTCTCAATAATTTTGGTCAAAGTTGAGATACTTTGACTCTCTAAGATTTTTAGAATGACTTACAGTTTAGGATGAAGGGAGTATATTGATAAGCATATCAAAGTTCCATCCAGGCTCTCTTAGCAGGCTCAGAATCAACAACTACACGTCGACGCCTGAGATTGGTAGCAACAAAGGCTTCATCAGCAGCAGTCCTAACTGGGCTGATGACTATTGCTTCTGATGCCTGGCTAGGACGGTGAGTGGCTGAATCAGAATTAGTGGTGCCTTCCGTATCTTCTTTGGGCAGCTGGCTGTAAGAGTAAAGAAAAGAAAAAGGCTGCGTTCGGTTGAGGGTATAAGCGCTTATAAGCGCTTATTTTTCAGCACTTCAGCAGTATTTTTCTGTCACAAGATTTCAGCACTTCTACAGCACTTCAGCGCTTATCTACAGCACTTCAGCTTCACCGAACACAGCCAAAATATTTTTAAGAACTGACAGCAATATGCAGAACAATTCATTAAGTTTCAGATAAACACATAAGATTACAACACATAGAGGATCATCCCATCACCATACTTCGGGTACATATTTCGCCTGACTTCGTCCTATCAAGACTAACATTATATATGATCCTTTACAAGAGAAAATAAAGAAAACAAAAAACATATATGTGAAACGGTAGAGAAGTTTAGATGGAAGGATTATCATCCTTGTCATTTAAATACTTCACATGCCATTTATCGTTCTGCATATCACAGTAACAAGAAAAGTCTTCTTGGTGGTACAACCTCATAATAGCTATCAGCCTGTCATAGTATCAGGAGTGAAATATGTGTACCTGTATAAAGCCAAGTATAAGCTTTCTCCATCGATCACTAAATTCCTTGGCACATTGTGTATGTAACATACCTTCAAGTTGTGCAAAATACAACTTTAAATCTTACGATGAAATGAAACCAACAGTTAAACGACAAAAAATTGAAGAGTTCTAGGTACAAATATGATTACCTCATCTTTTAGTCTTCTTCTATCAATTTTGAAAGCACTCTAATCACTTCCAAAATAGTTTCAAAAGAACATCCTTGTGCTTGAGTTCCAGTTCAAATGGAGAGGGAAAGAATGACTGAAGTGTAGAGTGACTCACTTTGGCAGACAAACCAAGTTCGTCAGTAACCTGATAAACTTGCCTGCTAAAGGCTCCAGTGTATTTTTCAATTGTTGATTGAGCTTCAAGTGCTACCTGAGACTAAAAGAATTTGTGACTAATCATAAAAACGTGAATACTCTCAGTTCCATCAAAAAGAGATTTTGGGGGTGAAAGAACAACATCAGCATGAATAGTGAGTGCAGCTGACGATGCGCTGGCTCCATTCATGCCCTAAGAATAGTACTAAAAACATTTTCAGAAAAAACATCCGTATAAGAAAAATGCAAACTACATACAGACTGAAATATATAAGACATACGATTCAGCTAAACAATAAATAGATATACATGTATACTCGACAGAATGAGATCTAAAAAAACACAAAAAAAAGAAAAGTTTGTTCCCACTTCCAGATCTAGATACAAAAGGAATTGGAGTTTAATGAGATCACAACTACACCTCAAAAAAGATTTTCTTCCATTAAATATGCAATAGCTTTGCTGCAGCGAACAGGCTAGAGAATAGAGCAAGGGAAAAGTGAAGAGCAGGTTGCTACATTCACGAGCAAAGAGACAGACAATGGAGGAAGAAGACCAATTATTTAGTCGCACGGCCGGCCGCTCTCAGGTACCAAGAACTACGAGATCACCCCTTTCATTCTGGGGTGACGGAGGGATCGTACCATTCATTCGATGAGTTTCTCCCTCATCATGTTCATCTTCTTCCTGCGCACATTACTGTTCATCTTCTTTTTTCTCTCCGGCGACCCTCGCCCCCGCCGCCGCCCCCTCCCACCGCCGCGGCGCGCGAGGGCTTGGCCAGAGCTCCGTGGCCGTGGCCGGCTGCAGAGCTCCAGCCAAGCCCTAGCGCGCCCGCAGCAGCCGCCTCCCCCCCACCCCCCCCCCCTCACCGGAGCTCCCCCGCCCCTGTTAGTTTTAGTTTGTTATTTTCATTCTTGTAATCCTGTCGAAGGACATTGAGTCAGTTAGTTGGTTTAGATACGTAGAATCGCAGGTGATCCACAGATGTGCGTGGATCGCGCTGTGACCGTGTCGTTAGGTGTGGCCCCGTCGTGTCGGCATCTGGCATGTCCCAGCGGCATTCCAAGAAAAAGGACGATCGTTGGAGGCGTCGAGGCGGCGGGGGTGTAAGGCCATGAGCCATATATAAACCAACGAGTGCCAGTTGGCACGGTGCCCGCTTTGGCACACATATCTCGCTGTGTTTGTTGCTCCATATTTTTCTGTTCACGCACAGTCCACGTCGTAGGGTTCTAGTCGACGCGGTCACCACCAGCCGGTGTCGCGCCGCCGCCGGGCTTGCTCGCAGCTGCCTGGTTCCAACAACTGGTATCGGAGCGGTTAAGGTTCACGAGATCACGACGAAGCACGTGCAAGGCGAAGAAGAGGTGAAGGAGATGGCGAAAGGAGAGGGTTCAAGTTCAGGCGGCGTCAAGGAAAGCTCGTTGGTTTGGCCGATGCTAACTCATTCAAATTATGTCGAGTGGGCCATGTTGATGCAAATCAACTATGAGGCATTGGAGATCTGGGATACAATTGATCTTGGGACCAATGTCAAGAGGGCTGAGGATCGGCAAGCCATGGGTGCACTGATGAGATCCGTTCCCAAGGAGATGTGGAGAACGCTTGGTGCAAAGAAGACGGTGAAGGATGTATGGGAGTCGGTGAAGACGATGAAGGTTGGGGCTGACCGTGTCAAGGAGATCAACGTCCAGAAGCTCCTCAAAGAATTTGAGAATGTAGAGTTCAAGGAAGCAGAAAGCGTGGAGGATTTCAGCATGCGCATCGTCAACCTTGTCGCCACACTGAAAACGCTCAGTGAGACCATCGATGAACCCCGTGTTGTCAAGAAGTTTCTGCGCGTGTTGCCTTCCAGATTCAATCAGGTTTCAGTGTCCATTGAGATGTTTTGTGATATGAAGACATTGACTGTGGAAGAACTGGTGGGGCGACTCGTTTTGAAAACAAGGTAGATCAGATCACTGACAAAGCCGGCCGTCTGTTGCTCGCGGAGGAGGATTGGCTTGAGAAACACAAGCACCGTTTCCAATCCAATCAAGGCCAAGAAGGAGGAAACAATCATGCCGGAAATAGCAAAGGCAAGAACCACATCGTCATGATGGTGGTGGGTCGAAAGCTGCCGGTGGTGTGAAGCTCACTTCTAAAGACACACCTCGCCGGAAGGGGAGACGCAGGAACTGTGGCATCTATGGCCACTGGGCTGAAGACTGCAAGAGACACAAGAAACAGAAGAAGGAGAAGCGCGAGGAGACAATGTTGCTGTGGGGGATGTCGACCACAACCCGGCTCTACTCCTGGCAGTATCAGATGACATCACAGAAACTCAAGTTGAGGTGGTGCATATTTCAGAGCAGAAGGTGGTGCCAATTGCCTGCCCAGAAGGGGTGTGGGTGCTAGATACAGGAGCTAGCAACCACATGACAGGGAATCGTGCGGCTTTGACTCATCTGAATAAAAGGGTCAGAGGAACTATCAAATTTGGTGATGGCTCTAGTGTGGAGATACATGGGCTTGGATCCATGGTCATTGAAGGACGAGAGCAGGAGCACAAGGTACTAACTGACATTTACTATATTCCCAAATTGAAAAGTAACATTGTCAGTCTGGGCCAGCTAGAAGAAAAGGGGTTTGAAGTGTCTCTGAAAAATGGTAGATGCAGTGTGTTTGATCAGGGTGGGCATACTCTACTTATTTCAGCTCCTAGAACTGCTAATCGTCTGTACACCCATAAGTTCAGTTCGGTAGCACCTATCTGCTTGTTGAGTAAACTAGATGATGAAGCTTGGGTGTGGCATGCTAGATTCGGACATCTGAATTTCAGATCTTTGAGAGATCTAGGTAGGAAGTACATGGTGTCAGGTATGCCTATGGTGGATAGAGTGGAGCAGGTTTGTGATGGGTGTGCTATTGGCAAACAACACAGAGTTCCATTCCCAAAGCTTAGTCATTTTCGTGCTAAGAAAGGGCTTAAGTTGTTTCACATAGATCTGTGTGGTCAGATTACCCCACCAACCCTAGGTGGGAAGTCATATTTCTTGCTAGTTGTTGATGACTGTAGCAGATTCATGTGGGTTGAGATGCTGAAGTCCAAAAGTGAAGCACTGGTTTATTTCAAGAAGGTGAAAACTAGAGCTGAAACAAAAAAAGAAGGGAAGCTCAAGGCAGTTAGAACAAACAGAGGTGGTGTGTTCAACTCCACTCAATTCAGTACTTTCTGCAATGAGTTTGGCATTATGCATCATACGACCACACCTTATACTCCCCAGCAAAATGGTGTGGTGGAGTGTCGAAATCAGACAGTAGTTGAGATGGCCTGGTGCATGATGAAGAGTAAGGGAGTGCCTACCTGTTATTGGGGTGAAGCTGTTGCAACTGCATTTTATGTCTTAAACAGGTCACCTACAAAGGCATTGGATGGTGTCACACCATATGAAGCGTGGCATGGGAAGAAACCTAGTGTAAAACATATGAGAACATTTGGTTGCATCGGGCATGTGAAGACAGTGGGACCTGGCATCAGCAAGTTGTCTGAAGATCTCAGAGGATGGTGTTCATTGGCTATGAGGAGGGAACAAAGGGCTACAGGCTGCTAGATCCTATGTCAAAGGCTCTACATGTGAGTAGGGATGTCATATTCAAAGAAGATCAGGCTTGGGACTGGACCAGTCACAGTGCAGGGCAACACCAGTCTGATCGGTACATTATTGAGTATCCTATTACTATAGTAGATTCGATAGTAGGAGAATTGACAGCAGATTCAGTCCCAGCCAGCCCAGTTGTTGGTTCTAATGCTCCAGAGTAGATCCCACCATCACCTGGCAGTGGCCAGGGTTCTGTAGATGTGCATACTCCAGTTGGACAGCTAGGACTACCTAATCATCAATGGGTAACACCACCAGCTGGACAATCAGTGGATTCTGAAGGAGTGCCACTAAGATACAAGACACTGTCAGACCTGTTTGATCACACTGAAGAAGGTTCTGTATGGCCTTAAACAGGCAAGGTGTTCAAGTTGAAGAAGGCTCTGTATGGCCTTAAACAGGCACCTCGGGCCTAGAATGCTAGGCTGGACCTAGAACTGAAGAAGATGGGTTTTCAGAGAAGTATTGTTGAACATGCAGTCTACAAGAAGGGCATAGGAGATTCGTTACTCTTGATTGGAGTCTATGTAGATGATCTCATTATTTGTGGTCCAAATACCAAGATGATAGCTCACTTTAAAGATCAGATGAAGAAAGTTTTTGGCATGAGTGATCTTGGCTTATTGAGCTACTATCTGGGCATGGAAGTGAAGCAAGACAGATATCATATCAGCATTTGTCAAAAAGCATATACACTGAAGATTCTAGAAACATGCAACATGACAAAGTGCAATCCTGTTGATATTCCAATGGAAGAAAGAGTGAAACTCACTACTGCTAAGCCAGGGTCTGAATTTGATGTCACAAGATACAGGGGTGTGGTTGGCAGTTTGAGATACCTGGTTAACACCAGGCCTGATATAGCTTATGCAGTGGGTGTTGCCAGCAGATTTCTACAGGCACCAGCCAAGGAACATTGGTCTGTGGTGAAGAGAATTCTGAGATATATAGCAGGAACTCTTGACTATTGGTGCAAGTTTCAGAGAGGAGAAGGAGTAGGCCTAAATCTGTTGGGCTATACTGACAGTGACTATCAGGGTGGTCTGGTTCACAGGAAAAGCACCTTAGGGATCATTTTCTACCTCGGTTCAAACTTGGTGACCTGGGCTTCACAGAAACAGAAGGTTGTGGCTTTGTCTTCATGTGAAGCTGAATACATTGCTGGAGCTTTAGGAGCTTGTCAGGGAGTTTGGCTCAGACGGTTGATAGCAGAGATGTTGGGAGGTGAAGCTTAGAAGTTCAGACTTCTCATCGACAACCAATCTACGATTGAGCTTTCCAAGAATCCAGTGTTTCATAATCGGAGTAAGCACATTGATACTAGATTTCATTACATCCACGACTGCATTGAAAGAAATATCCTTGAAGTAGATCATGTGGGAACAGATGAGCAGGTTACTGGCATTCTGACGAAGCCCCTCGGGAGGATGAAGTTCGCAGAGTTCAGACTGAAGCTCGGTGTGGTTCCAGTTCGTCAGGATTAGGGGGTGAAATGTTAGTTTCAGTTTGTTATTTTCATTCTTGTAATCCTGTGGAAGGACATTGAGTCAGTTAGTTGGTTTAGATACGTATAATCGCTGGTGATCCATAGATGTGCGTGGATCGCGCTGTGACCGTGTCGTCAGGTGTGGCCCCGTCGTGTCGGCGTCTGGCATGTCCCAGCGGCGTTCCAAGAAAAAGGACGATACTTGGAGGCGTCGAGGCGGTGGGGGGTGTAAGGCCATGAGCCATATATAAATCAACGAGTGCCAGTTAGCACAGTGCCCGCTTTGGCACACATATCTCGCTGTGTTTGTTGCTCCATATTTTTCTGTTCGTGCACAGTCCACGTCGTAGGGTTCTAGTCGACGCGGTCACCACCAGCCGGTGTCACGCCGCCGCCGGGCTTGCTCGCAGCTGCTTGGTTGCAACAGCCCCGACCTTCCCGGCCGCCTCCACCATCGCCAGGGCCCCTAAACCGTCCGCCTGCATCCCCATCGCCTGGCTTGCCTTCCTCCCCCAGCCCCCGAAACCTTTCCTTCTAAGCCCGCCGGAGTTGAGGGAGATGAGAGGGAGAGCTCGTCGGAGGAGGAGGAGAAGAAGGCCTACCTCACCGGACCTGCAATGGCCAGGGGTGGATCCGCCGGTTTCACCATGTCCGGGCCAGATCCATGACCGCCGCCTTCCATGGCCGGGATCCCCCATGGTAGCCGTCGATGGCGTGGTTGGCTCGTCGGGGGAGGAGGCTGCTGGGAGGAGGGTAGTAGGGAGGAGGCCGCCGGCGCCGGGGAGGAGCTCAACGTATACATAAGTCTGTGAGAGAGAGAGAGAGAGAGAGAGAGGAGGAGTTTGAAGACGAGTTCTTTTTTTTTTTGACAAGAAGGTTGAAGACGAGTTGGGCGTGGGGGTATGGAGCACTGGAGCGTGCTGGCGTGTGCGTGCAAACAAATAAAAAAATAGCTGGCGTGTGTAAAGTCATTACCCATTTCTATACTAGAAACACCCCTAACACAGTGCAACGGTAACAAAGGAGCACTTCACAGTGAGCGCATGATAAAGTACTGCAGCCATAACGATCGACGGCCACGATAGGCCTGCCGAACGCATACCCAAACGGTAAGACTTTTCCCCACGTCGCGCCAGCTTGTTAGGATGATGGTATCATCGCTGAATGCTTCTCTACCATGTCGAGCCACCTTGTTAGGACGATGGTATCGTCGAGACGACCTGGGCAGAGGTAGATGAGTCTGACCTCAGAAGCTCACATGATGACAGGAGCCGCGAGCTGAGGCCAGGGAAGAGCAGCGCCGATATCGGACTAGTGTCTAGTCTAGTCTGGCGGTAGGGAGACCTAAAGAGAAGAACGGCAGGGATGGTGCTCTTAAGCATTGACGATGAAGGAACGAACAAGCAAACAAACATATTCAAATAGTCGAGCGTCACACGGACAGGTGCACAACAGAACGGACAGGAGCCGAGTCTGTGGGTGGCGGTGGTGGATGACGTCGACGCATGAATCCAGGGTGAAACCGTGGATACGTACGGTTTCCACACAATTTTCTTCCACTCAGACATGGTGTACGACAGGTACTTGCACTAGTGACGACAACACAGATAGGAGTGGCACTAGGTAGGCAGATCAGATAGCTCAGCATTTTCACTTGGCGACGTTGGCGTGGCCATCAATTCCGCAGAACTCCTGGAGCGCGCTGTTCAGTCCGGGCCTCTTCTTCTGACCGAAGCGGAACTTGACGTACTCGTCGAAGTCGCAGGGCCCGAAACGCAGCGGGTGCCGGCCGCCGTCGTCGTCCACGAGCTCCTCCATCGCGCTCACCACGGCGCCGTGCCTCAGCAACGACCCGAACAGCACCGACAGCCTCTCGCGGTTGCTCAGCGTCCTCACGCGGTGGACGCACTCAGGCACCCTCCCGTTCGTCACCACCTGCATCCACGCACGCAGCGCAATGAATGTGCTGACGGTGCCAGGGGGGGGGGGGGGGGGGGGGTTCATGACGAGAGCTTACCGTGAGCATCTCGCCGGCGAGGACAGCGAAGGTGCCGGGCTCAGGGGCCACGCTGATCCAAGCGCCGTCCGTGGCCTGCACCTGCAGACCCTCCACTAGGGATGAAAACGGAACGGAAATATCCTAAACCGATCGGCACCATTTTCTATATTTGACCCGATCGAATTCGCATTTTTTGTGTTCGAGTTTATCGTTTTCGCTTTCGTTTTCGTATTTTAAACGTAAAAATAAAACCTATTTTGATATTTTACGACTGTTTCCGACCGTTTTCTACTTTTCTACCTTAAATACAGAAAATTTGGAATTCAAAATATAGTTTCAACCGAATTTGATTGCCAAACATTATTGTTTAAGTAATTAGTTCAAGCAATTAGTTAAAAGCAAGTATGAAACACTATTGCTCATTGGCCTCGTTATATAGGTATCTCATATCGCCGCACATTCCTGAGTCACTGCGGTGGGACTAATCTTCTCACACGGTGCTGCATGCCTGCATGGCTGCATCTGGCTTTATGAGGTGCTATTGTTCCATTGCATGTGACACTTGTTAATTGCTATACATTGTGGATCGGTATTCCGTATTGAATTTTCGTATACCAACCATGTTCGATATAATTCCGTTCGAATTGGTTCATTTTCGAAATTGTTGATGTTCCGTAAGTTCGTGTTCGCTCCACCACCCTGAACCACAGTATACCTCTCTCGGCTTGCTTGGTGGTTTCTGCTGATTGACCTTCTACCTATGCGCTGTACTGTGGTTCAGGGTGCTACGATTGAGGTCTTTAAGTAGGCAAAAGCTATCCCCCTCATCACTCGCGTGATTGGAAGGAATCCATCACTACATCTCTTCTTCTTTTTTTCCCCTTATCTTTTCATGGGAAAATGTTTTTTAATTTGTGTCAGCTTGTAGGAGAAAAGTTCATCTGACGGCTCACACAGATAATCTATAGACAGGCTCGACTTTAAGTATACCCTTAGTACCATCAGATTATGTTTTGACTTTTCAAGTCAAGTGTAGTATTTGATTATCCCGCGTAAACAAGCTGTGTTTTGTAATGTTATACATATTCACAACTAAAATTTTAAATTTTTTCTAGTGAGGTGAGTTTCTATTAGTGTTTTATTATTCAAAATTTTGTATAAACTTTCTCTACTAAATATTTTCTAGTGAGATTTTTTTGTATACTGTAACTAGCGGTAGTGTTTTACTGTTAATTAAAAAATATTAATGGCCCGCCCGGTTAGAGGCTTCCACGGTTCCACCCAAGACCCAACCAGGCCCGACCCTGCGCAGCTCTACGTGCCGCGGTTGCTGCTCGGCCACCTTGCCAGTGTCCAGGTTAGCTCTCTCGGCTTGGTTGGTGGTTTCTGCTTATTGACCTTCTAGTTCCAGCTATGCGCTGTACTGTGGTTCAGCAGTGTGCTACCATCGAGGTCAACACACCACACAATCACGTGCTTTAAGTATAGAAAAAAAGCCATCCTTTCCTCACATGATTTGGGGGAATCAATTACACATTTTTTCTTTTTTTTTCCCCTAAATCCCCTCTTCCTTTTGTTCTTGCTCTTTGGGAGAAAAAAATTGTTTCTTATTTCTTGTGATTCATGTCAGCTGGAGGAGAAAAAAAATTCATGTGACGCCTCACATGACTAAACTATAGAAAAAAATTCATGTGACGCCTCACATGACTAAAAAAATTTATGTGACGTCTCCCATGAGCCAGCAACAACCGCCGCAACCTCTGCGGGCGCGCATACGAGACGAGACGCCCTACAGCCGCCCGCGCGAGCAGGCCGCCACCGCACGCAGGCGAGCAGCATAACCGCCGGCGTGTAGGCACGCGTGCAAGCAGGGCGTGACCCCGTTGCTGCATTTCGTACGAGCCACGGCCACGCAGGCGAGCAGCAGCGCCGTCGGCGTGTGGGCGCACGTGCGAGCAGGGGTTGCCACCGCTTGGTCTCGCTCGTGCCCAACTAGAGCCTGCCCGCCCGTCTTAAGCGTTCATGGAACGCAGCGGCTCCGTCCTGCCCTTCGCCTCTGTCCGTGGCTCCGTGCGCTGCTTGAAGACGAGACAGCCATGCGTGCAGTCCAACGCAGCACTGCAGGAAACTCGTTCTTTGCCGAGTGGCTGATATCGTGCATTCGGCATTCAGCAACGGCACGATATCAGGCACTTGGCAAAACACGGCACTCGGCAAAGAATGCCTTTACCGAGAGCCTGACACTCGGCAAAGAACCGCACACGGCAAAAAATTGACCGGGACCGACGGTGTCGGACGCCGTCATCTTTGCCGAGTGCCAACCCTAGGCATTCGGTAAAATGATTTTTTTTTGTTTTTTCACCTAAATATTTTTTGAAGCTTTACTACAATAACACAAACAACATGTCTAAGTTTGGCACATTTTCATTGCATTTTGACATATTTCTTTAGTTTATTTTATTTTATTGAATTTTTTCGAAAAATGTAAGTTTGAACTGCAGGTGTATAAAATAACAGATTTCATTCGTTCAAAAACATATTATCCTTATTTGTTACTGTAAATTTAGACTAAATCTACGATCTCTCTCGAATTTGCAGTGAACGTGTTCACGGGGCAACGTCGCTAACTAGCGTGCATATGGATTTTTAATTATATAAAATACAAACGAATTCCAAAAATCACGAAACTTGTCGATTGGTCATGATATCATATGCGTATGCCGTGGTAAAAAATTAAAAAAGTTCTGAGCACGATGTCACGTACGATGCTCACAAACCAGGACTCCGGTTAGTTTGTGAACTCATTGATTCCTTTAACTTTTTACGCTCCTCCTGCATATACTTATGATTTCGCTTCTTTGTGCAGCCATGGTCGGCGGGTTCGAACCCGACTCCACACGGTGGCCCTTCTCCAGCGTCCGAGTGGCCAACTGGCCCTCCTCCACAGTCCGGGCACTCAGCTCAACAGCCCGGGTAGCCAGGATGGTCGTAGGTACCTCTTTTCATGTTATTCGGACTTGTTCAGGACTTAGACTTGTGTTCGACTTGCACTAGAGACACTAAAGACATATTTATATGTATGTGATGGATTATGGATTCTATATGATGGATTATAGACGATATGTGTATGTGATGCACGATGGACGGACGATATATGTGCATTTGGTGGATTATGAATGATGAATATGATATATTATGTGCTGTGTGTGATGATATATGATATATATATATATATATATATATATATATATATATATATATATATATATATATATATATGTTTCTTTGTTTTGATGGAAAGCAAAAATTAAAAAAAAACATTTTTGACCTCTTTGCCAAGTGCCACACTAGGTAAAGAGGGCTTTGCCGAGTGCCATGGCATTGGCACTCGGCAAATCTTGGTGGCAGAGACCTGGTTTTCCAGATTTGCCGAGTGCCTGGGCCCTGGCACTCGGCAAAGAATTTTTTTTAAAAAAAAAATCTTTTTGTCGACTGCCAGGGCCACGACACTCGGCAAAGTTTTTTAAAAAAAAACAACCAAAACAGTTTCTCTGCCGAGTGTAGGGGTGAAAGTGGTACGGATAATCCTCCGCCCCGATCCGCTTCGAATCCGAATTTTAAGGATATGAAGAAGTATTTTCAATATTCGTGCGGATGCGGATAATCCGAATCCGATTACATGCGGATGCGGAATAGGATATGGGATTGGCAAAATCCGATAGATACAGATTATTCCGATAATTAAACGTGGATTATCCAACACTAATAATAGGATATCCGAATATTTTAAGGAAGCCCAAGCGGCAAATATTGAGTTAGCCTAACCCATAGTACAGATATTTTATATTGTATAACTCATAAGTAATTGATAGATTGATGGTGATTATTTCGTGTTATATTGCTGCTTTATAACTTTGGTTAATAAATTATTTCTCATCGCAAAAAACAACATGTAAGTATGTACTCCTTCCGTCCCAAAATAAGTGTCGTTTTAGGATTTGGACTATATCCTTTCGATCATTCGTCTTATTCAAAAATTTTGTGAAAAAATTAATTATTTTATTATGAAATGATTCATTATTAGAAGTACTTTAATCTTAATTTGTTTATTTTTATATTTTCGCAAATTTTTTGAATAAGACGAATGGTCAAACGTCGAATTCAAAAAGTCAAAAACGACACTTATTTTGGGACGGAGGGAGTATTATCCGACTTAAAAAAATCCGCTTCCACTCCGACACCGGTCCAAATCCGTACCATTTCCGACGTCCGTAAAAATCTATATTCGAATCTGAATCCGTACAATATCCGATCCGTTTCGAATCTGATTAAAAAATATGGATAAGGATATGGAAAAGTCACTATCCGCTCTGATTCGATCCGTTTTCATCCCTAGCAGAGTGCAATGGCCTGGCAATCGGTGAAGAAATGTTTTTAAAAAAAAACTAAAAGTGCCTCCTCAGTCGGCACTCGACAAAGAAGCCGTCAAAGTTGACGGTTGAAGTTTTTTTGCCGAATGCTGACGTGGCACTTGACAAAGCTTTTACTGAGTGCCTGCTATTTGGCACTCGGCAAAAAAACCTTTACCGATAGATTCTTTGCTGAGTGCTCTTTGCCAAGTGCAGACATTCAGTAAAGTCTTTGTCGAGTGTAAGCACCCGGCAAAGAAACCGCATGCTGTAGTGCCGGCTCACGCACAACGGAATCCCTCTCTTATACTCACATGCGACTAGTACTGGTAGTATGCTGCATCACGTCTGTCGTACTCGTACATGGCCTGGTCACTCTGTATGGAGTCCGTTTTCTTGTGGTTACCAGAGAAAACTAGTACCCCATTTGCTTGGACTTCAACAATTCAAATGTTTCGATGCAGGGGGAGCATCGATCCTGCTAGCAGTGGAGGTGTGGCCACGCTTGCTCTCCCTTAACGCTCTTCATGAATCATGATGCCCTTGCTGCATCGCTGCCTTCTACTTGGTGTTGATCCGCCCGGCGAAGTATGGGTGGTCGGCGTGCACGGTCACCTGCGCCATGCATGGGGTGAGTCTTGCCGTTACCGATGACGATGCCACAGGTTCACCCTCTGGCCCGCGGCGGGGAGCTTGCGTTCGTGTGGAGGATGCGACTCGCGGCCACGGGGATGCATGTACTTGCATGCCGGTGTAGCTCTCGCCAGCGATGAAAAGAGGGTGCCATGAAGGACTGTAGCGCCGCGAGGAGGTGCTCAGCGATGGCGGGCTCGTCCCTTGGCATGGGACGTGGGCGCGCTGCAGCCGGAGCCGAGCGGGTTGTTGATGAAGATAACTCCGAAGCATGAAATTGGCAGTACCACAACATCGACCTGCCACCATGGCACAACCACATCAGATGTTGGGGCTGATGTGGCAGGTTTTTGACCTCTGGTGTACGGTGACAATACATCAAGGATCTAGATAGTCACGTTTTTAGTTCGATAACCTAGATGGGAATGTTCTAAAAGTTTGAGGACCTGCCGTGCATTTTACTCATTTTTATAGGTTATATTGGTTGCTCAGATGTCACATCAATGCTAAGGTATGGTTCTTGCCTATAAAGTGGTAATATCTCAAATCAATATGAGACAATGATTTGTTTTCCCATTTTATGAATTACTTAATATTTTTTTCTATAAAAAAGCATTTGCATAGTTCTTTGAAGAAAAATATATTTCTATAACTTTTTGATAGGGTATAATTTACTCACGGAACTATCAAGAAAATCTAACTTAGGTCTCGTATGGTTGATGTTTTGTCATATCAGCCAAAACCGTTTCCAAAATCGTTCACGAAGGATAACTGGGTAGTTTGGAAAATCAACGAGTCTTCAAAAAATCATTTTGTAATTGATAAGGATTAAGGACAAATCAGGCCTTGTTTTTAAGAAACAAATCAGGCCACGGGCAGGTCCGTCGCACGGGCCCATCACGCCTGCGCCGGCACGGCCCAGCGTAGGAGTTTCTAAAATCGCAGTTCGCAAGCCCTGAGATCTCAGCCACGTGCCGGTAAGGACGAAAACGGACGGAAACCATATCATAACAGGAAAACGAGTATCATAATTAAAAAAACGGATAGACAGAAATAAAATATTTTTATATTTTAGTGATTAAAGAGTACAAAAAATTAATTAAAAATAGTTATGAAACTAATTAAAACTGATAATTTTTTATGTTTTGAGATTTTCTAAAAATTGACACAAACAGTATCACAGTACGAAAACGGACGGACGGAAACGAGATTTTATCCGTCCGTTTTCAATCCTTGCCGGCCGTCGCCGTCCGCTTTTTCCGCATTTCTTCCCTCTTCCAGTCCTCCACCCACGCGTCCGGTCGCGCACGGCAAACCCAAACTCCAAAGCGCCCAGCGCGGATAGCCGTACTGCCTGCGCAAACCCCCTCATAAAAAACCCTCACCAACCCGCGATCCCCTCCGGATCCTCTCCTCTCTCTCCAGTCTCCAGGCGGCATCATCCACTGTACTACGTCTGCGCACGCTGCTGCTCCGGTGCTCCCCTCGGCGGGCGGGCGAGCGGAGAGATGCGGGGGCCGGGGTCGGTGAAGGCGGGGAGCCGGCCGCCGTGGCTGGGGTTAGGCGCGGCGGCGTGGGTGCAGGTGGCGGGCGGCGCCAGCTCCACGTTCGCGCTCTACTCGCACGAGCTCAAGGTCGCGCTGGGCGCCGACCAGAGCCGCCTCGCGCTGCTCGGGGTCGCCTGCGACGTCGGCGAGAACCTCGGCCTGCTCCCCGGGGTGCTCTGCAACCGCCTCCACCCGGCACTGCTCCTCCTCATCGGCGCCGCTGCCAGCCTGCTCGGCTACGGCACCGCCTGGCTCCTCGTCTCCGGCCTCGCGCCCGCGCTGCCTTACTGGCTGGTGAGCTGTCGCCACTCCCCACTATCGCTCTCCTTTTTTTTCTTTTTTTTTTGCTAGGAGAGTGGTTCTCGTCGATTTATTTACTGGCCGATTTTTGAGATCCAGTTTATGCGTCAGAACTGCGAGGTCGTCAAACGGAAGTTGAGTTATTACTCTGCTGATTGATGGGTGTGTAGGTTTTTCGTGGAAGGCATTGGTTTGTGCCAGATGGTCGGTCGCTTTTTTGACACTTTTGCGCTGCGCAAGTAAACATGATGATAGATAATATATATGGATTATTATGCTGATTCTGGGATTTATTCTCCATTATATTACCCTTAAAATGGTTAAACATCTTATGGTGTAAGCTTGAGGAGAAAAACGATGTCTCTTTCTGAGATTCCATCCATGACATGCCAAACATTAGCAAACAAATTTTGACGGCACTTGAGACAATAAAAATGCAGCAATTGGCTTAGTTTACCTGCAGTGTGCACGTATCTAGGACTTTTACACGCAGATCTCAATGGAGAGTCGGGTGTTCTAGAATTAACACCACTCATCTTTCCCCTTTGAGTGAGGCTGGCTTTTAGCTAGCTTCAGCTTGAGAGAAGCTTTTTCACCTTCTCTAAGCAGTGTATTTCTGTTCTGGGTTTATGGATATAGTGTAAATAAATTGACTAATGACCCTACTTACAGATATGGTTTGCGTTATGTCTTGCTACCAATGGTGGTGCATGGTTGGCGACTGCCGTTCTAGTGACCAACATGAGGAACTTCCCGCTCAGCAGAGGTTCTGTTGCTGGCATTCTGAAAGGGTACTCGGGTTTAAGTGCTGCTGTTTACACTGAAATATACACTGGAGTGCTCCGTGATTCACCCATCAACCTTTTGCTCTTTCTCACTCTGGGAATTCCTGCCGTGTGCCTTCTGGCAATGTACTTTGTTCAGCCTTGTGAACCCTCTCTGGTGGAGACTAATACAGAGCAAGTCCATTTCATGTTTGCACAAGTGGCCAGCGTTCTTCTTGGGGTTTATCTGGTTGGAGCTACGATATTGGATCACGTCGTGACTCTCAATGACATTATGAACTATTCTCTTCTTATCATTATGGCTCTTCTCATTTTTGCTCCCCTGGCAATTCCGTTGAAGATGACGTTGTTCCCGAAGAAAAAAAGACCATCAGATTCGCACTCTCCAACAACTGATAATGGTCACACAGAACCACTTTTGCCTTCTTCCTCCGAATCAAATCTTGGTAATATTGATGAAGATGATTCCTTTGACATTGATATTCTCTTAGCTGAGGGTGAAGGGGCTATAAAGCCTAAGAGAAGAAGACCAAGAAGGGGAGAAGATTTCAGGTTTCGTGAAGCAATACTGAAGGCTGATTTCTGGCTTCTCTTTGCAATATGCTTTGTTGGCATTGGATCTGGAATCACCGTTATTAATAACCTAGCACAAATAGGAACTGCTGCAGGTGCTGTCGACACAACCATCTCACTCTCTGTCTACAGTTTCTGCAATTTTTTTGGCCGGCTGGGAGGTGGTGTTGTTTCTGAGTACCTTGTCAGGTAACAGAATATCTTATATTTACTCATCTATTGACTCTTTGAAATAATAATTTTCATATGATGGGCCATTCTTGGCTTTAATAGTTCTCTCAGTTTCACATTGTTTTTCACCTAGTGGGCACTGACTACTTAAAGATATCTGGTTGCGAACCAATGTGTCTTTATAGCTCCAAACTGCCCAATTTTATTAGTAACCATGTTAACCCCACTTTCGAATCATTAGAAAAGTGCATTGCAGTCTCAAATTTTGAATTTCTGTCCCGAGGAGAAGTTTTGTAGCAGGCTAGCAACCCTATGGTTGTTTTATATTTTAGGGCGTTTCCTCTCATGTTAGTCAATAGCTTGGGTAAAAATTGTGAATAGAGAAAATGAGAGCCTGACAAACTAGTGGCGGGTCCATTTTCTGAAGACGAACAGTACGGAAAATCCCGAATCCCACGTGCAGAAGCATGTAGGGAACAGCTTTCTTGTTTGCGAGTGATAGACATGAGTTTGTTGAAATTCAAATTTGTTGCCACTTCATCCCAAGGTTAACCTACAATCTTCTTTTGCAGGTCGTGGACACTTCCACGAAGTGTTCTGATCATATGCACCCAAGTAGTGATGATAATTACATACTTGCTCTTTGCATTGGGTCAGCTTGCCACTCTTTACATCTGTGTCGCCCTACTCGGCATATGTTATGGTGCCCTGCTTTCCGTGGTAATCTCAACCTCATCAGAGCTCTTCGGGCTAAAGCAGTTTGGAAAGATATTCAACTTCATCGTATTGGCGAATCCAGTAGGCGCATACCTGTTTAACACCCTTGCAGGATATGTCTACGATCTCGAAGTGGAAAAGCAGCATGCCACAACATCAGGGTCGGACATTACATGCTATGGCCCTAACTGCTTCAGACTCACATTTTGTGTCCTGGCGGGCTCGGCTTGCTTGGGCACACTGCTGAGCACGGTTCTCACGGTGAGGGTCCGGCCAGTGTATCAGATGCTCTATGCAGGGGGGTCCTTCAGCCAGCCCAGGAACTCTGCACATTGACTACAAGCTGTAGTGTCTCTGCATCTACAATAAATCCAGTATGACGTCTGAATAGCTTCTCAAATGATCTATTGTCATTCATGAGAGTAGGCACCTTATTTTTATGCTCTCTGCTGTAATTTTGGGCCCTTTTTTGTCTAATATGAGGAGGGAGCCATGGTCTCGTGCAGCTACTTGTACCAGATGCTCGTGCTGTTGCTCCAGGTTAACCCGCTGAGGCCCGAATTTTAGGGGTATATAATTGAAACCCCCACTTATGTAGAACAATGATGATGATTGTATATGACACATGTTTATCGGACATTTTGGCAGATTTCATGGTATTGAGAAGAATTTACATCTTTTTTTCTCTCCTAAAATGTGGAAGAAACTGTATCTTACTAGGTCTCAATCATGTTTGTCTCCAAATTTTTGTTTACTCATGACCTTGAACTAGGAGGGCAGTGGTCGGCAGGATCTTGAAGGCCTGGGCAGACGGCAGACCAGGGCAGCATCAGCACTGAAATTTTTTGAACAGGTAGTGGTTGAGATCTGACCAGGGTTGGCCAGCTAAACTTCGGTGAAACCGACAGATCCACATCCGTGCATCCCGACGCCCGTGTCCCCAGTTTGAACCGTTGAGTGGAGCGGCGGGAGCCAGTTCAGATCTGGATTACCTCAGCTCGTTTTGGCGCCACCCTTTGATTTGTCTCGGTTGGGAACATGGTCCTCCTCCATCTATTCCATCCCAATGTCAGGGGCTCTACAGTCTACACTAACGACAGACGACTTCAAATACTATTTCACAGCAGGAACGAGAAAAGTTGCAGGTTTTTTTTTTCATCCTCTTTTACCATCGTCGTGAACTCTTGATCCGATCGCACAAGGAACGAGGATCCTACAACGTCCGTGGACGTGGATTGATTCCCGAGCTCGGAGTTTCAGAGAATGACACATGGGCATTATTTTCACAACTCATTTACACAGTTACAGTAACAGGCACTCAGACAGCAGGTAGCTAGCTAGTAGTGAGCACCACTGAGTAGTAGACTGGCTATCATGCACGCATCGTCTTGGCACCGCGAGCGCGTCTCGGCTAAGTGGGCTTGAGATCCTGGAACATGGACTCCCACCGCATCTCCTCGCCGCCGTCCACCATCACCGCCGCCTCGTCGTCTTCGTCGCAACTGCAGACGTCGTCGTCCCTGATCAGGAGGCAGGCGGCGGCTATGGACCCAGGCGGCGCGGGCAGCGCCCTGACCGCGCCGTTGCCCCTCCACTTGTCGGCGCAGCTGTTGGTGAGCAGCACGGGCTTGCTGATGCGCGCCGTCAGCATCGTCGGCACCGGCACCGGCAGCTTCCTGGCACGGATCGTCGCCGCCGCGGGCGAGGCGGCGATCTTGGTCGTCCAGCTGCTGCTGTGCGCGACCCTCCTCCCGCCGCCGCCGCCGCGGTGCCGCAGCAGGAGAGGCAGGCGCGGCGTGGCGAGGACGGCCGGCGGGACCGCGCGGCGGTCCCGGCCGCGGGAGACGGAGGCGCGGAGGCGGGCGAGCGCGGAGCGCGCGGACCGGTGCACGGCGGCGGCGAGCAGCCTGGTGGCGCGCCAGGGCAGGACGGTGATGGCGGCGGCGGCGGAGGAGGAGGATTCCTTCCTGGCGAGCTTGAGGATGTCGAGGCGGTGCTTGGCGACGGCGACGCCCATGCTGAGGAGGAACTCGTGGTCCAGGTGGCGCACGTCGGCGGCGCCGAGCTCGTTGCGCGCGAACACCAGCGCGTACTCCAACGCCACGTCCGGGTGCAGCCCCGCCCTGCACAGCCACGCGTACCAGTCCATCGCCGGCGCCGGAGCGGCAGCGGCAAGTGAGGCTCCCGGCTCCCGCGCGCGGTGGCAGCCGTGCAGTGGCCCGTGCCCCGTATCTGGACTGGTGTGTGTGTGTGCTGTGCAGCGGCAGGCGCGGCACTGGGCGTCACGTGAAGCCGGTTATAAAAACGGGCGAGAGCCCGAGAGAGGTTGTTGGCGTCTGTTGGGTGGATGACGATGATGGCAGCAGACTGGTGCGTGGTGCCGGTACACCGTGCACGGATCGGTGGGCCGCCCACCCACGGAAGAGGGGGTGCGTGCGTGCGACCGTTTCGTGGGATCAGGTGGCAGATTCGTGAGCAAACGAGCCGGATTCGTGGGAGTATCTTGAGACGCCGAGGCACGCCGCTGGTGCGCGGCACCGGCAACGACAGGCAGCTGGTTTCGTCCGCGACGACGGCGTATCATGTGCAAAAGCAGGCGGTGCAGCTCGGGCGGTGCAAGTGTGGATCGTTTGGTGGATCCAACCGAAAGCGAAACCGTCTCGGGCCTCCAGTGTCCAGGCCCAGCCTCGCGCCGCGAGGCGCCCCGCGCTTGCCAGACCACGAGGGTGCCGAAATTTAGGCCTTGGGCCGTACGAAAGAACAGCGCGCCGGCTGGTTTCGCGCTCGCCCGGCCCAACCAATCGAAGGCCCGGTCGGCGAGAGCCCACCACGACGAGGTGCGCTTCGGCATCGACGGGCCTCGGCTGAGCGCACCGGCTCCAGCTTCTTGTTACTGAACTCTGCCCTTCTGAGCCTCTGAGGTAGCCCCAGCCTGTTTGGATTGCGACTAAAATTTGCCTTGCTAAAGATTTGTCAAACCAAAGTTAGGTTAAAAAATTATCATGAATTTGGCAAGCCAAATGCGAGGAGTTGGTAAGATTTGATAGCAAACTAAATGAGAGCCATTCAAAAAAAAAAAACTAAACGAGAGCCAAAATCATGGCCTGTCAAATCCTTGGCATGGCAAATTTTGGAGCCCAACTAAGCAGGCCCATAACTGCAATTAAGTAGTGAAACCCTTTTCATTCCAGTTTCCAACACGCTATGAAACTCCTTTTTTGCACCAAGTTGAATTGATAAAGTTAAAAGAAGATTATAAAGCACATTATGCTATATTTGTTCCTCTATCTAGCAGCAACCTCTGTTGTTCCGGTGCATTAGTCACGGTTGTGTCTCTGACTGACGCAGCAGTAGAATAATTCCCCTTGTACACTCTTGCTGATATATTTCTTCAAACTATCGTATATGACGTGAGAAAACAAAAACAAAAAAGGTTTACAAATCAAAGTTTTACATGCTGCTGTATTTATTCAAGAATCAAAAGGTGATGCGATTGAACAAAACCATACAAAAATTTAAAACAAAAGTAACACAACTGCATCTCTTATTTTGTATGCTAGTATGCTCACGTTTCCTCTTTTGTCCTGTTCTTTGGTACTCTCTGTACTTCTGTTGTTGTGAGTGACTCGTCAGTCGTCACTCGTGTGGGAAAATAAACATAAACAAATGGAAGGAAAAACAGGAGACGGAAAGGATAAAAGTGCCTCAGAAAACTTGGCACAAGCAACCGTTGTCCATCCAACTCTATATATACAGTACATAGCAAAGCTGTGAACTGGAACAAAGCTGCAGAATCGATCAACTATAGCTTAGTAAGCGCATTCCACTCCAGAGACCACACAGGTGTTTTCCTCCTGGAAGCTAGTACGTAGTACGTTCCAGTAACTGCAGATCGCACTGCCACGGCTCGATGCAAACTAGGATCAGGTTTCGATCGCTCTCACCAGGTTTGACTCCATGCCACGAAAATGCTTAAGTTAGAAACCAACAACAAAATTGCGTGACGTCTGAGGTGTGCAGATAATGGGATGGGAGTATGGGACCTCAACTTTTAGAGTAACAGAGCTACCACATGGCATATATTCTTGCACAGGGACCATTTTCTGAGGAGCGAGCATAATAGGAAGCAAGCTTATATATCCGATCGATCAAGAGGCCCTACTACAATTCTAAACCGCGCTTGCTTGCGAAGAACGTGCTCCGTGCTGATCTTGATTGGGAAAATTTTGGGATCCACCGAAAAAAGAAAAGAAAACAAATATCGGTGGATCCCCATGCTTGAAGGAGAGGAGAGGGACATGACCCCATGCCAGCCAAGCCATTCACTGTCAAAGGATTGGCCATTATTAGGCGTTTCGAGCCCACAAGGAAAGCGAGGGCCGTCCATCCTTGCGTGTAGTGTAGGGTCCCTTCCCTTTTGGATGGGCAGGCAATTGGACGATGATCGATGAATGTAGGTTTCCGGAGGACCAGTGGATGCCTGGATGGAAATTGGAATGGTGGTGCACTGCTGCTGCAGTGCTGCGCATTGGGTTCCCCAGCTCAGCTCCTTGCAATTGGCTTTTCGTTTTCTTCTCGTAGTGTTATTTCCTATGCTGATTGCTCTGTTTGGATTTTTGGGACACTGGAATTCGCACTCCACTCTTCTCAAGGAGAATGGGAACAAATCAGTATTCTCACCAGTACCCACAGCCCAGCAAAGCGACGCCACCGGCGCCGGCGGCCGGACTGACGACTGGGAAAGAAAGAAACAAAGAAAGCAAGCAAGCACGGGACCGTGCCATGCCAGGCCGTGCCCGCGCCGTGCGAGGCAGACATGCAGCCTGCACTCTGTGTCTGCAGCAACAAGACGAGACGGCGGATGGATCCCCAGGAGTCGCGCCTTTTTATTACTACTGCACTCCTGCCGCCTGTCCTCACTCCTCACCGCCAGTACTTCTGGCAACAGTGTTCACCACCACGGTGGCTGGCCGCCAAAACCGAGTCGCGCCGATCCCTTCCCCAGTCAAAACCTGAGGCTGAGCTGTATCGCTCGCCGGTCAGGCGGTCACCGCCCGCGCGCTACTAACCGCTAACGGAAAAGAAAACCGAATCCGCCCGCGCGGCCGCCGGGCTTACCGCGTCACGCACCGTGCATGGACAGGACACGAGCCCAGCGAGCTCGGAATGGTGGTCGCGGTCACAGTCGCATCGCACGGTGGAGGTGCCCTGCGCTGCGCTGCGCCCCCCGCGGCCCCCCGCCGCCTGCCTGCCTCCATGCCTTTCTTGGCCGCTAGCATTTACAGTACGTACTATTTAGCCGAGGTGCGGGTGGGCGGCAGGCGGCAGGCGGCAGGGGTCCTCTCCTCTCCTCTCCCGCGTGCTCTCCTCTCCTCTCCTCTCCCGCGTGCTCTCCTCTCCTCTCCTAGACCCCCGCCCCGGCGACACTGCTCCGCTCCGCTCTCTAAAGGCATTGCCCCGGGGTCGCTCGCTCGGTCCGCGAGGTGGCATGGCCGCTGCGGGGACGCGGCTTCTCGGCGGCCTCTGGTTCCTGGCGGCGTTGCTGCTACGGCCGGTGGCCGGGCAGCCGGCGGCGGCGGTGGCCGCCGTCGATGCGCGGCGCGCCGTTGCGGCGACCGGGGAGGACTTCGTGTGCGCGACATTGGACTGGTGGCCGCCGGACAAGTGCGACTACGGCACCTGCGCCTGGGGCCGCGCCGGCCTGCTCAACCTGGTGAGTGAGAGTCAGTCATCACGACTGACAACAGCACGGCCGCGTAATTAAGAGGCCCTGTTCGTCCGTCGTGAGTGATCCGATCCAACGAGCTCAGCTGTGCTGGCTAGCTGACGCGCAGTTTTTCTGTCTGTCGTCTGTCTCTCGTTCTCGCGCAGGATCTCTCCAACAAGGTCCTGCTCAATGCCGTCAGAGGTAGGCGACGACACGAACACGGTGGCCGCGGCTGCTTCCTTCCGTTGAGGAGTTCTTCTCCTCTCCTCTCCAATCCCATCACATCTTTGCCAATGCCGAATGCTGTGGTGAATGGATGATTTTGTTTCAGCCTTCTCGCCGCCGCTGGTGCTCCGCCTGGGAGGCTCGCTGCAGGACAAGGTGGTGTACGGCACGGCGGACCTCGTGCGGCGGCGGCCGTGCGCGCCGTTCGCCAAGAACGCGTCGGAGATGCACGGCTTCACGCAGGGCTGCCTGCCCCTGCGCAGGTGGGACGATCTCAACGCCTTCTTCCAGAAATCAGGGTGAGCTTTCAGCAGCCACTGAACATCTCAGTCCTATTTGGGCTCTGATGAGCAAGAAATTTATCATCGGGCTGGCGCATGTTGCAGTGCCAAGATCGTGTTCGGGCTCAACGCGCTGAATGGCCGCGTTCCGTTGCCGGATGGATCCATGGGAGGGCCATGGGACTACACCAATGCAGCGTCACTGATTCGGTACACCGCGAACAAGGGCTACCGAATCCATGGATGGGAGCTTGGTATGTTGTTGTTCGAGGGGTGCAATTTTTTTTTTTTTTTTTATCATGCTAGTTGGTTGTTTCGAACGAAATGCAGTGTTTGGCGCTACTGTCTGGTCTCAAAGTGAGAGTTTTTAATGATGCATACTAACTTGTTCCTGAAAGGCTCCTTTCATCGTTTATTTATCTGTCTATATTTTCAGAGAAGGGCTAGAGTTTCGGTCCAAACATGTTTTAGTTTTTTTCTGTTTTTCTTCTGAAATTGTTGCTAAATATTGATGTTGACATGTGCCATGTCCAATCTTTAGGACAGTACCATGTGTGGTTAGGCTGCCTAATTCCAAACTCTGAATTATCCACAGCTTTTATACCTAATAAATAAATAACATTTTGGGCCTGCGATTTCGAAAATGATTCTTCGTCAAAAGATAAGAAGAGTCTGAGTCACTAGATACGATTTCAATCATGAATGCAGGAAATGAACTTAGTGGTACTGGAGTTGGGACTCGAGTCGGCGCGGACCAATATGCGGCTGATGTGATCGGCCTAAAAAAATTGGTCGACGACATATACCGAAGCAATCCATCAAAACCATTGGTGCTTGCTCCTGGAGGATTCTTTGACCCAACCTGGTTTACGCAACTTATTGCCAAAACCAAGCCAAACCTGCTGAATGTGATCACTCACCACATTTACAATTTAGGACCAGGTATGATCCCAGCTACTCGCGGATAATTTGGTTGATGCATACGGAGACTGACAAACAATGTGCTGAACTGAACATCGCAGGAAGGGACACGCATCTGATTGACAAGATCCTCAATCCATCAACCCTCGACGGAATGATAGGCACATTCAGAGACCTTCAGGGGCTACTGAAATCCGCAGGAACATCGACTGTCGCATGGGTTGGGGAAGCTGGAGGCGCTTACAACAGCGGCCGCCATCTTGTCACTGATGCATTTGTGTTCAGCTTCTGGTGAGCTAACAAGTTCTCCGGTGTCAGATTCTGGAGCTGTTCTTGGATATGTTTCTGAGTTCGTTTTGGTGAACTTTTTTTTCCTAGGTTTTTAGATCAGCTTGGGATGTCAGCAAAGTATGACACAAAGAGCTACTGCAGACAGAGTTTGATTGGTGGCAACTACGGCCTGCTTAATACCACAACATTCCAACCAAACCCTGATTATTACAGGTAAAAATACATACAATCCTTTGTCCTGAATGCATAGAACTACCCCAATTGCTAAAAAAGGATGATCTTACAGAACAAAAGGAAAGTTCCCATTTTGTGTCTACTTTAAATGACAGAATTCCTCCAACTTCCTCTGCAGTGCTTTACTGTGGCATCGCCTCATGGGAACCAAAGTTCTAGCAACAACATTCAGCGGCACGAACAAGGATCCGCGCATATGCGCACTGCGCAAGAGATTCAGTAAGCAATTCAGCACCCTTTTCATCAGCAACGTCACATCGACAACCCAAAAAAGAAAATTTACACTGTGTGCGTCCTCTTCGTCCAGCAAGGAATCACTCTACTGCTGATCAACCTCAGCGGCGGCAACACCACGACGCAGGTGTCGGTGAAGACCCAAGGGGCCGTGGCGGCGCACAAGCATGGCGCAAGGAAGCACGTCGGCGGCAGGAAGTTCCGGCACGTCCACGGCGGCCCCAGCTCCACCGGCGTCGACGAGGCGGCCGGCGCCGTGAGAGACGAGTACCATCTCACCCCCAAGGACGGCAACCTGAGGAGCCAGGTCATGCTGCTGAACGGCAGGGCGCTGGCCACCGACGCGGCGGGGAACATCCCGGCAATGGAGGCTGTCAAGGTGGACGCGGCACGGCCCATCGCCGTGGCGCCCTACTCCATCGTGTTCGCTCGCATTTCGCATTTCCATGCCCCGGCATGTAGTTAGAAGAGTGGTAGTTAGATGGGTTAGATTTCATAATGGGTTTTGGCGTGATTGGTGATGATGATGGACAGCTAAGCTTTCCATCTGGTAAGATGAAGTGAAGTGATTTCAATCAAAAAAAAAAAAAGCAGAGAGAGAGAGAGAGAGATGAAGTGAAGTGAGGTTACTACAAGGCATCTGTCGAAAGAAAAGGAATGCAATTCAAGGATGAGTTTGTTCTTTTTTGTTCTTGGAATTGTAAAAGGTTGAAGAAATTATGATCAAAGATGGGAAGGGGAAAAGCTCGTTCCCATTGTCTCCCAGTTCATGGTTGGAAACATCAGAGAAATAGATTCAAAGTGTAGTATTGGCGAAATTTTTCCGAGTTCAAGGAAAGTATCAACTTTTTAAAAGCAAAAATGGAAAGCATCTGAGAAATTTGCTTGGAACCAAAGAAATTCCAGAATATTGTGGTGCACTGAGAAAGAGGAGGATTTGATTTGAATTCAAGTTTCAGGTTCTTTTTTAATATAGATACTGCAGTCTTTCTAATGAACGTGTCGGCAACATCCATGACAGCATAAACAGTAATCGTATTCCATTATGACGCTGAGCATAACATAGTTCAAAGATTTCAACATCATCGCCATCAACTGGCAAATACGGCGCATGATTTAACACCAGTACAATGCAACAATCATGTATCATTGTTCAAAGATTTCAACATCATCGCCATCATCAAGGGACTGGGAAAATTTGCCAGACGTAGGACATCTGTTCTCTTCTACGTGGAGCTAGAGGGAGCAAGAGTAAGGCTAACAGTAACGCCTCCAGGAGGCCCAAAGAGAGAGTACGAATAGCAGCAGCAATCCTGAAATAATGAGACCAAAAAAACGGAAGTGCAGCTAGGCACCTAGCGCACAATACACAAGAACTGGCGATTTGGCAGGAGTTATTCGAGATGTCCACGGTCGGTCGATCGTATACTTCTGCCGTGCTTGGTGTGGCCCTTACAGGTACTTGAAGATCAGGCCACCCTGAGTGGCGAAGAAGGGGGCAAACACGAGGGACTCCACGGCCATGAGCTTGATGAGGATGTTGAGGGATGGGCCCGAGGTGTCCTTCAGGGGGTCACCAATGGTGTCACCGATCACAGCAGCCTTGTGGCAGTCAGATCCCTTGGGGCCGAGGGTCCTCGCGTGCTCGCTGGCACCAGCCTGAAACAAGTGGAAGGTGAAGTTGAGGACAAAGTTAGCACTGAACATAGATGAAGATACATGGTGTTCAATGAGGCTTTTTCAGAACATTCACCTCAATGTACTTCTTGGCATTGTCCCATGCACCACCGGTATTGGAAGCAGAGATGGCAATCTGTTGAAGGCAGAAATTCATAAACAATAGAACAAGCAAACACATTGAAGTGCACAAAGAGAGTGGAAGAAGGAAAAGCACGCACCTGCACTCCAGAAACCAGGGCACCAGCAAGAACGCCGGAGAGAGTCTCAACACCGAAGAGGGTTCCAACAATGAGGGGAGTGAGCATGACCAGAGCACCGGGGGGGATCATCTCCTTGATGGAAGCATCAGTGGAGATCTTCACACAGGTTGCATAGTCAGGCTTGCCTGTTCCCTCCATCAATCCAGGAATCTCGCTGAACTGCCTGCGGACCTCCTCCACCATCTTCAGGGCAGCGCTTCCAACACTCTTCATGGTCATTGCAGAGAACCAGTAGGGAAGCATAGCTCCAACAATCAAACCAATGAAAACCTTGGGGGAGAGGACATCAACAACCGTCACTCCAGCTCTGCTGACGAAGGCACCAAAAAGCGCCAGGGACACAAGAGCAGCAGAACCAATGGCAAAACCCTGCACAATGATAAAGATAAATTAGTTACCAGAGTACTATGATTGTTCTTTTGTTGCAGATCATCTACTACATACATAGGGATACAGATGAATTAAATTACCAGATGAGTACAATGGTTCCTTTGTTGCATATTATCTACTGCTACTTCATTCTCATATGTTAAAATATTAAGGAATACATAATCTACCAGTAGTGCCAATAATGACAGTGGCAAATGAACAAGTTGCGCCAACAACAAATGAATAAAACGCATTTTTACCTTTCCAATAGCAGCAGTTGTGTTGCCGGCGGCATCAAGAGCATCAGTTCTCTCGCGGATTCTGTGGCTCATTCCAGCCATCTCAGCAATGCCACCAGCATTGTCACTGATGGGACCATAAGCATCAATAGCAAGACCAGTTGCAATTGTGCTCAGCATACCAAGAGCGGCAACTGCGATGCCATACATTGCAGCAATGGAGAAACTCACATAGATGCTAACAGCAATAGCGAAAATCGGGATGATAACAGACTTGTATCCAAGAGCAAGACCAAAAATGACATTAGTGGCAGCACCAGTTCTGCAGGAATCCGCAACATCTTGCACAGGACTGCCACAGAATAAACATGTTCGGATTAAAACGCCATCACAAAGAAATGATAACAAGAAAACTTAGTAGAGACTGTTAGGCTTCGAACCTGTATGCGTTGCTAGTGTAGTATTCTGTGACAAAACCAATGATCAGACCAGCCCACAGACCAATTGCAACACAGAAGAACAAGCCCCTGCAAAGATATGGCAGCAGTTAAGACGGTACATTCCATTCAACCAGCTGGAAGGGTCACCTTCTGAGTACCCAAAAAAATACATACCAGTTGGAGACCACCTTCTGAGTACCGAAGTTGTAAATGGTGAACTTAGCTGGAAGGGCCAACCAGCTGATTACAGCAATACCAACAGTCATCAGGGCAGTGGAGATAATGAGCTGCTTCTTAAGTGCAGGCTCAATTTCTTTCACAGACTTGACTTCAAAGAAATCAGTAGCAAAAAGGGTGGTGATCAAGCAGACAATGATACCAACAGAGCTAACAAGGAGTGGGTAGCACATCCCAGTGAAGTCATGGTCCATTCCGAAAGATGAAATAGATGCAACGACAAGGGCAGCACAGGAAGACTCTGCATATGACCCAAAGAGATCAGATCCCATTCCAGCAATGTCACCAACATTGTCACCAACATTATCAGCAATCACCTGCAAGATAAGATTTAAAAGTTCAGGGAAGGAAATCCCATGTACTAATGATTGTATAGTTCCTAGAATTGTCCTAAAATGAACACTATATGTCAAGAAAACTTACAGCTGGGTTCCTAGGATCATCCTCAGGAATGTTCCTCTCGACCTTTCCAACAAGATCGGCACCAACATCAGCAGCCTTTGTGTAGATACCTCCACCAACTCTTCCGAAGAGAGCCATTGACGACCCACCAAGGCCATAGCCAGTGATAGACTCAAAAAGACCCTCCCAGTCATCACCGTAATACAACTTGAATACATTAATGGTGATGTACAGAACCACAAGCCCACTTGATGCAAGCAGGAAACCCATAACAGCACCAGAGCGGAAAGCAGTGATAAAAGCCTTGCCAACACCCTTCCTAGCTTCCAGGGTAGTTCTGGCATTTGCATATGTGGCAATCTTCATGCCAAGGAAACCAGATACCAGAGAGGTGATGGCTCCAAGCAAGAAGGACACAGTGCTAAAGAGTGCAGTGAACAGTGCAGGCTTGCAATACTTGCCCTTGCTATAGGTGCAGGGCTGGCTCTTCGTGCTGAAATCCCTCCACCGAACCAAGGAAGAGGAAGATCACAACAGCAAAGATAGCCATGAAGATACTAACATATTGGTACTCGGTGAAAAGAAACGATGTTGCTCCTGTCCATAAAAGAAAAGACATTTTTAGATATCAATCATATGGTTAGGGTCGCTACACAAGATTATATTGTGCTGCGAATGCAAAGTATGTATATAATACAATGGCACACTAGTCAATTCAGAAAGAATACCAAAACTACTGGTCCAGTTTTATCTTTCCAGTATCAGCAAATAAATAACGAATGATTAATACAGACTGACACATCCAACATCCATTTGTCAACCACACAGGGAAGTAACAAACTCATGGGGCCAACCAGATAACTCCAAAAATGCATAACTTCCTATGTCGCCATCTCAATCATAGAAAATAGCACATCAAGTCAAAGATTGGTGACCCGCTTAAAACAAAACCCCACATATGGGACATGTATCTAATGAGCACTAGGCCATCCATGCTGATCTAAATGAGAAGATCGGAGGTCAGTGAACAAACGACACGTGGGTGAAAGAAGGCAGAGAATGCCCACACAGGAACTTCCAGGTCCAGATCTACCTAGCACTAGAGACATTGGTGCCCATGTATTAATTAATTAATGGTAGCTTAGGTCAGTCAAATGGTGCTCTGCCTAACTTGTTACGTGTGTACATAAACAGTTTGTGACAGATCCGTCACGCAACTTCCATTAGCAAGTTTTGATCTACTCCAACCAGGTGAGGTCAGAGACCATGTCAGCTGAAAGCTACATCTTTACTGCAGCACCGACACATGGCAAGAACACCGCTAGGCATTAAAAGAACACTTCAAGAAAGCCTAGATCCACCAGGCAGCCACTACAAGCATCCAAAGCCAAAACCCAGATTCACACGTCCAAGGGGCAAAGAAAGAAGGAATTATTTGCCAGCCCCACTTGGGACCCGTGAACCGAAAACTAGCAAAACAACAGTAACACACCACATGAGCCCCCACTTGAAAAAAATCCACATTTGGGACAGGTGCCAGTAGTGACCAAAATTATCATAAAAAAAGTACATAGTTTGGACTGGGGAAGGGGGAAGGGGTACAGCAATTTGCAGCCCCCACATAGGTACCAACAACACACCCCACATTAGATATTTGTCTTCCATTCCGTAAAAATAAAAAACATGCAGTCTGAAACTTGTTTCAGTCCAAAGAAAATCATAATTTCGTGATGTCTAGCCAGTTGTAAGGTATGTCCACCGAAGAGGGTAAAAATAGAATGGCATTTGAGCTCACCCAGGCACCTAGCCTAATATTAGGAAACTTCGCCGCCAGATCACCGTGAAATCCACTAAATTAAACCAACGCGTGACAAAATTCCGGACCTTTTACCCCCCGCAAAGATCTCTCACTTTTTGTAGAAACGTGTGTGCATATCCTATCCTATAGGAGTAGTATATACTAGTAGTACTAATAATAAACAAATACTAAAAACGTAATCCTCGGTTGGCAAAACGCGCGTGAGCGGCGCCAAATGCGCGGATCTAAGAAGCGGACCTAGCGGCAGCACGAGCCCCAGATCTGAGGAACCCCGGGGCCTCACCTTCGGAGATGGCGGTCTGGATCTCGGCGCACTTGACGACGACGTTGTGGTCGTTGAGCCCCTCCTCCTCCTCGATGAGGGAGTCGCCGTAGCCGTTCTTGCCTCCGGCGCCGGCGCCGGCGCCGGCGGCGGCCGCGGCCGGGGAGAGCTTCACCTTGGACACGAGCACCCACTGCACGACGGCGAAGGCGATGCCGATGACGGCGGCGACGGGGATGAACACCTCGGTGGCGAGCGCCGAGAGGATCGCCATGGCGGCGGCGGCGAACCAACAAACAAACCCTAACGCACGGGGGAGCGGCGGCGGGGTGGGGGAGAGAGGCGACGCGTCAGGCTCTGCACGCTCTCTCCCCTGTGCTCGGGGCGCGCGTCTTATATAGCGGGGAAGGAAGGTGCGTGTGGAGCGAGGGGGAGGGAGTGTGGAAGTGGAATGGATGGATGGAGGTGGGTAGGAGAGAGAAGAAGGGAAAGAGGGGGCGGGACGTGAATGAGAGAAACTTGGAAGGGGGTATGTGTAAAAGTGGCAGGCCTGTACTGTGTTTATGGCTTTGCTGGTGTGGTGGGCTGGATTTTTTTTGCGCTTTTGCTGGCCCGGGATGGCAGGTGGGCCCAGATGATAAATATCTTTATCTTTTCTTTTGTTTGTTTGATGATATATATAGGCAGGAAAAAGATCTGGATCAGGGGTAAGGGAGTGAGCTTGCACTGACGTGTCATTTGCTTTCAGCATTGGACAAGCCAATGGTCTTGGATACTGGAATGTCAGTAATGTGATTACTAAAGTCTCCTTTAGGTATGAACTGCTATGAGCCTATGAGAGTAACAAATTAGCAAGCCGTAGTGAGGAAGTGGTGGAGGGTAACTAAGGGGCATGGGGCGAGCCTAGGGATGAAAATGGTACGGATATTTATTCGACCGTCCGTTCGACCGAATCCGTTTAGAGGCATTCAGATCTCTCCGTATCCGAGTCCGGACATTCAATATCCGATCCGTATCCGTATCCGAATACTCAAATCGTATATTTATGATGTCGACATCCAATCATATCCTATCCGGCATGACTGACACTATCCGTATTCGAATCCGAATCCGACCAGAAATATGAAAACAAATGTGATATCGGTGATATCCGTTCGTATCCGATCCGTTTTCATGCCTAGGCGAGCCCATCTTAATTTTCTTTTAAAATGAGCAAGACACCAGACAATATCAATTTCCCATGTTATTAATAATAAAAGCAGGAGAAATATCCATACACATTAAATAGGGTGTCACATCAGCTTTTTATATGAAACCAGGAGGAATGAGAAGGGAAATGTTTCATCCCCATGAAACTTATCCGCACTATTTTCCAAAACATTAGAAACGCTGTAAAACCTGCATTGAGGGCTTTATTTTGTTTCATGGGGATAGATAAGAGAGATGATATGGACACATGGCACTCATAAATAATAAAATAAGCGAAGAAACCGTGCCATGAAACTTTGCACTGTGAGAGAGACTCATTCATACCATAGTTTCACCTATTGGAAACTGAGAGATGAAACTCCCCATTGAGACTGGCCTAAGGCCTCATTTGGAATGTAGGAAAGTAAAGAAAACAAATGATTTAAATTCCTATGGGTTGGATTCCTCTAGCAGCATTTTATCTGTAGAAATTGCTCATATATACGAATTGTAAGGAAAACTTTCCTTTTCCCCTCGTTCTATAGGCAAACTATAGGAACAAAAAAAAACAATCCACCTAGATCTCATGGAAAAATTCCTATGCACAAGGAACAAGACAAACAATGGACTTATGGGAGCAACCGGTGTCTAATCAAGAGAGTGGAAGGTTGATTAAGAAAGCAAGTACTATCTACTCCTAAATTTCCTTTTTAATATTTGTATTTCTCCTTTGCCTGTCCAAACATCTGGTTATGAAAAAAGAACATATGTTTTTTAGTCCTCTATTTCGCACTAACATTCCTATACTATTCATACATTTTGTTTTCTCTTTATGTGCTTTATCATTCATGCATTTCAATAGAAGAGGCCTAAATTAGGGGAAGAAGATAACAACAGAACAAACTAGTTAAAAAACACATCAACCATAGCTAAAAACCCACTTGGACAACCGTTGCCAAGCCACCTTAATTGTTTGTTACTGTGGGAGGGCATCAAATTTTTTTATATAAATCACGTCAATTTTTAATATAGCCATATGTGAGTATTTTGTCTTCCGTATACATATATAGCAATGCAGTGGAGATTAATTGCATAGTTGGACTAAAAGGGGTCTTCTTGACTGCATTTAAGTGCACCTCAGTGTTCGAACGACAAGCCGCAGTGTGGATTCCCTTGACTGCATTAACCACACAACCACAAGATAAGGGCATGTATAGCCCACAGACAAGGGGTCGTCTGTAATCATCTCGAATTTATCATACAGACAGGTAAAAAGACAGGTCGTACAATAGAGTGTCTGTTTCCTGTCTGTAAGCTGTTTAATGCTATGTATAAGGGTCCTGTTTAGATCCACTGCAAATTGCAATTGCAACTAGTCACATCAACATTGCGGCACATACATGGAGCATTAAATGTAGACCAAATGTTTGTATGTTTGTACTTTTTGCATGTACATCACGAGACGAATCTTTTAAGCTTATTTAGACCATGATTGGACAAAAGTTATCAAATACAAACGAACGTGCTACAGTGCAGAATTGCAACTACAACTGAGATCTAAACACACCCAAGGCCAGGATCAATCATGAATACTACTTTGTATATAATTGTGTTGCTATCTGATACAAAATAAATCAAGCTTCAATAAGATCAACATAATTACACTATTTTTTAAAAAACGTGTAGCGAGAAGCTTGCTCTATATTTAGAGTTGGCATACGTCAATTAGTACTTACCATCTGAACATGCTATTACTGAAGCCTTTCGTCCTCCCCATCGTTCCTTGAGGCCAGGTCGACGGTGACGGCGTGGAACAGGGGACCATGAGCTAGAACTGTAGGGTGAGGCGGAAGAAGGAAAACAGCGCGGGCCACATCGGGATCTCGCGCCCTGACTTACCGACGACGTGCCCCGTACATCGGGTCTCTCGGCAGACGACGGGACCTGGGAGCACGCGCCGGGATGGTCGCCTCGCGAGACGACGGCTCCTCATTCAATCCAGGACGGTGGGGTGGTTTTTTTAAAATATACCGTTTGCGGACGATGGATGAAGACGCGCTGTACTTGCCCTAAGTACTCATCCCTTTATATCTGTTGCTACGGGTAACATGTACGGTAAATTTTTTCAATTTTAACTAGATTTTTCTAAAAATATTAGCAATATTTATATATTTAAATAAATTTATTAGAAAAATAATTCACCGATCTATCTAACGATATTATTAGTTATGTATAAAAATTTTAATATTTTTTTATATATATTTGGTCAAATTTAAGTGATTTCTTGGGAAGTAGAAGAAGAATTGATAAAAAGGACAGAGGAAGCCGTGTGTTAGTACTGTCAAACGATGGTGCGATGAAGGCCTTGCAATAATTAACACGTCGTTGCTGATTGATGGACAGGAGACAGCTGCTCTCAACCTTTTCACCATTTTAATTTGCACCTACTCATGCAAATTATTTCCACGCTTGTCTTAAAAGTGCAAATTATTACTGTAATCAGTTTTTTGCGCTTTTACCTATAGTCTATATCTCATTCTCATGCCACTTCAATTAATATGTGTCTGGTACGATATACTCCCTCCGTGTAGAAAAATTGAAGTCGTTTTGAATAAGATTTTGGTTAAACATTAGGAATATAAATTATGAATAAATTTTAAATTATTGGGTTTGGAAATATGAAAACTATATAAATACAGAGGGAGTATAAACTAGCGGTGTCTCATGCTAAACTCCAAACTTATTTGGAAACATACAAAAAAAAACTCTAAATTCAATAAGTTGTAAAAGAAATGCAAGGTATATGTATCATAATTCTGAGAATATATCTCGAGTCAATTCACTACTACTATCCATTTCCCCTCCTCAAGCCATGGAGCTATCTCAACAGCACTTTTTTGGGGAGTTATGGTGTGCACGTCCACCGACCGATGAGTGGTTAGTTTAAGAAGACCTTTCACCTATAGCTGGGCCGTTCGGTACACTCTCTAATGCTTGATGGGGATCTGCGTCCTACTGCTACCTCACTGATGGTGCTTTATTTATAATTTAGTGGTTGTTGCAGATAATAAACCACACATGGCCTTTTGCATTGTATAAATTGCGTACCAAGTTACATTTCAGAAGTTGGCTGCTCCTCTTCTTGAATTTGAATCCCCTTGCAGCATGGGCACTCTCCTAAGTCCTAAGTTGAGTTCACTGCCTCACTGGTAGCATTGTTCACAAGAACCTTTCATTGACCTCACCGTACTTTTGTTTATAATATACTTCATATGGGTGTGGACGTAGTGTGGTGTTGCTCGTGAGATGTCTGGACAACTTGAGTAGCTGTTACGTCAATTTTAAGGTTTCTCAACAGATCCTACCTCTTTGCACTTAAATGGCGATCATGCATGTGAAATTTCCAGTGTGCTGCATTAATGGTGGCTTATTGCATTGGTGACCATGATGCAATAGGATGGTACCTGACGCAATAGCGGGTCCTTTTTGTACACACTGGTCCAAATAGAAATACGTTATTACTGAAAATATATATTGTTTCGTTCATTTTTAATAGAGCTCTATAGTATTGTTTACAAGAATATATACTAGAATGCAATCAAACAATTGCTATTGATTCGTAATTTTTTGTTTCTTATATATTTAATTTTTTCATGACTTATGTAGAGTTAGAAACCGAATCAATTAAACTATCTACATGAAACCCAATCCATCTTTCTTTTCTAAAAATCATTGTCATTATAGATGTACAAAAGCTCTGCGGCTTCATAACCCATAGTTTTTGTCTGGCCTCAGCATGGCATGACCCAATGATAGGCCTACTCGGGCTAGCCTGACCTGATGTGTAGGGTCGTACTGGAGCCGCTCCTAAGGCACGTCAGGTGGCGCGACCTGACTCGTTCAATAATCTTCCGCCTGATGTTTTGTCCCAAGGCAGTCCCAATACAATATGTCCCATGTATATGTCTTTATTCGAATCCTGTTATTTCCAATCCAACAACCCTAGACACATTTCGTCGATTTGTCAGATGCTACTCACCCTGCCACCCAATCGGCTGTCGCTTCCTACATTGCCTCCTCCTCTCACCACCGACCCCCCCCCCCCATCTTTGCCTTGCCTTGTCAAGTGTAAGCTCCTCCCTAAGGTTTGGCCTACTACTCATATCCTTCCTCGCAATTCGCCTTGCGCAGCCCCCACCCCCTGCCAGTCGCTAGCTCCTCTCCCACCACCCTGCCTCGCCTAGACATCGTGCCTGGCCCTACCTCATCGTGTACCCTCCTCCCTTCTCCTGCTAGCATAGCAACCTTAGGTTGGCACGATCTGCTTTGCATACCGTACTTGTCGGACCAGCCCTGCCTGCAAATCAACCCATTGTGTGATGCATGGACCGATGGTCAAGCACGAATCCCTTCTTGGCACGACCTGCTGGCCTGATGTGTCATGCAAGGTCCTCCCTCATCAATTCGTTTATAATGGGGTTATGTTGGGGGTAGTGCCGAGCAGCCCGTTTGGCCATCTATAGTTGTCATGCCATTAAAGTTTCTTATTTAAGAAAATTATTCATATACTCCTTTAGTCCAAATAAACCAACCCCAAGAAACACTCCAAGTCATATCTTTACTATGACCAACTTTATGGTGAATAAAAATAATATTTATAATATCATATAGATAGATTTCAAATATACATTGCATAGTGTATTTAGATGTCATAAATATTTGTTACTTCTGATCAAGTTCAAAATATATAGTTTAACTTAGAACAATTTTACAAATTTGATTTATTTTATATTTGACCTTTCCCAGGATATAAGAGGAAGGTCGGCCCCCCTGTGGGTGTTCGGATTCCTTCTTCCCACATTTGCTACGAGGATGCAGCCAGAGCTCGATCGAGAGAAAACTGTGGGGAGCATCAGAGTGCCCCTCCCCCGGGCAACCCCAAAAAGAGAGAGGATTGTGTTTCCTTACTAACTGGGGAAGAACTGATTTGGATGTTCTTATTACAAAGAACTACTCACTCCAAGATACATCGTTGTGTCTTTCCTGTTTTCTTGAGTGCTCGAACCACCGGAGACCCATACTCTTGACATCTGATGAACAACGATGCTTGCGGCGACCAACCCAAGACATTTGAAATCTCAAAATTTGAGTGGGGGCACGTGCCCCAACTTATGGTGCACTATGTCCACCTCTATCCATCTAGTTTCGTATCTCTAACATCTAACATAGCATGGGGTCCATTAAAGCTCCAATCTACTCCATCCGTCCCTAAAAAAAGTGTCATTTTCGCTTTCCGAAAAATAACATTGACTAAATATATATTAAAATTTATTAGTTTTTATGGTACATAATTAGTATCATTAGAAATATTTTTTAATGTAGTTTTTTTAATAATTTTATTTGGAGATATCAATGTTGTACATATTTTCTACAAATCGAGTCAAAATCCCTATTTGGATCCAGGGGCTAGAGCTAGTTTGAACTAGTTTGAACTCAACTAGCCCAAAAGTATCAAATAGGAGGGCTAGAGTGGGTTATTTGTAACTAGCCCCTGTAGGGTCGAGATGGCAGACTAGAGGGGGTGAATAGTTCTTTTTAACAACTAATCGCAGCAGAATAAAACCTATTCGGTTCTAGCAATGATTCACCCCTCTAACTATAACTCTAACCACCTTGTCAAAGATCCTAGCAAGAAACAAAGGTGCAAGCCTACCTTAAGCTTCCCTAAACCGTTCTAGCGTAAGGTCACACAAACCTAAGCAATAGTACTTAAAGTACCGGGGAAACTCCTACCAACTTGCAAGCAAAAGTGCACTAAGCACCTAAACTCACTACGTGCTCAATGACAAGGATACACAATCCTAATCAAGGAGCGTAACTTGATTAGCTACACAAGCCAATCAAGAACAATACTTCTAAGCTGCACAAACTAAGAAGGTGAGTGGCAAGCTACACAAGCTAACCGGTCTCACAAGAGCAACTACAACTACACAAGTAAAGTAATGCACAAAGTAAAAGACTTGTGTAGAAGGGAGCAAACCACCGCGAAGGATGGGAAGATGTTGACGCGGTGATTTATTTCCCGGAGGTTCGCTTGTCGCCACAAGCTACGTCCTCCATTGAGACAAGCTCCAAAGTTGCCGTCGGTCCTCTTGCTAGTGGTAACCCGCAAGTCACACTCTCACACGTGGAGTGCTTACCACAAGCTCTAGCACTTGACTCGGCCGGACCACTTGCCGCTCTTCACGTCTCGTTCTACTAGCGATGCTCTTCGCGATCTCTCGCGGGGTGAGCTCCAACCCCTCACAATCTTGCTCCGAAGCCAAGTACAATCTCCTTGCTTGCTTCCCAGAGCCTTTTGCCACCAAACCGTCTAGGAAGTGGCGACCTCCAAGAGTAACAAGCACCACTGGCTTGCAACTCGATCACCTAGTGCCACTTGAAGCAATCTCACAATGCAATGCACTAGCGATCGATCACTCACTTCTCGAATGCGAATTCTATGAGCACAAGTGAGTTGGAGAGCACTAAGCCATGCACTAGTAAGGGAAACACATTCCTAAGGTGCAAGACAACTGCCCATGGCCGGCTCTCACTCTAATTTATAGCCCCCAAAGAAATAGAGTCGTTACCCCTTCATTTGGCACTCTGCGTATGCACAGGACGCGCAGTTAGTTCACACCGGACGCGTCCCGTGGTTATCCGATGCTCAAAATGCCAACCAAACTAGCCGTTGTGCACCACCCAAGAGTTCCAGGGTCGCACCGGATGCGTCCGGTGCACACCCACCGCCCGGTGCTCTTTTGCAGCCCAAACAGCACAATATGCACCGGACGCTGCTACAGTAACAGCAGCGCGTCCGGTGCTCTTTTTCCCGCGTCCGGTGCAACGTCCTGTGCAGACCTCCGCTCACAAAAACGGCGATATCTCTTAACTCCGAACTCTGATTTCGATGATCTTAGACATTTTGGAAAGCTTATTCAGAGGGCTACAGAACCCATATGATTGCTTGATCCAAAACTCAAAGGATAAAAGCAGTTTATCCATCGAAGATCTAACCAAGCTTCCCGCGAGTTCGAAACTTCAACCCTTTTGCAAATGTGCCAACTCCAAAGTGTTCCACAACCTTGTGCATGTGAGTTAGCATTTTCACAAACATTTTCCAAAGGGTTTTCACTCTTTCTTGCCATGCCACTCGATCCTAGCAATGCAAAGTTAGATCACGCCAAGTGGCACTAGATGACCGATATGCAAACAAGTTTACCCCTCTTGATAGTACGGCCATGTTTACACCAAAATCTGGACTGAGAATAGATAGCCGATGCCAGGAGCGGATAGCCGATGCCGGAAGTGGATAGCCAATTTTCGGAGCAAAGTCTATTAGACGAAGAGCTGAGAACAGCCGATTGGGTCCCAGATCGAATGTTGGGCCGAAGCGAAGACGGCGCGATTAGAGACATAGTCGATTGATGACGTCAGCATGGGTTTTGGCGCCGGGAAGCGATCACGTTAAGAGTCCATTTTTGAAGGGGAAGATTGGACTTCAAGTTACCTTTAAAGTAGGAAAGTTTGTTAGTTTCCATATCTTGAGTTGTAATTCAATTAGGACTCTATCTTTTCAGCCCAGGGTATAAATATAAACCTCTGGCCATTGTAATACGTACGTACACATCAATACAACACACATTTCGGCTCCGGCCAAAGCCCTTAAGAGTAGGAGTAAAGTAGATCTCGGCGAGTTCTTTGATCGGGCTGAGTGTCATCCGGTGGACGCAAGCTTGCTTGTAAGTGCCGTCATGTCTCGCTAAGTTTTGTTTCTTTAATGTCATCCGGTGGACATGGGAGCATGGTAGATCGGGGTTGATTCTTGTTTGATATAAATTTAGCGTCATCCGGTGGACGTGGGTTTAAGTCAAATAAGGGTTAGTTATCGATTCGTATTTATCTTCTTGTTTAATCTATGTTTAGCGTCATCCGATGGACGAGAGCTTAGATTAATCTGGTTAATACACATGAATTAGTTATCGGCTCTAGCTAAATTGGCACCTTAGCTAGATTCATCAAGTTACCGATGATGTTTTGAGTTTATTTGTTTAATTATATTCAGCATTCACCAAATTTGCCCAATCTTGATCTTGTTATGTCGGCTTCATATATTATAGATCTATTCGTTCAATGAATGACAATTGTTATGCGTTTATGCATTAATAAATAGAGTATGTTTACATTAGCCGGTAGATATAGATCTTGATTGTGTTCAAGTTGCACTCGAGCAATAGGATAAACATTGCTTAGACTCAATAATCAATAGATTCAAGTCATATTCTACATCATGGCTGTCTCGATCCGTTCGATCCCACTGGTGTGAATGATGAACTGAATGTATCGATTTGAAGGTCAAAGCATTGTCTATTCTATAGGCTCGTTTGTCACTTGTATTTGCCGAATCGGCTAGACAGCCAATTTCTCTCTGTTTCACGTCCAGATGTCTCCACTTCCGACATGTATGCATCGATTATGTTGTAATCTGTAATATACAACTTGTAACCTCTATTGATGCATGCGAATCGATTGCACAATATTTTAATGCCTATTCTATGATAGAATCGGTTCATGCAAATTGGATATCGACTCTTTAGTCGATAGCCTAAAAATAGGGCTCATAAAGCCGTATATTTGGAACTGTCTGGACACACCAGCAAGCTCCACCTTGTGTTACTAATTATTATCTTTTTCTTGTCAATTGCAGGTCAAATTGACTGGTACGCTTGAGAGTCATTGATGCTCTCGGACCGGGATTGAAGCTAGCTGGATCTGAGAAGCTTCAATGCTCTTGAGATCATTTCCGGCTTTGCTAGTGTGTTGAGTGCGAGGAGCCACTTTTTGTGCCAACACACTTTTTAGCACAGAGCGCCTCGGGCTACAGATCAATGCAGGAAATCCTTAATACTGAGCAATCGGCTGATGACTGGCGGGTCGAGATAGTAAGTTATCTTGCAAATACTTCATAAAGAGTCAGTAGAAAGTTGAGGTACAAGGCTATCAAATATGTGCTGCTGGATGAGCGGTTGTATTATAAGACTGTTGAAGGGGTGCTATTGAAATGCCTTGGCACAGAAGAATCGACAAAGCTCTTCAGTGAAGTTCATGAAGGAGTTTGTGGTGCTCACCAATCGGCTCACAAGATGAAGTGGATCATTAGAAGGACTTGTTATTATTGACCAATCATGCTCGACGATTGTTTCAAGTACTACAAGGGTTGTCAAGAATGCCAAAGATTCGGGAATGTACAGAAGTCTCCGGCTTCGGCTATGAATCCTATCATCAAGCCATGGCCATTCAGAGGATGGGGAATCGATCTGATCAGCCAAATCTATCCACCATTGAGTAAATGTCACAAATGGATATTGGTTGCAACTGACTACTTCATTAAGTGGGTAGAAGCTGTACCTTTGAAGAATGCTACGTTTGGGATATAATTGAGTTTATAAAGGAGCATATCATCTACAGATTTGGCATATCCGCAGACCATCACAACTGACCAAGGGACGTGTTCACTCCAGATGAGTTTTTGACCTTCGCTGACGACATGGGCATAAAAATTTATAATTCTTTGCCTTATTATGCCCAAGCCAATGGTCAGGCTGAAGCTTCAAATCAGATTTTGATCAAGGTCATCAAGAAGAAGATTGAGCAGACTCCCAGGAAGTGGTTTTTGACTTTGAGTGAGGCGTTGTGGGCATACCGCATGACTCAACATGGATCGACTAAAGCTACACCATATGAGCTAGTCTACGGGCATGCTGTTGTCCTGCCTTGGGAAATTCAGTCGGAAACATAGTGCGTCACGCTGCAGAACAAGCGTACAGCCGGTGAATATAAAGATATCATGATGGACAGTCTTGAAGATTTGCACTGTTATCAGTTTAAGGCTTTGAAGTGCATTGAAACGAACAAGATGCGGGTGGCTAAGTACTACGATACCAAAATGAGAGGCAAGAGCTTTGTCGAATCGGAATTGGTATGGAAAGTTATCCTTCCTATCGGTACTAAAGACAGCCGATTCCGCAAATGGTCGCTAAATTGGGAAGGCCCGTATCGAGTTGTGGAATGTGCGCCCGGCAATGCCTATATCCTTGAAGATTTGGAAGGAAGAAGATTTGCTAGGGCAATCAATGGAAAGTATCTGAAGAAGTATTTTCCTATCATCCCAGTTGGGGGTTAATAGCCGATTCGTTTGGATCTGGCTTTGATAGCCGATTCTGAGCAGAAGATCGACTTCAGGATAAAAAACTGTGTAATAGCCGATTTCGTTTCGACAAATCGCCTCTAGCACAAAAATAGAACACCCACGATGGAATGTAACAGCCAATGTGATAAGCATCGCCTTTAGAGGAAAATATATAAAAAAGTTGAAGATCAACAAAAGTTTGGATTGCCAATAGAGTCTTGATTACTCATTGTATTTACATAACATCCTAATACAGTTTAATTTTCTCTACTGGTGGCTCCGCTAATGACGTCCTCGGCATCGGTGACGACGGCGACTACTTCGGCGTGGGGGAAGAAGGCCTCTAACTGAGCGCTGGCCTCTCCCATGTCTTGCCCCTCCGGGAATCCCGGCTCGATGGCCTCGAGGGCTATGCCGGAGCGGAGTCGCGTGGCTGCAAGGGCCTCGGTGGCGCCATGACGAACGCCGGACATGGCCACCTGACGAACCCGGTGGTGAATCTCCGGGAGCCTCTGCGCCAGCGTCTCGCCACGGGCGTTGACAACGTTGGCGGCGCCCTCGGCGGCGACGCGTAGGTCGTGCAGCTACGCAGTCAAAGCTGCAAGGAGCTAAAGATGAACATCGGGATCCCCATCAACGTGATTCCAAGATGATTCTAAGGAGCTCACCTGCCACCGCGGCGTCCGACTCGGTGAGATGGGTTTGCATGGCGACCACCTCGGCCTCGGCAGCTTCGAGCGCGGCTGCTTGGGCCTCGTTGACGCCTTGCAGCCGGCCGTTCTCTTTCGTAGCCTCTGAATAGCGGTTATGGTACTCCACCATCTGGTGGTGGTAAGCGTCGGCCGTCGGCGGTGGTGTAGGAGCTGGCCGAGCCCGAGGAAGACCCCGAGCTAGGATCCCCTCCCGGGAGGCGGCGCTAGAAGCCGGACCCTGTTGAGGGATCGACTGAGGCGTGGTGCGGACGGGAAGCCTCACCTATCGGCGCACATGAAGGCAGGTGGCGGGGCCGCTGCTCGCTAAAAGAATGGCGGAAGAAAAGGTGTGTCAGATTTCAAAGCTAGGATCTAGCACTATGAGTGAGGATCGGCTTACCTGCTGTAGATGGCCAGCTACTGATTTGTCACCCAACGCGTCGGGATGTGAGATGGGCCCGTGGTTTCACCTACTGCAGGGGTGGCTCCAGCAGCCGCAGGAGCAGCCTAAGAAGATCCAGCGGCATTTCCAGAGCCACCAACGCCGGTGGTTGAACAGTGGCGATCAGATTGGGATCAGATACATCAAGAAATGAACAGTGGTGTTACCTCAGGAAGGTCTCTATCATACCGGCCCATGTGCCCTAATGGAGCGGAGTCCTCGGGTGAACTCGTCACTCTCGGCGGGGTCTGATGCCGGGCAGTTTGCCGCGATCTCCATGGCTGGCCATCGAATTGGATTGCAGATTGTTTGGGCCAGGTCTAAGAAGACGAGGCAGGAGAAGAAGAGCCAAGCAGATGGAAAACTGATAGAGTGTGCGGTTGGTCAGTCCGGGCCTGTGTCTATTTATGAGACGGAAGCGTATTTATGAGACGGAAGCGTCGAGGCGGTTCCCTCAAAAGGTGAGACGGCGCGACGGATTTTATGCTGGAGTTAAGATTTGATTCTTGAATCCGGTGCGGACACGGCGTATGGAGAGCGGAGCATATCGATCGGATATTCTAATTGGCAACCGTCTCGATTGGCTGCTCTGATCGGCCCGAAATCGATTATTGGATCGGTTTCTAGGAACAAGAGGATCTAGCTATTGAGCCGATCTAACGACAGACAAATGAGAATATCCGATTCACGGCTGAGTGGGACCGCTTGATATTGTTATACACAAGACAAGTTTGTTCCTTATAAAGGACAATTACAAGGCCAACAGTGACCGAATGGAAGAAACAACTTCAGCATGAAGAGCTTGGCCAGCCTGTATCGATTCTTTGTCTTCGTCAGATATTGCCGTCAGAAAGTTCAGACGCTGGTGGAGCGTTCTGCCTTCAGCAACCATGGCACTCACTTATTTTTTCTTCTGGGTGATATCGACAGTATTAGTTGACACTTTTATTTCGCGTTGAATGATGTCCAGGTTGATTTCTTCAAGCTCTTTCATCAACTGCTCACGCCTGACTTTCAATGTTTCTAGTTCTGATTCAGCTGTGTTGATGGAAGTTCTCAGCGATTTGACTTGATCGGCTAGTCCACTAGCCTCTTGTTTGTTGATTAGTTTATTGCTTTTCAACTGTTCAAGATCTGTCAGGTTTGCATGAGCGGATGTGATCCTTGGAGCTGCATTCTTGAGCTTGGTGAGCTATTTTAGAGGATTGAGGGCTGCTGAGAGATTTTGTTGTTGAATCATTTGGATGGCCTGATCAATCAGCTCGGAGTTCAGGGCTAGATCGATTAAATTTCCCTCCAGCTGAGGCAGGAGCTCGCGTAGCCGATTGCTGAAATCTGTCTCTGATAATGCCAGGGATTTGGAGCTGAGTTCCTCCTTGTCACAGCACTCTTCCAGATCAAAGGAGTAGCTGGGGGACGGGATTTGCTGTACCTACATGTGCAGTTTGAATTTATCAGAAGGATGACAGTACGAGAGGCGATCAAATTGATTGGTCGAAGGAAGTACTCTACCTTGTCGGAGTCTGATGTAGGAGGAACCAGTGAAGTTTCTTATTGTGTCTCCAGGGATGCTTCCTTCTCGGCAGTGGATGAAACATCCCTGGTGGTCTCTGTGATTGATTGGGACTCTGCGAGAATGAAAGATGAGTGATACAGTGAAAGCACAATAGTGTTAACAGCCGAATTGCCTCACCTGGTTGTTCAGTGGATGGTGTTCTTTCTTTTTTAAGTTGACTCTACGTATCTTCAGAGGAAGGGCTGTTCGGCTGTGTTTTTGAAAAGGACAGGAATGCTCAGAGAGGTGAGATTGTGTGCTTACAAGTTTGACCATCAACTGTGTTTTCAGCAAATACCTGGGTTTTTGTTGCTTCTTGCTGGATGTTGGTGATTTCGGCCATGCTCGAGGAACCTGCAGCAACGTTTTGGTGACCTGTAGGCTCTAGTTGGTTCTTCAGCTTGAGATCCCTCGAGCAATGTTTGAATTGGCTGGATGTTTGCTTAGTGGTTAGCCAATTTAGCCAGATAATTGAATAAATAACGCAGGAAGTATTTCGAGATATCCAGATACCTGGGCAGTTTTCTTTTTGGTCCTTGGTTTCCTGACTATCGCCTTCTGAAGACCAGATGAAACTTTCCTTTTTGGGGCTGGAGCAGTCATTATATCGACATGGGCTTTCATTATCTTCTTCAATGGTGGGGCCTGAGAGCCTAACCATGTAGTTGGACAAGGGGGATAATAGTTGATTTGCTCTGGTGGATCAGATTCTGGGTCCTGTGTTGACAGAAGTTAGAATGCAGCTGTAGCCGATTTGAATAAAGATCGGTTGACAATACTTACGGCTGATTCAGAGGTGAAGCTTTGGTCCAGAGCCTTGCACTTGTCATGGATCCCCTGGTAGAAGAGATGTGCATGCCATTGTTGCCACCAATTATCAAAACTTTCATGGGTAATTGAAATTTGGCCCCATTTTTCTACTGTGTAGCGTGGCAGGTCTGTCCCCTAATTTAAAAACCTTGTCAGCTTCAAGCATTGCAGTAATTTTATCTCTAGGCTTCAGGAGATGTGAGAATGGAAGCTTGGGGGGCACTTGTCCGAAGCCTAGTTGCCTTGCTGCCACATTTGGGTGATAAAATTCATAAGAAGGGTGGCTGGGTTCATTACTGCTGATGCCACGAAGGTGTTCGAAATCAACGGGCAGTATACAAAACTTTATGATGGCATTGAAGATATCAATGGCTACATCATCAGGGCATCCTGTGCTGAACTTCAAGCTATAGGCATTGGAAATTTTTCATCTTCTTCATAGGGGAACCAAGTCAAGACGTCTGGTCCCAGGCCTCTGTAAAATGCTCCTAGTAGGTGACCTCGGTTGGCATTAATAGTAATGGTTGAAGCAGCTTCACCAAAAATTTGACACCCTCTAGCGATCTGAGTTTCATCCTCTGCATAGACACTAGAGAGATAGCTGAGATTGTTGAGATTTGGCTTCACCATTTTGTGCAAATAAAGGTTGAGCCATAGCTGAATCAGCCACCACAGGCCTGTTGTGCACTGCACTTCTTCACCTTTCAGTAAAAAGCCAGCAACTTGGCTCATCAGCCTGTAGGCAGCACCCAACAGGAGCTTTCTGTTGACGGTGGATATACCCTAAAATTCCACATTCAAACACCGTCAACTAGGCCTCGGATTCAAGAGAAGATAAACATATCATGAGCATATTTTATCAATAACTAGTTCCACATGTACTCTTAGCTTGTGATTGCAGGAAAAACTAAATCAGTACAAAAGTGAGCAGTTAGGGGCTAACTACATGGTTCGGCCGAACCATGATATGTTGCCCCAGGCCACCACCTTTCAACACATTGCATACAACATCAAATGGAGGAGACCAGAACCAAGGGGGGCCCACCCATGGGTCGGCCGAACTGTCCATGGGGCCCACCTGGCTCTAGGTGACGTGGCAGGATCCGTGTGACACTCCAACCAAGTTATTTCATCCATCAGATCAACCTGTGCTTTCATTCAACGGTGGAGATCAAAGGCACACGGATTGAGGCATGAAACGAAGCAACCAAGACAGAACCAACATATGGGGAGAGTCTATGACAGATGAGGACCACGCTGGTAGGAGCTCTTACTTAGTCTTTACTATTCTTTATAGTATTGTTGTGTCTTGTCTTATTTTGTACTTGTCTTATACTTGATAGTGATCTTGTCCTAACTGAACGTGTGTTAGTTCATCGCCTATCATAAGGTGTTTTAGTTGTTGGTACGCAGCTAGAATAGTGAGATTTAGTATAAGCGTGGTGCTTAGACTAGATCTTGCCTTTGATTACCGCTTGTCGCACGGATTGTTTGCGGGTGCTAGCAGGTGGTGACAGCCCTATCTAGTCTTAGTATCTCTCCATGTGTTTTAGGCAAGTTCTTAAAAGGTAGGCTCCCATAAGAGTGTAGGCGCTTCGGGTAGAGGTTTTGTCCTCTATTGTCTCGCACTACCCCCTGCACACCGGTAGTAAGGTATTATCTTGGTATAAGTCATCTATTTGATAGGATAAGTCATAAGAGTAAAGTAAGTGTCATAGGAGTCTTATACTCACTCGTTGTCCTCCCACCTAGTTATACTCTACTAGTTATCTTTTAGTTATCTTAATACTTGTTGTGTGTTGGTGTCATTACCCCTTTCCTCTATTTATCGATTTACCCCCTACCACTAGTTGGTACTAAGTTGGTATAGACTTAAGGATCTCTCTCTTTTATTAATTATTCCTAGCAACCGCTTTCCTATGGGATAAAAATAAATAACGATACCTTGGAATACTCCCGGGTGAAGTGCTACAGCGGTATATTCTGTGCGCTTGCGGAATTATCCAATAGACATAAGAAATACCCTCAGGGCACTTCTGACGCCGTTATCAGAGATAGCCTAACACCCTGTCTCTAGTGGTTGCCCTAAGAAGTGTCAACACTTTCCTAAAGGAATTGTGTTTCCTTGAGCCAGTTGTCCTTCAAGGGCTTTGAAGGGGTAGGTCGGTCCAAGAGAAGCGCCATAGAAGACAATTCTCTACAACCACAGGATCAAAAACGCTGTGTACTCCTTTTCACTGATACTGGAGGTTGTCAGGTGATGAGTATTGATGTAGCCAGCTGTAAGGACCGTATAGGCTAGAGGGGGGGTGAATAGCCTATTAAAAATTCTAGCAAAATACTAGACCACAAGTTAGTAGATAAGCAAGCGAGACAAAGCGCTAGCTCTAGACTATTCTATGCAAGCCACTTATCAAGATATGCTACTCACAAATATAGGCACTCAACACGCAAGAAACCAACTCCCCCGAACTTAAGGAGATGGCACCTAAACAAGTATTAAGCGTAAGGAAGAGAGATCGAGAGGATTATACCGATGGGCTTGATTGAAGTGAAGTTCGCACGCCGTGAAGACCAATCACCGGGATATATCCAATATGAAAACCAAATGATCAAACCCAATAGAATACAAGAAAGCCAAGAGTCCACTCGATGGTGGAGAAGACAAAGAACACTCGATTTTTTACCGAGGTTCACGTGATCGCCGTCACGCTACTCCTCGTTGTGGCACCGGTCTTCCTTGGTGGATTGCGAGCTAGGCTTCGCACGCCAATCCCTCACCGGGAGCCGCTCACCAACACAAGAGAAGTGGCTATCAACCACGAGCAATCCACTAGAGTTGGTTTTGGCACTCCACCGAGGATAACCACAAAACCTCTCACAATCAATCACCTCAGTATGGGCTTGAATAATCTCCAATCAACCTCACACCGGAATCGCCTCCAAGCCGCTAGGGACACGGCAGTGCCCCAAGAGAATAAGAACTCAGCCTTACCTTGCTCTCAAGTGCTTTAGAATGCAATTCACTAAGCAATGATGCACTTGAGGATCACTCAACTCACAAAGATGATCAAAGATGAACAAGTGAGTGAGTGGGAGGCTTAGGATGCTCACAAAGAGTATGCAAATGATTCAGGTGTGCAAGAGTTGTCACCAAGTGACCAGAGAAGGAGTATAAATACCCATAAGTGCAATCCTAGCCGTTACCCACTGAAAAACAGTCATTAACACGCTTTTCAGGGCGTCGGACCGACCGTCGGACTAATCCTTCGCGTCCGACGCTCGGATGGCTGCCACGTGTCAACTCTCATTCAACCTCAGCCACTGGATCGCAATGGCTACTTCTCGCGCTCAACCGCGGACCGTCGGACTGGGGGCGTCGGACGAAAACTCTCGGTCCGACACCCTGTTCCCAGTACACTGCGCGCGTACCGTCGGACGTTCACGGAGGGGTTGTCGGACTAACGAACTCGAGAGTCTGACGTTTCCAGAGAGGTCGTCCGACGCTCAACGTCGGATTAAGATCCAGCGTCCGACGCTCTCAGATTGCGCCATGCGTCACATCACACACTGTTATACCATCGGACTGTTGATCACAATGGTCCGACGCTCGCCTATTGGCCGGAGCTAGGGTTAGGCGTCGGACTTTGGACAATAGTCCGACGCTGCCCATGCTAATAGTCCGACGCTTATTTCTCAGCGTTTTTCAAGTTAATTTTCCACCCCTTGTTTCTATGTGCTAACACTCAAGATCTCCAACACTTGTGCACAGTGTGTTAGCATTTTTAAAACATTTTCCAAGGGTTTCTAACTTTGATCTCTAGGTTGTGTTAGTTCAATGCAAATGAAATGCAACCTAGAGCACTTGAAAGTAATCCAACACTCGTTCTCCCCTTAATAGTCGGCTATCTATCCTAAATGTGATCATACCCTCTAGGTGTCTTGATCACTTAAAGAAAAGCCTATTTGAGGTTATACCTTTGCCTTCATGCCTTTGCTTAACACTTGATCATCTCACTTCTTGTTCACTTGATCCATGGTAGAGCCATCTTGATCAACATAGTCTCCTAGGCTCCACACTCTATGGTTTGACCAACCTAAACCTTGCCATCACTTAGCAACTTAGGTTAGTCCTTAGGATGTCATTAATTATCAAAACCAAACTAGGGCTTTCACCAGCCCAACCTTTGTATTCATTTAGCTTGGGGAATTGCTTTTCACCTGTAGAGAGGAGATTCTAGAACTGGTAGGTCCCAGTGATCTGAAGACCGGTGAGAATATGAATGTCACCCAGAGTGATGGTCATCGACCCATCCCCAAACACGAAGGCATTCAAGGAATTTGACTAGAAGTAGCTGGCAGCAATCAGAAGGGGTTCATTCTTCTTCATCTGGCAGAGCGAGAGGTCAAGACATTGGTTCAGATTGCGCAGCTCCCAGTCCGTCCGCTTCTTCTCTGATACCCGACGGAACCAGTTTCTCCACCCAACGGGCATGTTGGGGTAGTTCCGGAAGGAATTCTTTGTCCATGAGAATGCATCCACTAAAGACTGTAACAACCCTGGTGTTACGACAACTAAAACCGGGCATGTCATCATGATTGCATGTAATTCATCCCGCATAAAATCATTGTTACTGTGCAACACTAAGACAATTTTTATTTTCACATATGAATGTGTTTAGGTAACTTTGATTGACTTTATGATTTAAATAATTGTTTGTGTGTATGCCTCTAAATCCAAATAGAAAATAAAAAGGAAAAACAATTAAAAACCCTAATCGGACCCGAAACCCTAAATCAAAAACTAAAAATAATTAAGTGTTGGGCCTTAAACAAAAGTTGCAAATCTTTAAAAGTTGAGCAACTTCTATTTTGGGCAATTTTGAAGTTATTAAAAATAATTTCAAATAAAATCTTAATCTAGGTTTTAAAGTTTAAACTTGAAGTACAAATTCAAAAACTAGTAGGAATCTGATGATGGTCTTTTAATAAAAGTTTTAGCCCTTGCAAAATGGAACAACTTTCATGTTTAGAGATTTTAATGTTTACCAGTGGAAATTTAAATTAAAACCCAATTAGTGTTTGTTTAATTAAATTTAAAATGTCATTTCAAAAATTATCAAGAATTGGGGCAAACTACTTTAATAGAAGTTGTAAGGATTTTTAAGTTAAACAACTTTTATATTTGGGGATTTTGAACTTATGCATTGGGATTTCAAATTAAACCCTAATAAGTGTTTTGGAATTTAAATTTGAAATGTTATTTCAAAAATTATCAAGAATCTGCTCAAACTCCATTAATGAGAGTTGTAAAGCTCAATAAGTAACACAACTTTTATATTTATAGAAATTCAATTTGTTTAGTAAAATTTTGAGAATTTAATCGGATTGCATTTAAATTTTAAAAGTCCTTTTTACCCCTTCTTCATAATTTCGAAAATACTCAAAATTTGAATATGGTTCAAAAAGCAAAGTTGATCTTCATGAAATTTGGCACATCTTTTATTTTTGAAGAATCTCCTGTAGCTGTGTAGATTAGGGAGTAATTAGCAACAATAGACTTTGACTTTGCTCTGCTACAGTGTTTGGCAGGAGGGGGGTCCGGGCTCTGCTCTCGAGCAGGGGCCGCACGTGCGCGCGCCGTGCGCCGGTGACCGCCCGGGGCCGGCCAGACGCTTGTCGCTGGCAGGGTGGAGTCGTGGGGGGGGGGGTCCAGGACCATTTCAACCACTTGTTCCCGCTAGCTTACCCTTAAAAGCCAAAGCCGGTCGCCGTCCTTTTCTCTCGTCTCTGCGGTTGTCATCGGCCACCTCTCGGGGCGCGGCTAAATTGCAGCCAACAAGCCACCATCCTCCAATTCCTCTTGCACCCTGCTTTGGATCTTCCTTGCGCACCGTTTGAGCTAGCTGGTGTCGTCTTTCGTTGCCTGAATGGCCTGCACCAGATACTTCTTCCTCGCGGCCGGCAGAAGCGCCACCGCGCTCGGTCACTCGTGACCGGTCCGTTCCGGCGGTGAGTTGCTCTTCGGTTGCTGACACGTTGTAGTTTCCGTGTAACCCATTGACGCTTATTCGCTCAGTGGTTGTTCCTTCGGTACTCTGGACACGTCGGAACGGAGCCGTCGTCACCGGAGTCCGCCACCTAATCCGCGGCTATCGTCAAGGTCGGTGCTCCGCCCTGTTCCAGCACTCAACCTTGCGCGCACCGATCCCGTGGTGAGCTTCTAGACCTTTCTATGCCATATCTTCAAACGTTACTAAGTCCTATTCGCTGGAACGCGGCCGCGCCGCCATGCGCAGCGTGCCGAGCCGCCAGGGCCACGGTCACACGAGTTCAGAGCCCTGGGCAACCCCTAGAACCTACCTTAGATGATTCGGGCGGTCGGTGGGAGAACGTGGGTGTCTTCCTTGTCGCCGGAGAGGCCGCGGGCCGGCGGGGGTGAGCCGGTCAAGCGCCGCCGGCGTTCTGTTTGACCGGGAGAGGAGCGAGGGACCTCATGTTTGAAATTTAGATCATGCCAGGGGGTTAGGCGCAGAAGCATAGACTCAATTGAATAGTGTTGAATGGATCTCGGGTTGAGGGAGAAAATAATGGGGGCCTCTCTGCAAAATAGCCGGGCCAGGTCGGGCATGCCGAGCTAGGCTTTTCGGCTTACGCTGCTGGGCCGACATGGGCCGAAATGGTGTTCTCATTTCCTCGCGAATTAAAATGCATTTTCCGATTTTTCTGCTAGCATGAATAGTGAAGCACTTTGTTAGTTTCGTAAGAATAAATGTATGGCAGTATAAATCATAAAACAATTTGTGGGTTCTCTCTGTGAAATATAGAATGCATGAAAAATATTAAATAATGAATATAAACACAAATGGTAGGAACTAAAAATGTGTCTTTTAATTTATAAATGCAATTTTGATGGATTTTAGTAAATTCTATGTTGATCCAAAAATCATGAAAATTGTTTTGGTACTGTTTTGGGGTAAGATCTACCTGTTGAAAAAGTTTGGGCTCCATTGAAAGTAATTTACTTATTTACTAATTAGTGCTCTATTTAATGATTTTTGAAATAAATAGCAAAATCTAATAATTTAGGTTTTGTGTGACTTTGGGGTTGTGTGTTGATCTTGGGTACCTTACTAACTTGTTTAAGTTCATGCTAATCTTGCTGATTGAGGTGCTTGAATGATACTTCAAGTAAAATAGATAAATTGTTAATTAGAAATATTATTAACTTGTGTTATACACATATGATAATAGGATTTTTATGAATCACTTATGTGAGTACTGATCATTATTATAGGAGAGCTAGTTCAGCTTTCAACAACTATTAAAATGATCAATAAACCGAAGTAGTTAATACTCGATAGTAATTAGTTTCGTTGACTTGAAACTTTATCGTGAAGGAAAGTTGTACTCAACTTTCAAATTAAGTTTACTTTCTATTGATCAGTGATTTTGTGCATCTCCTGCATCATGGCATACATATCATCATGTTAAGTATTGCATTATTATTTCGTGTAGTGAACGCGCGGTGATTATTATCTAAAGCGTGTCCCGAGTAAGGTCTTCACTCGGTGGACGTGGATCCTTCTCAAGGTTTGACTTCAGGGTTCTGTCTACTTCAAACAACAGGCAAGCCCTGGTGCATTCAGCCCCTTCCTTGTGATTTACAAAATGTTTATAACTTGAGTTAATCTACTGCATTAGGTTTATAGGAGTTGATTGATAACCCAATTGATGCATTACCAACCTTGACCACTGAAATATCCGGAAACCATTTTAAAATAAAATATCTGGAAAATGCTTAGTTCTACTTGAATAATTTAGATTTGCATATCTATTTTTGAGCTACTTTGATATGTTATTGAATAATTCATAAAAAAGGGAATTGGTAATGTTCTCGTTCGGTGGCTGTACACCTGATCAGTACAACGTCACCGACGGGAGGGAATGTTTCTGTTGGGTGGTTGTATCTCTTGGGTTAGAGTCCCATGGTTTGACCACCAATGGAAACGAGAAATGTTTCGCTCGGTTGATGTGCACATGGGTAACTTTGTACTTGCGTTAGAGTCCCAATGCATGGTTGCCGGCGAAAAAGAAATTAGGGACCGTTCGTTGTAGGCCTGCTGGATCGAGACTTTGCAACTAGCCACATACTACGGAAAGCCCTATCTCCGGTGGCTCTATTACTTGAACCGACAACCACGCACTGGGAGTGGAGAGATGGCGAGAGTAGCGTGTACCCTCGTGGCCGTCGTGCCTGGAGACGAGAGGAGTATTGTGCTCTCGGGTGGCGCAGGACCGGTTCAGGGATAGAAAAGCCATGGTAGACGGGGTTGGCATATGCAAGCTTAGGTGCTACATATGCAGTGTGGATAGGGATCCCCAGCTGTGTATTAATCGATTGAATCGACGTTGCTCCTCGGTTAATGGAGACTTGATCCACTGACTTACCCCAAAAAGTGGTTCGGAACTAGGATGTTTTTGAGAATGAATAAGAAGTTGAAAGTGAAGGACACAAGTGAAGGAATTAAGAACTATTGATATTGACTATAATAATGTTGACTAAAATACTAAAAATAGGATTAGTATTGCTTTTCTGTAAAAATACTTTGACTCTTGCTAAGCCGTACCTTGACTCCCATCAGCCTGCATTCCTGAGTCTCATTCCTTTTTCTTAGTCGGGTAAGTCTTGCGGAGTACCCCAGTACTCAGGGTTTGTTAACCCCTGTTGCAGGTGAGCCGAGAGTACAGTTTTACATGAGACCGTGCCGGTTGACGGATCGTGCATGAGACCCTTGGGCACGGTGTCTAGTTGTAGGATGCTACTCCACTACGGAACTCTGGTTAGGGATAATGTAATTTATATTTGTAATCTATGTTTATGTAATACTTCCGCACCTTGTACTCTGATTCAAATTATTTGTATAAACTGTTGTAATACTGCAATGCTTACAATGAGGCCCTCGGAAGGTTAGGGTTTCTTAGGGAACCCGGCAGGCCACCTAGGTTAAGGGGAAACTCGTGCAGACTGATCGTCGGTCCTTAGGGACGATGACGGTGCACGCGGGCCCTATGATCAAGGCGGTTCTGTCACAAAGACGCCCTGAAAGGGATTTGATTGGTTTCTTTGCTGATGAACTCTGCAGGGTTTGAATCGACCATCGAACCTAGGTAAAAAGCAGTTGGGGTATCCTTCAGCGGAATCAAGATCTCATTCTTCAGATCCTGCGGATGGTGGGCGATATATGTGACCAATCGGATGAGGATTCATGAATTGGGAACAGGTTGGCGAAATTCATGCCTCGGGGATTTCGGAAGAAGTTGCCATCGCTCACAGATTCTGAAGGCGGCAAATCGAGGCTGAAGCAGCAGAGGATTTCTTGATTAGGGTTTCGGTTTGTTGCGGAGCTCTGGAGTGCTGAGCGGGAGACTGCGGTTTTGGCTGTGGTTTGATGATGGAGATTAATCGAGGCTCGGTGCTAATTTTGGAATAAAACCAGTTTATCCTAAAATTGGAGGCATGAGTTTACACCAAAATCTGAAATGAGAATAGATAGCCGATGCCAGGAGTGGATAGCCGATGCCAAAGACGGATAGCCGATTTTCGAAGCGAAGTCTATTAGACGAAGAGCTGAGAACAGCCGATTGGGTCTCAGATCGAGTGTTGGGCTGAAGTGAAGACGGCGCGGTTAGAGATAGAGTCATTGATGACGGCAGCATGGGTTTTTGGCGCCGGGAAACAATCACGTTTGGAGTCCATTTTTGAAGGAAAGATTGGACTTCAAGTTACTTTTAAAGTAGGAAAGTTTGTTAGTTTTCATATCTTGAGTTGTAATTCGATTAGGACTCTATCTTTTAGCCCAGGGTATAAATATAAACCCTCGGCCATTGTAATACGTACGTACACATCAATACAACACACCTTTCGGCTCTGGCCAAAACCCTTAGGAGTAGGAGTAAAGTAGATCTCGGCGAGTTCTTCGATCGGGCTGAGTGTTATCTGGTGGACGCAAGCTTGCTTGTAACTACCGTCATGCCTCGCTAAGCTTTGTTTCTTTAATGTCATCCGGTGGACATAGGAGCATGGTAGATCGGGGTTGATTCTTGTTTGATATAAATTTAGCGTCATCCGGTGGACGTGGGTTTAAGTCAAATAAGGGTTAGTTATCGATTCGTGTTTATCTTCTTGTTTAATCTATGTTTAGCGTCATCCGGTGGACGAGGGCTTAGATTAATCTGGTTAATACACATGAATTAGTTATCGGCTCTAGCTAAATTGGCACCTTAGCTAGATTCATCAAGTTACCGGTGATGTTTTGAGTTCATTTGTTTAATTATATTAAACATTCACCAAATTTGCCCAATCTTGTATAGATCTATTCGTTCAATGAATGACAATTGTTATACGTTTATGCATTAATAAATAGAGTATGTTTACATTAGCCGGTAGATCTAGATCTTGATTGTGTTCAAGTTGCACTCGAGTAATAGGATAAACATTGCTTAGACTCAATAATCAATAGATTCAAGTCATATTCTACATCATGGCTGTCTCGATCCGCTTGATCCCATTGGTGTGAATGATGAACTGAATGTATCGATTTAAAGGTCAAAGCATTGTCTATTCTATAGGCTCGTTTGTCACTTGTATTTGCCGAATCGGCTAAACAGCTGATTTTTCTCTGTTTCACGTCTAGATGTCTCTACTTCCGACATGTATGCATCGATTATGCTGTAATATGTAATATACAACTTGTAACCTCTATTGATGCATGCGAATCGATTGCACAATGTTTTAATGCCTATTCTATGATAGAATCGGTTCATGCAAATCGGATATCGACTCTTTAGTCAATAGCCTAAAAACAGGGCTCGTGAAGCCGTATATTTGGAACTGTCTGGACACACCAGCAAGTTCCACCTTGTGTTACTAATTATTATCTTTTTTCTTGTTAATTTCAGGTCAAATTGACTGGCACGCTTGAGAGTCATCGACGCTCTCGGACCGAGATTGAAGCTAGCTGGATCTGAGAAGCTCCAACGCTCTTGAGATCATTTCCGGCTTCGTTGGTGTGTTGAGTGCGAGGAGCCACTTTTTGTGCCAACAGGCCATCTATCCTAAATCCGGCCAAACACTTTTCTATTCAACCTTAGATCGGTGAAATGGAAATGCCCTAGGTTATACCTTTGCCTTGCACTTTCCATTCCGATCACCGTCTTCATCTCCGTCTCCGACACCATCGATGCCGGTGCAACACATGCACCAACACCTCAACAATGATATGATCCACTTCGTATCATCATGTGGCTTTTGGTCCATCGATCCTCGACTTACTTGCTCTTCACCGTTGCATTGATCCATCGGCGCCAAGCCATCACCCGACTTGCCCTTCACACTTGCAACCGGTCCGTCGACGCCAAGTAATGTTTTGATCTTCTCCACCTAGCCACATGACTCCACGTCATGTCTCATGCATTTAGCTCCTCCATACCATATGTGTGAGCTAAGCATCATCTCCAAGCCATTTCCACCTCCATGGCATAGATACTCACATACATGTACCTGTGGACTAATCTCCTGTGTAATCAACACTTAAACACATATTAGTCCATCTAAGTTGTCACTCAATTAGCAAAACCAAACAAGAACCTTTCAGCCCCCCAAAAAAACTATCCCATCCTAGAGGTGTTTATTTGGGCTAGTTCAGGTGGAGACCATGCTTTCCCCTCACATATAGCCACACTATGACCCATGCAAATAATTGGAAAAGTACCTTTTCTGTCAATCTAACCCTTACATCCAAACAACACTTAAGTTAGAGCTAGTTTGTAGTTAAAAACTATCCAAACAGGGCCAAAGTTGTGGCACGCACACCAACGGCGACACTATTTAAGGGACGAAGGGAGTATAACGTAGTACATGTCCTCTTTATTGTGGCTTATTATCTTTCAAAAATCAAGAAAAAAAACATATTTGCGTGACAATAGTAAAGTATGGTATACGTATGCTATGGAAACCAGCCTCCTGTGCAAACTATGAAAACTCTAATACAGGCCACACAAATCTAATCCGATGTGGTTATTTTAGCACTTAACCCCCCCCCCCCCCACTCATCTCATCCTAAAAATGGGTTATTTTAACACTTAAACCCCCCTTAGCCATCGGATTCAATTTTTGTGGTCTTAATTAGAGTTTCCATGGTTTGCATAGGAAAGTGGTTTCCATAGCATACGTTCCCTACAAACTTAGCAAAACATCAATAATATTTTTTTAATAATTAATTAAAAGTATGCTACGATTCTAAGAATTTTATAGTCCACTTCTTATTTCGCACCGGGCCTTCAATTCCGAGAGAAGGTCCTGCAGATGTATAAAAAACATCTCCATAACATTTCTAAGTTCTTATACATGCTACTAGTTTCACTTATATAGCCATAACAGAATTAATTAATAAGTACTGTTGAAGCCGCAAACACGTAAATAGCATCTCAATAGGTATTATATGAGTCACATACCAGTATGTATAGCACGACGATCTGTTAGACGCACTGAATCTCTCCCATTTGTGCACGGATGAATCACACTAAATAAGTGGCACCTTTTTTGTTTTAAATTATAGTTTACAGCAGCTTTGTTCCAAGTCATTCTTTATTTTCAATCAACTTTTACGAAAAAAAAGAACAACACTCTGTCAGGATCTACTTAAATAAAGAATCTAATAGAAATCTATTTGATATTACGGATGTTGTTGATTTTTTAACAACTTAATTTTTTTTTAACATCACTCTTCCCCTTGAAAAAAGGAATATAATTAAGTACGCGTAGCTCTCCAAATGCAATGCAAATTGACGAGTTGATCTCCACATAATTAAGCCCATCTTACACAATATATCGACTTTGACTGAATCACTGAGTCAACAAGAAAGGCTTCGTAGTTTGTACACGGACATACTCACATACATCAACGAGATAGCTACATGCATATATGTTCTCTGTTTTTTTTTACCTCAGAAAAGAAAATCAAGTAGTGTGTGCTCCAAATTGAGACTCGATAATAAAAACCCGTCCCTAGCCACCACAGAGCTTGGATCCATGATCCCTGCCACGCGGGTATGCCGGTATATACTCCACGTTCAAACGTGGAGCTCAATGGATCGCATCGACTTGCGCGTCGTGTCTCCGCTGTCAAGCCATGTGGATTGTGGAGTGGAGGATCTCAACAGCGCAGGCGCAGCGCAGCGCGCCGTAGAAATCATGAGAGCCAGAGCCCAGAGCCCAAACAATTAAAGACCGACCGACACTACTGTGCAGCTTGCCAGCTTGGGATACCAATACCAGCCGACACTGTACACACTAGGCCACGAGCAGCTCGCGCATGGGGGGTGCATGCGGGTGGCGTTACGTACGCCGTGGTGACCGATCCACCGACGACCGACGTGACGCGCCCTGCCCGGCCCCGGGCACGCGCGCACATGATTGGGGCTCGGCTGGTGCGGACGACCGGCATGTGCTGCAGCTGCTGGTGCGGTGTACTACTAGTATGTGACGGCGCGCGTGGACGCTGGGTCGCTGGCGTCGGCCCTCGCTCGCCCGCGCGGAACGGAACGGAACGAATCCGGCCATAACAGTAACAGCGCCCCGGCGGTGATCCGATCGGCCCTCGCCTTTGCGCCGCGTCCGTCCCGTCCGGCAGGTTGTGTTGGGGGGGGGAGGGGAGGGCACGGATCGAGCAGGGGTACAAATGTCTAATACGTATATGTGTTTTTGGGTCCATCCAGCAATTGCTTTTGATCTTGTGCTATCCTGCTACCGTAGCCAACGTACGAGACGCCCATATCGAACATAAATGCAGAAATGCATCGGGGACGGGGAGGCAGTGACGGCGTTCTTGTGTGTCTGATGTAAGCGTGCCGTCGTTCAGCAGCAGCCGCCCCCTCAGAGCAAGGATAATTGATACGTCCACTCTCGTGACTTTTAATTAATGCGGCAGTGGTAACTGTAGCTCTGCAGCATCATACTCTCTCCGTTCCGAAATGTACATCGTTTTCGTTTTTTGTGCCACAAGTTTGACTCGATTTTTACAAAATACGTGCAACATTTATATCTCCAAATAAATTTATTAAAAAACTAGATTCAAAGATCTTTCTAATGATACTAATTATGTATTATAAATGTTAATATTTTTAAATATATAATTGCCGGTAGTCGTTTCTTAGGAAGCGCAAACGACAGATATTTTGGAACGGAGAGAGTATGTAGCCAATATGGAGTGAGCGCATCCGCCCGCTTCAAGTCGGCGTTTTGCGAGATGCCCGCTCTGCACTCTCTCCTTTACTCTCTCTCCGCCAGCTCGGATTCAGCCGGCTTGCAGCCAGCCATAATACTTGCTCTCATGCATATCATTTATTTTTATTTTATAATCAAAAACGAAAGAAAGGGAAGGTGCAGGTGCGTGAGGCCGCGGCCGGCACGCTCCCCATGTCCAGCGGCAGACGCATCCAAATGGCAGGCATGGCACGCGGCGCGGACGCCAAGGCCGCGCGATAACGTGGTCACACTCACAGTCCCGCAACCGCAAGCGCCAGACAGGCATGGATGGCATCGCTGTCGATGACGAGGGCCAAAGGGGGATCGATCCCTCCCACCCGTCGTTCCAGACGGACGGCCGGAAACGCAGCGGACGAGAGCGACGCGCACGCGCACGGGCGCGGCGCTGACGGCACGACGCACACGCGAACGCGCGCCTTCGTCGGTGCGGTGCTCCAACTGCCGCCAGCGTCCAGTGACGTAGGACTACTACCAAGTGTTCTTGGGTTGGACGCTACCGGCTACTACCCGGTAGAGTAGGCCACCACGAGCCATGACGATGAGGAGGCAAAAAAAAAAAAAGGCAGAGAGCTCGAGAGGAGATCAGCAAGTTTGCTTTTTGTGCAGCCGTGCAGCACAGATGAGATGGCCGGGTGAGTGAGCAATTGGGACATACAGTATCTGTTGGCAACTCGCAAGTAGCTACTCCTAGCAGGGGGCGTATACTCGTACGTGCTACGCATTCGAGATCTCGTTGCGCTCGGCATGCTCGTCATTTTAAGGCTACTGTACTGAAGCGATGGCAAAATAAATAAAAGGCACGCGTACGGCACCAAACACCAACATACTGTATATCGTCGTCGTCGTCGTCGTCGTCGTCCCTGAACATACTCTTAGTAAGTCTTAACTACCGTCGACCTCGCCGTCACATGGATAATGGGTGGATCCTATGAGTAGTGTACCAGCAGTAGTACTACTGCTAGTGTAGTGCCGCCTTTCGATTACTGATGACCAACGAACCTTTTTCTTTTTTTATTAAAAAAGCCACCGCTGGACAGCGTAGGCAGTGTGTCGTGACCGACCGACCGACTGATGACCGGTGTAGTAGCAGTACTATTACTCCTATCATTTAGGTCATGTTTAGATCCACTGCAAATTGCAATTGTAACTAGTCACATCAACATTATAGTACATGTATGGAGCATTAAATGTAGACGAAATGTTTGTATACCTCCCTACTTCAGAGAAAGAAACTCCTTCTTCTTCAGCTTCATCAACCCTGCAGGCACATGATGATTGCGGAACCCCTCACGGAATTGCCGCCAAGAGATGGGGTCGGCACGTCCAAAACGGAAAGACTCCCACCAATCCAGAGCAGCTCCCTGCAACTGCCCAGATGCATAGAGAACCTTCTCGACATCGTTGCATTGGGCGATCTCTAGCTGCCTTTCTATTGCACGCAGCCAATCATCAGCTTGGAGAGGATCACTGGAATGATCGAAGGTGGGCGGGCGTCCCTTCAAGAATTCGCTTCTCTTGTCACGGGGTGGTGGAGGTGGGTTCCCATTGCCATTGTTTCGCTGCAGCAGTTGAATGTTCTGGGCCATCTGCTGCATCAGCTGTGTTTGCATCATCATCAGCTGCTCCATATTAGGCTGTGACAGAGGTGGTAGTGGATTAGCATTTTCTTCAGAGGTACCATCACCCCTTGGGTTCCTCCTGGTGTGGGCCATCTGCTGTTCAAATCATTAAAGTGAGGTTTACAATTCTTTTCCATTAAAATAACACTTAAAGACTAGAACAGGAAATTCTAAACGCGATTCAACAACGGCAGAGTAGAAAAACAGTCATATCTGGAGTTTCCGAAGTCAAACAGAGACATGCTATACATGGTTGGAAAGCATGAGAAAAACTCTACAACTTTTATTCAGACCATCTCTCCAGATTCTGCCGTTAAGTTTATCAAAAACAGATTTGATTCGAAACTGTTTCAGAGTAACAGACAGCGTAGAAACTTTGACTTGTGACATTTGTTTCTCCCAAACCGTAACTGATATTGAGATGATTCTTACGGCCAAAGAAAACTACAGAAGTCTAGTTTTTCACAAAAATTTCTCATGATTTTTGGTCGTATATAATTAAATAGGAAAAATAACTAAGGCAGAGAGGTCTGAAAAACAGCACTGCTGGAAACTGAGATAATCAACCCAAACTATTATGCATTAATTCAAACCTATATAAAGAGATTTGCGGACACGCCCACAATCTCAGCACTCATTACAAGCTCCAAATCAAGCATTGTTCATAAGGAAAAGCAATCTAGCACAAAAGTTCACAAGACACGAACTAGACTCGACTTGACTCAACTTGCGCTTCTAGCGTCTTTTGCTACTAATTGGGGGTAACTCCTCTAGGGGGTCGATGTCGGTGCGGGTGTGAGCATCTCCATGGTCTCCTCGGTTCCTTGGCGGCGATTCAGCTGGGCACCTTGGTGATGGCGGAGGGGGTCCAACACCGAGTTGCCTGTTCAACTCATCCACCGCCCGGCTGAGCTTGTAATTAGCTTCAGTCCTGGTGTTCAGCTCATCCAATGTCTGGTCCAGAAAAGTGTTGGTCTGGGCCAAACATTCCAAGGCAGCGTGGAGTCGGGCGTTCACTTCTCGAAGTGGACCGGCGATGCTGCAGTTAGCTTGGCCACTCTGACGGCGGGGAAGGTAGCGGTGCATCTCACACTTGATGATGTCCCAATTCTCATGGCAGTGCACCATAACAGCTTGTCGTGCGGCATCCTTGATGGCGGCAGCTTTGGAGAGTCGAATGGAGACAGCATAGTGGATATTCTTCACCTGGCTTTCCTCCTTGATGTACACCCTCGTCTCATAGTAGTCGGCGTAGTCAGGGTGCTTCCAGTGCTCCGTCTTGTACAGCACCGAGGCGTTGGGGTAGAAGCGGCGCACCAAGTCGAGAAGCAACGGGTGGTAGTAGTCATCACCTTGATGATCATAGTGAATCCTTCCCACCCAGGGTTTTCCACCTTGGTCTCCATCATCATCGCCATCGTCGTCGGGGTCGTCAGAGTCATCCAAGTTGCCTCCATCATCTTCGTCATCAGGGTCGCCAGCACAATCCTGGTCACCCTGCGGCTCCACCTTCTCGGGTTCATCTTCCTGAGGGTCCTCCATAGGTACGTCTTCAGAACTGTCTTCCAAGGGCTCTTCACTGGGCTCCTCTGCGGGCACCTCCTGCTGGGGCTCTTCCACTGGTACGTCTTTCACGGGTACCTCCGGTCGGGAAACACGTCCGCCAGAGATGAAGCGCTGCAGGTACCTCTTAGGTGGCATGACACGCTTACGAGCAGTGCGCTTAAGGTTGGCCATCTACAAGAATTAAGATTAAGTCAAAAATTTGCAATGGATAAGGGTAGGATATCAGCAAAAACTTGTAGCAAATTAATATAACAAGTAAAAAGATATAATAAAGCTAAGGGCTATCCAGTGCTAACTAGGCTTGCGTCCTACAGTCAACACGGCTCTGATACCAATTTGTCACACCCAATTTTAAGGATAAAATGGGATGCATAATATTATGTGCGCCCAGAGATCAGTCACACACATAAGCCAACAAATTGCATAAATTGTATCATAACCAATGTTTAATACATAGCGAATAATATCAAAGTCATTACACAGCGGAAAAATAAAGATAACTCTCGCGGTAGCTCCATAGCACAGGGACGTCGACTGGTGAAGCACAAGTCTAGTAGTCCTCTGGGTAGTCCTCATCACTATCACCATCTGTTACCCATACGGGATTTTTAACCAAGTAATGAAAAATAAACAAGCGTAAGTACATGTCGTACTCAACAAGACTAGCATGGGTTCATGAGGCTCAAAAGGGTTGACACGGTTTAACAGCAGGTTGCTTTTAGTTAATCATCTTTTATGCAGTTGGATAGCAACAAGTTAATAAGCCCATTCTCATGATCATAGTAAACACAATTAATGAGCAGCAATAAAATAGATAAGCAACAAGTAAACATCACCCTGAAAGATAACTATTCCGTGAGTTTTTCGGGCCACTCGTGACCGTGAGCGCGGCTAGTATACCAGTTTTACACTCTACAGAGGTTGTGCACTTTCACTATGAGCCGTGATTCCTATTTGCTCGGGTTAATTACTCCCATAACACTACCAAGGTGAGAGAACAGGGTTTCACTATGAAGTCTTTCAAAATACTTCGTCTAACAAGTTAGGGCCGCTAGGAACCCGGCAAGTAGATGTAGAGCCCCCCTTCGTCGTGGCACAAGGTCACGCAGGTTATACACAATCGGATAGGAGCCGCACTATACCCGAGTCGTCAGGCCCCATCACGCCATTCGGTAACCTCTAACAAGCTAGAAAAAGTACCCATACTTGACTAAAACCAGAGCCATGTAGCCCTCATAGTTGCACTGTAAGTCCCAGCTTTTGCTGACAGATCATTACCAAGGGGGAAGGATATGGTGCATCACAAAACTATGCTCCAATCCCCTAGTTTCATATTGCTAAAAAAGCATCTTTTAATTCCTTATTGCATATTCAATTAATCAGTTTATATGATCATGATATCCATAGCGCACTAACATCAATTACCACATGCATAATCCCATAGGTTGCAAGGAACAGGATAACGAAACTAGGAAGTAACTATGGTTAACAAGGAAGACACATGCAAATGCAATTATTTATTTGGTGAATAGGACAACAAGGATGATCCATGCTAATACTTGCCTTGATCAGCAAACTCCTGGTGATCCGGGTTGTCGCAGTACTGATCTTGATCACCCACGTAAGGCTCACCATCTATACTCGATCCATCATAACAACACACACGCATACAGGGCAATCATGCATACAAACAAGAGTTTTCATTAGAACAGTACACCAACAGAGAGAAAATTAATTAAAAGGTTATAAAACAAATCTACACGTGGCTACGATCACATCGATATAAAGTTTGCGGAAATCGGATTTAAAACAAGTAAGATATGAATTTTACAAGATTTATAATAGAATAATAATAGATTAAATATAATCTCGAATTTTTAAAAGTTAATAACATATGAAGCAGTGGTACTAACTGATAGATCATCAAATTACAAATCTAACGCAATTTGAATCGTTCAAATCGGAATTTAAACGGAGAAACTACGAACAAAACAGTTTTGATTTAAAATCTAAAAACACATTTTCATATATACCGAAAATAAATACGCCTTCAAATACAGAAAACGTAATATACTGAATACGCTAAGGGCTGCGGGCTAAGCATTAAAAACTGCAGGGGGTTATTCGCAAAAACGCCGGTCGAATCGGTATGGGCTGCTCTCGGCCGTCCGATTCAAAATCGGCGGATCAGATTAAAAGAGGGGAGGGGTGGCGGTGCTCTCGGCCGGAAAACAGAGCCGACCGCGGCGGCGCCATGGCCGGAGGGCCGCCGGAGAAGGAGAACTCGGCCTTCGGTGCATGAAATAGGTCGGGAAGGGTAGCCATAGATCAGGAAGAGCATCGCAAGCTCACCTAGGGTGATGGGAAGGTCGGAAATCGACTCGGAGATAGCTCGCGGCGTGATGCGACGGACGGTGGATCTCTGCAACGGCGGCGGAGGCGTGTCAGTGCACAAATCGAAGGGGAAAAGTGCTCGGGAACTTCACAAGATCACAGCAAAGCTCCTCAAAGGCTTACCGAGAGGAAATTGATGGCGAATCGAGCTAATTGCTCGTGGCGACGGCTGCTCGGTTCTCGCGGGAGCTCGGCAATGGCGGCGAGAAGAGGCGGCTAGGGTTAGGTGACGGCTACGGGGGGGTGTGGCGCTGCTTAAATACTCCCGAGGTGTGACGACAATCTCGAAGATTGAAACAAACTCGAATAGCGGAGAAATCGGCTTCGGCCGTTTCTTCTCTGCTTCTGACTCTCGGCGAGGCGACGAACTCGGCTTCGGCCGTTTTCTTTCTTGCCCGCGTCGGACTCTCGGCGAGCAGCAGAGGGAAACAGGGGAGGGGCTGTCCAGGGGGTCCCACAGGTCGGTATCACCGAGCGCTGGGGTCGGCTGGCAGTCACGGCAGAGGGACGCTTCGCGCGCACGTGCTCGGCCGCGGTGGATGAACACGGTAGCAGCGTCTCTGTTCGCGCAGCGAGGGAGGTGGAGAAGGAAGGGCTGACCCATGGGTCCCACTCGTCAGTCAGATGGGGTAAGGGGAAGGGAGGGAGCAGGTCGGCCGAGCTGTCCTCGGGCCATACGACCTGGGCCTGCTGGGGCCAGGGAGTGGAAAACAGGCTAAGCTGCTGCTCGGGCCAGAAAGGAGAGGGGAAGGGCTCTGCTATATTTCCTTTTTCCATTTTTCAATTTCATTTTCCAAAAGGGTTTTCAAATTGGGTTTTGAAATATTTGAGAAATTTAAATAAGCTACAACAGTACAAAGAAGAAATGCTCCAGCATGAACGCATCATACATGTGTATGACCTAGGTTTGATTTTATATTTGAGAAAAGTTATTATTTCTCTATATTGAAATGATCAATTAATTGCATAATTAAATAAATTTCTACTATTTAAAAAAATTCAATTTTTCGGGTGTTACAGGGTGGTGCCACCAATCGCGCCCTCAGATGCCGATCCCATTCCCTGCTGCTGCGGCGAGATCCGCAGGAGCTTGCATGGATCCATCCAGTTTTTTACACAACCGCGCACGTCCAGACTCCATTCCAGCAGGACTCCACTGGATTGGTATGGAGTACGGACCCTGGAAAGTGGAAACGTATGGTAGTACTTCAGCTAGAGATGTGGCCAGGACGCAACGACGCCGTCCGAGTCCGTCCACCGGTCGCCGTTGAGCGGACGGTGGAGCAGTGCCAGTGTTGCATTGGCACGTTTCCGGCAGTGGCCTTTTTTCTACTCGAAAAGAAATCGTTTCGGCGCTCGCCAACTCACGGGCGCGTGGATTCAAGCTCTCGCTCACGTCGGTGCCGCCGGCGCCGGGGGATGGGGATCGGATAGATAGATACCCTCCGGCCCCTCGGTATATTCCCCCGCGGCGGCAGCAGGGCTGCAGGAGCGCGCCCACCAGCTGCATATTCCATTTCCATTTCCATTTCCACCCGAGCTGGCGCGTTCACACCACACGGGGCACAGTGCACTCTGCCAGCGTTGCTTCCAGCTGTAGGCAGGAAAACCTATGATCAACACAACAGGAGGCCACCGGTCACCACCGGCATGCACACAAGTGCGGCGCGGGCACTGGACACGCTGCGTCGCCTGCATGCCCCCGATTGTCTGTTGGTGGGCGTCGTGGCGTGGGGGGCTAGCTCACTGCACCGCGCGCGACGGCGCGACCGCAAACGCAGGTAGGAGGCGCGGCGCAGCGCAGGTTGGCCTGGGGAGGCTTCTGCCTTCCGGAGTCGTGCCGTGACCAGGGTTATATTTACCGACGGCATACCGCGGTAACCGGCCGGTTACCGGTAATACCGGTCCGGACCGGTACCGGTACCGGCCGGTTTGGAAAAACCGAAATTTCAAATTTAAAATCGGAGGAAAAAATGGTAAAAAAATTCCTAAAAATACTTCATGATTTATAGATTCCAATGGTGTCAAAATTTTTCAAATTTGACTACATTTAGAATTTTTTTCGAAGTCCCGAAGTAAAAAAAAAAGGCCCGTTAAGGCCCGTTAGGCCCATTAGGCCCGAACGGGCACAAAACGGCACCCTGGGTAACGGGGGGGGGGGGGCAGAGCCACCCCCCATTTCCCCCCTCCGCGCCGCAGCAGCCCGAAACCGCCGCCTCCCCGCTCGTCCGCTCGCCGCCGCTTTCTTACCGGCCGGTAGCACCGGTATACCGGTCGGTAAGACCGGGATACCGACGCGCGCGCGGATCCGCCGGGTACCGGGCGGTTTCACCGGTTTCTCGGCCGGTTTCTACCGGTAACCGGCCGGTTTCGCCGGTTTCGGCAGGTAAGGTTGTTTCTTTTTTTTCTTGAGCATTTTTAGTAGGATTAGCTTTAGGATTTGGAATAGGAAGTAGTTATCTATTGATCTAGGGTGCAGTGGTAATTTGATTTAGGATTTTAGTAGGATTTATGGTGTGTTTAGGTTATTAGTTAGGGTTATGTTTAGGATTTGGTTTAGGATTTTAGGTTTGATGTATATTTTAGGTTGTAGGTGTGCTAATACTGATGTATATTTTAGGTATATACTGATGTATATTTTAGGTTTATATTGTTTAGGTAAATTTTATTTAGGTGGAAGGTTGTGACTTAGCCACTTATTTACGTAGATTTAATCTATGTGATTGATTAGTTTGTGTTGTCCATTCATGCAGGTGCACAATGTCAAGCAGAGAAAAAGACATTGTATGGGAGCATGGTGAAAACCTTTCTCCTGGGTGGAGGTGCAACTACTGTCATACGATGAAAGGAGGTGGTGGTGCAACAAGATTCAAAGAACATTTAGCCGGTCGCGGGTCGCAGGTGGTGCATTGCAGAAGCGTGCCAGATGATGTGCGTGAGTACTTTCAACGTGATCTTGATAGAACTAAAAAGGCAACTTCTGACCGGTCTCGACAAAAGTTGGCAAGAGAGAAGGCTGCAGCGGAGGGTAACCATCCACTTGGTGATGATGAATATGAGGAGCAGCTCCAGCAAGCACTTAATCAGTCGAGAGCAGAATATGAGTACGAGCAGGGGGTGCAACAGAGAGGAGGTAATTACGACCGTGGAGGGGGTAGTGGTTCACAGGGTGGGAATCCTTTGCAAAGGATGTTTCGAAGAGCAGGATCACAGAGGGAGACTCCTGTGGTTCTGCAGGACTACAATTTGGCAGCCGGTAGGAGGAGAGGAATGGTCCAACCAAGGATTGATACAGGGTCTTGGACGCAGAAGGGGAAGAATGCAAAGGAAGCTATTGGGAAAGCTTGGGGAAAGTTTTTCCATGTTGCAGGAATCCCAGGACGACAGGCCGACAATCCGTACTTCATAAGTGCGGTGAGAGAGACACAAAAGTGGGGTTAGTACAACTTTCAGAGTCATCTCTCTCAATTTTGACGTTTGTATCTTTATGTATTCTCACGAATGGCTTCTGCTTACAGGTGAAGGCATTGTGTCACCTACTGGAAGGGATATCGATGGTAAGTACCTAGATGAGAACGAGAAAGACTTGAAGGCTAGGTACGCAAAGTTTCAGAAGGAATGGACCAACTTTGGCGTGACGTTGATGTGTGATTCTTGGACTGGCCCCACTAGAATGAGTGTCATCAACTTCCTGATTTATTGCAATGGGGTCACATGGTTTCATAAATCTGTTAATGCAACTGGGCGAAGTCAAGATGCCAATTATTTATACCAGGTAGCTTCTGAACATGTTGTTAGGTTCATACTATTTATAATATTGTGATTTACGTCACATTTGTAAAAACTGTTGTGGTTATTTTTCAGGAAATTCGTAAGGTTGTTGAAGAGATTGGCGCCGAGCATGTCGTACATGTGGTGACCGACAATGGCGCCAACTACAAAAAAGCTTGCAAGATACTGGGGAACCATTATGCTCATATTGTTTGGACGCCATGCCTTGCACACACCATCAACTTGATGTTGAAGGATATTGGTGAAAGGCCCGAACATGCAGGTACAATCGCAACATGCAAGCGAATCTCAACCTTTTTGCACAACCATGCTCAGTTGAATGCAATGATGAGGAAGGCAATCGGTGGTGAGTTGGTCAAGTGGAATGTTACTAGATTTGGGACCAACTACATGTTCCTAGAGAGCTTTCACCGGAAACGTGACAAGTTCATGCAGTGGATGTCTTCTCCTGAATTTCTGCAAAGCAAGTGGATAAAATGTGAAGACGGTCGCTTTGCTCATTCAAGGTTATCAAGTATCCAGTGGTGGGAGGGACTGGAATACATCATCAAAACAGTTCAACCAATTTATAAGTTCCTCCGCTTCGCTGATCAAGACAAGCAGCCTAACATGTGTGATGTAGTGTATGCCTACCAGACTTGCAAAATGGAGATGGAGTCTGTCTTTGGAAGAAATAAGCAGACATGGAATGAGTATCGACAGATTATGGACAACAGGATTACTGACGTGTACATTGACACGTATGTGGGTGCAGGTACGATCATGAATTATATTTACTTAGCAAGCTCCATGAAATGAATACTTACCGTTCCCTTGTTTGGCATTTGTCATGTGTTGCAGGTGCTGTCCTAAATCCAAAGTACGCATATAACATGGATCCAACTCCAACAATGTTTAATGGTCTGAAAGATACATTTTCGCGCATGACGGATTTGCAGAGCGCCATGCAGGCTTTACAAGAGGCAGAGATTTTTCGACAGAAGCTTGGTGAGTTTGGCTCCGAACTCGCTATGAAAATGGCAGCGGATCCAAGGACTAGCCCATGTAAGAGCCTAAGAGCACTTCTCTACCCTTGATGCTTTGCTCTCGTGGAATATATATCTAACATAATGTGTTACACTTGCAGCGGCCTGGTGGATGATATTTGGTAGTCAAACTCCAAATTTGCAGCGTCTTGCTTTGTGGCTTGTTGCACAATGTATCTCCTCCAGTGGATGCGAGCGGAATTGGAGTACTTTTGCCTTGCTTCATACGAAGGTTCGCAATCGGTTGTCCCACAAAAAACTAAACAAGCTTGTGTATGTCAACTACAATCTTCGGCTGCGACTAGCAGATATCTCTGGACCGCCACTGCATGATGACGAAGATTTCATTGACAAGTTCGCCGAAATCTCATTCTATGACTCGAACAATCCAGTTAGGCAATGGATGGAGTATGGTAGATCAAACCAGGCACCAGTTCTTGATGAGGATGATGACGAAGTAGACGCCCCTATGCCATCACATATTGTCAGGTATAATGTGTGTCTCTGTCTGGCTTTCATATTATGTATGTCCATTTTATTTATGTGATTTATTTGTTTGTGCTCGTAGTGACCACATAGACGCCCAAGATCTACGTCAGGCCACGGGAGATGATTCCATCAGTGATTGGGCCCGTAGACATGTGGGTGATAGTCACCTCGGGAAGAGGAAGATGCAGATGCCGCCTAAGAAGGGTGACCCCAAGCGTCAACGCGGAAAGAAAAAGCAAGTGATCAGTGACACTGAAACTGAGGATGAGGCTCAGCGTAGTCCACCGTATAAGGAGTCTCAGGATAGCAGCTCAACTGATGACGGTTCTGATGACGACAGTGACGGTGGCGGTGATGGTGATGGTGATGGTGATGGTGCTGGTGGTGCTGCTGGTGGTAGTGGTTCTGGTGGTGGTGGTGGTGGCAGTGGGTTTGGTGCTGGTGGTAGTGGTTCTGGTGGAGGTGGTGGTCTTCGTTTCACAGGTATCCATTGCACCTACGTACGCACAATTGTTTCTGTGTATGACTTCTAAACTACTAATAATGGTTTTTTGCAGGCGAGACCCAGTTCACGCATGCTACTCAGGACCGCGACCATGGACAACCGGAGTCGCAGAGGACTGTTTATGCACCTATAGACTACGACACTCCGCAGCATTCTTCTTCCTCGTACAGTGATACCTCCCAGACAAGCTATAACTATCACATTCCTGACATTACCACGCAACCTGCGACCAGATGGGTGTATGAATGGGAAGACCCCCATTTTTACGCTATGTTAGTTCAAGAATGGGAGACAACAGCGGCATGGACGGACCAATCTTGGAATGATTTTAAGGCCGAGTTGCTTAGACTGCGAGGTATCGCTTTGATGTCCACCGCCGAATATCAGATGTCTTGCAGCATGGGGGCCTTTCCATACTTCATACAACGTTGATTATGCCTATGCCGATGACTATCACATTTGTTCGTGTATGAGACTAAGAATATGCTATTTATATGATACTATGTATTGATGACTTTGATGTGCCTTATGTATTGATACAATAAAAGTATGTGTGTGCCCTATGTATTGCTACGGCACTATTTATCCCTGAAATGTATGGTGTTTATACCTCATTATGTGCAAAGGCCATTCAAAAAAATTTGTTTTCTGCATTAAAAAAAAGAAAATCAGCTGGTTTTGACCGGTTACCGTTTATACCGGTCATACCGGCCGGTATACCCGTCTAAAACCGATTGAGCTGTGAGTTTGAATTCGATTTCGAATTCGGCCGGTTTCCGGCCGGTTACCGTTTATACCAGCCGGTATACCGTTACCGCCGCCCGGCGGTAACCGGATTTCGGTCGGTATAAAAAACCCTGGCCGGCCCATTAAGGCCCATTAAATCATGAAGGTCGAAAAATATACTAAACGCACTCAAATTTGAAAAACTTTGACATCATTGGATTCTATAAATCATTAACTATTTTTAGAAATTTTTTCAGCATTTTTTTTTAAAAAAATAAATCTGAAATTTGAAAATGCGACCGGTTACCACCAAACCCTAAACCCTAAACCCTAAACCACCAAACCGATCGGTAAACCGCTCAAACCGGCCGGTAACCGGTCAAACCGGCCGGTATACCGGTCCGGAACCGATTGAACTGGGGTTCAAATTCAAAATTTGAATTCGACCGGTTTCTACCAGTAACCGGTCATACCGGACCGGTATACCGATACCGCCGGCCGGCGGTTACCGGCTACCGGTCGGTAAAAAGAACCCTGGCCGTGACCGCAGGAGGCCTCCGCTTCCGCTGCGTGCTTCGCGGCACGCTGCGCGTGACTAGCGCGCGTTCCTGTTGGGATCCTGTTTTCTTTATGCCGTCGGCTCTATTTTGTGTCTGTTGCTCTTTTTTTTTTCTTTCCCTTTTCATTTCGACTTCGCCACTCAACAGTCACTAGCAACGGGTGTCGCCTCGAGAGTGTACGGTTTATATATTTGCACACGGATGTCATACCGGGCTAAACGGAGGGAGTCATCAGGGTTCAGATAGGATATGGTTTGCTGGCAACCGAGGAATCAAACGATTTCTTTATTTGGTCGATGAGAATTGAATTTGACATATATCTACGGTGTACGTATACAAGTATATAGATTGGCAGATCCAACGGTGCACACATATGGATTCAACCTTCATCATGCTACTGTAAATCGAAGTACGAGTACAGACAGAAAAATATGACAGGTCGAGAGTTTGTCTCGTTGAGCCAAATTTTTTTGTCTGTTTTTCTTATCCATCTTCCCGTAGCTAACTCTGTGAATATGAAATTTAGATACCTAGAAATCATAATCCAAATAGTTCTTCCGATCCTATAAGTAACAAGAATATGAATCCTAATTCTATACCAGCCTAGGCAGGTAACTCACTCGAGAGAGCATGCAGTAACAGAGAGACGAAATCGGTGGAGTACAAGTTTTTTTTTTTTCCCCGTCGTGTTGGCACTTGGCGGGAATTGTTGTCGGACGAATATTAACGTCTTAGGATTTCTTGCGCACTGCGGCTGGCGTGAGGATACCGGCCGAAAGGCCGAACTCTAGAACTAGAATGTTTGTTGTTCTTCCAAATCAACAATATTTTTCTTACAAAGACGTACTCCCTCCATTCAAAAAGGGTGTCGTTTTAAAATTCCAGACATTTATTTAACCATCAATCTTATTCACTTTTTTATAAATCTTATTTATCTTACTATAATATATTTTATCACTAGAGATACTTTAATAATGATATATTTATTTTATAATTTACATAATTTTTTTAATAAAATGAACGGTCAAACACGATATATGGAATTAAAAAACGACACTCTTTTTGAGATGGAGGGAGTAACATTATCTAAATATATTCATGTGAGATCTTGTTTTGAAAAATTAATTACAAGAACTCGATGATATAATTGGAATTTAATTTGAATGTCTATGAGTTTAAATTTTTTAAATTCATAAAAGTCAATGAGGGCAAATATATTGGTGTTGTCTCATTAATGGTCTCATGTAATGCCACGTCATTTTAAAATGACTTAACAGATAACATGTATATAATGATTATTTTTGAAGTTGTCTCATAGTAACTCAAAATTCTTTAATTTGTGCATAAGGTAAAAGTAGAATTGTGAGTTACATAGCAACAACTCATGCAATGATCGAATAGTTGTTTCATAGTCCAAAATTTTAGCTCATGAGATGGTTGTTTTGTGAGATAACGATTTTTTTCTCACATATTTATTTTTTCCATATAAGCAAAAATCTTATATGACATCACATTAGACGAGTTATGAGACTGGTCAGGGTTATGTGACTGCAAAACCTCCGCGCGCTGCTGCTCGCCAAATGCGACGAGCGTGTCTTTCCCGCGTTACCGGCCGGCGGGCGACGCCCCCTGCAGTCTGCACCTGACGGCCCACAAGTCTACAGCCCAACAAAAGTCTAACTCGGACGGTGATTGATTGGCGTTGCCCATTTCACTTTATGTGGCCCGGTCCATTTACGGCCCATCCAGCCGACGGTGCCATGATTCCACGCCACGACCCAGCGCGCGTCCTATGAAACCTCTGCCCCGGGGCTAGGGTTTCCTCCCAGCCGTCATCGCGCCTCAGGCCGCCGCCAGGAGAGGTAAGGTAAGCCACCCACGGCCGCCGCCGCCGCCCTCCTCCCACCCCATTTCATCTTGCTGTCGTGTTGGGTAGCCGGCTCGGTCGGTTCGTGGAAGCGCTCGGATCTGCTCTGCACGTCCTTGTTCTCGGTCGGTTTGCCGGCGGGAGTTGTCTCGCGAGTCGTAGCTCAGCTCGCTCGTCGGGGGCTCTCTTTCGCCTCGTAGATTTCGTGTGTGTGCTCTTATCGGTAGCTTTTGGTGTTAGTCGTGAGAACGTTTTGGTACGAGTCTCTTTAGCCTCATACGCGATCCTATCGGGGTAGTGATATGTAGGGATATCGTCTATGTTTCTAATATTCTTGACTTGGTTGATTTGGGCATGTGGTAGATTTAGTAATAGTGTTTCCAGGATTCTGTTTTTGATGCTAACGACTTTCGATCAATACTAGGCTGAGAATTGTTTGTTAATAAATAGCTTTCATCTAGGACGACAATATCCTTCTGCGGTTAATTCCAGTTCTCATGAGATGGTGTCTTCTTTTCATCTTCACTCGCCTGACATAATGACCTTTCTCTGTTTGCAATTCAGGAGGGAGTTTTGAGAAGCTCAAATGTCTCCTAAAGGTACATGTCTAACGTTACATATTTCTATGTGCCACACTTGATCAATGATGCCCTGCGCCAACCTAAGTCACTATAAATTTAGTGCTCAGTGTTATGCAGTTCCTGTTACCTTTGCATGTTTGTTGCCATTGTTGAATTGTATCAGGTCTTAGTTGTTATGTATCCTCATGTACATTTAGCACTCTGATTTAACCACTACCTGTTCGTTTTACTCATGCCTTGACCAGTGTACATGGGAAAAAGGGAGAGTATAGAATTGGCAAACTCTAATTACTGCATTGTCTCTTGAGAATGAAGATGTGATCTCTAATGCAATCTTCTCAATATATTGGTAGTTTGCCTATTGTCGAGCATACATAAATAACCCACATGCTAAATTTGTCAAACTATTTCTATGTGATAGGCTTGCTGTAGTATGCGTGACCTGACTATTTTAATCTAAATTTGTGGTTGATTAGCTGCTCCTGCCAAGAAGGGTGATGCCAAGGCCCAGGCCTTGAAGGTTGCCAAGGCTGTGAAGTCTGGGGCAGGCAAGAAGAAGACCAAGAAGATCCGCACGTCTGTGACGTTTCACCGCCCCAAGACCCAGAAGAAGCCCAGGGACCCAAAGTACCCAAGAATCAGCACTACTCCAAGAAACAAGCTTGATCAGTACCAAATCCTCAAGTACCCGCTCACCACAGAATCAGCAATGAAGAAGATTGAAGATAACAACACCCTGGTCTTCATTGTCGACCTCAAGGCAGACAAGAAGAAGATCAAGGCTGCTGTCAAGAAGATGTATGACATTCAGGCAAAGAAGGTCAACACCCTGATCAGGTTAGCGCTTTGCTCCAGCATTAGTTTTCCTGCACAAGTTGTTACTTTGTGCAACTATGAGTGATTCTTACTGTGTTTGTGCAGGCCTGATGGGAAGAAGAAGGCTTATGTGAAGCTGACGCCTGACTACGATGCTCTTGATGTGGCCAACAAAATTGGCATCATCTAAGTTACAGGCTACTGCATTTGGCATCTGTATCCTACTAGTTCTATGTCAGACGAGAGTTTTTGTAGCTATTCCTTTCTATGGCACTCAGTGGTTCCATTACTATATCTTGATGCACTCTTATGAGTTTGATATAATCCAAGTAACCGGTTGAGCTAATTTGAGCTTTGCACTTGCTTGTACTTCTGAGCATGTCGTCAGATTTTCCTATGTTACCAGTAATTGTTAGTCATATTATTGGGATGGTTTTTGCAACCAAGCCTTGTTCTGAGCCTCAGAGGCTCAGACTACATGTGTTGTGTCCTGTATTGAGTTTCTGGTTGCCGATTAGCCATTTTGAACCGGCACACCTCCGTACAATGGCTGAATCTGTTTCGCCCTGCATGGTTTGGGAGGTTGATGCTAAATTTACCGTCAAACATGTATAGAGGCCTCCTTAAAGATAATAATATCTCAAAAGTAACCAAAGTCAAACTTGAACAACTCCTGTGCAAACTGCAGCATCCAGCAGGCTCCTTTACTTGTTAGAGTTACGGTCTTGGTGATGTAGGGTCCATTTGGTTCGTGACCAAAATGTGCTATGCCAAAGTTAGTCATGCTATAGTTTTTCTAGCAGCTGTTAAGTTAGTCATGCTATATAGTTTTTTTGGACCAATTACATAACTGCCCTTATTTTAAGCTTTACATATTTGCCCCAATTTTTTGAATCTGAAGCTTCTACTTGCCCCTGTTCTGTGAAGGGGCTTAAACGGTGTTAAGTGCATGTTGAAAAGACATAAATGCCCTCGACATGAATGACACAGGAACCAATCTGATTTTTTTTTTCACAAACTTATTGTCTATTTGTTTTGGACAAATGACAATATAAATTTTGTATAAATATTTGAGGACTATTTTGCAAAGAAAGATCCACATAATATACAGGGAGCCCGTGAACGAGCTAGAGACAGTGGGGGGGTGGGGGGGGGGGGGGGGGGCTGATGGTGCTGCTCTGTTGCTCAAATAAATGCGGAAGAGTGTGTTCAGGAAATAAAAATATGAAGAATGGAGTAGCGTCTAGCACATAGGAGGAGAATAGAAGAATGAAGAGCAGCTGCTGCTAATCTACTTTTGCTTGCTGCGAAGGCCCGTCTCTCAGCTAGCGATGCCGGCCAACAACCGCACAGCAACGCCTGCACCGGCCGCTCGCCTGGCGTGAGGGCAACCGCGCCCGCCGCCCGCTTGCCAGGGCAGCGTTGGCCGCCAGCCGCACGGCCTGGGCCGCGCCGGCCACCCGCCGCTGAGGGCCGCCGCGCCGGACGCCCGGCCGACGAGCAAGTCCGCCCGTTGCGCCCCACCACCACGCCACTCTACCGCCGTGCCTCAGCACGCCGGCCCCCCTTCACCGCCCACCGCACTCGGCAGGTCGGAGGCTCGTAGCGCCGCCGCTCCCTTCAATTTTTCCGATGCGACTTGGGGAAATTGGAGGCCTCTGTGTTTATTTGATAAGGGGTTAAGGGTACTATAGTCTATTTTCCTGTTTTCTTTTTTCTGGACTTTTTTTTTCTTGGCAATGATTTAACAGTACCTTAGCGAGTTGGAAAGAGGGGCAGACGGTAGCTTAGGTTTAAAAAATAAGGGCCAAAGTAAAAATAGGGGTAAACGTGCAATTAGAGTTTAAAATAAGGACAGTATAGCAATTGTCTCTAATTTTTTTTTGAAGCTGTTTAGTTCGTTGTCACAACTACTGTATGCAGTATATGCTACATTTTTTAGCACCATATCCCACCTTGTAGACTTATTTCTTTATCAAAGTTTTTTTTAGCTATTTAGTTGGCTACCACAACTCAAACTTTTTATGATAGCCACAATTTACCGAAGATCTAGCGTGGCACCTTGTCCTGACAAACCAAACTTGCCTGTAAATCCGGCTCAATCTTTTGATACTACCTGAAAATGGATGATTTTAGTTGCAAATAATTGATGTACTTTATGTATGAGATGCAATACTCTCTCGGATCTAAATTATAAAATATTATGGTTTTTCTAGAGGCATACATCTAGAAAAATGAAAATGTGCTGTATTAAAAATGGAGTGAGTATTTCAGTTTTTACTTCTTCAATGCTTTATTGATTGAAAAAGGAGAAAATATGGTCATTTGGGCTTTCTCTCCAAACATGCTATGTCGGGCTGTTAATTTTAACTATTTGTTTTTTTCGAACATCGAGAATTCTGCTTTATTTAACGGGAGGAGTATCTCCGAATCCATATGGTGTCGCCTGTTGCAATTGAATTGATCCATCGAGCCTGGAGACAAGTCAAGAATCAAGAGAAAGATTGCGAGGCCATCGTATGAGGAAAGCAACCAAGCAGACGCACTCACATAGAACAAGCGAACATATCCAGAAACGAAACCCAAATGGCGGATGACTCATGGAGGGTGCCGAGCCTTGTGCAGGCGGTGGCGGCTACCGTGCAGGAGCCGCCGAGCCGGTACCTGATCCCCGAGCAGGACAGGCGCGACGGCCAGCTCGCCGGTGCGAAGATGCCGGAGCCCGTCCCGACCATCAATCTCCGCCGCCTGTTGGCGTCCAGCTCTGCCGACGAGGAAGCTACCAAGCTGCGCTCGGCGCTGCAGAGCTGGGGGTTCTTCCTGGTGAGAAGATGAGACTAACCTACCTACAGCTCCGTTCTTGAACTTCTCACAGTTTTAACCACTACATCTTCCAGTTTTACTCCATGGACTTCTTGACATTCTGTCCAGGTTACTGAGCACGGGATCGAGAGCTCACTGATGGATTCTCTCATCGCCGCGTCACGGGAGTTCTTCCGCAAGCCGCTGGAGGAGAAGCGAGCGTACAGCAACCTGATCGAAGGGAAACAGTGGCAGCTAGAAGGGTACGGGAATGACCCGGTGAAAACCCAAGATCAGATCTTGGACTGGTGCGACCGGCTGCATCTCAGGGTTGAGCCGGAGGACGAGAGGAACCTCGATCGCTGGCCCGGGCACCCGGAATCTTTCAGGTAACAAAAAATTCTAACCGTGTGGAAATTTCAAGAACAATCGAGTGAGTTCCTGAAGCCAACCAGACAGACATGCTTCACTGAACTTCTGGGAATACTACGTGTTTGCAGGGGTCTTCTGCACGAGTACACGCAGAGCTGCAAGCGAGTCAAGGACGGGATCCTCCGGGCGATGGCGAGGCTCCTGGAGCTCGACGACGACGACGGCATCCTGGGCCAGTTCGGCGACAAGGGCGGCTCCACGTTCGCCAGGTTCAACTACTACCCTGCCTGCCCGAGACCCGACCTCGTGCTCGGCGTCCGGCCTCACAACGACGGCTGCGCCCTCACGCTGCTGCTCGCCGACAAGCACGTCGGCGGGCTGCAGTTCCTCAGGGACGGCACCTGGTACAATGTCCCGCCGCCGCGTGAGTGCGCCTTGCTGGTCAACGTCGGCGTCTCACTGGAGGTACTGCGGTAGCCGCCGCCATCGGTCGATCTCTGAATCTCTGCAACTTTTGCAGTGCAAACAGTCCCGAATTCTTGATCGTTTTTGCGTTGGACTGGACCCTTGTGACGATGCAATGCAGATAATGTCGAACGGGATCCTCAGGGGCCCCGTGCATAGGGTGGTGACGAACTCCGAGAAGGAGAGGATATCTCTGGCTATTCTCTACTCTGCGGATCTTGAGAGAGAGATCCAGCCCATAGCTGAACTGTTGGATGAGAAGCACCCAGCACGGTACAGGAAGATCATGTGCAGGGATTTTATGGCTGCTCACTATGAGTACTTCTCTAAAAGGGAGAGAGTTATTGAGTCGATGAAGATCTAAGGGTCAGCTGATGTTTTTTTGTTAAGTTTCATAGCAGCCAAACAAATATACCATGAACTATTGAAATCACGGGTACGGTTTGTATAACATATATTAACGTTTTATTTTCTTAAATACTGAAGTACCGGACAAGGGGCCAAGGTGGTGGTTGTGAATCTTTTTTAGATATAATGGAACAAAAGTTTCAGCCTTTACCGTCCGAATATGAAAGCTGGTGGTTGCGAATGGGAGGCTGTAACAACCCTAAAAATCCCACACCAAAAATCTCAACCAATTTAATTTTTTCACTTATTCATTATGCAAACCCATTTACCTTGTGCATGCATGTAGATTAATTATGAAACTAGCAAATATGGGAGTATAGTCTACACTTCAATTCTTTTTGAATAAATTGGTAACTCATGCCTCTTATTTGGAGATTTATTGCAATTTATACTTGTGATTGTATAATGAATAGAAGCTAATATATATATATATATATATATATATATATATATATATATATATATATATATATATATACACACACACACACACACACTTAAACCAAAGAAAAATAGAAAAAAAGGAAAAAGGAAAAGAAGAGATGAGAGGAGAGGAAATCAGCCCAGCCGGCCTAGAAGCCCAATCGGCCCGTTTCCCCTTTCCCCCTCTCACCGCGCGCGACCAAGCCGGTCGGCCCAGCTGCGGCCCAACCGAGCAAGCGACGCGCGCGCGCGACCTGATCCATCCGCACCCGCTCCCCCGCAGCCGCTGACCGCCCGGCCCCGCCTGTCAGCTGCCGCGCTCCCCCTTCGCCCTGTTCTTCTTCCTCGCAAAGGCGAGGGGAGGTGCACGCGATTCGCGTGACCGACAGAGCCTCACCCGACAGCGCCACGCCTGACGAACTTGTCCCCCGCTTGTCCCCTCGCCTTGGTCGTCAAGAAGCCTCGCGAGCGTAGAGGAACCCTAGCACCGCATCACCAAGACCCTCCGATCCGCCGAACGCCATCGAAGCCGTCCGTGCACGTCAGGGAGGACTCGGGGCTATAAAAGCTACCAAGGGAGAAGCCCGAGCCCTACCACCGATCCGCCGCCGCGCCGCGGCCTCACTTGTTCACACAGCACCAGATAGTAGAGGGAGGCAAGAAGGAGCTGCCGGAGCACCGCTGCCGCGGAGCACGCCGGAGCCGGACACGGAGGAGAAGCCGGAGCTGCGGACGAGGAGCGGCACGGCACTGCGATCACTCTGCACAGCGTCACCTCGTCACTGCACCACCATCCTTACTTCACCAGCACCACGGTGAGCCACCGAGCACCTCATCCAACCTCGACCGTGCTTTCGGCCATGGCGTCTCACCTCCGAGACGCGCAGGCTCGAGCCACTGCCGGCTCTGCAACACGATGGCACGCACGCGCACGACCTAGCCTGACCTAGACCGTTGAACCGAGCAAGAACAGAGCGACGGGCACCGCCGTCGCGAACTGAGCTCCCGGAGCGCCGCAGTTCCGCCGGCGTTCCCACGCGTAGGGGACCAATTTCGTCGAACCACTTGGACTGGGAGGACCACCGTAGCACTGCAAGGCTAGACCATCTGTCAAAGAAACGCCCGACCCACACCCACCATATTTCACCTGAGCACCGAAGTCCGCCGGAGCGCCGCCGTGCTGCACGCGTTCCGAGCAACCCCGACCAACTCCGGGTAGGATAGATAGTCGTGGGCAACGCCACGGCCTGCTCGTGTCGAGGAGCAAGCTGCAAGCGTTAGTGGGAGACCCACTCGCCATGAACCGCAGCGCCGCGACCTCACCGGAGAACCGCCGCGTGCGCTCATCGCCAACCGAGCCCGTCATAGCAATTAACCACCACCGACGAGATAGTCGCCACTACTGCTGGCCGAATCGAGGTGTAGCGCTCGCTATCACTTCCCCGGGCACGCACAACCATCTCGCCACCGTGCGCCGCCGCTGGAGCGACATCGCTGTTGCAATTAGCTGCCTTGGGACCCCGATAAGCCCAATTGGAGACTAAACCTTCTTCACCGAAGCTCGGAGGAGCAGATCCGTCCCCTTCGAGGGCCATACCGCAGCTCACTAGAGCAGCTACCCCGCGGCAACCTCGCCACCGGCCGACCATACTGCCATAGGCCGTGGCCAAGAGCACAAGCGGACCCTTTTAAGTTCCACAATCACCATGCGAGGCCATCAGTTGGTGATAGGGACCATCCCCGACCATCAGTCAAGCTCGCCGGGGTCGCCGCCGGTGATTCATTGTGAACCCGCGTCGAGCATCTGGGGGGCACTGACGTGCGCCGGACGTTAGCACCGGTGCACGCGCTCCCGGTAGCGGCTCGTCCGCGGACCGAGTCCACCATGAGCCGAAGAGAGAAGATGGGAGGGATGGACGTGGTCCACGTGCACCCGTGAGAGCGGTGCAATGGACACCTAGCTGCAGGTCCACCGTGGACCGGGTGCCATGCGCCGAGCCACACTGCGGGCCAGATGCGCCACGTGGCACGCCCACGTGCCGACACGTGTCAAGCCCGGTGACGTCATGATGACGTCACTATGACGTCACCCAACCCCACTAGTCAGAGGAAGCATTGACTCGGTCAACGCTGACGTCAGCAGAGCCATTGCCGTCGAAACCGTTGACTCGGTCAACGTGAACAGTGCCCCGACCAATCCCGTGCTGCCACGTGTCACCCCCGGTAATCCGGCCATTTTTCCATTTTCAGAAAATAGGATAATCTTCGGAAATTCATAACTTATTCATACGATGTCAAAAAATTACGCACCATATATCAAAATTCTCAGAAAAATGAGATCTACAATCTAAGACTATGTTTATGTGCATTTGGGTCTTTATTTTATTGGATTTTTTCTGAAGTACTCTGTAGGAGTCGCTGACTCGACTATTTCGTGTTCTAGAGCTGGAGGATAATCTGACTAAAGAAGACGACCACGAGTACCTTCAGGAGCTAGGAGACGACTACGAAGGTGCCACGTCCCACCAAATCCTTAGATCCTATTTACGCATTGCTAATGACATTGTTGCCATTTGCTTTATGATTATATGTTATGCATAGGTTGCATGATAGCATATTTGAATTCCCTGTCTTGTTAAGACTTTACCCTGATGTCCGCTGCTAGGTTAGCTGCTGCTTTAATACTGTTGCTCTTCTACTACTTACTACTTGCTATGTGCTATGTGGTGGAATTAGGACGATGAATATGTGAACCTGATTATAACCACTGAGAGAGAGTGCTGCGTGCGTCTTGGGTGCGTGGTAAGGGTTGATGTCGACCAAGTGGGATATGAGACAAGCCCGTGGGGCAAGTCGTGCCGGGGGTGCAACCTGGGCATTCCCCCGCGAGATACCTGTGGCGGGTAAAGTTGTTGAGGAGGTTCCGGGTGGGATAGCCTTGGTGGTTTGAAGCCCGTGGATGGAGCTGCTGTGATGGCACGGGGAGAGTATCCCCTAAGTGAAGATGCCTGCTTCGTCAAACGTAGGACGGACTAGTTTCAGATTCATGGGAATCCTTTTCTACTCACTCGCTTCTGATGGGCGGGAGACGGCTGGACTACTTGGTAGGACGGTGCCACTACTGCTAGGTTGAGAGGTGATAAGGGTGGGCGGAGACGGTCGATGGGTTCCCGTTCCGTTCTAGATGCGCAGTACCACTGGATGGGCCCGGTACTGTGTCTCCCAGTCTCAGCATAACGGTGTTGGATCCGAAATACCCCAGGGCTGAGTGGTAGGGTGGCACTGACCTAGGTAAGCAAGCACCCAGAATTCTGCCTAGGTGTTTGCGCAACACCTATGATGGCTAATCTTGTGAGTAGTGAAACCTCTGCAGAGTGTGCGGTTGATCGATCGATACATATGCCAACTTGTTGGCTATGGACCTTTCCTATGAGGCTTCTACTAGTGTAGTGAGTGTTCTCTTCTCCCTCTGGATGACATTTTTCTGGCAGTGTGCCCGATGCGGCAGTGTGCCGCTGAGACAGGCCCGAGAGGGAGTTGGACCTGCCGAATGAGAGCGAGGTGAGCGAGAGGTGGTGTATGGGATGGGATTGGAATGGGTGGGGTGAAATGGTTGGAGTTGGATGGGATATAAATTTGACTATTAAAAATAATAATTACACTTGCATAGAAAACCCCAGCCTATAGGTCTGTTTGATCAGCCCTGCATTCACTTTCCACAAAGCAACTGCTATTATAGGTGGGTTCCGTGGCCAGTACAAATCGTACTGATAAATTTGCTGTCAGGTGACGAGAAAGATTACGACTTCGATGGAGACGATTGGGAAGAATAGGATCGCGTGCTACACTCAAGTTGGCCGTGAAGGATGAATCGCTTACGCATCTTCTAAAGCTTCTCTGAATTTTGATTCCGCCAATGTGGCGATGTAATAAATGTTTATGTAAGACTTAATTATCGTTGTATGGATCCTGGTATCAATTGAAATATGGGTAATTTCATGGATTGGTCCAAAGCAATCTGTTGAATTACAATTCGAGCCTATGGATTTTCCTTCGCGGAAATCGAGGTCGTTTCAGAGGCTAAAACATTCTCCTAAAGAATTAGAAACTATATCTTGAGATTACCCAACACACATTTTTCTTTTAAAAATAAACAAGTAGCTGCCGATTATTGTTTGGCTTTTATGCGGAGGAAGTAGACAGGAATTGTATCCTTACAGAGAGACCACTGAATTTAACAACTGTATGTAATGTAAGGCAAACAATTCTTTGTTACATAGTCGGGAATGAGAGACACGAAACCTCGTTTAGATCTTCACAGACTCGATGAATCTAGTTCCTTTACAAAAGTGTTCATAGAACCCAGCCAGGTAATCCTTGGCCTTCACTGTCCTGTACTGTGCTGGTTGCTTCTCATTTAACAGAGCAGCTGCTGGTTCAATCTCTTTTTCAGGATCCAGGCCTTGGAACATGGCCAATGAGATCCTCTCTTTCTCCGAGTTGGTGACTGCCCTGTGCACTGGGCTCTTGAAGATCCCATTGCTCATTATCTGTGTCGCGCAAAGGTCAGATCAGAAAATTGACAACCTGAATATGTATCATGACATATATCACAGTGTAGGTAGTTTGGAACTGTAAGTACCTCTATGAAGTCTCCTATGTTAATCAGCAACCTGTTAGGACTAGTTGGAACATTGTGCCACACGCCATCTCTAAGAACTTGCAGTCCACCAACATCTTTGTCTATGAGAAGAATGGTAAGAACACCACTGTCTGAGTGAGGCTTGACACCAAAGACAAGATCCGGTCTTGGACACGGTGGGTAGTAGTTAAATCTGGCGAAACTGGGAGCCTTGTTGCTAAATTGTGCCACAAAGTAATCTTCATTGAGTCCTAAGGTCTTGGCTGTTGTCCGAAGGATACAATCTTTGATTCTCTTGCAGTTCAATGTGTACTTATGTAAAAGAGGCCTGTAAATAGCTATACATTAGTTGAAGCAAATGCTACCTATTCTTGCAAAACTGACAACATTACCTGAAAGTTTTGGGATGTTCAGGCCAATGGACGAGATTCCTCTCATCTTCTGGTTCTACCCTGAGATGCAGCCGATCCAACCAGTCAAGGCTTTGATCCTTGGATCTCACTGGGTCATTTCCATATCCTTCCACCTGGAAATGCTTGCCGTCTATCAAGTTGCTACACTTTTGCTTCTCTTCAATCGGCAGATGGAAAAACTCTCTTGACGCATCGATTAAATCATCCATCAAATCGGTTTCTATGCCATGGTTAGCAACCTGGAATTACATCCGCATGGCGGCTATTACATGTCACAAAGCAGCAGATATTTGATGAACAAAAGTAACACTAGCACGCAAGAAGGGCAAGGACAGGAGCTGAGGTTGCTGCTCACCAGGAAGAGTCCCCAGGTCTGCAGGGCCAACCGGAGCTTGCCGCTCTCATCGTCGGCGCCATCATCAGCACCTGACAGCCGGCTGAGATCGATTACAGGGATGGGCTCCGGCGTCTCGGCGCCAACATCTAGGCTGACGGGATGATACTGCTCCGGCTGCACGTACCTGCTTGGTGGTTGCTGCACCTTGGCCGCCAGTTCTTGCACTAGCATAGGAATCCTCCATGATTCATCCGCCATAAGCAGAGTGCTCTCTTGGAATTATTTCTTTCAGCGTTTATTGATGGATTTCACTGGCTAGCAAGAGGCTTGGGGTCGTCCACTCACCTGGCAAACCGGACTTATGGAAAAGGACAATTATTAATTTGTAGTGTAGTTGTTGTATTAATAAAATACATTAAATCCATATAGTCACTGTCAAAGAATAGGGCGCCAGCGACATATAGTCATCCCTGTCATTATCAAATTCAGAAAATATGACAAATAAAATATTTGCTACTAACTCATCTGACTCATAACTTGAGAAATTCCTCTAGTCAACAAGAGGGTTCGTCAAATGAAGATAGCTATCATCTATCAGCCTGATAGAGAGATACTCACCTACTTCGATATTTTCATTTGAAGCCATCTTAGTACCAAAACAATCAATATGATATTTAAATCTTAAAATACAGATATGAAAATTACAACAACCAAATTAGGGGCGGAATTTATTTAGCTATCAAAATGACTTTAAATGAGTAAGTCATGAACTAAAAAGTAATAGGGGCGGAATTTACTTCCCGCCACTTCAAACAGCGGCAGCAGTATAGTTTTGCAAATTTTGATTGGAACAAATATTTTTGCAAAAAAACAAATTTGAAGAACATGCAATTTTTTTTAAAAAAAATTATGCCGCAGCACTGAGACCTAGAGTTAGGTCCATCTGCGAACTTAAGAAGTAAAATATCCATTGTCACCGTTGATCCTACCCCGTTCCAAGTTCCAGCTTTAAAGAGCACAAAACAAACTTGGACGAAATATAAAGTCACATAAGGTCTCTGTAATTATTATACTCATGCAGAATATCCCTGAATAGAAGGCCAGAAACAGTTCAGTCAAAACTGCCTTTAGCTTTACTAACATGATTCAAAATGTCACCGGTGTGATCTTGTTGCTGCAAGTTCTTTCTGAAATTCTTCCAAAGTATTAATTCTTCCATTTTATTTGCAACATTACATACACCATGAAGATTTGGAAAATAAACAGGAGTATATTGAAGCACAGCTGAAAGATAAGTAGGTGGCCTGAAAGATTCCGGGTGTTTGGGCCAGTGAGTGTAGTTTCTCTCATCTTCTGGTGCCACCTTGAGATGCAACCTATCATTCTAGTTCAGGATCTGATGTTCCGTTGCTACAAGGTCGTTCCCATACCCTTCAACCTGGAAGCGTTTGCCGTCTATCAGGTTGCTGTATTTTTGCGTCTCCTCGAGTGGCTGGTGAATGAACTCCCTTGATGCAACCATCACATCATCCATCAGCGATGTTTCTATCCCACGGTTGGTGTTGTAGATAGCTAAGATTGGATTTGGACACTATCATGGAGTGACCACTCATTGCACTCAACCATGCAAAGTGAAAGAAAGGGAATAAATGGGGAGCTCACTCACCAGGACGAGCCCCCAGCTTTGCAGTGTGGCCTTGAGCTTGGCAGCTTCAGTAGCGTCTTCTGATAACCGGTTGAGGTTGATGACAGAGGGGCTCTGGCATATCATCAGCGACCAACAGGCTTCCGGGTCAGTCCTTCTCCTGCAGCACATACCGGCTTGGCGGCTCCTCCAAGGTGGCAGCCAGTTCTTGCACTGGCGTTGGCACCCTCCATGACTCATCAGCCATTGGTGTTTCTTGCTGACATGAAAGCTTTGCTCAGTTACACTCACTTGAAGGTGGGAAGCTCTTCAACTCGTTGAGGTTCATATAGCATTTGTTGGGGCCTTGGGGGGATTGGGGCCCTTGACTTGCAGTAGGCAAAATCAATAAGCTGCACTGATTATGGAATGACTAGTTCTTGGTCAGCAAATTGCATGCTCATTGTTAAACATGCAGAGTCACCACCAAAGAAGCTCATTCCTGTTCTCCTAGGTGTTCCAGAAATTATATATGATGACACCATTCAGTTCCACATTCTTGTTTCAGCGTGAGAAAAATATGCCACAGAGTGAGGTTTGATGCAGAGAAATAGATGGCTCTTAGCATAGTAGTTGGACCTGCATGCATAGATTTGCTACCACCAAACTGTTTATTGAAGTTGTGGTACAAGTTTTTGATTATGTCCTCAGTTATAGCATGTAGATCCTCATTGTGTTGATACTTGATAACTATTGTCCCTTGAGAGAAACATTCAGAGAGCCTGGCAAAATCACTTGCCAAAAAAAAAAAAGAGAGCCTAGCAAAATAATCTTTGATTGCCATCTTCTTGTTCTATCTGGCCACTTAGCCCAATTCTTTCTCAAGACCCAGAGAATATTTGTAACAACCCTATGCACTGGGTTATTAAAAAAACTAATTTCTTATTATCTGTGTCAAAGAAAAGTTTAGTTCAATGAACAAGAAACTTGGCGATGCATCATGTTAGATAATTTTGAATACTCTTTTTTTACTCTTGCACTAATATCTGACCACCACGGGTGCTCTCTTGGAAATGCCTGCTTTGAGTTCATTGTTTATATTTTGTTGGCCCACTAGGGGCTACGGGCCATCGACATGCTTTGTAAACTGGTTTAAAGAAAAGCACAATTCATAGTTAAGGCTCATTTGGTCATGATGATAATTGAATTATTAGGTAGTATCATCAAAGAAATTCCTATAGATGCTTATAAGAAGTAACATTGTCACCATTGTGGAACTATCAGAATCATAAAACAGACAAGTAATACTATCCATAGTCCATGAAATTTCTCTGAATGTTTCTAAAAAAAGAACAAAAACTGCACTGCTTCCCAAGTCCCAGCTTAAGAAACGTTGCAATCAGCTACAAATGCTAACTTCATAAAAGTATGAACAAACCAGTAAATTCCATAAGTTTGAAAATAGGGTATCACTACAAATTTCTTTAGTTTCAACTAGTTTCCCCTTCATTCCATAATGCCAACTAGGTCCAATTGGTTTGGATTCCATGTTGTTCTCAAATCTCAACAATACAATACAACCAATAGTATCTGATTATAAACTCGATTTTCCAGGAAAAAAACAAAACAATGATTAGACCACCAATTGATTTCATGAAACACAACCAAACTTAGCAAGTCACTTGATTTGCCGCAATTTGGCTTCCTTCACATGTTCTGTATTTCTGCAACTATCGGATCTATATAGTAGCATTCATAGCAAGGGGAACGGCTAACCATACTCAGCCGCCGAACAAGGCGGTTGTAGCGGCACTCCGCGGGGCTGCGTCCAGCCAGCCAGCGTGAAGTGGAATGGTGGACCGCCGCCCGCCGAGACCATGGAAGGCGATGGCCGAGAACGATGGGGGCGCTGCGGCCTGGCAGCGTTCCAGTCCATGTCGACGACCAGAGTTCCGATTCTCGCGGTGAGCGCCACGGCAACGTCTGGGTCGCTCTCGCCACCGCAGTGGGATCTACATTTCCCACCAGCTGGCGCCCGGCGGCGAGGATCCCGGAGAGACGGGGTCAGCCTGTTGGTGGTGGTCGGAGTCTCGGAGAAGGAAGGGGAGGGAAAGAGAAGCACACAGTAAAAAAAAAAAAAAAGAAGCACACGATGGGCCAGCCACGCCGATTTGACCTTTGGGCTCCAGTGGAGCTGCAGGATATCGGGCCCACTCGAGGCCCATCTATGCTTGAACTGAAAATGTGCGCCATTCAGTCGCGCTTCCTCCCTGAGGCCCGGTTTAGATTCGCCATCCAAATATTAAAAGTTCCGTCACGTCAATGTTCGGACATATGTATGAAGCATTTTTTTAAAGGGGAATTTATTAATATCCTAACATCTGTATCGATCAATGCATATAACTGTTCATTATTACAGGCCAAAGTACTGTTGCTGTTCAAGGAAACTAAAAAATTACAGGCCAAAGTACTGTTGCTGTTCAAGGAAACTCAAAAACGAAGTTTTGAGCCAACGAGAAAAAAAAAGGCTTCTAAAAGCTTCATAAGCCCCATCTAAAAGTTGATTCTGCATGGAGCATTAAATGTTAATGAAAACTAAAACTAATTTAATAGCTCCGCAAAATGTTATAAGACGAATCTTTTGAATCTATTTGGATCATGATTGGACACTTATTACAAAAGTTAGCACATTGCTACATTAAATTATTTTGCAGAATGGGCAATCTAAACACCCCCTAATACCTTTAGGTTCGCCGCAATTTTAAATATGAAATTTACACTTCAAAGATTCGGTTTTAGAAGAATAAAATGATTCTTAATGTAACACGATTCTTTGTTTTTGTTAGAGTAAATTTCGCTGGCGGTCCTCGAACTTGTTCTGGAGTTCTCATTTAGGTTCAGGTACTTTCAAATTACATATTTAGGTCCCTAAACTTGTTATGAGTTCTTATTCAGGTCCTGATATTTTTAAATTGCACATTTACCTCTCTAAACTTGTCTCAACTTCTCATCCAGGTCCCGAATCGTGCATTTAGCTCCTTAAACTTGTCCTAAGCTCTCGTCCCAATCGCAATACTAAAAAATACATGCGTAACTCTCTAAAATTGTATTATTGTATAATCATGGTCCGTGTTGCATGTGCAGACCTAGCCTTTTAGGACTTGCGTTGCTGCCCTTGTCGTTCTTGCCCTATCACAAGTCCTATCCGATCCTTCGTTGCTATGGCCCCATCTTGATTCCACTTGACTCGCTCCTATTTCACATTATCGTGGTGCCGCCGTGTCGGGCCCTGCCTCACGCCAATCGTATTTAACGACGCCTCCGCCACCACTGTACTCTTCTGCTGCGTCATCGAGCAGGAGCTCATGCTCATTCTCACCATCTCTTTATTGCACTTAGTTCCTCACACGCCAAACTTTCCTTGCCTCGTTGATGATAGAGCCATCGTTGTAGTGTAGTAGGTTGAGTGGGGCACACAACATGACGACACATCTGGCATGACATGGCCAAGTAATATGGGTGCGGCACAGCACCGCAGCGCACCGACAATGTAGCATAGGCAGGAGCTGGATAGGAGGTCGATCATGGTGCAAGGCTAGTATGAGACATGGATTTAGCGATCTAAGTGTGCAATTGTAAAGTGTCAGGACCTATATGAGAATTTGGGACAAGTTTCTATAGTTAAGTATGCGATTTTAAAGTATCGGGACCTGTATGAGAACTTGGGACAAATTTTAGGAGCTAAATGCGCAATTTAAAAGTACCTGGGACCTGGATGAGAACTTAGGACAAGTTTAGGGAGCTGAATTTGTAATTTGAAAGTACTGGGACCTGGATGAGAACTTAGGACAAGTTCGAGGATCGCCATTGAAATTTACTTAAGCTAAAAAAAAAATCTATAGCTGCTAGACCGACATCTAAACTAAAAGATGATTATACCATTGTGTTTCTTGCCATAAATCTTTTGAAACAAGATTCCATATGGATATAGTTAGATAAAATTTTGTTAATAAACATTTATTTTATGATGATGAAATATTTTTTTTAATGAGCAGAGATGATGTTCTAAATTTAAAAACAATGTTCTACTTTTACAAGGACAATGTTCTTGGTTCAAAAAAACAATATTCATTAGTATAATATTATAATATGAGTAAAAGATAACAAGAGTAATGAAAGACAATATTCACTAGTATAATACAATATCGGTAAAAAGCAACCAGAGTTACGAAAGATTCATGACATATCCATCAAAATACTCCCTTCATCCTAAATTACAAGTCATTCTAAAATTCTAAAGAAGTCAAAACATCTCAACTTTGATCAAATTTATATAATAAGATAACAACATCTACAATATCAATTAAGTATCATCATTAGATTCTTCATCAAATATATTTTGATAGTAGACTTATTTGATGTCATAAATATTCGTATTTCTTTCTATAATTTTGGTCAAACTTGAGATGTTTTGACTCTTCAAGATTTTTAAAATAACTTACAATTTGAAATGGTGGGAGTAGAAAATTGAATAACACTGGCTATACATTATTTAGGAACATATAAATAAATAACAGATGCATACAGCTATCCCATGAGACCACCTCCATAGATTTTTTTCCTTAACAATAATTACTGAAAAAAGCAGCTCTTATATTACCCTTAGCCACTCTCTGTACCTCCTGCCACACAGTTTAAACATTTTTTAAACAAAAAAGATGTAACTTAGATCCTCAGAGTCTCGACAATTCTCATTCCCTTGGAGAAACATTCTGGGAGCGCAGCCATGTAGTCCTTGGCCTTAATCCGTCGGTACCTCGCCGGACGATAATTCTCGTCCACTAAAGCAGCCGCCGGCTCAATCATTTTCTCATCGTCAACGGCGTAGAAGATGGCCAGTGACTTCCTCTCTTTCTCTGCGTTGGTCACGACCCTGTGCACCGGGCTCTTGAAGACCCCGTTGCTCATTATCTGCGTCACGATTTTACACAGGAATTCAAACCAGCTAGCAAGAATATATAGGAGCTTCTTCCCTTAAAAAAAAAGAATATATAGGAGCTTTGACAATGGATTAATTCGCAGACGCCTTACCTCCATGGAGTCTCCCAAGTTGATCAGCAAGGAGTGTCGGACGGACGGGACACTGTACCACATGCCATCCCGCAGAATCTGCAGCCCGCCGACGTCGTTGTCGACGAGAAGAACAGTGAGAGCACCGGGGTCGGAGTGGGGCTTGATACCCAAGACGAGCTCTGGCCTTGGACAGGGAGGGTAATAGTTGATTCTGGCGTGTGCCGGAGCCCTGTCACCCTATCTGGCTGATGAAAAAGTCCTCGTCGAGCTCAAAGATCTTGGCCATTGCACGCAGGATGGTGTCCCTTATTCTCTTGGTTTCTGACGCATACTCGAGCAGAACATTCCTGAAAAAAGAAACAAAAAAGACTTCAAAGTTTACTTCGTTCCAAATCATTTTGGCTAGCTAGTATTATCACTCGTCAGTAGCTACTGCATGGCTTTCATCGAAAGAACACCCATGAACAAAGTACTATTTCGTTCTTCTATATGCTTCATGCTCATGAGCATAGAGCATCACAACACAAAATGCAGTGTATTTCTTTCTTTCTCGATCACGCAAAAGGTTTGCACTTTTTTATTAATATGGAGGAAAATTTCGATACAACACTCCATCACGGCATCCTAGGAGGTTAAAAGGTTTACATTGAATTTCAGAAGGAGCTAAATTTAGGTTTGATTCTTTTCGTGCACTTTGTGATCCTCCAGGACCACTTAGGTGTTTCGTATTTGCCACTCTTTCGAGCTCTTCCTCTTAAAGTCTTAATGAAATAGTGTGAAGTCACGGTCGCGAAAAAAAAAGACCGAGCAAGATTTAGAAAGCCATAGAGGAATTGAGAAAAAAAAAGAGAGGAGGTGACTAGCTGACCTGAAAGAGTCAGGATGTTTGGGCCAGTGAGCAAGACTCCTCTCGTCGTCAGGCTCCACTTTGAGGTAGAGCCGATCATTCCAGTCCAGGATCTGATTTTGGGATGTCACCAGGTCATCGCCGTACCCTTCCGACTGCTTCCCTTCTATCAGGATGCTGCATTTCAGCTTCTCCTGGAGCGGTTGCCGGAAAAACTCGCCTGACGCGTTCATCACTTCATCCATAAGAGAAACGTCTATCCCGTGGTTGGTAGCCTGCACAACAGATCGAGAAGCATTGCTCTCACGCCAAAGTGAAACAAGCATATATTTGCGATATTCCCGTTTATCGGTGACCACCGAGATTTTAAAAATATCAGTAGATAAAACCTTAGCTGAAGGTTAATTACCATGAACAGTCCCCAGGTTTGCAGCGGTGATAAGAGCTTGGCGGTCTCATCAGCGGCTGGTAACCGGCTGAGGTCGACGACAGGGAGGGGCTCCGGCATGTCAACAGCGAGCAGCTGGCTTCCTGGCCGGTCCTGCTCCCGTTGCACGTACCGGATCGGTGGCTCCTCCACACGGCCGGTAGCCAGCTCTTGCACCGTCATCGGCACCCTCCATGGCTCGTCAGCCATCGGCGTGCTTCTTTATCACCTTCTTTTTTTTTGTTTGCTCACGACGACGTGAAGATGATGAGTTCTCTGTGCATCTCTGTTGTCTTGCTTGGGCTACATTTAAATAGACGATCCCCACTAGCAGAGACTGCTTCGTGATACAATTTGTTCAAGACAGCAACGCAACAACTACCATTTGGCCTCTTCTCCTTCCCAGCTGTGTACGACTGTACGTTCCTCTGTCTATTCTCCATCCAAGCTGGTTAGGCTAGAGGCAAACTTTGTTACCTAGAGTTCTAGATGTAAGACTTTTTGGCTAAAGATATACTCCCTCCGTACCCGTATTACTTGTCGTTTTGGACAACGACACAGTCTCCAAAGCATAACTTTGACTTCATATTTCTATACAAATATTTATTGGAAAGTGATATATGCATACTTTTATAAAAGTATATTTCAAGACCAATCTATTTATATAGTTTTCATATTTTTAAACTCAATAATTTAAAAGTTATTCATGACTTATATTCCTAATGTTTGACCAAAACCTTGTCCAAAACAATGATGGAGTATACTTTAGTTTGTTAGTAAGAAAGGCACTTTTTATTTGCTTGTCTGTGGGAAAAAGCTACATAGATAGACTTTGCTTGCTGGGGAAATTATTTCCTCGGCCCTGAAAAAAGTTCGACTTACTTTCTTGGCCCTGTTTTCATCGAACTTTGTTATTTAGTTCTAAAACGAAATTTGGTTATTTTCTTAACCCTTCCGCCCACTTTGAAAGATCATAACTCTTTGATACGACATCAGATGAAGATGATTTTTATATGAAAATTGTAGGTCTCGACGAGACCTACAACTTTATAGTTTTAAGTTTTTTCATTTGAGGAAGTTCATATGTCTAAAAACACTAATATAATATATTAATGTTTTTGGGCATCTGAACTTCCTCGAATGAAAAAAACTCAAAACTATAAAGTTGTAGATCTTATCGAGACCTACATTTTTTTATATAAAAATCATATTTATCTGATGTCATATCGAAGAGTTATGATCTTTCAAAGTGGATGGAAGAGCCAAGAAAATAAACAAATTTCGTTTTAGAGCCAAATAACAAAGTTTGATGAAAACAGAGCCAAGATACTAAGTCAAACTTTTTTCAGGGCCGAGAAAATAATTTTTTCTTGCTTGTAATTGGATACATAGCTAGAGAAATTTTGTTCAATCAAATTTATCTAGTTTTTCAACCACTTGAGAAATTAACAAGTTTCATAAGCCAGAGCCATTTCTATCTACCTGCTACTCCAACTCCAAAATGCGTAATGCCACATAATTTAAAAAGCATAACTTCAACCAGTAAGGTGAAGGGCAAGAAAATGCAAGTTTTCAAGGATAAAAAATTTCTTATGTGGTACTATCATCGTGATCCACCTTGGTCACCAAATCCACGTCTTGCACCAATACAAAATGAGCACCTTAAAATATTCTATGTACCGACAAAAGAACACCAAACCAACAATAATTGGCAGAATAAAATGATTTTTGGAAGCATTGGATATCTTAGGCTGGTTCCCAATAGGGTATTAACCCAAGGTAACATTTTGTTAGTAGATTAGGTGGAGTGAGATAGTCCTGTCTTTGGTTTGTGGGACGGGACGACTTTATTTTCGATTTGGTTCTGAGACATTGAAGGTGGGATGTTGTTTTATGACGTGTATACCCCATGTATTTTGATACTTGCCCTCACCTAATGTGGTACTATCTTTGCCTATTTGGCACCTCGGGTACTTTCACGTTAGTACCTCATATTTTTACACTATCCGATCTAGCTAGCTCGACGGATGGCTCCTATTTTTTTCTAACCATAGCAAAATTTATCCTAGAAATTAGATGATCTGATTCTCTGGGTCTACAAAACGAAAGCAAAAGCAGATGTCACAATTGATAATGAATGTACGTATTATATCGGGCACTCCGCAAAGAGACGATTTGCCGAGTATTGCACTCGGCAACGGGCTTTTTACCGAGTGCCCGACACCCGGCACATAGAGACACTCGGCAAAGAGAAGGTTTGCCGAGAGAACAACACTTGGCAAAAAGACGTTTTGCCGAGTGCTTGGCACTTGGTAAAGCGGGACACTAGGCAAAACTCACCACCAGTTAACGGTCGTCACCTGGCGTGGCTGGTTTGCCGAGTGCCAGTAAAGGAACTACACGTTCAAATTTGACACATTTCTCGATGTGTTTGCTATATTTACTTCATTTATTTCATTCAATTGAATTTTTTTGGATAAGTCAAATTTGAACTGCAAGTCATTCAAACAAAGGAAAAAATGAATGGAAAAATAATATTTATGTTATTGACTCTAATGTAAGACCATATCCAGACCATGAATTTCAAACATCTTGATCATGAAATGTAACCATGAACTTGCGAGTGAATTATTTTTAAATTCCATAAAAAGCAAACGAAGTGCAAAAATCATGAAACTTAATTATCAAGATGTCATGATATCATATGTGAAAGTTGCGATAAAAATTTCAGATGGTTTCGCGCAAGTTGTCACGTGTGACTGCATTTTCGAAGTAGAATCTCATTAGAAGATTCATAGAGTTGAGACAGATCCGGTAAGATTTGAAAGCAACGTAATCATCGTTGAGTCCTAAAGTTATTTTGGCTGTTGTCCGAAGGATACAATCATTGATTCTCTTGCAGTTCAATTGTGCACTCATGTAAAAGAGGTCTGTAAATAGATGTAAATTAGTTGAAAGCAAATGCTACCTATTATTCTTGCAAAACTGACAACATTACCTGAAAGTTTTGGGATGTTCAGGCCAATGGACGAGATTCCTCTCATATTCCGGTTCTACACTGAGATGCAGCCGATCCAACCAGTCAAGGCTCTGATCCTTGGATCTCACTGGGTCATTTCCATATCCTTCCACCTGGAAATGCTTGCCGTCTATCAAGTTCTACACTTTTGCTTCTCTTCAAGCGGTAGATGGAAAAACTCTCTTGACTCATCGATTAAATATATTCCATCAAATCGGTTTCTATGCCATGGTTAGCAACCTGGTATTACATCCCAATGGCGGCTATTACATGCCACAAAGCAGCAGATATAATTGATGAACAAAAGTAACACTAGCATGCAAGAAGCTAGGGCAAGGACAGGAGCTGAGGGGCTGCTCACCAGGAACTCAGGAAGAGCCCCCAGGTCTCCAGGGCCAACCGGAGCTTGCCACTCTCATCATCGGCACCATCATCAGCACCTGACAGCCGGCTGAGATCGATTACGGGGATGGGCTCCGGCGTCTCGGCGCCAACATAGGCTGACGGGATGATATTGCTCCGGCTGCACGTGTACCTGCTTGGTGGTTGCTGCACCTTGGCCGCCAGTTCTTGCACTAACATAGGAATCCTCCATGATTCATCCGCGCCATAAGTGCAGTGCTCTCTTGGAATTATTTCTTTCAGCGTTTATTGATGGTCAACAAGAGGGTTCGCCATGAAGATAGCTATCATCTATCAGCCTGATAGAGAGGTACTCCCTACTTAGATATTTAATTTCGTTTGAAGCCATCTTAGTACCAAAACAATCAATATTTAAATCTATAAATACAGATCTAAAAATTACAACAATTATGTAGGTATCAAATGACTTTAAATGAGTAAGTCAAGAACTAAAAAGTTATAGGGGCGGAAATTACTTCCCGCCAAGTGGCAGCAGTATAATTTTGCAATTTTTTATTGGAACAAATATTTTTGCAAAAAATAAATTTGAAGAACATGCAATTTTTTTATGAGTGTGGAAATGTGTGGGTTATGCGCGTCTAAATTGTATCCGATAAAAAAGTTTCACATACGCTTTTTTTCATCATCTTCTAAGCTCATTAGTTGGCTCATCATGAATATAGATGATGGGCATCATTGGTTGGGTTCTAAAAATTTCCCAGCTAAAGATTCGGCAAGCTAGGATTTTCGATATTATTGATTTACAACCAAAACTTGTCAACCTCTCACATTTGACCTACTATATCTATGACAATTTTTTTTACCTACCTTTGGCTTATAAAATCTCTCTGGTATGATAAATTTGGGTTTGAAACCAAATAGGTCGACATTAGTCAATATGTGGCAATTGAAAAATGTCCTTACCATGCTCGATTATGCAAAGCTGCATGTATGCATGTATATATTGTTCTTAATTATATTTTTAGATATAATTATGTCTTTTTTACGTTTTATTAACTTGTTCAGTGATGACGTACACTAACCTGCTTTACAACACGTTCATTTTGTCTTTAATTTCCTTCAATCCCCATAGATAATAATGATTATATTAATCCAAATGAGCCCTTAGATATGGAAAGATCTCTTTATTTTTAATCCTTATAGAGACCTATGCCATGTGCGAAGCAAAGAAACACAAGCAAAGGCAACATAGCACACTATAACACGACCACATACATATAATAGTAACTCAAAAAAGTTCCACTATGACGAAATTGTTTCCTCCCTACTATAGGACATAACACTTAATCCACATATATATATGACAAACTAATAGGTCGTCATAATCATAGGGTACTAGGCTAGATGTAAAACCTACTTCTTCATCATCTATTGATCAACAAGAAAATCTTTCTCTTGATCCCTAGTCAGTTTTGTTTTTGTCCCCTCCACCTCTGGAGCCACACAGGAAACACCAACCCCACCTCTGTCCAAGGTAGTGGGTTGGCTACCACTGTTGCTTGCCTGGTCAGTACAAAACCAAATCTGAGTGACCAGGTTACTCATAGCAACAAATTGGCTGCTGGAGCTAGAGTGGATATTGTTGTAGGTTCCACTGGTGAAGGTGAACCCTTGTTGGCTTGAAGCACTCTTTTGCACCCTGGGCTCATCATCATAGAGGCCAACATCGTTGATGCTGTTGCACTGCTTCCTGGCAGTGCTCTCCATCCTACGGAAATACTTTTGGGCGTGGCTAGAGATTTGCACCGGTGTCTTGGTGGTAACGAAGTGCTTGGAGATGTTCTTCTAGTCGCTTCGACCATACACACGCAAACCATAGAGGTAATTCCTACATTGAGACGAGGGTCAGAATGAAAAATTGCATAGTATCCACACTCTTGTTATCAGTGAAAAAATCTCAAATGTCTCATCATAACCAATACCCTACATGTCATTTTAGTATATGTAATAATAATTTGCATGAAATATGTGACAAACATTTCCAAAACAAGGTAAAATAAATAAATACTCCCTCCGTTCACAAATAAACACAATTCTTTGACTTCTTCGATTTGTGTTTGACCGTTCGTCTTATTCAAAAAATTTCAATAAATATTATTTATTTTGTTATGAGTTATTTTATTGTTAGAGATATTTTCATAATGATTTATTTAATTTATTATTTGTACAAAAAATTTAAATAAGACGAATGGTCAAAGAGAACTAGTAGAAGTCAAAGAATTACATCTATTTGTGGACAGAGGGAGTATATCAAAATCAAAGAGTGTGTGAAATAAAGAAATCATTAACCTATATTCGTCTATGGTCCAAAACCTCCAACGCTGCCTCTCCTTCTGAGGACCCAGTTGGCTATGTGTATCCTCCCCAGCCTCCCTCTCTTCCACCAAATCACCACCCAAGACATTCATGGCTGGATTCTCCATTGGCATCCCAAACTTGTCATTAACAAGCTTGCTACCAACTGTTGCATGCTGGTTGCCACTCAACATCATCTGCATCTTCTCCACCATGAGATCAGCATACAAGTTGGTTACCTTATGCTTCTCCTTTGCAGGAAACCTTGCTTGGAGCACATCCACAATGTCAGTTTGCTTTTTGTTCATGTCATTGCCATAGCTACTCTGGGTGTTGTGGCTAGCGATAAGAGCTTTCACAACCTTTATCTCAGAGGCATTCCATTCTCCATTACCGTGATCCATGGGGGTTGAGTACTACAAATGACAGATGGTATTATGAACTTTGAATGATGGTTGTTGGGATGAGGAGAATGGATATCACAAGGCCATGTATTTATAGGCCCTGTGGTGAATCTATTTGTACTGATTTTAATTAATTGTTCAATTCTGGTATTGATCAAACTGTGGGTTTAATATAATACAATCAAAGATAGAAAGTCATGCATATATATTCATTTGCCAATGCACGCTATAATTTTTTTATACTTTATTTAGGGATAGTGTCAAGATAGCATTCCTATCTCGTAGATCTAATATTATTCCACTTTGGTCACGGAAATGAGGTGTCAAGGGACATGTGTGGACACCCACATATGTAAACATTGATGAGGCTAGACGCCTGGATGCGCTGTCACACCCAATTTTAAGGATAAAATTGAATGAACCAACTTATGTGCGCCCAGAGATCAATCACACACATAAGTGACAAATTACATAGTACCATCACAAGGTTTAATATATAATGAATAATATCACAGAGTCTTTACATTAATAACAGCGGAATAATATAGATAACTCTCTCGCGGAATCTCCAATCCACAGGGAATAGTTGACTGGTGAACACAATCCTAATAATCCTCAGAAGAATCCTCATAGTTATCTGTTACCCATCCGGGATTTTTATCAAAATATGAAAAATAAAGCAAACGTAAGTACATGTCGTACTCAACAAGAATAGCATGGGTTTATGAGGCTCAAATAAGGCAAGACACTGGTTTGACAGCGGTTGCTTTTAGTTGATCACATTTTAGCAATTTGAGTAGCAGTAATAGAATATACCAAGGAAAATGGTTGCATGATCATATAAACATGATAATTAATATGGAATAAACATCAATAGAAACCTTCCAGAATTAATTAAACATTATTCAATTGTTTCAATTCCTGTAAGACGTCCAAGGCCGCTCGTGACCGTGAGTACGGCTGATATATCAGTTTTACACTCTGCAGAGGTTGCACACTTTCACCATGAGCCGTGATTCCCATGTGTCGGGGTTTGCAAGGCCCACGCTACACTGCCAAGGTGCATAACAGGGTCTCACTATGAAGTCTTTTAAAAGACTCTCTAACAAGTTACTAATCAATCCGGACGCAATGGCAAGGGGTGGTAGATCCCTCCTTCCAAGTGGCACATACACGCGGCAGTACACACAAAGACAGGAGCCACAAAACAACCAGCTCGGCAAGGAACCTTTCAAGATTAATAACATGATAGAAAGTAACTTCATACTTGACTAAAGCCAGAGCCATATAACCCCCATGGTTGCGCTGTAAGTCCCGGTGTCATACTTACAGACAAGTCCTTAGTCCATGTTGCTAAAAAGCATCTTTTAATCTTTATTTCATAATTAATTATTCAAGTTCATAAGATCATGACACCATCAAGCACTAGCATCACTACTCAAATGCAATCTCATAGGTAACAAGGATCAAGTGATCAAAAGCTAGGAATAAACACTATGGTTGCCAAGGTAGACACATGCATCATGAATTTAGTGATTAAGGTGAATAGGCAACAAGAATGGTCCATGCTATACTTGCCTTGATCAGAGTGCTCTTGAGAACTTGGATCCTTAGCATACTCTTGATCACCCACGTATTGCTCACCGTCTGAACTCGATCATAAAATCACCACACAATCATCGAGGCAATCATACACGAAGTAAACAAGATCTATATTAGAAACAGTACACCAATAATGGAAAAATAGATTGAAAAGTTTATAAAACCAATCTACGCGTCGCTACGATTCCAACGATATAAAGATCACGAAAATCGGAGTTCAAACGGGGAAGTTACGAAATATACAAGTTTTACTTTAATAAAATAATAGATTAAATCTAATCTCGAATTTTAAAAATTGAAAACATGTACAACAGTAGCATCATTAGATAGATTACCAAATTACGAATCTAACGAGACTTGAACGGATTAAATCGGAGCTAAAACGAATATTTTATGGCCAAAATAAACTGAGTGGCAAATCTGTAAATATTGAAAACGTATTTTTGAATCTAACCCGAGAAAAATACGTTTTCAAAACAGGAAGGCGTAATCCAAGGAATACGCTTTGGGCTGCGGGTTGAGAGGTTAAAAACTCGGGGTCTCTTTTGAATAAAGGCCGGCGAAAGGGTATGGAGGGATTTGGGCCATCGAATCTGAAACGGACGGCTTGGATTAGAAACAGAGAGAGGAGGGCGGTACTGTTCGCCGGAGCACGGCGGTCGGCGGCAGCGCTCTCGCCGGAGAGGGCGATTCTAGGGCTAGGAAGCTCGGTTTGCCTCGGGATTTGGTCGGGGAGCAAGAGGGCGGATCAGAGAACTCGATTAGGGTATCAATTTGGACAAAGGAGGTTCGAGAAGAACGTGGCGCGAGCTATGGCGGCACTGCGAAAACGGCGAGCTCGCGGACGCTTTAGGAAGGCGAAAAAAGGTGCAGGAACGGCGAGCGAAGCTTCGGTACCTTACTGTGAAGCCTTGGGAGCTATCAATTTGGACGGAGGACCTCCCGTTGGCGAGCTTGACGGCGACGGCGGAGCTCGGGGCGGTGGCGGCTCTGTGGCTGCGGCTAGGGCAAGATTGGAGGCGGCGGCTTGCGCTGGAACTCGTGGGGAGAGAGGCAGGAGGGCTCGGGCAATTTATATGGGGGAGGAGCACGCGTAGCGGGGTCGGACTCGACCGAAAATACGGCGGCCGGGCGGTTGGGCATGGCGCTCGTGTCCGGTTAGGACACTAACCAAAGGAGGAAGATGACCCTGCAAGCGGGGCCCGCTTGCCAGTGACTGAAGGAGAGGGGATGGAGAGTAAGCAGCGCACGCAGGAGCTGGGCCTCGGCCTGGAGCTAGGTTCGGCCCACGCGGAAGGGAAACGGGGAGGTGTTCGTGCTCTGCATCGTATCCGGCTTGGACACGAACTCAAGGAAGAGGAAGACACTGTGTAGCGGGCCCGACCTGTCGGCCACTGGGAGAGAGGAGAGAGCGTTGTGCTCTGTTGTGTGGCGTGAGCAGGCCGATGCTGCAGCTGGGCTTGGCCTGAAGTTGGGCCGCGCGGTGGGGAAATGGAAGAGGGCAGCTAGCAGCTCGGGAAAAAGGAGAGCAGGCCGGGGTCTTGGGGCAGGCATGAGAGGTGAGACAGGTTATTCATTTTATTTTTCTAAATCACTTTTGAAATGAGTTTTCAAAATATATTTCCAATATTTTGGCAATCCAAATAAAATACATCAATACAAAATAAATAGAGGCAGCATGAATGCATCACAACATGTTTCTAAATTATGATTACTTTTAATTTCCAAGAAAAAGAAAAAAAATATTATTCTCTAAATTAAATACCAAGCAAATGCATAAATAAATTCTTAATTAATAAATCAAAAATTTTCGGGTGTTACATGCGCACAGACATACCATCATCGCCACCGCTGTAAAAAAATTCCTAATTGTTTATAAGGTCTGATCACCTTTTCGATCCTTTAGAGGAATTGAACTCGTGACCTCCTGCCCAGCCATAACACGTCTGTAGCACTACATATATAGTATGGCATCTTTTTATATCCACATTTGGTAATCTTATATTGGATATTTTTTGCTACTAATTAACTTAAATGTAAACAATTCAACTACAAAGTTTTAAATCTTGTCAAGTACTAGAAATTTGGTATAGGATGTGTGTCCATATGAGATTGTTTCAAAAAAAATCAAAATATGTAAATTTAAAATAAATATATGAAACACGAAAAAACTTAAAATAAAAAATTTATCAATAACAAACATGTAAATCAAGTCGACCACTACAACTTTTGATATTAACAATTGGTCAATTTTGTGGGACTTCGGTGTTTAACATTCAAGACACAAAATAGTTTATCCTGGTTCAGACATCTAAGCCCTAGTCGAACAGCGAGTTCAGTTCTTCGTATTAGAGTGCCTAGAGCGAGTTCTTACAATCTGAGAGTGATGGTAGGAGGGCATTAGTTAGTTGTGATCTAGGGTTTCTTTTGGGGTTCCATCTCCTATACAGGAGCTTTTGCCATGCCTTATATCTCAAGGGCGAGAAGAGTACAATGAGCATGGGTTCTCTAAGTTCCCATGGCTGACAAGAGAGCGCCGGAGTTTCGTTTCTTGATCTTTGAATTGTCAGTCGTGTTCGGTGTTGCCTCCTTCTCTGGGGGTTTGGCTGATAGTGCCGAATCGTCCCTAACACTGCATGTAGGAGCCTAAGACTGATCGTCAGGAACCAAAGATGTCATTATGTCTCATGAGTTCGTCTTCACGATGGTGTTTGTTGCACGACAAAGAGGAGGGTGCTTTCCTAAAGACTGACTGAGGGGCCTAGATGCCCATCTTCTTCCTTATGTATAGACGACACACGCACCCTTATCGCATTGTGTCACGCCTTGGGCATGACCCCGAACCAGGAGTGGCTGACATGGGCTCACGGGGTCAAGGTGATAGAGCCATGTGGCCCTGTTCACATGTCAAGCTCTGGTCCTCTATTATAGCCTGCTAGAAGATGCCCTACGTCACAGCGAGCGATCGATTTGTCAGGGTGATGCCACTAGAGCTTGTGGTCCTCATACTTCCTTGTCCGGTCATGGCTGCGTAAGTCTAGGAGTGCTCTCAAACCCCTGAGAATGTTTCCTCCCGATGCTGTTGGGACCCTGTTGACATTTACTAACGTCGCCAAATATAACTTTATAACCTTTAACACTAGAGACGAGATTAGAAGATGTATGGTAATTAATTAACTGATCATTAGCAACTAGCCACTTATTTATTACCAACATTCTTTAGCATGAACTAGGGTTGTCAATCCTAATTATATATGCTAAGAATAAATAAAGGTTTTATATATTATTCTGTGACTAGGCAGAAATATAAATAAATATAAACTAAGAACAATTCTGCAAGCGGACAGATAATTATACCATTGTAGCATTTTACCTAGAAGTTCTACCAGGTTGTCGATTTATATTTATACCATTAGGAAGGACTTGGTTAAACTACAATCTATTATATTGATAACAACTATATACAATGAATAAGTGAAATTACCGATGTCATATACTTTACTCATAACAGGTAGATGTCACAAGATAATAAAGATAAATAGGGTGATAAGTATGATCAAGCATCATTAATAAAGATAAACATCAGAGCACTTTCTAGTCATAGTAATAGTTAGCCAATGGATAAACTAAGAAATTAATATCTAAGGTAATTCTATAACTACGTCAATGAATAACTCTAACTAGTGCAATTACATCTAGCAATTATTGTCAGATTAGTCCTATATCATGATCACATGCAAATGGCATCATCTAGGAAATGTGTGAAACAGAGTCATCACCCAACTTCGCGACCGTGCCTGCTTGCCTATATACGGGGGGTGGACTACAGAGGAATCAACGTAGCTGTCACCTACGCGAACTACCACACGACCCGACACATCAGGGTGCACTCGCAGATAAACGAAATATCTAGACACCACGTCTATAAATTGTTCATCATCTACCCAACGATCGTTTGGATAAACGCTATACGAGCAATTACATGAATTCAATAAGATCAATCCAACTATACTAGACATATAATTAAAGTAGATAAAGACTAATGTAATCAAGAACATATGAACTATTAAAAATAATGTTTCCCTAATCATAATGAACAATATAATAATAGAGAAAGAACCAGAACTATACCAAACTCTGCGCTCCACACGGATGCCGGGGCTCCAGATCCCGCCGAAGAACTAGATCTCCTCTACTCTCTAATCTAACTAGGCTAGAACTATGAACTAGAAGGCTCTTGATGAACTAATAGGCTCTTGATGGCTTGAAGACTTGTTGCCTTCGATGAATAATTGATTGATGCCTCCAGGGGGGTCTGCCTCTTTATTTATAGCCCGGTGGGATGAACGTGCGCCATGGGATCAAACCGACTTAAACATAGGGCCGAGATGACTCCTAAGAGGCGGCGGAAGAAGACTCCAGAAGGCAGGGCTAAACCCTAGCCGGGGGGCGCCGGTCGGCCCCACCCTGGCGCCGGCCGGCCCCACCCTGGCAGGGTGCGGGCCCCGGTTGTTTCGGGTGTGTTCCAGAGGCTTCTAGTATTCCGATGATGATGTTTTCTTCGCGGTTACATTTTGTGATAATTATGCACTTTAATCGCTCTGTTGTGCTTTTCTGGAATAACCCCTGGAAAATACAGAACATGCAAAACTCGTGAAAATTGTCAGTTAAAACCCTAGACTAGTATGTTTTTATGTATCCTTTTGTGTCTAAAGTTCTAATTAAAGTTGACGTTATCGACTGTCAACAACTCCCCCAAACTTACCTTTTGCCAGTCCCTTGGCAAACGAACTAAGCCTAATTACTAATGTATTTGGATCAGGAGTTGCTACAATGCTTTCATTCTTTCCAAGTACACATGCTTTCAAATAGAAATTCTCCTCCGGATTAGACAATAACTGCTCTAACCTTCAGACTTACTCGTTTTACCTTTAACTATGGAGCTTTACAACCCTCGCATAAGTCTTGGGCAATTGAAAGATAGAACAATTAAATCAAGCACTATGTCTCAAATTTTTCACAGTACCAGTATTTCGGAGTTTTGCAAGTTTTGAAAATAAAACTCAGAGCTTAATTGTATGACACCCTCAAGTCTCTCAGTATATATGGTATTTGTGGATCTCACTTAAGGCATTAATATTATGCCTTCCCATAACTAAAGATTATAATGGAGCTCATAGGAGTGGCAATAACAAGGTTTAAGCATACTTGCAATTTATATGTTGTAAAGTCAAACGATGGATCCACAGAGAATCGAGGCATACAATCAAACCAAGATGTGCATGTGTATGGAATATGGTGCATAGGTGTATATGTAGTATTTAGTGGCTAACTTTAATTCTACTTATACTCTTTGGAAATGATTCACTCTCCTTTGGAACTTGAAGGAACACATGGGCTATCTTTATTCTTTCTCTTTCTCTTCTCTCTTCCTTTTTTTCTCTTTTTTTTTCATTCGGGAGGCGGGCATCTAGTACCCATTGTTTTAATATTGGGACACTCGTCCATCTTTGTACTCCATTTTCTTTTCATATTTTTGCATAGCCACATGCATCCAATACATGATTTGGAGAGATAACAATAGTGAAAACTTAGAGCATTTATAATAGAGCTGTCCTATGGGGTTTATTATATACTTTTGGTGTTCACTCCCAGTGCAGGAGAAAACATTTTTATGATGAACATAGATGAAAGTGGAAAAGGTTGCGATTACTCCCAGGGTAGGAATAATGCATATATGCTGAAGTGTGTACGTGATCTTGGTTTTAAAAGCATGACAAGACTCTCGTATGGTATTCAACAAAGGTTGACTAAACTCAATGCAGAGCAAGCAGCATGAATGTGCAAAAGTTTCCTATTTCTAAATGTATAATATATGGCTTTGGTAGGAATTCACATTTTATCATACAAGAGCTCATCATGTAGATTTTAAGTTTTCAAAAATAAATCTCCAGAACTTACTAATGTTAGGAATAAGATAAATAGTAGCTCAACCTTCAAGAATCATATCAATCAATTATCTAGACTTAGCTCAAACATATGCCTCCACAAGTTTCAGGTTCAGAGTAAATTCTCAAATTAAAACAGTAGTATTCAAAACTCAGGAGAATGTAAGGTTGACAATTAGGCACTTGAAATGAATTATGGCAGAGCAACTATTCATCGTCTCCAAAATAAAATTTTAGTGTTCATCAAATTTAATTTTGTTCTACCCTAGACTGACTCTAAACAAACTCTAATATATAGCTAAATATTTATTTGGTTTTTAAATTTTATCTTACTAGCTAACTTACGCGAAAAAGCGATATAGTAATAATGATAAGAATAATAGTGTGGGAAGCTGATACTTAGCTGGACTTAAGATGGAGGGTGCTCTCCCCCAAGTTTGACGTTTGACAGGGTCTTTGATGTTGTAAATTGAGTGATCTTTCTAGAAGCAGGTGTCTCGGCAGCGTAAGGGTGTCGTGTTGACTAGCTCTTTGATCTTGTATTTTTTCTATGAAACTCAATTGCCAACAAAGATATCAAATCTTATGGAGAGGGGTTAGGTTTAGTACCACTCCATGGTAAGTGATTGATTTTATATTTCCAGCAGAAGCTTCCTAACCGAGTGGACCTTCATGTGCCCACATATTTTTGGGGTTTTTCCTAAAAGGTGTGGACCTTCATGTGCCCACATATTTTTGGTGTTTTTAGATTTTCCTACGATACTATGATGAACCTTCATGTGTTCACATATTTTTGGTATTTTGTGCTTGTATAAAGTAGACTCAATAAGCGCATAGGTATAATTACCTGATAACTAGGGGATGCTCCTCCCCCAAGCTTTATGTTTGCAATACTTGATGCTTGAATGTTTCTCAGAGTGAGCTAGTAATACTCCTGGTGGGTGTCACTAATAAACTCTCTCCTTAGTCATAATATTATCTCTGCATAGTTATACTCCAACAAGAAAACCAAAACTCGAGGCTCGAATTATCAAGGGGTTAGTGGTCAGCCAATGAGCACTTTGATTATTCGTTGAGTTGATTTTAATTAATAGATTTTAGCAGGATTCTAACAGGATTATCTTTTTGGGGTTTTTCTAATTTTCTTATGCAGCAATCAAAAAATGTATGCATGCTATATATGTTTTTTATGCCACCACAGGGAATATTCATTCCCATGGGGCTTAGGATTTTCATAATGCAACAAAGTAAATATAGATTGTTATTTTTATTTTTATGCCACCACAGTAAATATGCCTACAGGGTTACCATAAGTTTATTTACATGGGGCTTTAATATTTATGATGCAAGCAGTAAATATTTTTGTTGGTTTATTTTTAATATGCAAAAATGATTATGCTAAATGGGTTAAAGTAAAATTATTAATGAATGCTAACTTAATTATATATCTACCATTCTAACCTTATGGTTAGGGTACGGAATTTAAAGTCTACCGACAGGACTTAGATAGAGGAGAGTACTTACTCAGTAGGTTCATCGTCTGAGGTTACCTCAGTCAATTCCCCATTTTACGGTGGTGTAGCAGATGCTTCTTCTTTCTCCTTCGATCTCTTTTCTGTCTCTTCTGCTTCTCTCTTTTCTAGCTCCAGCTCTTCCTTGTATGCTTCTCTTGATTCTTCATCTCTCTTCATCCATTCTTCTACTTGTGCCTGGATCTCTTCTTTCTCTGCTTTAGCAATCTGGTCCATCCTCTCAGCTTCCACTTCCCACTCACTCCAGCGTGGTGATTGTACGGCTTCTTCTTGCTCCTTGTAGCAGTCTTCATACTTCACAATCTTACCAGGAAACTCCTCCCATCCACAGTGAGGCTGGGCAGCCTGACGGCGGGCTTGGCGTCTCCTCCTGTTGCGTTGCTTCCTGTTCTGCTCATGGTTAAGATGTGTTCTAAATTAACAGCGTACCTTTCCAGTGGGTAGGTTGAAGTAGATCTGTCCAGACCCGATGTAGATGATAGTATTGGCGGTGTAGAGGAACGGTCTTCCCAAAAGAATAGGCGATTCGTGATCTTCCTACATGTCAAGAACTAGAAAATCTGCGGGTATATATTTATCTTGAATTCTTACCATAACGTACTTAACTATGCCTTCAGGGAATCTCAGTGATTGGTTTGCCATCTGCAACTGAATATATGTTAGGTATAATGGTAAATTATCAAATAATTCATCATATACCTTTTTGGACATTACGTTGACGCCTGATCCAGTGTCGCAGACGGTGTCGAAAAAAATGATGTCTCTGATTGTGCATTCAATGATTGGTACACCTGAGTCATCTTTCTTTATTGGGAATGGTTTCGGGAGCATATGATCATTTTCCGTGTTGATAGCATTGATTAGTTGAGCGGTTTTTTCAGGTACATGTCGGGGCTTGTTCTTCCTCCATCTTCTGTTGTTCTTCTTATTGGGCACTTATTGTTGTTGCTCTTCTTGTTGATGAAATTGCTTCGGGACTGCTGGATCCTTCAGGATGCGGTTCTTGAACGAGAATATCTCCTTCTTGTCCTTGATGGAGAGGACAATCTTGGCGTGTTCCGCATAGATGATGGGTTTGGTTGTGTATAAGAATGGTCGTCCCAAGATAATGGTTACCTTCTCATCTCCTCCGGTATCCATGATCACAAAGTCAATTGGGACATATGATTGCCCCACTCTAATAACAGCTTCTTCTAATACTCCCTCAGGGTAGCAAATAGACTGATCTGCAAGCTGCAAACGCATGTCTGTGTACAACAAAAGATCACCTAATATTCTTTCATAGATTACCTTAGGCATTATGTTGACACTTATGCCGAAATCGCAGATAGCTTGTGGAAAGCTGTGACATCCTATGGAGATAGGAATGACAGATCTTCCAGGGTCTCCCATCTTCTCAGGTAGTGAGTGATCTATCCACTGTATATCTACAGGCTCAATTTGGTATTGTGTTGTATTGTGAATATCAACAAGGTTAGCAGTTTCCAAATCTTCTGGCTGGCCCGGAATCTTACCTTTCTCAAATGGAGGGACAGCAGCAGCAAGCTGAGCTAATTGTGATTCTAACATTTTATTAAAGCTGTGCTGATTCTTTATAGCAGAAGCAAAGGTATCCATTTTGGTATTTATGTTTTCTAAAGTTTTATCATTCGAGGCAAACTTTCTAGACATTTGATCTATCAATTTAGATTGACCAGCAACTAAATCTCTTAAAGGTGGAAGATTATAATTATTATAATTATTACCTCAGTTGTTACCTTGGTAATTACCTTGTCAAGCTTGCTGATTCCATCCTTGGTTTGGCTGGTTCCATCCTTGACCTTGCTGAGGACGATAGTAGGTGTTGTTGTTGATGAAGTTCACATTATTTTGCAACGTAGGGCAGTTGACAGTGAAATGCCCGTGATCTCCACATTCTTCACAGGTCATGCGGGAATCATCAATATGCATGACTTCCTTCTTCTCTATATCGAGTTTCTTCATGATGAGGTCTAACTTGGCAGTGACCATATCGGTCTCCTTCAAATGATGGATGCCTCCTCCTCTCTTGCGAGGTTGAATACGTTCTTCATTACAGCTCGGATTTGAGGCCATCTTCTCCACAAGTGCTTGAGCTTCTGGAAGCTTCAGTGACAGGAAAGCTCCTCCAGCTGCAGCATCTATGGACTCACGGGTGCTTCAGATAAGCCCGTGGTAGAAGGTCTGCATCAGTAGCCAATCCTCTATCCCATGACGAGGACAATCTTCAATGTAATCTTGGAATCTCTCTCATGCTTCAGTGAATGATTCGTCATGTTGCTGTTGAAAGCTTGATATTTTCCCACGCAAAGCATTTGTTTTGCGTGTAGGAAAGAACTTTGCCAGGAAAGCAGTTGAGCATCGGTCCCATGTAGTGTTCTTGTCTTTGTTGGTGTAGAACCACTGTTTAGCTTTCCCCAAAAGTGAAAATGAGAAAAGACGGAGTAAAATAGCATCTCTTGGTACTCCTCCGATCGTGAAGGTGCTGCAGATATCTAAAAAGTGTTGTAAGTGTGCACTTGCATCTTCATGAGCTTTTTCACAAAACTGGCTGGCTTGAACCATGGTGATAAGAGCAGGCTTGAGCTCGAACCATTCTCCCCCGTGTTGACTGCTAGTTCAGTCCGGATGTTTTCTGTTGTTGGGGCAGATAACTCGCGCAGTGTCTTCTCAGCCATATCTTCAAACATAGAAGCTAAAGCTTCTCCTAAGTGTACTTCTTCCAATGTTGAAGCTGGCTCCTTTGATGAACTAACTTGAGCAGCGATGGGTGTTCTTGATGGTAGCTTGAAATCGTCTCTCGCCTCTACAAACTTCTTTCTTCTCAAGAGTTTCTCAGGATCCTCAGTGAAATTGTTTGGAAGAGAAAAACTATTCATTCATCACCCTGCATAAGATAAGTAAATGATAAAAAACATGGGTGTGCCTGTTTGAGTTAGAGATCAATCGGTAATACAATCTTATCCATGATGCATATGTGTTATCAATATTTCCTAAGTTTAATGGGCCTTCCTATGCAATGGCACCAAAAATGCTTGTTGACATCTACTAACGTCGCCAAATATAACTTTATAACCTTTAACACTAGAGACGAGATTAGAAGATGTATGGTAATTAATTAACTGATCATTAGCAACTAGCCACTTATCTATTACTAACATCCTCTAGCATGAACTGTGTTGTCAATCCTAATTATATATGCTAAGAATAAATAAAGGTTTTATATATCATTCTATGTGACTAGGCAGAAATATAAATAAATATAAACTAAGAACAATTCTGCAAGCGGACAGATAGTTATACCATTGTAGCAATTTACCTAGGAGTTCTACTAGGTTGCCGATTTATATTTATACCACTGGGAAGGACTTGGTTAAACTATAATCTATTATATTGATAACAACTATATACAATGAATAAGTGAAATTATCGATGTCATATACTCTACTCATAACAGGTAGAGGTCACAAGATAATAAAGATAAATAGGGTGATAAGTATGATCAAGCATCATTAATAAAGATAAACATCAGAGTACTTTCTAGTCATAGTAATAGCTAGCCAATGGATAAACTAAGGAATTAATATCTATGGTAATTCTATAACTACGTCAATGAATAACTCTAACTAGTGCAATTACATCTAGCAATCATTGTCAGATTAGTCCTATATCATGATCACATGCAAAGGGCATCATTTAGGAAAGGTGTGAAACTGAGTCATCACCCAATTTCGCGACCGTGCCTGCTTGCCTACATACGGGGGGTGGACTACAGAAGAATCAACGTAGCTGTCACCTACGCGAACTACCACACGACCCGGCACATCAGGGTGCACTCGCAGATAAACGAAATATCTAGACACCACGTCTACACATTGTTCATCATCTACCCAACGATCGTTTGGATAAATGCTATACGAGCAATTACATGAATTCAATAAGATTAAACCAACTATACTAGACATATAATTAAAGTAGACAAAGACTAATGTAATCAAGAACATATGAACTATTAAGAATAATGTTTTCCTAATCATAATGAAGAATACAATAATAGACAAAGAACCAGAACTATACCGAACTCTGTGCTCCAGACGGATGCTGGGGCTCCAGATCCTGCCGAAGAACTAGATCTCCTCTACTCTCTAATTTAACTAGGCTAGAACTATTAACTAGAAGGATCTTGATGAACTAGTAGGCTCTTGATGGCTTGAAGATTTGTTGCCTTCGATGAATGATTGATTGATGCCTCCAGGCGGGGGTCTGCCTCCTTATTTATAGCCCGGTGGGATGAACGTGCGCCGTAGGATCAAACTGACTTAACCATAGGGCCGAAATGACTCCTAAGAGGCGGCGGAACAAGACTCCAGAAGGCGGGGCCAAACCCTAGCCGGGGGGCGCCAACCGGCCCCACCCTGGCAGGGTGCGGGCCTCGGTCGCTTTGGGTGTGTTCCAGAGGCTTCTAGTGTTCTGATGATGATGTTTCCTTCGCGGTTACGTTTTGTGATAATTATGCACTTTAATCCCTCTTTTATGCTTTTCTGGAATAACCCCTGGAAAATACAGAACATGTAAAACTCGTGGAAATTATCAGTTAAAACCCTAGACTAGTATGTTTTCATGTATTCTTTTATGTCTAAAGTTCTAATAAAAGTTGACGTTATTGATCGTCAACAGACCCATAAGCTTGGGTCCACCAAAGATTATGAGAAACACTTCGGCGTGGGGGTACTTGGCTTCATAGACCTTGCCATTGGTGCTTCCCTCATCTGCCTTTTGGGTGGCTTTTTTCTTCACCCTTTTTGATGTCAAGGGTGTCATTGATGTTCTTCCTTGTCACACCCAATTTTAAGGATAAAATTGAATGAACCAACTTATGTGCGCCCAGAGATCAATCACACACATAAGCGACAAATTACATAGTACCATCACAAGGTTCAATATATAACGAATAATATCACAGAGTCTTTACATAAATAGCAGCGGACTAATAATTATAATCTCTCGCGGAAGCTCCAATTCACAGGGAAGTAGTTGACTGGTGAACCACAATCCTACTAATCCTCAGAAGAATCATCACAGTCATCTGTTACCCATCCGGGATTTTTATCCAAATATGAAAAATAAAGCAAACGTAAGTACATGTCGTACTCAACAAGAATAACATGGGTTTATGAGGCTCAAATAAGGCAAGACACTGGTCGACAGCGGTTGCTTTTAGTTGATCACATTTTGGCAATTGAGTAGTAGCAATAGAATATACCAAGGAAATAAGATTCGCATGATCATATAAACATGATAATTAATATGGAATAAACTTCAATAGAAACTCCCAAATAAATCAATATTAAGTTAGTTAAGTTCCTGTAAGACGTCCAAGGCCGCTCGTGACCGTGAGCACGACTGATATATCAGTTTTACACTCTGCAGAGGTTGCACACTTTCACCTTGAGTCGTGATTCCCATATGCCAAGGGTCATGACTCCCATGTCACCTCACCAAGGAAGTGCGGCAGGGTACACTATGAAGTCTTTCAAAAGCCTTCCTAACATGCCACTAATCAATCCGGGCGCAATGGCAAGGGGTGGTAGAGCCCTCCTTCTAGTGGCACACAAACGCAGCAGTACACACAAAGACAGGAGCCGCAAAACAACCAGCTCGGCAAGGAACCTTTCAAGATTAACAACATAATAGAAAGTAACTTCATACTTGACTAAAGTCAGAGCCATATGACCCTCATGGTTGCGCTGTAAGTCCCGGTGTCATACTTACAGATAAGTCCTTAGTCCATGTTGCTAAAAAGCATCTTTTAATCTTTATTTCATAATTAATTAATCAAGTTCATAAGATCATGGCATCATCAAGCGCTAGCATCACTACTCAAATGCAATCTCATAGGTAACAAGGATCAAGTGATCAAAACTAGGAATAAATACTATGGTTGCCAAGGTAGACACATGCATCATGAAGTTAGTGATTAAGGTGAATAGGCAACAAGGATGGTCCATGCTATACTTGCCTTGATCAAAGTGCTCTGGAGAACTTGGATCCTCCGTGTACTCTTGATCACCTACGTATTGCTCACCGTCTGAACTCGATCATAAAATCACCACACAATCATCGTAGCAATCATACACGAAGCAAACAAGATCTATATTAGAAACTGTACACCAACAGTGGAAAAACAGATTGAAAAGTGTATAAAAATAATCTACGCGTCGCTACGATTCCAACGATATAAAGATCACGAAAATCGGAGTTCAAACGGAGAAGTTATGAAATAAACAAGTTTTACTTTAATAAAATAATAGATTAAATCTAATCTCGAATTTTAAAAGTTGAAAACATGAGTAACAGTAGCATCATTAGGTAGATTACGAAATTACGAATCTAACGAGACTTGAACGGATCAAATCGGAGCTAAAACGAATAAAATATGGCCGAAATAAACTGAGTGGCAAATCTGTAAATATTGAAAACGTATTTTTGAATCTAAACCGAGGAAAATACGTTTTCTAAATAGGAAAGCGTAATCTGAGAAATACGCCAAATGACCCCGGGTTAGAACATTAAAAAGCTCAGGGGCTCTTTTGCAAAAGTGCCGGCGAAAGGGTATCTCTCACTGTGAGCCGTTGGATCGGCCGTGGACGGCGCAGGTAGCTCGGGAAAAGAGGGACGGCTCTGGTCGCCGAAGTCGGGCGGCACCCGGCCGATTCCTCGCCGGCAAGATGGCCGGAGACGGCGTTTTCGGGGCTAGGAAGCTCGGCACACCTCGGGACCTGGTCGGGAAGCAAGAGGAGTTCAAGCCGAACCTATCTATGGTTTCGGTTGCCACAGGGGTAGCTTGGGGAGGATGCGGCGAGCTAGATGACGGAACTATGGTGGCGGCGAAGCTCGGCATCATGGCTGTAGTGCACAAAACCGAGGGAGAAGGGGTCGGAAAGGTTCCTGACCTTGCTGCGAAGCTTGGAGAACAACCAATTTCGACGGAGAAGTCTTCCCGAGGAGAAATCGACGGCGGCGGCGGAGCTCGGGGCGGTGGCTAGGGCAAGATTGGAGGGCGTGGCTTGCTCGGGAACTTGTGGGGAGGGACGGCAGAGCTCGGCCAACCTATATAGGGGCGCGAGGGAGCGTACTTGGGACGGACTCGGCCGAAAAATCCGGCGGTTGCCTTCTGTCGGAGGCGGCGCTCGTGCTCCGCTCGGACTCCGACTGGAGGAAGGGGATGGCGCGGGGCAGCGGGCCCTACGCGTCAGCGGCGGGGGAAGAGGGTCGCGGCTTCCTTTTACGGGCCAGTGGAGGCATGCACGGGATGGACTCGGCCACGCCAAGAGAGGAGGCCGGGGTGGTTACGGCGTGGCCGTGTCCGCTTCGAACACGAGCAGGAGGAGGAAGATGACTTGTGGGCCCCGCGTGTCAGTCATAGACGGAGAGGGACGGGGCTGCGCGGCTGGCTCGCCAAGTTCGGGCCCTGGCCCAAGCGGGAGAGAAAGGAGGAGGAGGAGGAGATGGGCTCCGAGGTGGGCTGCAGCGCGAAGGAGTTGGGCCTCGACTGGGCCAAAAGAGAGGAGGGGTGAGGTTTCTGTTTCCGTTTTTTTTTTCAACTCATTTTCAAATAGGTTTCCAAATACATTTGTATATTTTCAAATCTCAATAAAGTGCAAATCAAACAAAACATCTTTGAGCAGCATGGATGCAACAAATCATGTTTCTATGCCCAAGGGTTTATTTTAATTCACAAAAAAAATATTATTCTATATATTAAATGCTCAATCAATTGCATAAATAAATCAAATTAAATTCCTATTTCAAAAATTGAAAATTTCCGGGTGTTACAATTCTACCCCCCTTAAAAATAATCTCGTCCTCGAGATTAGTTAGTGCTTACTCAAAAAGTTGGGGATATAACTTCCTTAATTCTTCCTCTTTTTCCCATGTTCCCTCGTTTTCTGAAGACCGATTCCACTGTACTTTGCATAACTTTATAATTTCACTCCTTCTGAATCACTCTGTGGTTTCTAATATTTTAATTGGGTATTTCTCTCGAATCTGGTTAACTGTCGCTGCTAGTGGTGGTTGCATAACTACGTCAACACTGATTTTATCTCCTTTGGACGTAGTTAACACAACGACCTTTTCCTCACACTGAATAACTGCCTTGTGCTGCTTCATCCAATCCAGACCCAATATAACATCTATTCCGGTTGTTCTTATTACCGTAGGGTTCACTTTAAAGTCTATCCCCATTAGAGCAATGCTAACCGAAGGACAATAATATTGAGCTTGCATAGCCCCACCGGGTGAATTTACCAATAATGGATTTTGTAGGGCTAATAGTGGTATACCGTGTATCCTAACAAAACTTTGTGATATGACTGAATGCGAAGCACCGGAATCAAAAAGAACGGTAGCGGGGATGGAGTTGACGTTGAACGTACCCATCATAACCTTGGGTGCTTCCTGAGCTGTCTCCGCGGACACATGGTTCACACTTCCTTGATTAGACGATTGTTGATGTCTTCCCTTCTGGTTGCTACTCTGCGGAGTCTGCTGGTTCTGCTTCTTGGGACAGTGGTAAGAGAGATGTCCCGATTCTCCACAGGCAAAGCACTTGATGGGAGTGCCAAATGTATTGGTCCTGTTGGGGGTCTTGCTAGGGGTAGCTTGCTGAGGAGTCTGGGTAGGAGTTTTCTGCTGTTGTGGTGGAGATTGAGAACGAAGGCTGGTTCTGATTGTGGTTCCATTGATTTGATGGCCCTTGGTGTCTCTGCTGGAAATTTCGTTGCTGGGCGTTGGGACGCGAACGGTTATTTCTTGTAAAGGTTTGTCCTTACTTCTTTCTCTTGTTATCCGCCATCTCCTTGCGCTTGTTGTCGATCACTATAGCGCGATTCACCAGCTCTTGAAAATTGGGGTAGGTGGTTGTCATGAGTTGGAGTTGCAATCCATCGTGAAGTCCCTTGAGGAAGAGACGCTGCTTGTCCTTGTCATTAGCAACATCATCGGGAGCATACCGCGACAATTGAACAAACTGATCACGGTACTCTGGCACCGACATTTGTTCTTGCTTCAAAGCTCTAAACTCTGCCTGCTTTAACTCTATCAAACCTTCAGGAATATGGTATGACCTGAAGTTCTCACAAAACTCTTGCCATGTAATAGCAGGCGCATTATTGGGGCGACCATACTGGAATGATTCCCACCAGTCTTGAGCAGCTCCCTGCAACTGTCCAGATGCATATAACACCTTCTCTTGATCGTTGCACTGCGCAATGTTGAGTTGCCTCTCCACAGCGCGAAGCCAGTCATCAGCATCTAGCGGGTCGGCGGCGTGGTTGAACACAGGTGGACGACCTTTCAAAAATTCTCCTCGCTTATCTCTAGCTTGAGGTTGAGCAGGTTGTGGTCCTCCAGCTGGTTGATTTTGAATGAACTGCATCATTGTCTCCATCAACTGCGTCTGCGAAGCGATGAGATCTTGAATGCTAGGTTGTGGTGGTGGTGGTGGATTAGGATTCCTCTTGTTACCGGTCATCTGTTTTTTTTCAACATATAATTGAGTTTTAGAATTTTTCTATTATGCAAACATTTGTAAGGCATGAATCTGAATTTCTGGGCGAGATCCGATAACAGCAGCATAGTAAACTGATCATATCTGGAGTTTCAGAAATCAAACAGAGACGTTCTCTATACCATTGGAAAGCTTGAGAAATTCTCTACGATCTTCATGTGGACCACTTTTCCAGATTCTGATGTTAGATTAACCAAAAACAGACATTAACAGAAACTGTCTGGTCTGCCATACTGCGCAGAATTCTCAAATTGCAACAACTGTATCTCCAAATCCATAATAGCTATTAATGTGATTCTTGAGGCTATGGAAAGGGATGGAAGTCTACTGTTCCCCTTAAAATTTTCATAATTTTTGGATTTATGAAATTAATTAAGAATAATTAACAAGACAGAGAGGTCTGAAAACCGATTTTGGGAAAACCAAATTTAATCAACCCAACTATTTACTTAACAATCTTTATACCCTAAATCTTTTAATTAAGAGAATTAGAGACATGCCCATAATTCTCATCACTCATTACAAAGAACCAAATCAAACAAAATTCATAAGCACAAAGCAACAAGCACATAAAATTCACACGCACACAAGACTCGACTCAACTTGACTCACATCTAAATCGTTCTATTATTTAATTGGACTCCTATCTTGATTCTTCTTATCAAGCTTGGGTATTTGTTCTTGATTCCTAAGTTCATCCTCACATTGACAGTCAGGCTTGCGGCTTGGCTTCTCCAACATGCTTGTGGGTAGTTAGACGATCATATCTCATCTTCTTAGTTTTCGACCAAGACAGAGGTAGAATGAGAATGAAATTAAAATTTTCGTAATAGAACAAGGTGAGAAAGCATGAAAGCATGATAGATCTTAGAACTAGAAGAGAAAATGTCAATTTTTATAATGGAATAAGGGTACGGGAAGCATATATAAAATAGCAATTATCAAGGTTAAGGTAGAAAGCATGAATAAGATGAGAAAAGCACATCCTAAAATGTCCACTCTATCTAGGCTTGCGTCCTACAGTCAACCTATGCTCTGATACCAAATCTGTCACACCCAATTTTAAGGATAAAATTGAATGAACCAACTTATGTACGCCAAGAGATCAATCACACACATAAGCGACAAATTACATAGTACCATCACAAGGTTCAATATATAACGAATAATATCACAGAGTCTTTACATAAATAGCAGCGGACTAATAATTATAATCTCTCGCGGAAGCTCCAATTCATAGGGAAGTAGTTGACTGGTGAACCACAATCCTAGTAATCCTCAGAAGAATCATCACAGTCATCTGTTACCCATCCGGGATTTTTATCCAAATATGAAAAATAAAGTAAGCGTAAGTACATGTCGTACTCAACAAGAATAACATGGGTTTATGAGGCTCAAATAAGGCAAGACACTGGTCGACAGCGGTTGCTTTTAGTTGATCACATTTTGGCAATTGAGTAGTAGCAATAGAATATACCAAGGAAATAAGATTCGCATGATCATATAAACATGATAATTAATATGGAATAAACTTCAATAGAAACTCCCAAATAAATCAATATTAAGTTAGTTAAGTTCCTGTAAGACGTCCAAGGCCGCTCGTGACCGTGAGCACGGCTGATATATCAGTTTTACACTCTGCAGAGGTTGCACACTTTCACCTTGAGTCGTGATTCCCATATGCCAAGGGTCATGACTCCCATGTCACCTCACCAAGGAAGTGCGGCAGGGTACACTATGAAGTCTTTCAAAAGCCTTCCTAACATGCCACTAATCAATCCGGGCGCAATGGCAAGGGGTGGTAGAGCCCTCCTTCTAGTGGCACACAAACGCAGCAGTACACACAAAGACAGGAGCCGCAAAACAACCAGCTCGGCAAGGAACCTTTCAAGATTAACAACATAATAGAAAGTAACTTCATACTTGACTAAAGTCAGAGCCATATGACCCTCATGGTTGCGCTGTAAGTCCCGGTGTCATACTTACAGATAAGTCCGTAGTCCATGTTGCTAAAAAGCATCTTTTAATCTTTATTTCATAATTAATTAATCAAGTTCATAAGATCATGGCATCATCAAGCGCTAGCATCACTACTCAAATGCAATCTCATAGGTAACAAGGATCAAGTGATCAAAACTAGGAATAAATACTATGGTTGCCAAGGTAGACACATGCATCATGAAGTTAGTGATTAAGGTGAATAGGCAACAAGGATGGTCCATGCTATACTTGCCTTGATCAAAGTGCTCTGGAGAACTTGAATCTTCCGTGTACTCTTGATCACCTACGTATTGCTCACCGTCTGAACTCGATCATAAAATCACCACACAATCATCGTAGCAATCATACACGAAGCAAACAAGATCTATATTAGAAACTGTACACCAACAGTGGAAAAATAGATTGAAAAGTGTATAAAAATAATCTACACGTCGCTACGATTCCAACGATATAAAGATCACGAAAATCGGAGTTCAAACGGAGAAGTTATGAAATAAACAAGTTTTACTTTAATAAAATAATAGATTAAATCTAATGTCGAATTTTAAAAGTTGAAAACATGAGTAACAGTAGCATCATTAGGTAGATTACGAAATTACGAATCTAACGAGACTTGAACGGATCAAATCGGAGCTAAAACGAATAAAATATGGCCGAAATAAACCGAGTGGCAAATCTGTAAATATTGAAAACGGATTTTTGTATCTAAACCGAGGAAAATACGTTTTCTAAATAGGAAAGCGTAATCTGAGAAATACGCCAAATGACCCCGGGTTAGAACATTAAAAAGCTCAGGGGCTCTTTTGCAAAAGTGCCGGCGAAAGGGTATCCCTCACTGTGAGCCGTTGGATCGGCCGTGGACGGCGCAGGTAGCTCGGGAAAAGAGGGACGGCTCTGGTCGCCGGAGTCGGGCGGCACCCGGCCGATTCCTCGCCGGCAAGATGGCCGGAGACGGCGTTTTCGGGGCTAGGAAGCTCGGCACACCTCGGAACCTAGTCGGGAAGCAAGAGGAGTTCAAGCCGAATCCTATCTATGGTTTCGGTTGCCACAGGGGTAGCTCGGGGAGGATGCGGCGAGCTAGGTGGCGGAACTATGGTGGCGGCGAAGCTCGGCATCATGGCTGTAGTGCACAAAACCGAGGGAGAAGGGGTCGGAAAGGTTCCTGACCTTGCTGGGAAGCTTGGAGAACAACTAATTTCGACGGAGAAGTCTTCCCGAGGAGAAATCGACGGCGGCGGCGGAGCTCGGGGCGACGGCGGAGCTCGGGGCGGCGGCTAGGGCAAGATTGGAGGGCGTGGCTTGCTTGGGAACTTGTGGGGAGGGACGGCAGAGCTCGGCCAACCTATATAGGGGCGCGAGGGAGCGTACTTGGGACGGACTCGGCCGAAAAATCCGGCGGTTGCCTTCTGTCGGAGGCGGCGCTCGTGCTCCGCTCGGACTCCGACTGGAGGAAGGGGATGGCGCGGGGCAGCGGGCCCTACGCGTCAGCGGCGGGGGAAGAGGGTCGCGGCTTCCTTTTACGGGCCAGTGGAGGCATGCACGGGATGGACTCGGCCACGCCAAGAGAGGAGGCCGGGGTGGTTACGGCGCGGCCGTGTCCGCTTCGAACACGAGCAGGAGGAGGAAGATGACTTGTGGGCCCCGCGTGTCAGTCACAGACGGAGAGGGACGGGGCTGCAGCGGCTGGCTCGTCAAGTTCGGGCCCTAGCCCAAGCGGGAGAGAAAGGAGGAGGAGGAGGAGGAGGAGATGGGCTCCGAGCTGGGCTGTAGCGCGAAGGAGTTGGGCCTCGACTGGGCCGAAAGAGAGGAGGGGTGAGGTTTCTGTTTCCGTTTTTTTTTCAACTCATTTTCAAATAGGTTTCCAAATACATTTGTATATTTTCAAATCTCAATAAAGTGCAAATCAAACAAAACATCTTTGAGCAGCATGGATGCAACAAATCATGTTTCTATGCCCAAGGGTTTATTTTAATTCACAAAAAAAATATTATTCTATATATTAAATGCTCAATCAATTGCATAAATAAATCAAATTAAATTCCTATTTCAAAAATTGAAAATTTCCGGGTGTTACATTCCTCAAGGTGCCACAACCTTTGAGTGATGCTTGGCGGGGCCTCTATGGAACAGACACAACCCTTCAATCGTCTTCTCTAAGTGTTTGTGGCACTGGCCCTACCCTTTTGCCAAGGACCGCATCGCTTGCCCGACTCTTGTGACCATCTCCTCCCATGGTGTTCGTTGTTGTTATTCTTCTTATCTAGACCTTGTGATGACGTGTTATCATTGTCTCCATCATCGTCACACTGGTTTGTGGCGACCTTGCCCTTGTTGTCAACCTTGGTTTGGACAACCTCCTCTCCCATGGTGTACTTGGTGGGAAACATCCAAAAGCCTCGCGTCACTCAAGGGGCCTCACACCTGATTGCATGGATGATCACCTCATAGGTAGGTAGTGCCTAAAGTGATGGCATGGGTGACATTAGTGTTAGTGACCTTGGGGAGTTCATTACACTTCTAGGAGAAAAGTTGGATGCATTATTAGAGGGACTCATTGAACTTTTGCCTACAATTGTGAAGATCCCATGCCATGAGTTTCCTGGTCAAGAAAAAGTACCTTGGAAATGTCTCATATAGATTTGTGCGTAGGTCGACTAGTTGTCGATGCAGTCGGCGTCGAGCTGCTCGAGCCACACCCTCCTCGAGCTTGACAGGAGTAGGGAGAGGTATTGGACCATGAATTTGTCGTTCACCCTCTTGGGCCTCATTGAAGTTGATAGTTTTTGAGCTAGCAGTTAGGGTCAGCCACATCGATGTACTTGCTAACATGGCTTTAGAGGTTGGAACTATTTGGGGCAGTGAGCTGCTAAGACCCTAGCCATGAATCCCTGATGATCAAAGTGATCTTAGTTTGGGGTTTTCTCCATTTGGTTGGGCCACTAGTCATTCTGATAGTTGCCCAATTTCTTGGGCCACAACTCAGAGTTTCCTTGGGCACGCTGCCTTGTCATGATGATGTCTTGAGCATCCCAAATTTCTCTGATCTAAGCTTGGATCAGCTAGTGTTGATCGAACTAATCGTGCTGGGAATTTGGGCCCTAAGTCCTTGGTAGGTCGGAGTTCTTGGTGTAGCTATCGTACCTGACATCACCTGTGTGGGGCATAAGCGTCAGAGTTCTCGATCTACGTCAAATGTCCTCACTGAGAGGGTTGTGACTTCATTGAATTGCAGTGTTTACAAAGAGAACTATTTGCCTATTGTCTTAGGGAGAAGCCGAGGAGGCACTTTACCTCATGAAGTTTCATGTTGATCGCTAAATCTGGTGATAGGATGCCATCTAGGTAGCATGTAACAACAACCATGTTCTGCGTTATGTGCAACAAGTTAGCATGCCAGTACCTTTGTGCCATTGTTGATGTTTTCCTAGATATTTGGTCACGGGTGTCACTGCTTTGCTCGAGATCTTAGCGTTTAGCCTCGAAGTTGGCCTACTTTGCCTTGAGGCGCTCGACCTTTTCCTAAAGGTAGGTGGCTTTGCGACTTGGGGCCTAGGTCAGGCAGTGTGACATCAGTGTCATCATCACCGATCAGGCCCCCTTTGACATAGAGGCACTCACGCTCCAAGTTGCAGGCCCTCAGCCTCATCGGAGCAACCCTTCGAGTCAGCCCCCAAAAGTAGCTCGAGGAAGGCTCACACAGATGCGACATCGGTTATAGCAACACTCATGATCTGTCATAACAAAGCCCGTGCAGAGTATACTGTGACAATGTTTATGACAAAGGCACAGTTTAGTCATAGACTGTTGTCATCCTCTGAGTAGTCGTCATAAACAACCTCTGTTTGTGACAAATAGGTGCTCTGTCATCTGGTAATCATCATAGAAGCCCAGATTTCTTGTAGTGCGAAGACGATGCCATAGGGTGCTCCTCCGCTCATCAGCTACGCGAGCTTGAACTGGAAGATGGCTGCAACATTCTGGAGGAGGTCCGGGAAGGTGCACTAGAATTGGGAAGCCGGCGGAATCTCTTCTCTAGAGACGATTTAGTGGTGTGCGTTGTCCAGATCCACTGACCACTGCAGTGGGGTTCAGACCAAACTACGGTGAATCTAGTGATAGAGGACCTCCATCCGTAGAAAACTGCTCGGAGGATAGGATGCCAGAATCGCAATGTACTCCGATGTTGCCTTGTCAGATAGATGGAGCTTGCGTTATAGTAAGCGTTGCAGTCCAAACTCCCAAAGCTGTCGGATCGGACGTGATCTGCAAGTAGCTGCAGTACCAGAAGGAGTGTGTCAACCAGGTGCTCAAGGAGTCAAGGCGGCCATGGCCATCAATGCGCATGCTGGAGAGCTTGGCCTACAACGTAATGTCCCTCCCACATCGTTGACGTGCTGAGCGTGGATGACGCGGCGGTGCAGAACCTGACGGCGAGTGAGGTGGCGCAGCGGATGCTGGAGTCGGCGGAGCTGACCGCAGTGTGATTCTGGACGCAAAGGAGGAGCTGGAGAGGCTGAACCAAGTAGTTTCGGCCTTTCAGGTAACACATTGTTTTTTCGGTCACTTAGATAGAGAAATGAACTAAATGAGAATATTTATACAAACACATGTTCATAAATCAGTAACAGATGCACACAGCTGTCCCATGACACCGTCTCCATAGATTCTTTTTTCCTTAACAATAATTACTGAAATGAAGCTCTTGTATGTATTATCCTTGGCCACTCTCTGTACTTCTGCCACACAGTTTAAACATTTTTCAAACAAAGATGCATGTGATAACCTAGATCTTCAGAGCCTCGACAATTCTCGTTCCCTTGGAGAAATGTTCTGGGAGCGCAGCCACGAAGTCCCTGGCCTTAATCCGTCGGTACCTCGCCGCACCATAATTCTCGTCCACTAATGCAGCCGCCGGCTCAATCATTTTCTCATCGTCAACGGCGTAGAAGATGGCCAGTGACATCCTCTCTTTCTCTGCGTTGGTCACGACCCTGTGCACCGTGCTCTTGAAGATCCCATTGCTCATTATCTGCACCAAAAATTTACACAGAAAATAGAAATTCAGAAACAGCTAGCTAGAACTAGAATAGGAGCTTTGACAATGGATTCGCAGACGCCTTACCTCCATGGAGTCTCCCAAGTTGATCAGCAAGGAGTGTTTGACGCACGGGACACTGTACCACATGCCATCCCGCAGAATCTGCAGCCCGCCGACATCTTTGTCGACGAGGAGAACAGTGAGAGCGCCGGGGTCGGAGTGGGGCTTGATACCCAAGACGAGCTCTGGCCTTGGACAGGGTGGGTAGTAGTTGAATCTGGCGTGTGCCGGAGCCCTGTCACCGATCCGGTTGATGAAAAAGTCCTCATCGAGCTCAAAGATCCAGGGTTTTTTTTACCGGTAGAAAAAAAATATCGGCATCCACCGAGAAATACGATATTTCGAAAATTTCGGAAATTTCGGATCAATAAATTTAAATTTTTTGAAAAAATTTGACAGCATTTCTGCAAGAACCATCTCTAATCTGTTAATATCACATTTGCTTATAAAAAACAGCAAGATATCACCAGTTATAGCACACAACTGATATATCCATAGCATGGTGCTTCATGACGATGCAAGCTCGCAAATATTAGTAGCCTAACATTATCAAATAGTAGTCTTAACAGTCCCAACTGCTAGTTAGTAGCCTTAACAGTCCCAAAATATTACACATGTAGACTTGGAAAGTCTCAATATAACATGCCTATGTCATTGCAAACTAATGAAGTGCCCAATGTTTATATACATCCCAAAATATATGCAAAATGATGGAACTTGCACCATACTGCAGCTCCATATCGTCTCCATTGGGGCTTCAATTTGCATCAACATCACCAATATATGCTGCAAAAGTGTATTTAACAATTTCACATGTAAATTTTATCCAGCTAAGTTATTATGGGAACAAAGTTGATAGCTAAATGCATAACTAAGTCGATGGAGAGATTCATCTAACCTTTTACAGATCTTGGACACTCTTGAGAGTTGGTTTCTTCGTTCTAGTTGACCTTGGACGTACATGAACCGGTTTCTCAATCCTAAACCTTGAGCTACCACGAACTCTACTACGACTAGCACCTTCAACTACACAATCATAGTTTTCATAAAGGAACTTGAATATTGGAAATAACCAAAGCAGTTAAAGCAAACTAAAACTCACCATTTCCTTGGGTTACACAGGCCATACCACGCTCACCTATGTCTCCCTCCACATCATCATCACCTAGGAAGCAAATAAGATTTTTAACAAAATTACATGTTATTCACTGTAAATCAGAAAATCACAAGTGCTAGTTTATTTGAACAAAAAGCTCACAATCACCTTCATTGTCAGAACTAGCAGAGCTGCTGTCTTGTGACTCAGCATATATTGGGCTACCTTGTGGAGAATCTGAATCTGAGCCATCTTCAAATAAATTTTCAAGTTCATCTTCCTCGAATTGCCTCTTCCGTTTTTTACCCCCTTTTGTCCAAAACCAAGTTTCCTCTTGAATGCATCCACTTCCGATAAATCCATCTGTAGCTCATTAATAAGAAAGCCTCCAGGCATGGTCCAATCATCATCATCAACATCATAGTCATCCATAACCGGCACAGACTCAGACCTAGAGTGTCATAGCCAGTCCATGATGGGGTTGGCTTCATCAAAAAGGGTAACATCCATCATCAAGCTATATGGATCTGTCTCCTCTTTGAGACTTTGGAAATCAGCTTCAAATTGTTGGATGTACAACTTCAGGTTATAATGAACATAGACTAACTTCATAAGCTTGTCATAACTTAACTTATTTCTCAATTTACTATGAACCAGAACAAAAGTACTCCAGTTTCGCTCACATCCACTTGATGAATTGCATTGTGAAACAATTCGTATTGCAAGTTTTTGTAAATCTTTGCACTGACCTCCATATGAATTCTACCAATCAGCTGCAATTAATTAATTGAATTTAGCATTCAGTTTATAAAAATAAATATGCAAACTGAAATGGCCAGAAAAATATAACACCTGGACTGGTTTGACCACGAAGTGCTGAGCTCCGAGCCTCTAATGATCCAAATAACATTTTCTTTTGGCTAAATATGTTTGTAAACTGGTCAATAGCTTTCGATGCCTCATCTGGTGAGCTTGCCAACTTTTTTAGTGCAACAACTACAGCTAGTACAGCAGAAGAATTTTGTGCAAATTTTGAGTTATACTTGTACAGTGCTTCAGGATCAAGTGCAGTAGCTAGGAATGGGAATAAGTAAAGAAGTATTAGTCAAGAAACTCCAACAACTAAAATAGAATGCAGCAGCTAATAATATTGTAAGAATTTGACATATTTTCAAATAAAATCAGCAATAAGCATGGTTGACATATACAGCTAAAGCAATGTTTATGGCTGCAATAATTGATATGAACGGCACAATAAATGCATGACAAACAATATAGGTCAGTCTACAAGTCTACCAGTTGTATGAGAAAGTTCAACAAAAATATACATAAAAAAAGACAGAGGTTGTATTTTCAGTGTAGCTCTTAATTCTGTACCTGCAAACATGAGAGTTTCATTGAGAAGATATCGAGTTCTCCGATTTATTACTTCATTGATCCTATCTAGGAGATCCTTTGTAGCTTTTTTGTCATGCTTCAATTTAGCAAATATTTCTTTCTGAGCTATTAACATCCTTGGAATGAATCCAGATATTGTCCCATTCTTCTGTTGATCAGCGAAGCGAAGCACATAATATAGTGGTGTGACAGCTTTCAACACCAACTCCACATATTCCCACCACACCCTACTTGTCAAGCAATCATATGTGAATTCATAGTCAGGTTCATCTTTCCATTCACTATTTGCCCACTCATTGAACACCATCCATGCTTGAAATTTATCTTTTCTGTCCCAAAAACTCTGCAAGAATAGGAAAACCGTGCCAAATCTTGTGGCATTCCATCGAGTCAATTCACCCCCTATCTTTTCTCTCATCGTAGCATGAAGCCTGGAAAATAAGGAAATATGAACTGCAATACATATCTATGTTCAGCAGTTAAGAGCTATAATCAGCCCTTTGCATGAGAGAAATAGAAAGAAGCTATGTTCAGCTAGGAGCTATAATCAGTCCTTATTTCGCATGCTGCAATAGATAGAATCTGTGCTCAACAGCTAGGAGATATAATCAAGCCTTACTTTGCATGTGCAATATACAGCAGCTAAGAGGGTTACCTATTATGACTGTGGAAGAATTTACATATCCGTTGTGCACTTCGCAGTACTTTATTAACCTCATCAAAAGATGATATTTCTTTCAACATCAAGTTGATAGTGTGTGCTGCACATGGCTGCCAAGTGATATGTGGATGTTCAGCTACAAGTTGCTTGCAAGCTGCCTTGAAATTGGAGCCATTATCCGTCACAATCTGAACAACATTCTTTGCTCCAACATCATCTTCAACTACCTTTCTACTATGCCCATAAATAAATGCAGTGTTTTGGGAATGGCCAGTTGCATCTACAGAACTATGGAAAAACATGCGGCCATTGCAAAATATCATGAAGTTAATGATGCACATCTTGTATGGTCCTGTCCATGAATCACACATCACAGTGACCCCATATCGAGCCCAATTTTGCTTATGCTCTTCCATCTGAGCTACCATGTCTTCATAGTTCAAATCCAGCAAAGGGCCATCTATATCTCTTCCAGACGGAATGGCCACTCCTTCTCCAAGCTGTTGAGTCAACTTAATGGCTGATTTAAAATATGGGCAGTTAGCTTTCCTTCCAGGAATATCATTGGCATGGAACCATTTTGCCCAAATTTTTTCAAGTCTCATTTTGGAATCCCCCTGCAGCATAATGTCCACTCTAGGTTGCGATGGTGCCTTGCTGCGCGCCAAATCCAAATCAAATGGATCTTGGGAAACACTAGGACTCCGGTAGAACCTATTAATTGTAGTTTGATTCTTTGAGCCACTTGCTCTCCTAACAGGTGGAGTGTTACTATTGCATCTTTCACTACGTACAGGCGGGCTGCTGCTGCTTGACCTAAACTGTGATAAATAGCTAACACCTGACCTCCTTATGTCCCTCATTGATTCCCTTAATGCCCATTCAAGTTGCCCATCTTCATCACGAGGAATGGTAGACCTTCTAGCATCTCGATAAGCTTCCTCCATAATTGCCTTTTCCACAAAAAGGCGATGTTCCTTAGCATCTAACCTATTCTTCTTCCCTCTTGCATTCTCTGCCAACATTATCTCCCTCACAAACCTGGGCACATTTTCGCATGGCACTACATCCCCTGCCAATCCAGCTAGATGATTCCTCAAACGTGTCACACCACCACTTCCTCTTTTAACCGGACAGTAAGCACAACTGAAACCATTGTTCTTCCACTTATCACCATGGCTCCAAGCATCTGTGATTGGTCCTCGTAGACGCACCTCAGTTCCTACAGTTCAAAAGAAAGAAAATAAATTAACTAGGTACTAAGATGTACTTCAATGATGCAAACATGCATTTATATAAATAAATATTCACACTATGCTTTCTGGATACATAAAAATTATAGAAGCTATCCTGCAGATGTACGATGGTACTGTAAAATCTGTATAGCAACTAGAGTGAACATGTAAGTCTCAAAATGCTACGGCAAAAATGCTAACACATAGTCAAAGCTCAAAGCCTCAAAGTACAATATAAATATGTGATGGTTAAAATTTAAAACACTGAAAAATAGTCAAATGGATCTTGCAAAACCATTGCAGTGCACCGCCATTGCCGAATCATATGCAAGCTCACCTGTTTTACTCCTCACAACATCACCGGCTCCACCGGAGCAGCCACCGCCTTCACCAAGTACCTTTCCTTTCCCCTTCTGCAATGTTGGCGCTCTGTCACAGCCATTCTACCTTGCCCAGCAATTGCATTTGGATCTGGTTCTTCAATCCTCATCACAGCGCCGTGATGCTGTGACAGAGTAAACATACAGGTTAAATAATCTGAAACTTTTGTCTATTTTTCATACACCTCAAACTGAAACATAGAGAGTTAACTCCAGAATGACTTATCTTCTGAGGTGTCAATTTATATTTATTTAATACCATATTATAACAAATTTTTCACAACTTTTAATTGCACAGTTTAGTCCAAATAAATGGAACAACAATTTTCATCTATTGAACTTTTTCCAGTAATCATGAGAGGGCTAGATGTCTACCAAAATCAATCAGCCGAATCAATCAATTATAGATATCTAGTTATCTATCAAAATAATAGCACATTAGCAGGTTGCACCTGCGGATCAACAATCGCTCGCTAATCATCAGCTATGATTAATAATTCTCATGGACATTAGTCATGAAAAACAGTCAAAACAGCTGATTCAGGCCAGCATCCCCATGACTAATTCACATGGCAAATTCATAATGCTAGTATTCTACTGCTAGTCTGCTACTGCTGAATATGAACGAACAGTGAACTTGCCGGCCCAGGCGTGCCTTTCCTTTAGGCTGAAGACCTTCACTGCTGGCGGGATGGACGAGTGCTTGGCTGCTCGCACGCGTCGGCCGCGCGGTGTCGACGAAGGTTGCAGGTGGCGGCGCGGCGCACTCAAGTCGGATGGCACCGGCGAGTGGTGGGAGGCGAGGTGTCGTCCGAGCGGAGCAGCGCCATCAGGACCGCCGGCCGAGGGGAAGTGGGGAGTGGGGAGTGAGCTAGCGGAAGGGGAAGGTGGTGGTTGGCGCTGGCCTATGCGGCAGCCGCGTCGCCGTCGAGGTCGAGGGTCGAGCTCGAGGCCTCGAGCTGCTCCCGGCCTCCCGCTGGATGTGTGGATTTTGGGGGCAAAATGAGTCTGATTTAGGGTTTGGTGGGGATATATGTTGGCTTCTCGGGCTGGCTGGGCGGGGAATTGTGTTTTCGGCCCGTTTGGCGTGAGGTTTGGGCGGGTCGGCCAAATTCAACTGAAAAATTTGACCGGCACGTGAATTTTTTCGGAGCCCACCGGTAATTACGAAATTTCGGATTTTTCGGCGAAATTTCGCCGAAAAAGTTTTCACTGCAAAGATCTTGGCCATGGCGCGCAGGATGGTGTCCCTTATTCTCTTGGTTTCTGACGCATACTCGAGCAGAATATCCCTGAAAAAAGAAACAAGAAGGACTTCCAAGATTACTTCGTTCCAAACCATCACTCATCAGTAGCTGCTGCATGGCTTTCCTGGAAAAAACACCCGAGAATAAAGTACTATTTCGTTCTTCTATATATGCTTCATGCTCATGAGCATAGAGCATCACAACTATCACAAAATGCAGTGTTTCTCTTTCTCTTTTTTTTTCCTCCATCATTCAAAAGGTTCGCGCGTTTTTATATTATAAGATGGAGAAAAATTTGGATACAACGGTCCATCGCGGCGCGCTCCATAGAAGGTCAAAATGTTTGCATGGAAGCTCAGACTGAGCAGCAAAATTTAGAAAGCCGTAGAAGAATTGAGAAAAAAAAAAGAGAGGAGGTGACTAGCTGACCTGAAAGAGTCAGGATGTTTGGGCCAGTGAGCAAGACTCCTCTCGTCTTCAGGCTCCACTTGGAGGTGGAGCCGATCATTCCAGTCCAGGATCTGATCTTGGGATGCCACCAGGTCATCGCCGTACCCTTCCAACTGGAAGCGCTTCCCTTCTACCAGGTTGCTGCATTTCAGCTTCTCCTGGAGCGGTTGCCGGAAAAACTCGCCTGACGCGTTCATCACTTCGTCCATCAGAGAAACATCTATCCCGTGGTTGGTAGCCTGCACAACAGATCGAGAAGCATTCTTCTCACGCCACAGTGAAAAAAGCATATATTGTATACTACATTTGGTCCAAAGGGAGGAGATCGATGTATGTAGCTGAAGGTTAATTACCATGAACTGTCCCCATGTTTGCAGCGCTGAGAAGAGCTTGGCGGTCTCATCAGCGGTGGTAGCCGGCTGAGGTCGACGACAGGGAGGGGCTCTGGCATCTCAGCAAGGTTTTCTCTACCGGTATTTTTTAAATCTCGGCGGTCACCGATAAACGGGAATATCGGATATATCGAAAATTTATCGGTGATAAAAAAAAAAATTTCGGACAAAATTTACAAAAATTAGTTCTTTTTCTTTAAAAAAACATGTACATCATTTCTATATTATTTTAGATAAAAAAGCAAATGTATTCATACTATAGACTACCAATTCAATGATATATGAGTACGAATAGTGCTTTTAGCACACAAACAAACATAATTGAAGTCCCAAAGATTACAGTCCATCCATAGTTCTAAAATCATTAGATAAAATTAGTTCAATATTCCAAATACTACATAATGATCATCTACAACAACAACAACCACTACATAGATGGAATCAGTCCAAATAGAATAGTGCAGTCCTAAATATTGCGAAGTCCATCATAGTGCCAAATATTACATAGAATCAGTCAAGTAGATATATTTCAGCTAGCATTATTGTCAGTACAAGTTCTTAACAGGTATTTTTTCACCCTTTTCGATCTTGGACGAAGAGGGGAGGAGGCTGGTTGTGCTTCACCACCATGAGTGCCACCAGCACCATCATCACCTTCACTCATGGGAGTAGAAAAATTAGCCAATTGACAAGAAAAAAACAGCAAAACAGGAATGTAACGGACTAGATAGGCAATTTCACCTTCACTCTCATGGGAGCCATTGTCCCCTGATTCAACATATATTGGGCTACCTTGATCAGAATCTGATTCAATATCCTCAGCGCTTTCTTCTTCATCAAATTGTATCTTCCTTTTTTTACTAACATGTTTGGGAAAATAAGTTTCCTTGAGTATAGCCACATCTTCTTCACTCAACCCCATCTCCTCTATGATAAATCTACTAGGGTTGGGAAATTCAATCTCATCATCAATATTTTCATCAAGAGTAGGAGGAGACTCACTCCTAGAGTTGATCAACCAATCCATGATTGGGTTGTGGTCATCAAACACAGCAGCATCCATTAGCATGCTATAAGGATCAGAATCCACTTCAAGTGGAGTTTGCATATCTTGAAGGCTATGCATGTCAGTTTCATATTGTTGGATGCGCAACTTCAAATTATAGTGCACATAAACTAACTTGTGGAGCTTGTTATAACTTAATCGATTCCTTAATTTGGTATGAATAAGAGCAAAAGTGCTCCAATTCCGTTCACACCCACTAGAAGACAAGCATTGACCAACAATACGCTTTGCAAAGTATTGTAAATCTGGGTAGTCTCCACCATATTGATCCCACCAATCAGCTAGAAAAATGATGGGATAGGAAATATATACCAGCTATATTTTTAGAATTCAGCTAAAATAGGGCAGCAAATATAGATCAAGTATGATTTTAGAATTCAGCAAAAATGGTGCAACAAACATATATCAGCTATGATTTTAGAATTCGGCTAAAATGGGACAGCAAATATATATCAGCTATGTATTTAGAATTCAATTAAAATGGGACAGCAAATAAATATCAGCCATGTTCCCACTAGTGTTGAGATTAGTGCAGGTACCACCATCCAGATCCGAGTTAGTAAGGGCAAATGTAACAGTTAAATAAATGATTGGAATTCACCTGCACTTAAACGCGCAGATGGTCTTCGAGCCTCATCTCCCAAAACAAACCTCCCATTTTTTCTAAAGACAATATATTGATCAATTGCAGTGGAAGCCTTTGAAGCTGAAGGTGCAAGCCTCCTTATGGCACTTGTTACGGCATGTTTAACCTTTGAGTTTGTTCCAATCTTGTTCTCAAAATACCCTCTAGGATCAAGTGCAGAAGCTAGGAAGAGAAAACAATTCAGATATATTAATAATTGATATTGCATGAAAAAGGTTCGTACAATGAACATATTTCATTTCAGCGCTTACCTGCAACCATAAGGGTACTATCCAGAAGATAATCAACCCTTCTGTTGACTACTTCCAAAGTCCTATCAAGCAGATTTTTATGTTTTCTATCACTTAAATTGGCACGTATCTCTTGTATAGCATACACTATCTTTTCAAGGAATCCAGAAATAGAAGCATTCTTCTGCTGATCAGCATATCGAAGCACAAAGTACAGTGGTGAGACACCTTTTAACACCAACTCCATATCACTCCACCATGTATTGTCTACCACACAATCATAAACAAAAGCATGTTCTTCTTCAGCAGCCCCTTTACATTTCTCCCAATCATTAGATGCTACCCATAACTTAAACTTGTCCTTTCTATCAAAAAGGCTCTGAAGAAAAAGAAAAACTGTGCCAAACCTAGTAGCATTCCACTTAATCAACTCTCCACCCAACTTCTCTTTCATCATAGCATGCACCCTGAAAAACAAATCATGTCAAGTCATTGCACAAGTACAATTGTATTCTTCAATAATTTGTCAATTACAATAGTCAATATTCATTACCTATTGTGGTTATACAGGAACCTATAAATTCTTCTTGCACTTTCCACTACACGGTCAACAAGTGGAAAGCGTGATATGTCCTTCAACATCAAATTGATTGTATGAGCTACACATGGCTGCCAAGTAATGTGTGGATATCTCTGAGTTAACTTTTCACAAGCCTTCTTGTAGTTGGAGCCATTATCAGTAACAATCTGGACAACATGTTTGACCCCAACCTCTTCCACAACCACCTTTTCCAAGATACTATAAATAAAATCTGCATTCTGGGTTTCTCCGGTTGCATCTACTGACTTGTGGAAGATCATTCGTCCATTACAGAATATCATAAAGTTAATAATGGACATCATGGTAGGACCTGGCCAAACAATTATATAAGCATATTTACATTTAATAACAGCAAGTATGCAAAATCAGGTTTATTGTCATGTTCATAAACAGAGCAGCAAGTAGAATAGTTTACATGAGCAGCAAGTAGTAATATTTCACATGAGCAGCAAGTAGTAATATTTCACATGAGCAGCAAGTAGTGATATTTCACATGATTAGTACAGTTACCCCATTACCTGTCCATGAATCACACATGATGGTAACTCCAAAATCATCCCATTCAGCCATGAATGAGTCCTTGATGGCCTGCATTTCCTCATAATTCATATCCAACAGTGGTCCATCTATTTCTCTTCCACGTGGAATATGCACACCCTCTCCAAATTGTTGAGATAACTTCAGTGCTGATCGGAAGTATGGACAGTCCGCTTTCCTTCCAGGAATGTCATTAGCATGAAACCACTTTGCCCATGCTTTCCCAATCTCTCTTTGGCACCTGCAGTCAGCATTACATCCACCCGAGGCTGCACTTGTGCCTTACTACGTGCCAAATCTATGTCAAAAGGTGCTTTAGAAATGCTTTTAGGACTTTGGTAGAACTTATCAAGTGTAGCTTGATGACTAGCTGAACAACTAGCAGCCCCACTACCACTTCCAAACCTACGGCCATCTGCAGCCTCACTACCTACATCCAGCAAAGAGTTTTTCACTGCCATTTGAAACTGTGCTTCTTCATCAAGAGGAATTCTTGTATCATTTCTCACACAATCTCTATGTGCTTGCAGAATCTCTTTTTCAACAAATAGACGAAGCTTTGTATTTTTTTTGGACCTTATTTTTAGCTTCGTCACTTGATCTAGCATTATGTGCCTGACAATAGGGGGGACCTTTTCACAACTAACTACCGACCCAGATACTCCAGCCAAATGCTCCCTAAAACGGGTTGCACCACCACCAGAGTTATCTTTTTTACAATAACCACAAGAAAAACCAACCACTTTGTATTTTGTACCATGGCTCCATACATACTCAATTTTCCCCGATAGTTTCACTATCCTCCCTGCACCAAAAATAAGAATATTAGATAGTGTGATGAAGCATTATATTTATGTTCTGCACAGCAAGCTAATTAAATATAATAAATAGCACAGCAAGCTAGTTAGGCTGCCGGCTTCTTTAGTCAAGCATATGCCTAAATAGCACAGCAAATTTGCACAGCTGCCGCTCGCTTGGTACTAGCCAATTTGCACATCAAATCCATAGAGAGCTGAGAGCATAATAAACATGCATGTGCTGCATTTATCTAAAAATTAAATATCCAAGCATATATCAAAGCATACATATAATCATGCATGTGCTGCATTTTTCTAAAAATCAAATATCCAAGCATATATCAACTTGTTAAGTGCATCTTTAGTCTTTACCATCTGTACAAACCACCTCAGGGTAGTCTGTCGTTGTCGGTCTCTTACGGCCAGCAGTGGTGCCATTCGTGAGGTCAACCACGGTGCCACTGCCTGACGCCATGTCAATACTCTTGCCTTTGGCACTAGCCGAAGCACGTGGTGGACGTGCACGAGCACCTGCATCAGCTCCATCGCCATCCATCGTGGTAACTAGTAGCAAAAATATAGAATATTTTAGGGACAAAATACAACTAAATAGTCCTATTACTCACAATCACCAATCATTTTCCACTGCTATATTATTATGAGACTATTAGGATGCAAGGCAGCAAGCATCAACTAGTGCTAAAATACTATAAGCAAGTCAGTAAGCAAGAATCTCTCAAAAATCTACCAGCAAATGAACTCATGAACCTAACATGAAAGCTGCGCTGAGCTCCCTAGTCCCTACCTCCGTTCTGAGGTGGCTCCTGTCGAGGCAAGCTGAGCTGAGCTCCCAATCGCCGATTCGCCACAAGACAGGCTCGAGCTGCGTGCGCACGGGACGAGGGGAGCCGGAGCCGGTGCCGGTGCCGGTGCTCCAAGGCAGGGCGGCTGCCGTCGGCAGGAGAAGGGGGCAGCCGGTGCCGGTGGTCCAAGGAAGGCGGCGAGCGTCGGCAGAGAGGGGCTGCAGGCGCGTGAGGCCGCGGCGCCACGAGCGTGCGAGTCGTGAGCAGCGGCGGCGGCTGCGGCGCCTGAGGAGAGGAGCGAATGAAATTAGATTTTAGGGTTAGGAGTATTTATTGGGCCAAAAAATTGGCTGGCGGGCTTCTTCGTGTGCTCGGCAGTCTGGCAGGCTTCTCCGCACGCTCGGCAGTCCAATTCCAGGCGGGCTGATTTCAAATTGACGAAAATTTTGGCCGGTAGCCACTAAATCTCGGGGCCCACCGATAAACGCGATATTTCTGATATTTCGGAATTTTATGGCCGGAATTTTTTTCCTTGCATCTCAGCAGCGAGAAGCAGGCTTCCAGGCCGGTCCTGCTCCCGTTGCACGTACCGGCTCGGTGGCTCCCCGACACGGCCGGTAGCAGCCAGCTCTTGCACCGTCATCGGCACCCTCCATGGCTCGTCAACCATCGGCCGGCGTGCTTCTTTACCCCCTCCTTTTTTTTTTTGTTTGCTCACGACGTGAAGATGGTGAGCTCTCTGTGCATCTCTATTGTCTTGCTTGGGCTATAGTTAAATAGACGATCCCCACTAGCAGATTGCTTCGTGATATAATTTGGTCAAGACAGCAACGCAACACCTACCATTTGGCCTTTTCTCCTTCCTAGCGGTGTACGACTGTCTAATGTCTATTCTCCATCCAAGCAGGTTAGGCTAGAGGCAAACTTTGTTACCTAGAGTTCTAGATATAAGACTTTTTGGGTTAAAGATGTACTCCCTCCGTACCCGTATTACTTATCGTTTTGGATAACGACACGGTCTCCAAAGCATAACCTTGACTTTATATTTTATATAAATATTTTTTTTGGAAACTGATATATGCATACTTTTATAAAAGTATAATTTCAATACCAATCTATTTATATAGTTTTCATATTTTCAAACACAACAATTTAAAAGTTAATCATGATTTATATTCCTAATGTTTGACCAAAACCTTGTTCAAAACAACAAGTAATATGGGTACGAATGGAGTACACTTTAGTTTGTTAGCAAGAAAGGCACTTTTTATTTGCTTGTCTCGGGAAAAAGCTACATAGATAGACTTTGCTTGTTGGATACATAGGTAGAGATATTTTGTTCAATCCAATTTATCTAGTTTTTCAACCACTTGAGAAACAAGTTTTATAAGCCAGAGCCATTTCTGTCTACCTGCTACTCCAAAATGCGTAATGCCACATAATTTAAAAAGCATAACTTCAATAAGTAAGGTGAAGGGCAAGAAAATGCAAGCTTTCAAAGATAAAAAATTTCTTATGTGGTACTATCGTCGTGATCCACGTTGGTCACCAAATCCACGTCTTGCACCAATACAAAATGAGCACCTTAAAATATTCTATGTTACCGACAAAAGAACACCAAACCAACAATAAATTGGCAGAATAAAATTTTTTTTTTGGAAGAATTGGCCAGTATCAGCTAGCCATTCACCAGTATTTTTCTCTCATAACAATCAGTCAGCCAGCCGTATAATCCAACCAGCCGAACAGAGTGGGGTAGTAACCCAATGTAGCACTTTGTTAGTAGACTAGGTGGAGTGAGATAGTCATGTGTTCGGTTTGTGGGATGGGACGACTTTATTTTCGATTTGGTTCTGAGATATTGAAAGTGGGATGTTATTTTATGACGTGTATGCCCCACGTATTTTGATACTTGCCCTCACCTAATTTGGAACTATCCCAACTTATTTGATACCTCGGGTACTTTCACGTTAGTACCTCTTATTTTTACACTATCTGATTTAGCTCAATGGATGGCTCTTATTTTTTTCTAACCATAGCAAAATTTATCCTAGAAATTAGATGATCCGATAATGAAAACAAAAGCAGATGGCACAATTGATAACGAATGTACTATATCGGGCACTCCGCAAAGAGACGATTTGCCGAGTGTTGCACTCGGCAACGGGCGTTTTACCGAGTGCCCGACACCCGGCACACAGAGACACTCGGCAAAGAGAAGGTTTGCCGAGAGAACAACACTCGGCAAAAGGGGAGCACTCGGCAAAAAGGCGTTTTGCCGAGTGCTAGGCACTTGGTAAAGTGGGACACTAGACAAAACTTACCAACAGTTAACGGTCGTCACCTGGCGTGGCTGGTTTGCCGTGTGCCACTAATGGACAGTTATAGTCTTTCCCGAGTGCCACCAACGGACATTCGGCAAACCTCAGTCTTGCCAAGTGCCAACCTCTATCACTCGGCAAATTGGTTTATTTTCTCTCCCCCTCAATTTTTTTCCTTCTGTCCTACTACACTGCATGGCACTACATGTTCAAATTTGACACATTTCTCGATGTGTTTGCTATATTTAGTTCATTTATTTCATTTAATTGATTTTTTTGGATAAGTCAAATTTGAACTGCATGTCGTTCAAATAATGGAAAAAATGAATGGAAAAATAATATTTATGTTATTGACTCTAATGTAAGACCGTATAAAGGAACAGACCATGAATTTCGAACATCTTGTTCATGAAATATGACCACGAACTTGCGGATGAATTATTTTGCAAAAATAAATTTGAAGAACATGCAAATTTTTTATGAGTGTGGAAAGTGTGGGTTTTACGTGTCTAAATTGTATCCGATGAAAAAAGTTTCGCATACGCATTTTTCCTTTTCTAAGCTTATTAGTTGGCTTATCATGAATATAGACCATGGCCATGATTGGTTGGCTTCTAAAAATTTCTCAACCAAAGATTGAGCAAGCTAGGATTTTCAATATTATTGATTTGCAACCAAAATTTGTCAACCTCTCACATTTGACCTACTAAATCTATGACAATTTTTTTACCTACATTTGGGTTATAAAATCTCTCTGGTATGATGAATTTTGGTTCCAAACCAAATAGGTCGACATTAGTCAATATGTGGTAATTGAAAAATGTCCTTACCATGCTCGATTATGCAATTATTACGCTGTGTAAGTATAGGAGTGCTCTCAAACCCTTGAGAATGTTTCCTTCCGATGATGTTGGGACCCATAGGCTTGGGGTCCACCAAAGATTATGAGGCACTCTTCGGTGTGGGGGGTACTTGGTTTCATCGACCTTGCCGTTGGCGCTTCCCTCATCCGCCTTTTTGGCGGCTTTTTTCTTCACCCTTTTTGAGGTCAAGTGTGTCATTGATGTTGTTCCTCAAGGTGTCGCAACCTCCGAGTGATGCTTGGAGGGGCCACTATGGAACAGACACAACCCTTCGATGCGACTTCTCTAAGTGTTTGTGGCATTGGCCCAACCCCTTCACCAAGGACCGTATCGCTTGCCCGACTCCTATGAACATTTCCTCCCATGGTGTTTCTTGTTGTTATTCTTCTTATCTAGACATTGAGATGATGTGTCATCATTGTCTCCATCGTCGTCACGCTGGTTTGTGGTGACCTTGCCCTTGTTGTCAACCTTGAATTGTACGACCTCCTCTCCCATGGTGTACTTGGTGGGAAACATCCGAAAGCCCCCACGTCACTCGAGGGGCCTCATACCTGATTGCATGGATGATCACCTCATAGGTAGGTAGTGCCTAAAGTGAAGGCATATGTTACATTAGTGTCAGTGACATCGGGGAGTCCATTACACTTCCAGGAGAAACGTTGGATGCATTATTAGAGGGACTCATTACACTTTTGCCCACAATTGTGAAGATCCCATGCCATGAGTTTCCTGGGCAAGGGAAAGTACCTTGGAAATTTTCCACGAAGATTTGTGCGTAGGTCAACTAGTTGTCGATGTAGTCGGCGTCGAGCTGCTAGAGCCACACCCTCCTTAAGCTTGACAGGAGTAGGGAAGGTATTGGACCATGAATTTGCCATTCACCCTCTTGGACCTTATCGAAGCTGATAGTTTTTGAGCTAGCAGTTAGGGTTAGCCACATCGTCGTACTTGCTGACGTGGCTTAGAGATTGGAACCATTTGGGCTAGTGAGCTGCTAAGATCCTAGCCATGAATGCCTGATCATCGAAGTGATCTTGGTTTGGGGTTTTCTCCATTTGGTTGGGCCACTAATCATTCTGATAGTTGCACAATTTCTTGGGCCACAACTCAAAGTTTCCTTGGGCGCGCTGCCTTGTCATGATGTTGTCTCGAGCATCCCAAATTTCTCTGATCTGAACATGGATCAGCTAGTGTTCATCAAACTAATCGTGCTGGGGATTTGGGCCCTAAGTCCTTGTTAGGGGCATGGGCGTTAGAGTTCTCGATCTACGTCAAAGGTCCTCACTAAGAGGGTTGTGACTTCATTGCATTGTAGTGTTTACAAAGAGAAATATTTGCCTGTTGTTTAAGGGAGATGCCGAGGAGGCACTTTACCTCATGAAGTTTCATATTGATCGCTAAATCTAGTGATAGGATGTCGTCTAGGTAGCACGTGACAACAACCATGTTCTGCGTTATGTGCGACAAGTTAGCATGCCAAGAGCCTTTGTGTCATTGTTGATGTTTTCCTAGATGTCTGGTCACAGGTGTGGGCGTGGCCTTCTCCTAGCGCTCCATGTCCTCACTCCTTTGCTCGAGATCCTAGCATTTAGCCTTGAAGTTGGCCTACTCTGCCTTGAGGCGCTCCACATTTTCCTAAAGGTAGGTGGCTTTGCAAATAGGGGCCTAGTTCAGGCAATGTGACATCAGTGTCATCGTCACCGATCAGGTCCCCTTTGACATTGAAGCACTCATGCTCCAAGTTGAAGGCCCTTAGCCTCATCAGAGCCACCCTTCGAGTCGGCCCCCAAAAGTAGATCGAGGAAGGCTCACACCGATGCGACATCGGTTACAGCAACACTCACGAAGATGATGCCATAGGGTGCTCCTCCGCTCATCAGCTACGCGAGCTTGAACTGGAAGAGGACTGCAACATTCTTGATTCTGTAGGGGGTCTGGGAAGGTGCACTAGAATTGGCAAGCCGGCGGAATCTCCTCTATGGTGATGATTTAGTGGTGTGTGTTGTCCAGAGTATAAAACAACCAACATTGATCATGCAGTGGAGTTCATACCAAACTACGGTGAATCTAGAGATAGAGGACCTCCATCTGTAGAAAACTGCTCGGCGAATAGGATGCAGGAAGCGCAATGTCCTCCGATGTTGCCTTGTCAGATAGATGGAGCTTGCGTTATAGTTAGCGTTGCAGTCCAAACTCCCAAAGCTAAGAGCCTAGCTTGGGGCGAAGGTTATGGCGGTAGAGATGGTATCATCGGATAAGCATATGCCACCCTCAAGGGTGATGCATTTGGTAATGGAAGCGATGGTTGCTTGAGCCACAGAAGATCTATGATCACACAAGGCGCTTTCCTACCTGATGTGCCAATTATCATGTGTTCCTAACCACGCTCAGTGATTAGTGGACTGATTGGTGGGTCGATATGTGGGATTATGATGGTTTAACACTCGAAATACAAAGGATTTATCCTAGGTCGGTCATCTAAGTCCAACATCTAGTAGCGAGTTCTTTGTGTTACAGTGCTCAAAGCGAGAGTTGTTACGATCAGAGATAAAGAGAGATGGTTGGTGAGTTCTAGTTAGTTGTGATCTATGGTTCATTTGGGTTTCGTCCCCTCTACAAGAGCCTCTGCCCCACTTTATATCCAGGGGAGAGGAGCACAAGAAGTACATATTCTCTAAGCTCCCTTGGCTAGCAAGAGAGTGCTAGGGTTTTGTGTCTTGGTCTTCGAATAGCCAATTGCCATCAGTGTTGCCTCATTCTTTGGTGGTCGTGGCCGACAATGCCAAACCATCCTTGACACAACCTGCAGGAACCAAGGGCTAACCGCTAGGGCCAAAGATGTTAGTTTGTCTCACTTGAGTTCATCCTCCCAATGGCCTCTGTCACATGCTAAATAGGTGGGGTGCTTTCCTAAACGATTGAACGAGAATCCCACACACCCATCAACTTCCTTATGAAGAGATGGCGGGTGTGCCCTTATTGCATTGTTTCATGCCATGAGCGTGACCCCAAACTAGGAGTGGCCAACATGGCCTCGCAGAGGTGAGGAGATAGAGCTCCGACAAGGCCTATAGATCTGTGGGTTGTGGCTTTGTTTATTTGTTAGGCTCTGATCCTCTGTCGGAGCTCAACAGACCCTACATTGGCGCAGGCGAATGGTTGGTCGGGACAACGCTGCTAGAGCATGTTGCCCTTTATCTTCCTTGGTCGGCCATGATTGTCTTAGTCCAGTAACACTCTCAAGCCCCCGGGCTTAGAGGCTAGGTTGCAGGCTTGCCTAGGGGCTTCTCACTATGGATTCAGACTACATTTAAGCCTAACGGGTCATTTCTATTATCTATAATATTGTTCTAAGCATGCATGATTACTGGAGATTTATTTCTTAATCAATCAAAACCTTATTGTTCCTCAATGGTGATAAATTCCTACCACGGCCATATATGTTACACATGTTTAAAACCTTCCACTTAAGCTATTTGCTTTGTATTGAGTGTTGTCAAGTCTTGTTGACCCTTATTGAGAGTCTTATCATGCTCCCAAGATCAAGATCACATACACACCATATATACATGCTGCTTCTACACTGGAAGTACACATACACATGCCTTTCATTTCCACCAAATAAATGCTCCATGTGTTAAAGTTATAGAAAATCTCTCTTAGCCATTATGGTAGTAGAGACAAAAGGGCTATACAAAATGAAAATAAAAAGAAAGAAAGATGGACACAAGAAAGTCCATAGAAAAGAAAAGAAAAATATTTGAGCAAGTCTAGGCTCATAAATAAAAGAGAAAAATAATAGCCATGTCTCTAAAATTTATTAGAGAGAGATACAATTCAAATAGAGGAGCATTATATTCCATCATCATCCACACACTTGCACATCTTGATCTAAGGGCATGACACTTCTCTCTTTGGATCCAAGCTTTGACTCAACAACATATACAAAGTAAGTATGCTATATTCTTTCATTCCTACCTTCAGCTCCACATAAGCCATTTTTAGAAGTAGGATGATAAATATAAGGCAATATTTACTTTATGCCTTGGTAAGGAATCACACACCATTCGAGCGACATGAAAGAACCATATGAGGAACATTAAGTTTTCTTTTGCAAAACATTGTTAAAACCTCCAGTATGAAACTTGCAAAGAATGAGAAAAGTAGTGCTCAAGTTAAACTGTTCTGTCTCTCAACCACCTAAGGTAAAAGGGAAAGTCATTAGCCCCATAAAGGACTAAGGTAAAATGGGTGAATTTCTATAGCCAATTTTTCTATTTAAAAGAGAAGTATTTAGTTGTACACATGGTATTATTGAAATATGAACATAGTAGCAACTCCTGATCCACCGAGGCTAAGTTTAATTATTTGATCGGGACGAGTAAAGGTTAAGCTTGGGGGATCTTGTTGATGGTGGAATTACCCTAAATTTCCACATTCAAACACCGTCAACAGGCCTCGGATTCAAGGGAAGATAAACATATCATGAGCATATTTTATCAATAACTAGTTCCACATGTACTCTTAGCTTGTGATTGCAGGGAACACCAAATCAGTGCAAAAGTGAGCAGCTAGGGGCTAAATACATGTGTCGGTTACCAAAGTTAGGGGTACCCAACTTCGATGCAAAAAAGCTCATTCCCAACTTGGCCTGGCCCAAGTAAGGCCAGTGGAAGCCCACGAAGGCCGCGTCTACAGAGGCCCACGACATCATTCCACTAGTGACAGCCTCCTCTGGAGAGCTCAGGAGAGCGGCGTCCTCGGCGCCCAAGTCTCCGATTCGCCCGAGCCTCCTCGGGAGAGCTCGAGGAGGCGGCGTCCTCGGCGCCCAAGTCTCCGATTCGCCCGAGCCTCCTCGGGAGAGCTCGGGAGGCGGCGTCCTCGGCGCCCAAGTCTCCGATTCGCCCGAGCCTCCTCGGGAGAGCTCGGGAGGCGGCGTCCTCGGCGACCCAAATCTCCGATTCGCCCGAGCCTCCTCGGGAGAGCTCGGGAGGCGGCGTCCTGGGCACCCAAGTCTCCGATTCGCCCGAGCCTCCTCTGGAGAGCTCGGGAGAGCGGCGTCCTGGGCGCCCAAGTCTCCGATTCGCCCGAGCTTCCTCGGGAGAGCTCGGGAGGCGGCGTCCTGGGCGCCCAAGTCTCCGATTCGCCCGAGCCTCCTCGGGAGAGCTCGGGAGAGCGGCGTCCTCGGCGACCCAAATCTCCGATTCACCCGAGCCTCCTCGGGAGAGCTCGGGAGGCGGCGTCCTGGGCGCCCAAGTCTCCGATTCGCCCGAGCCTCCTCTGGAGAGCTCGGGAGAGCGGCGTCCTGGGCGCCCAAGTCTCCGATTCGCCCGAGCTTCCTCGGGAGAGCTCGGGAGGCGGCGTCCTGGGCGCCTAAGTCTCCGATTCGCCCGAGCCTCCTCGGGAGAGCTCGGGAGAGCGGCGTCCTCGGCGACCCAAGTCTCCGATTCGCCCGAGCCTCCTCGGGAGAGCTCGGGAGGCGGCGTCCTGGGCGCCCAAGTCTCCGATTCGCCCGAGCCTCCTCGGGAGAGCTCGGGAGGCGGCGTCCTCGGCGCCCAAGGCTCCGATTCGCCCGAGCCTCCTCGGGAGAGCTCGGGAGAGCGGCGTCCTCGGCGCCCAAGTCTCCGATTCGCCCGAGCCTCCTCGGGAGAGCTCGGGAGGCGGCGTCCTCGGCGCCTAAGGCTCCGATTCGCCCGAGCCTCCTCGGGAGAGCTCGGGAGAGCGGCGTCCTCGGCGCCCAAGTCTCCGATTCGCCCGAGCCTCCTCAGGAGAGCTCGGGAGGCGGCGTCCTCGGCGCCTAAGTCTCCGATTCGCCCGAGCCTCCTCGGGAGAGCTCGGGAGGCGGCGTCCTCGGCGCCCAAACCTCCGATTCGCCCGACCCTCCTCGGGAGAGCTCGGGAGGCGGCGTCCTGGGCGCCCAAGTCTCCGATTCGCCCGAGCCTCCTCTGGAGAGCTCGGGAGAGCGGCGTCCTCGGCGCCCAAACCTCCGATTCGCCCGACCCTCCTCGGGAGAGCTCGGGAGGCGGCGTCCTGGGCGCCCAAGTCTCCGATTCGCCCGAACCTCGCCCGAAGCCTCCTCGGGAGAACTCGGGAGAGCGGCATCCACGGCGCCAAAGTCGGCATCCAAGGCACGGGTGATGTCAGCGGAGCAATCTTGGACCACAAGAAATCTCTCTGACCACTTTACAAGCACTGTCCCGTCAGGCGAGACTCTCGACGCGACTGTGCTTCGCACGCCCCTGATGGCCATACCACCTGTCGGGATTTCCCTGACAGCAGATTTGATGGGCCCACTGCGACCGTCCTCCACGGTATGGTCTACGGTGCGCTGCCCCGCTTCGGGAAAGGCGCCCACTGCGCCGTCCACACGAAAGGATGAGCACGCCTTCAGGATCCCGAGCCTCGGGAAACAACGCCCCAAGATTTGATGGGCCCACTACGACCGTCCTCCACGGTGTGGTCCACGGTGCGCCGCTCCGTTTCGGGAAAGACGCCCACTGCGCCGTCCACACGAAAGGACGAGCACGCCTTCAGGATCCCGAGCCTCGGGAAACAACGCCCCAAGGTGACTCTCCCTCTTGTCACATCGTACGGAAGGATAGCCGGCAGGTGTGAACTCACCAAAGTCGTGCGGACCACGACGGCCATATCCAGAAGACCCAGAGAGCTGACGACAAGACATGGTCAGACGACTGTTTCTACCTTGGAACTCGCGAACCAAGATAGCCATACCCATACCCCGGAGACACGGAGAAAAGGCAGCAGCTAGTCAAACGGGGAACGGCAACTCCTCACTATTTTAATAGGTAGCGTCGTAGCCGCCTTTGCCTCTCCCTTGCGGCTATAAAAGGGAGGGCAGAGACCAGCTTTAGGGACAGGAACACGACGACGAACGAACGGACGGAGAAGTTCCAAGTTCTCGCCCACAGCAAACGACTTGTAAACACTTAGACATTCACAAGAGACCTGGGAGCACTTCCCTCTCTCGACTAGCTTGTAACCCCCTACTACAAGCACCCCGGTGCAAGGCAACACGACTCTCCTCTCCACTGGACGTAGGGCTTGCTCGGCCTGAACCAGTATAATCCCTGTGTTCCCCCTTGCACACCATCCGTAGCCTCAACCGCAAAACACATATTTACTAGCCGGTGTTAGCCTCGCCAAAATTAGCACCGACAACATGGTTCGGCCGAACCATGATATGTTGCCCCAGGCCACCACCTTTCAACACATTGCATAAAACATCAAATGAAGGAGATGAGAGCCATGGGTAGGCCCAACCATAGGTCGGCCGAACTGTCCATGGGGCCCACCTGGCTCTAGTGACGTGGCAGGATCCGTGTGACACTCCAACTAAGTCAATTCATCCATCGGATCAACTTGTGCTTTCATTCAACGGTGGAGATCAAAGGCACACGGATTGAGGCATGAAACGAAGCAACCAAGACAGGACCAACACATGGGAAGAGTCTATGACAGATGGGGCCACTGTGGTGGGACCCACCCACCAGGGGTGGGTCGGTCGAACCACAAGATAGGGAACCAAGCCACCTACACCATCACTGACTGGTGGGGACTCCTTCTAGAAGCTCCTGGCTGGGCCCACCAGTCAGAGTGGGGTCGGCCGAACCCCCCTGGTGCCTAGCTAGGTCGGTTGGCCTCCACCGACTCCAAACTTGCTTCCCATGTGCTCAAATTGCCACAGTCGTCCATGTGCTCAAATTGCCACAGTCGTCCAAGGGCAGAGAGTTGAGGAGCACACGGATAGCTGATGTGGCATCCCTCCACTCTCCACTATAAATAGAGGCTGCCCACTCCCTTTTAAGAAGACACCATACACCATACAACTCAAGAAGCAAGCTAGAGTTCTATTCTTTAGTAGTAGTATTAGTCTAGTGTGGGAGTTAGAGTCGAGTCGAGCTGCGCTCGGAGTCTCCAGAGTTGTCTGCTGGAGAGTCTGGTAAAGCTCTTGTACCTTTTCTTCTGTAAGACTTTATCCTTTATCAATATATTATCTTTACTTTACTTCACTAAGTTCTTACTTAGTCTTTACTATTCTTTATAGTATTGTTGTGTCTTGTATTATTTCATAGTTGTCTTATACTTGATAGTGATCTTGTCCCAACTCAACGTGTGTTAGTTCATCGCCTGTCATAGGGTGTTCTAGTTGTTGGTACGCAACTAGAATAGTGATACTTAGTGTAAGTGTGGTGCTTAGACTAGATCTTGCCTTTGATTACCGCTTGTCGCACGGATTGTTTATGGGTGCTAGCAGGTGGTGACAGCCCTGTCTAGTCTTAGTATCCCTCCACGTGTTTTAGGCAAGTTCTTAAAAGGTAGGCTCCCATAAGAGTGTAGGCGCTTCGGGTAGAGGTTTTGTCCTCTATTGTCTCGCACTACCCCCGGCACACCGGTAGTAAGGTACTATCTTAGTATAAGTCATCTATTTGATAGGATAAGTCATAAGAGTAAAGTAAGTGTCATAGGAGTCTTATACTCACTCGTTGTCCTCCTACCTAGCTATACTCTACTAGTTATCTTTTAGTTATCTTAATACTTGTTGTGTGTTGGTGTCATTACCCTTTCCTCTACCTATCGATTTACCCCCCTACCACTAGCTGGTACTAAGTTGGTATAGACTTAAGGATCTCTCTTTCTTTTTATTAATTATTCCTAGCAACCGCTTTCTCTTGAGATAAAAATAAATAATGATACCTTGGAATACTCCCGGGTGAAGTGCTACAGCGGTATATTCTGTGCGCTTGCGGAATTATCCAATAGACATAAGAAATACCCTCAGGCACTTCTGGCGCCGTTATCAGAGATAGCCTAACACCCTGTCTCTGGTGGTTGCGCTAAGAAGTGTCAACAGTAAGACACAAATGATTACTAGATCAGCACATTATGAGTTGATGACTATGTCTCACAAGTCATGAACATAGAGATGTTAAACTAACAATGTGGGCATATGTATGACATGGTGCTGGACTGACCCAACGTGAGATGTTCTTATTATTATCTCTTTACACCTCATGTACGTTATGTCCCTAGACTTGAAATTGTCGTATGTACTCAAGATGTGAAACGATCTACTTAGGGATTGTTAAACGCTACTACGTAACTTGGTAGTTATAAAGATAGTCTTCGGGTTCGTCAGGAAACATGCTGTGAGACATACACAATCAAGATGGAAATTGCCCCTCTCTACGTGAGAGAGATATCACTGGATCACTCGAATGATTGGATCAACAAATGCATGGCCGTGCTTGGGTTAAGCGTTAACCCACGAGTTGGACCAAATATCGTGAGGCAAGGGAATAACTTGTATATGGGTTGTGGTGGTTCGTCTGATATGATCTTTGCGTACGCATAGGAGTTGTCACGTCTTGCTAGAGGCCACTGTCAACTATTGGGTGAGTAGGTGTACTCGGGCCATGTCTATGTGTGCGTGAACCCATAGGGTCGCACGCTTAAGGGGTTGGAAGCCCAATTCGGGTAGGACCTGAGTTGGATAAGGATTAGGGTTTCTAATGGGCCTCTAACTTGGGAGCACCTTAGGGACACCTATATAAGTAAGGGGTAGGGCGAGGCCAGAGAATACACGCCCTTTGGCAGCCGCCGTCGCCTCCCACGCTCGCGCCTTTGTTCCTCACGGACCTAGCAGTCCGGAGGCGCATCGCTTCCTCCTGTACGTGTGGATACCTCGGAGGTGTTGCATCTGCGGCACAAGGACAGAACCTGATTGGAGTTGGTTGGAGGTGGTCGGGACTTGATTGGAGCTGATCGGGAGTGATCGGCAGCTGATCGGGAGTGATCGGCACCTGATCGGGGCTGATCGGGAGTGGTCTGCAACTGGTCGGAGCTGATTAGGGACCTGCTCGGATGATCTGCACGTGGTCGGACATGATGGACGACTGCACAACTGCACTGCACTGCTGCGACGCGTTCGACTACATCAAGTTGTCTCCGTTGCACCTGCGCGTCTAGTGGTAATCCCGTAACCTGTAACTAGCAGTAGATCCTGGTTTATGAGGTCAAAAATTTTGTTTTTCGGCTAGCGTAGCTTCCTCGTAACTCTTCAGTGGTATCAGAGCCGTTACTGCATTGTTATAGGTTCGGTTGTGTTCATACGGAGATATGCACGGTTTTAGATGAGTCTCCGATGATCATGGTTCGTAATTTTGCTGTGCTAGTCTTGTAACGATCCACTCGTACCGGTCAAAATTCCGCCATCCGAGTTAAGTAATACATGTAAATCCAGTCATAGTGAGATGGAGATCAATTAGATTGATCGAATCGAACCTACGTCAAGTGCCAAGCGCATATGATGTGCGGCGGTGGTAGATTGGATCTACTACCGGGCGCCGGGGTGTAAGAAAAGTGATGCTCGGTAAAACGGCCATAACTTTTGCATACGACCTCAGATCGAGACAATTCTTGAACAAAATTGTAGATCCGATTATCCCCAACTTTGTTGGAATCAGTTAACTCTGTTTTGCAGGATTTTATGATTAGTATAGCCCTTATGTGTATGTGATGCATGTATGTAATTAATCATGGCTTGCATGTCGTGAGTATGACAATATGGCTGGAGCCACATAGATATTGTCACTTTTGATGTAATGGCCTGCGTGCCAATCTGTGATGATCTACCTGTGACTATGTAATTTTATTTCACCGCCTTGCGTTAGTGATAACTAGTCTTGGCGGACTCATCACTGAAGGATGGCATACATGGATCATGGAGATGGAGATCATCATGATGAACAGATTGATGGAGATAGAGATCCCCAAAAGAAATAATGGGCTATACCAAGTCATGTCTGTGTTTATGCCGTTCTTACTATTTCACTGCGATAATGTTTTTGTCTACATGCGGTAGTGAAATAGAATGATCCCTCAGCAATGTTTAAGTTCAAATGCTTCCCCAAACCTTGCACTGTCACGAGTCTTGTACAATCGGTGGTGGGTCTATGAAATTAGGGTGCCACCGGTTTTTCTTGACTAGACAGGTTCGTATCGGATACTTACTGCAGAAGGGTTGGTTACTTGAACAAGGTCATCCTAACGGTTAGGGACCTTGAAGCATGAGGAGTTGGATGCCACAGCATAGAGATGCTGCCCAACAACAAGAGTCATATGTGATATGATTAGCAAAGAGTTGCTTACCAATCTACCATGTCTTCTAGCTGTGATGCTAAAGCTCACTATTGGACTTGTTAGTTGTGGGTCTTGAATCACTAAGTTTCAATAGAGGGATATTGATTTTAGTGGGAGTAAATTCTATTAAAGGTTTAATATTATTTACCCCATCTTGGATACATTGTCTTAGTATTTTGCATTACTTTTGTTGTAGATTAATGGCGCCTAGCAATCAACCATTTACTTTGCGTTCAATTCTTGAGAAAGATAAGTTGAATGGCTATGCAGATTGGATCTGCAACCTGAGAATTGTTCTCAGGGCTGAGAAAAAGGAAGATATCCTAGACACCCCATTACCTAAAGAACCTGCTGATAATGCACCTACTGCTGAGAAAAACACTTACAAGAAGGCATCTGATGCTGATTTTGAAGTAAGTTGCCTTATGCTTGCTTGTATGGAACCATATCTGCAGATGCAGTTTGACAACAACCATGCAGCGTACGATATGATCGTGGCACTCAATGACATGTTCCAGACTCAAGCTAGGACTGAAAGGTTCAATGTCTCAAAGGCTTTTGCTGAAACCAAGCTAGCAGAGGGCGCTGCAGTTGGGCCACATGTGATCAAAATGGTTGGTTACACCCAGAGGTTGGAGAAGCTTGGCCTCCTAATTGGCCCTGAGTTAGCTACTGATTTTATCCTCGCTTCTCTTCCACCCAGCTATGGGAACTTCATTGCGAACTACCATATGCATGGGGCGGAAACGGGCTTGAATGAATTGTGTGGCATGCTTAAAACAGCAGAGGCTGATATCAAGAAAGGTGCTGGCAGTAGCCATGTGATGGCGGTCCAAACAAGCCTAAATTTAAGAAGAAGGGCAATTCTTGGAAGAAGAAAAAGGGCAAGGCTAAAGATGAGATCTCTAAGCCAAACCCGCCTGCGCCCAAGGCTGGACCATCTGCTGAAGCTGAGTGTTTTCATTGTCATGGGAAAGGTCACTGGAAGAGGAACCGCAGGTTGTACCTGGAATCCATAAAGGATCGCGGAAGTAAAGGTACTCCCGCAGCTAGTACACTTGTTGTTCATGTTACAGACATTTTTCTTGCTGATTCTTACATTAATTCCTGGGTATTTGATACTAGATCGGTTGCTCATATTTGCAATACGATGTAAGGAATGATAAGAAGTAGAAGCGTGGAAAAGGGAGAAGTTGATTTCCGCGTGGGCAACAATGCAAGAGTTGCTGCGTTGAACGTCGGGACAATGCAACTCCACTTCCCGTCAGGATTTATTTTGGAATTGAATAATTGTTATTTTGTTCCTAGTCTAAGTCGAAACATTGTGTCACCTTCATGTTTGATGAAGGATGGTTATTCATTTGTGAGTAAAGACAATGGTTGTGTGATCTCTAAGAATGATATGTTTGTGTCTTTTGCATCCATTGTGAATGGGTTATTTCTTTTAAATCTTGATAGTGCACCTGTTTGTAATATTAGTGCTAAAAGGCCTCGGCTTAATGAGTTAAGTCCTACTTATATATTACATTGTCGTTTAGGTCATATAAGTGAAAATCGCATGAAAAGGCTCCATTCTGATGGGCTTCTGACTTCGTTTGATTTTGAATTATACGAGACATGTGAGGCTTGCTTGCTAGGAAAGATGACCAAGACACCTTTCACAGGTTTTCCTAAGAGGGCGTCTGACTTATTGGAACTTGTACATACTGATGTATGTGGACCAATGAGTACGACAGCTAGAGGCGGATTCCAATACTTCATAACCTTCACTAATGATTTTAGTAGATATGGCTATATCTACTTAATGAAACATAAACCTGAGACATTTAAAAAGTTCAAAGAATTTCAGAATGAAGTTGAGAATCAACGTGGCAAGAAAATTAAGGCCTTGCGATCTGATCGTGGAGGTGAATATCTGAGCCACGAGTTTAGCAATCATCTAAAGAGTTGCGGAATTGTTCCACAGCTTACGCCTCCTGGAACGCCTCAGAGAAACGGCGTGTCCGAGCGGCGTAATCGGACTTTGTTGGACATGGTTCGGTCAATGATGAGCCAGTCGGACGTACCTTTATCGTTTTGGGGATATGCTATAAAAACAGCCGCTTTCACATTGAATAGGGTGCCATCTAAGTCCGTAGTTAAGACACCATATGAGATGTGGATTGGTAAGACTCCTAGTTTGTCTTTTTTGAAGATTTGTGTAACACCCTAGTGTTAGTTACTATTTTCACACTTGCATTTGCATGTCATCAAGCATAGATCATGTCATTTCATGCATTATTATCATTGCATTTGATTTGATTCCCTTTTATTGCTATATGTTTGTTTATATGTCCATATTATGCAAAATATGTTGTCATGCAAATGTGATGCTTGTTTACGGTTCTAAATGCTTTATACATGTTTAGGATAACATTTGGAACAATGTTCATGTTGGTGAAATCCCCAAAATACCCCTCTAGCTCATAGTTGACTAGAGAGCCCTTTAAAAGCTATTCTGTTTGACCAAACAAGAAGGGCATTTTAGAGATTCTGCATGTCAGTGCACCCTTAATCAAAGTTGTGTAGAATTTTATAAGCAACAAACTTTATTTTTGGGTCAACTCATGAAAATGAGTGGAAGAAGGTCAAAAAGTTGAATTAGTGCAGATTTGGAGCTAGTTTTGGAAGTTTTCAAATTTTCCTAAGTCTAAACCGGTTTTCAGTTTCGGTGTACCCCTGTTCATCGACTTGTATCTCTCAATCCAGGCCGAACTAGAGTAAAGTGTCTTAATATGAAATGATCTACTCGTATAGCTCTTCAATCCATATTAGTGAAGTTTTCGCTGAAACGCCCTGGATCGCGAGTTATAGATCGATAAAAATCGAGTTTCAGTCGGGTCCGCGGAAACTGAATCGGAGCCGATTCAGTTCGACCCTCGGGCGAATCGCGAGCGAGTCGCGCGACCGCGTCAGGCCTCGGCCGCCAGATGGCGCCGTACGCCGTCGTTGCTGCCGCGCGGTCGGCTTACAAAGGGGAACACGCAACGCTGTCTCCCGCACGCTCGCCCTCACTCTCCCTGCTCTCTCGCCCTCTGTTCGCTCGCTGCTCTCCTCTTTCCCCTCCGCCGTCGCCATTTCCGCCGCGACCGCCGCGGTGAAATCCGCCGCCACCGAGCCGTCTCCGACCGCGCCACCCTCGGCGCAGCTGCGGCTTGCTCTGCTCTTCGTTTCCGACCCGTTGCCGACCTCAGCCGACCTAAGGTACAGCTCCAGCGAGCTTCTCGCCGTCCGCCATTGCCGGAGCGCCGCCGAGCTCTCGAGTCGCCGTGACGAGGGCGATGCCGGGGTCGGCTTCCCTCTCTTTTGCTCGTCTAAGAGTCTCCGTTAGCCGTAGATCCTTTCCACACCGTCGGTTAGATCTACCTCGCCGTGGTTTCGCCGGAACCCGAGTTCGCCGTGAAACCGCTCGCCACCGTGCCGCCATGCGAGCGCGGTCAGTGAGTTTCTGTGCGCAATAGTTCGATTAGTCGCGCGCACAGGTCCGCTAGGGTTGCAGGAACACGGAACGAGGCCGAGCCGCGCGAGCAACGGCCGGAATCGGCCGGCGCAAGTTCGCCGGACCACCGCCGTCCGCCATTGCCGCCGTCGAGCTCGCTCCGGTGGAGTACGACCCTCGGCAGTTGGTCCATCGGGTTCGCCTCGTTGCCGCGAGTCGGTAGGTAGCCTCGGCGTCGCCGGAGACCTCGCCGTCGGCGAGCTCTCGCCGGTCAGCGCCGGCGGCTCTGTTTCCTCTCTCTGACGCGTGGGGTCGGGTCGACCCCGAGGCCCGCGAGTCAGCCGTTCGGGTGCGCCTCTGGTTCGCTGAGCCGGGTGCACGTAGCAGTTCTATCGGGTTTAGGTTTTTGATTTTATAAAATGAATTTCCAGAAAATGTGTAAAACCTTCCAAAATTCATATCTGAAGCTAGGAATGTCCAATGGGGGTGAACCAAATTTTGTTGTGTTTGTATTTCTGAGCTCTATCAAGGAAAAATATAAAATGTACTTTTTGAATACTTTTTATGTGCAGTTATAATTAAATTGTTAATTGCTTGTAAACTTGATAAATGCATAAGTAATTGTAGGAATGTGCTAAAAATGTGATTCCACTTGCATTCATCTTGTTTAGGGAAGTAGAATCTATGAAAAATATGTTTGCTGGTGTTTCACTGTTATTTATATGATGTCTAGTATAATGTGCCTTTTGTGCTTTAATCTTGCAAAAATCACCATGCTTAATGTGTTAAGGTTATGGACATGAATATTTTTCCTGGGCTATGTTATGTTGGAAAGAAGCTAAGAAAATTAGGAAATCTATCGTTTGATACTTTTCACTGTGTTAAGTATTTTCCATTGCTTAAAAGGCTGGTTGCTTGTTATTTTTGTGTAGACTGTTATACTTGTCCAAATGACTTGAAATTTTGTCAGTAGGCTAATATGGATGTGTAATAGTTACTGTAATTTCTATGGATTTTTCTGATCACAGTAAGCAGTAGGTCCAGTTATAGGCTAGGGTTCATTTAATTGTTTCTAAGCAAATATCTTTTGGTTGTGGTAGGTTAGTTGATGCATGTTAATTATTAAGTGCAGGTTGTAGACCTCTCACCCGGGACGAGAAATTGTTCTATGCTTTGCTTAAGAAGGGTGAGTATGAGTTGGTTGTCTAGGAAAGAAATAAATGAGTCTGGATTGTTAAACTGATTGCATATCATGGGTTAATTCGTGCATCTCTATCTTGCATTTCATGTGCATTCTCAGTTCTCATATATGCATATCATGCATACAGGATCGCCGGGAGGAGTGACACTGCTGCAATTCGATCCACCGGAGGAGGGAGTTCCGCCGGAGATTGAAGTGCCCGAGGTTTCCGAAGGACAAGAAGAAGAGGTTGAACTTCCGGAGTGCCCGGATCACCAACCCGCTAACTTTGTGAAAGGCAAGCCCCGGAGCATTCCTAAGTCTCCACCTACTCTTTTTACAAATGCACTGGTCTTTATTAAATCGTATGATTGTGCACTTAAGTATAGGAGTTGATATGATACCGTTGCTGCATTTATTCCTTGTCCACTTATACTTGATCCTGAAGTTATTACTAGACAAGGGGATGGGTTCGATCTTATGCTTAGCCATGCTTAGACCGGTAGAAGTCGAGGGATTTCCTGTCCTTCGCGAGCATAGGTGGTTACTAATGATGATGGGGTTGGATTCCACATGATGGACTATATGTGCCACCATGCCACAGTGTCTAATGAGAGAATCAAGGCTAGGTAGCGGGGAGCCGCATGACATGGTTGAGGTCATGCCGTCTTCGGTGCTGCTTGCGGCCGACTAGGACTGAGGCCACCAGACATCAGTTGAGATTGAAGGACGTCGTCACATAGCTGGCCAGATAAGTCGTTCTGACCGCGAAGCCGAGTATTTCTTTCTGAGCCGGGAATTGGTGCGACTAGGCAGACATATTCTGGAGGTAGGAAGTATGTGCGGAGACACCATCTTACCAAGGGCAGGTCAGGGACCTGATGCATCCTGGAAGTGGGTTGGTCTCTGAGAATATGGTCCCCGCCAAGCCCGCGACATATTGTGACTCAGAAAGATTTAACGGTGGCCCAAGAAGCCAGTGGCTCGGCTGACAGGGTTTGTGATTGGCATATTTGCCAGCTGGTACAATCGATTCGAATCGCCATCTCTCCTGGTTAGTGAGAAACTGAACTGATCTTCTGGTGAGGTAGAGGCTAATAACTTGAACATAATGATTATGGTGAGATGAGGTTGATATCTGTGGATATCGGAAATCATATGGTTTTATTGATTGCTACAATATTCAGTGAATGCTTAGTATAGTGGCTAATCCTAGTAAATAGTTTAACTGAAATCGAAGCTTATCACAATTAAAATGATTAAGTTGAGGTTCTACTGTAGTAATGCTTTGATGCAAAAAAAAAGATGCTACCCTCTGAGCTCCACCAAATAAGCCTTGCATATCCTTGAGAGTCTTTTTATTTACTCCCTGTCGGGTAAGTCTAGCTGAGTACAATTGAGTACTCAGGGTTTTATTTCCATTGTTGCAGATGGTGTAGTTTTCTACGCGTATTGCAGGAACTGCTTCACCCCTGCGGGCGAAGAAGACTAGACCCGAGGGCGGGGTCATTATCTATCTTTAGTTGTTGTAAGAATGCTGTGACGGGGTCATGTGATGGTACTCGTATTCGAACTCTGTGGTGTAAAACTATGTTGACTTCCGCTACTACCCTATTTGTGTAAAAGACTATGTTGTACTCTGATGTTTAAATTCGGTTGCGAACTTATGTGTCATGTGATCGGGTATTGCTGAATGAATGATCCTTGGGGTATGAAATGTTTGAAATCCTTCGAGATTTCCGGACTACCGGGTTTATATTGGCTCAAGTGCGACTGGATTGCGGCGAAAATGCGATCGTTGTACTTGTGCTCGTATAAATTGGGCGGTTCTGTGACAGCTGGTACCAGAGCATAATTCAGCATATACCGTCACTTGACTATTTAAAAACTAAAAGAGTTTTGAGTTTTACAAACTAATTGCCAACTGATAGTGTGTATAGGTGATTTAAACCAAGTGTTTGCAAAACTTATGAGTACCAATGACCAAGTCCTATAGCCCTATGTATATGTGGTAATTAGGTGGCTTATGTAAGTACTGACTTGGGGGAAATTGCATCATATTTCTATTTGTGGTTCATTTGGTTTTATCGTGCGGATAATCATGAACTGTCGGTTTCTTATTGCTTCTTAAGGGTCAATGTACCACGTCGCCTAAGGTAAGGTGAGATGTGAGTGTAAGATCGAACAACCATCGATCGATGGTGAGAGTATGTTACTGAAGTGAGTACATGTTATCCATATGTGTACTTATGGAAGTAAGGTGGAGTAATTAATTTTTGGGGTCGCAAATGTTCATGGGAACATTTCCGGCAAAAAGTGCTTCTTGTTGCCCTGCATACATTGGGATTGGGCTGAAATGAATCTTCTGTAGGTACACTAACCACGCAAAACGTATAGCACGGTTAGTTACGTATATGAGAGCACGTGGTATGCCACCGACTATAACGTTAGTTAAAATATATTATGTGTGAGGTCGTTGGCACGTGCATGCATCATGATCATGAAATTAATTTAAGCTATCTGTACTATTTCCTTCCCTATGGTAAAATTTGTGCTGTCCTATCTTATTCTAAATGCTGAAAGATGTTGTAATGTACCAGATGGCAGCTGAAGGTGAGCCGCAGAGTGGTCAGTTTCTGGAGCAGTTTGGCACACCCACTGTGCTATGGAGGTTGTTGCAGTCAGTGGGATATGCAGAGCCACCACTGTATTTCTGGAAGCCAGCGCAAACCATGGTGCAGCCTTGGTTTGATGTTTGGGTGACTATCCCTGTGCTTGAGAGGGGTTGGCCGTTTCCAGGAATAAAGGTGGAAGTTGACATGAGGACGCCATGGGATGGTGCGCAGCTTGCAGCTTTTGAGGTGTTGACGGATATTTGCAGCCGGTTCAACAAGAGAGCTGATTTGGGGCCAGCAAATGTTTTTCCCAGGGTGGATGCTTCTCAGGGTGAGTGGGCTCAGTCTAGCCAAGCTTCTTTAGAGCGAGGCAGGGACGAGCGTGCTCATAGCACGGGTGCTTCTATGAGTGCTATGTTTGCTGTCCTGAGGATGCATTATTCCACTAGGGATGGTTGGATGAAGTGCATTGAAGCCCTGCATGATGCTGTGGAGAAGAAGTTAGAAGCTGAAGAGTGGGCACGTATGGCTCGTCGTAGCTCAGATGACTTGGTGGTAGCTCTCACTGCCTGTCGCAATGAGTTGTTACGATGCACTGGCGCCTTGTTGGCAGCTGATCGCCGTGTCGAGGTGCTTGAGAGGGAGAATGCAGATCTTCGCCGCCAGCTTGACAATCGCAATATGAGTTTGACACGTCAGCGCACTGAGTTTCTGCAGGAGTTGCGTGCTAGTCAGCAGCAAGTTTGGGAGTTGCAGCAGGATGTTCATCGTCTGAACAACCGTGCTGATCCGTTTCATCCTCCGGGTGCAGCGGAGTTTGCTCCTGAGATCTTCATTGCAGCTGATGATGGTGAAGCAAGTGAGGAAGAAGAGGAAGAAGACCCCGAGGAGATCGTGCCTATTGACGAGAGTGATGACCATGGTGGGAACGTGTCCGGCGTGGACAGTGACCACGATGACTAGGCTTTTTCTAGTGATCTTGCCATGATCGGCACCCTTTTGTATTGGGAAAACCTTTAATGTCATGTAATGGGTAGAACCTGAATTGTAATGAGAGACCCTGTGTGTTCAGGGCTGGAACCATCAAACTTTTAATTAAGTACTGGTAATTCATGCAGCTTACTCAGGGTACCAAGACCCTCACTCAGTATCATCATGCCTTTAACAATCTGTCGAGGTATGCCCCGTGGATGGTAGATACAGATGAAAAGAAGATTGAAACCTTCAAGAGAGGTCTTAGTACCAAGCTTATGAAGACTCTGGCGAACAACGCTCGTACAACTTTTAACGAGTTCATCAGTGAAGCTTATATCCAAGAGAAACAGAACAACTTGCACACTGCTTCCAAGGGAGGCAAAAGGCCATTTGAAGGAAGCTCTTCTCAGTCAAGGACTCCAGCAGCTAGTCGTGCGGTGGCAAATCGCCCGGCTTACCGTCCGGCTGTTCCTGGAGCAAAATTCAGACCCCCTCCAAAGAAGCAGCCAGCGCCTCAGCGCTACAAGAAAGGTTTCACAGTGCCTTTGAACAAGAACAATGCTCCTCCAAACAACGCCGCTCCAGTGAGGACCAACCAAGGTCTAGGGGCCATGCTTTAACTGTGGCCAACAGGGACATCTTGCTCGTTATTGTCCTCATCCCAGGCAGGGTCGTGTCCATCACACTACTGCGGAGGAACTTCCGGAAGGTGAACCAGTCACCGCGGGTATGTTTTCTGTGAATCAGCATCCTGCTATTGTTTTGTTTGACTCTGGATCGTCGCATTCTTTCGTGAGTCAAGCATTTGCACAAAAGCATACATTACCAATTGTTGAGTTGAGCCATAGTTTCCGGATAACTTCAGCTGGGGCTGAAATTTGTACGCGTCATGGTGTCGGGGATGTGACCATCGAGATTGGTAATCGGGTTTTCATCAGTAGTCTTATTGTGCATCCAGTGGTGTTGAATAATATTACTCTCAGTTGTACTTTGGAAAGCAAGATTATTGAAGGTCAGAAAACAGATCCCGGCATATATCATATCAAGAGGAAGATGAAAGAACAAGAAGTGCTTCATTTCCGAGTAGATGAAAAAGGTATATTGTGGTTCAAGGATCGATTGGTAGTACCGAAAGACCGTGAGTTGAGGAATCAGATTATGGATGAGGCTCATTTGTCCAAGTTGTCTATCCATCCTGGTAGTAGTAAGATGTATCAAGACTTGAAACCTAGGTTCTGGTGGACCAAAATGAAGAAGGAAATTGCAGCCTATGTGGCCAGGTGTGATACCTGTTGTCGCGTGAAGGCTATTCATCTTAAGTCAGCAGGCCTATTGCAACCCTTACCAGTTCCAGGTTGGAAATGGGATGAGATAACCATGGATTTCATATCTGGGTTACCTCTAACGCAAAAAGGCCACGATTCTATTTGGGTGATCGTAGATCGATTGACTAAGATTGCACATTTCTTACCAGTTCGAACTACAGATCGTCCTCATCAGTTGGCACAGCTCTACTTTGCTCAGATACTTCGGTTACATGGTGTGCCGAGGACGATAGTTTCCGACAGAGGCCCGCAATTTATTGCACGCTTCTGGGAGCATCTACACAAGTGTTTGGGAACCAATTTGGTTCGCAGCTCAGCTTATCATCCTCAAACTTCTGGTCAAACCGAAAGGGTAAATCAAATTCTTGAAGATATGTTGAGAGCTTGTGTTCTATCGTCTAAAGGTTCGTGGGAAGAATGGTTGCCTTTGGCCGAGTTCTCATACAACAATAGCTATCAAGAGAGTATTCAAATGGCTCCTTTTGAAGCTTTGTATGGGTGCAAATGTAGAACTCCTCTCAATTGGGTTGAATCAGGTGAAAGGAGATATTACGGGATTGACTTTGTGAAAGAGGCCGAAGAGAGAGTGCATACCATTCAAACACATCTCAAAGCCGCTCAGACTCGTCAAAAGAGCTATGCGGACAAGCGAAGAAGGCCATTGGAATTTGAAGTGGGTGACTATGTATACTTGAAAGTGTCACCTATGAAAGGCGTGCAACGCTTCGGAGTGAAACGAAAGTTAGCTCCAAGGTTTGTAGGTCCTTTTCAAATTCTGGAAAGAAGTGGGAAGGTAGCATACAAGTTACGGTTGCCACCACACATGTCCACTATCTTCAATGTGTTTCATGTATCTCAACTCAAGAAATGTTTACGAGTACCGGAAGAGCAAGTGGATTTTGGTGATATCAAGTTGAAATCAGATTTGACCTATGAAGAAAAGCCTATTGAAGTAATAGATTACAAAGAAAGAATCATCCGTAGCCGAGTGATCAAGTTCTATAAGGTGGTGTGGAACAACCAAAGTTATTGGGATGCGACTTGGGAGCGAGAAGATTACCTCAAGGAAGTCTATCCGTCTTTCTTTAAACAATGGTAATTAACTCTAATCTCGGGGACGAGATTCTTTTAAGGGGGGAGGGCTGTAACACCCTAGTGTTAGTTACTATTTTCAGACTTGCATTTGCATGTCATCAAGCATAGATCATGTCATTTCATGCATTATTATCATTGCATTTGATTTGATTCCCTTTTATTGCTATATGTTTGTTTATATGTCCATATTATGCAAAATGTGTTGTCATGCAAATGTGATGCTTGTTTACGGTTCTAAATGCTTTATACATGTTTAGGATAACATTTGGAACAATGTTCATGTTGGTGAAATCCCCAAAATACCCCTCTAGCTCATAGTTGACTAGAGAGCCCTTTAAAAGCTATTCTGTTTGACCAAACAAGAAGGGTATTTTAGAGATTCTGCATGTCAGTGCACCCTTAATCAAAGTTGTGTAGAATTTTATAAGCAACAAACTTTATTTTTGGGTCAACTCATGAAAATGAGTGGAAGAAGGTCAAAAAGTTGAATTAGTGCAGATTTGGAGCTGTTTTGGAAGTTTTCAAATTTTCCTAAGTCTAAACCGGTTTTCAGTTTCGGTGTACCCCTGTTCATCGACTTGTATCTCTCAATCCAGGCCGAACTAGAGTAAAATGTCTTAATATGAAATGATCTACTCGTATAGCTCTTCAATCCATATTAGTGAAGTTTTCGCTGAAACGCCCTGGATCGCGAGTTATAGATCGATAAAAATCGAGTTTCAGTCGGGTCCGCGGAAACTGAATCGGAGCCGATTCAGTTCGACCCTCGGGCGAATCGCGAGCGAGTCGCGCGACCGCGTCAGGCCTCGGCCGCCAGATGGCGCCGTACGCCGTCGTTGCTGCCGCGCGGTCGGCTTACAAAGGGGAACACGCAACGCTGTCTCCCGCACGCTCGCCCTCACTCTCCCTGCTCTCTCGCCCTCTGTTCGCTCGCTGCTCTCCTCTTTCCCCTCCGCCGTCGCCATTTCCGCCGTCGCCATTTCCGCCGCGACCGCCGCGGTGAAATCCGCCGCCACCGAGCCGTCTCCGACCGCGCCACCCTCGGCGCAGCTGCGGCTTGCTCTGCTCTTCGTTTCCGACCCGTTGCCGACCTCAGCCGACCTAAGGTACAGCTCCAGCGAGCTTCTCGCCGTCCGCCATTGCCGGAGCGCCGCCGAGCTCTCGGGTCGCCGTGACGAGGGCGATGCCGGGGTCGGCTTCCCTCTCTTTTGCTCGTCTAAGAGTCTCCGTTAGCCGTAGATCCTTTCCACACCGTCGGTTAGATCTACCTCGCCGTGGTTTCGCCGGAACCCGAGTTCGCCGTGAAACCGCTCGCCACCGTGCCGCCATGCGAGCGCGGTCAGTGAGTTTCTGTGCGCAATAGTTCGATTAGTCGCGCGCACAGGTCCGCTAGGGTTGCAGGAACACGGAACGAGGCCGAGCCGCGCGAGCAACGGCCGGAATCGGCCGGCGCAAGTTCGCCGGACCACCGCCGTCCGCCATTGCCGCCGTCGAGCTCGCTCCGGTGGAGTACGACCCTCGGCAGTTGGTCCATCGGGTTCGCCTCGTTGCCGCGAGTCGGTAGGTAGCCTCGGCGTCGCCGGAGACCTCGCCGTCGGCGAGCTCTCGCCGGTCAGCGCCGGCGGCTCTGTTTCCTCTCTCTGACGCGTGGGGTCGGGTCGACCCCGAGGCCCGCGAGTCAGCCGTTCGGGTGCGCCTCTGGTTCGCTGAGCCGGGTGCACGTAGCAGTTCTATCGGGTTTAGGTTTTTGATTTTATAAAATGAATTTCCAGAAAATGTGTAAAACCTTCCAAAATTCATATCTGAAGCTAGGAATGTCCAATGGGGGTGAACCAAATTTTGTTGTGTTTGTATTTCTGAGCTCTATCAAGGAAAAATATAAAATGTACTTTTTGAATACTTTTTATGTGCAGTTATAATTAAATTGTTAATTGCTTGTAAACTTGATAAATGCATAAGTAATTGTAGGAATGTGCTAAAAATGTGATTCCACTTGCATTCATCTTGTTTAGGGAAGTAGAATCTATGAAAAATATGTTTGCTGGTGTTTCACTGTTATTTATATGATGTCTAGTATAATGTGCCTTTTGTGCTTTAATCTTGCAAAAATCACCATGCTTAATGTGTTAAGGTTATGGACATGAATATTTTTCCTGGGCTATGTTATGTTGGAAAGAAGCTAAGAAAATTAGGAAATCTATCGTTTGATACTTTTCACTGTGTTAAGTATTTTCCATTGCTTAAAAGGCTGGTTGCTTGTTATTTTTGTGTAGACTGTTATACTTGTCCAAATGACTTGAAATTTTGTCAGTAGGCTAATATGGATGTGTAATAGTTACTGTAATTTCTATGGATTTTTCTGATCACAGTAAGCAGTAGGTCCAGTTATAGGCTAGGGTTCATTTAATTGTTTCTAAGCAAATATCTTTTGGTTGTGGTAGGTTAGTTGATGCATGTTAATTATTAAGTGCAGGTTGTAGACCTCTCACCCGGGACGAGAAATTGTTCTATGCTTTGCTTAAGAAGGGTGAGTATGAGTTGGTTGTCTAGGAAAGAAATAAATGAGTGTGGATTGTTAAACTGATTGCATATCATGGGTTAATTCGTGCATCTCTATCTTGCATTTCATGTGCATTCTCAGTTCTCATATATGCATATCATGCATACAGGATCGCCGGGAGGAGTGACACTGCTGCAATTCGATCCACCGGAGGAGGGAGTTCCGCCGGAGATTGAAGTGCCCGAGGTTTCCGAAGGACAAGAAGAAGAGGTTGAACTTCCGGAGTGCCCGGATCACCAACCCGCTAACTTTGTGAAAGGCAAGCCCCGGAGCATTCCTAAGTCTCCACCTACTCTTTTTACAAATGCACTGGTCTTTATTAAATCGTATGATTGTGCACTTAAGTATAGGAGTTGATATGATACCGTTGCTGCATTTATTCCTTGTCCACTTATACTTGATCCTGAAGTTATTACTAGACAAGGGGATGGGTTCGATCTTATGCTTAGCCATGCTTAGAACGGTAGAAGTCGAGGGATTTCCTGTCCTTCGCGAGCATAGGTGGTTACTAATGATGATGGGGTTGGATTCCACATGATGGACTATATGTGCCACCATGCCACAGTGTCTAATGAGAGAATCAAGGCTAGGTAGCGGGGAGCCGCATGACATGGTTGAGGTCATGCCGTCTTCGGTGCTGCTTGCGGCCGACTAGGACTGAGGCCACCAGACATCAGTTGAGATTGAAGGACGTCGTCACATAGCTGGCCAGATAAGTCGTTCTGACCGCGAAGCCGAGTATTTCTTTCTGAGCCGGGAATTGGTGCGACTAGGCAGACATATTCTGGAGGTAGGAAGTATGTGCGGAGACACCATCTTACCAAGGGCAGGTCAGGGACCTGATGCATCCTGGAAGTGGGTTGGTCTCTGAGAATATGGTCCCCGCCAAGCCCGCGACATATTGTGACTCAGAAAGATTTAACGGTGGCCCAAGAAGCCAGTGGCTCGGCTGACAGGGTTTGTGATTGGCATATTTGCCAGCTGGTACAATCGATTCGAATCGCCATCTCTCCTGGTTAGTGAGAAACTGAACTGATCTTCTGGTGAGATAGAGGCTAATAACTTGAACATAATGATTATGGTGAGATGAGGTTGATATCTGTGGATATCGGAAATCATATGGTTTTATTGATTGCTACAATATTCAGTGAATGCTTAGTATAGTGGCTAATCCTAGTAAATAGTTTAACTGAAATCGAAGCTTATCACAATTAAAATGATTAAGTTGAGGTTCTACTGTAGTAATGCTTTGATGCAAAAAAAAAGATGCTACCCTTTGAGCTCCACCAAATAAGCCTTGCATATCCTTAAGAGTCTTTTTATTTACTCCCTGTCGGGTAAGTCTAGCTGAGTACAATTGAGTACTCAGGGTTTTATTTCCCATTGTTGCAGATGGTGTAGTTTTCTACGCGTATTGCAGGAACTGCTTCACCCCTGCGGGCGAAGAAGACTAGACCCGAGGGCGGGGTCATTATCTATCTTTAGTTGTTGTAAGAATGCTGTGACGGGGTCATGTGATGGTACTCGTATTCGAACTCTGTGGTGTAAAACTATGTTGACTTCCGCTACTACCCTATTTGTGTAAAAGACTATGTTGTACTCTGATGTTTAAATTCGGTTGCGAACTTATGTGTCATGTGATCGGGTATTGCTGAATGAATGATCCTTGGGGTATGAAATGTTTGAAATCCTTCGAGATTTCCGGACTACCGGGTTTATATTGGCTCAAGTGCGACTGGATTGCGGCGAAAATGCGATCGTTGTACTTGTGCTCGTATAAATTGGGCGGTTCTGTGACAGCCCTTTCCATCCTCAAGTGTTACTTTCCTATTACCTATCTCCTCTGCTTCGGCTCCTTTCCCAAAGGATCACCCCCTCTTCTTCCATTGTGAAGTTTATGTCAAACGACTTATATCAGATAAACTAACACCCAAATCGGACAAGTGCTTTTTCGTGGGATACCCAAAGGAAACTTTAGGGTATTACTTTTACAACTGATCAGAGGGCAAAGTGTTTGTTGCTCGGAATGGTGTTTTCTTAGAGAAAGAGTTTCTCAAACAAGAGAAAAGTGGACAGAAAGTGTATCGTGAAAAGTTCAAGATGAGGTAGTTGGGAAAGATTCTACAAGTGATGCTAACGTAGCAGAACAAGTTGAGATTCCTGTGCCAAAAGAGACACTGCCGCTACCACGAAGGTCAGCAAGAATTCATGAAAAACGTGGGGATTTGTTGTTGTTGGACGATGACGAACCTGCGACTTATGCTGAAGCAATGATGGACCCGGATTCCGAGAAATGGCAAAGTGCCATGAGATCCGAGATAGATTCCATGGGGAACAATCAAGTTTGGAACTTGGTTGACCTGCCTGATGGGGTTAGACCCATAGAGTGCAAATGGATCTATAAAAAGAAGAAGGATATGGATGGAAATGTTTATGTCTATAAAGCTCGACTTGTCGCAAAGGGTTTTCGGCAAGTTCAAGGAATTAACTACGACGAGACTTTCTCGCCGATAGCGATGCTTAAATCTATCCGGATCATTCTAGCAATCGCTGCTTATTTTGATTATGAGATCTGGCAGATGGATGTTAAAACAACCTTTCTAAATGGTGATTTGGAAGAGGACGTGTATATGATACAACCCGAAGGTTTTGTTGATCCTGATAATGCTAGAAAAATATGCAAGCTTAAGAAATCTATTTATGGTTTAAAGCAAGCATCTCGAAGTTGGAATATTCGTTTTGATGAAGTGGTCAAAGGGTTTGGCTTCCGTCAGAATGAAGAAGAGCCTTGTGTTTACAAGAAGGAAAGTGGGAGTGCCGTTGTATTTCTAATCTTGTATGTGGATGACATATTATTGATTGGGAATGATATTCCAATGCTGCAATCCGTGAAGACTTCGCTGAATAATAGTTTTTCTATGAAGGATCTAGGAGAAGCAGCATACATTTTGGGCATCAAAATCTATAGAGATAGATCAAAGAGGCTTATAGGATTAAGCCAGGAAACGTAAATTGACAAGGTGTTGAAACGGTTCAACATGAAACAGTCCAAGAAAGGGTTCTTGCCTATGTCACATGGTATGCGCTTTAGCAATAAACAGTGTCCTTCGACTGCTGATGAGCGAGAGCGCATGAGTAAGATTCCATACGCCTCGGCAATTGGTTCCATCATGTATGCCATGATATGTACTCGCCCAGATGTCTCATATGCTCTAAGTGTTGCGAGTAGGTACCAAGCTGATCCAGGTGAGAGTCACTGGACACTTGTTAAAAACATTCTTAAGTACTTGAGAAGGACTAAAGATGTGTTCCAAATCTATGGAGGTCAGGAGGAGCTCGTTGAAAATGGTTACACCGATGCTAGCTTCCAAACTGACCCGGATGATTCACAATCTCAATCAGGCTTTGTGTTCACAATAAATGGTGGTGCAGTTAGTTGGAAAAGTTCCAAGCAAGAGACGGTGAATGATTCTACAGCAGAAACTGAGTACATTGCAGCTTCTGGAGCTGCAAAGGAAGGTGTTTGGATGAGGAGGTTCCTCATTGAACTTGGTGTGTTTCCAAATGCGTCCGGCCCATTGAATCTACATTGTGACAACAATGGGGCGATTGCACAGGCTAAAGAGCCAAGGAATCACCAGAAGAACAAACATGTACTGCGAAAATTTCACCTCATCCGAGAGTTCATTAACCGAGATGAGATTAAGATGTGCAAGATACACACGGATTTGAATGTAGCAGATCCTTTGACAATGGCACTTCCACAGCCTAAGCATGAGGCGCACTTGAGAGCTATGGGTATTAGATATCTTCGAAATTAACTCTAGTGCAAGTGAGAGATTGTTGGGAATATGCCCTACAGATAATCATAGAGATGATTGCAATGCCTTGTATCCTTGATATATTATGAGTTCATTGAATTTCCATAAAAGATAACTTGTATTGATTGGCAATTATGTAAATTGTTTGTGAAACTCTTTTACTTGTATGGTTATTCTAAAGCTGTCCCGGATCAAAGTTTGTGTAAGACACAAATGATTACTAGATCAACACATTATGAGTTGATGACTATGTTTGACAAGTCATGAATATGGAGATGTTAAACTAACAATGTGGGCACATGTATGACATGGGGCTGGACTGACCCAACGTGAGATGTTCTTATTATTGTCTCTTTACACATCATGTACGTTACGTCCCTAGACCTGAGATTGTCGTATGCACTCAAGATGTCAAACGATCTATTTAGGGATTGTCAAACGCTACTCCGTAACTGGGTAGTTATAAAGATAGTCTTCGGGTTCGTCAAGAAACATGCTGTGAGACATACACAGTCAAGATGGAAATTGCCCCTCTCTACGTGAGAGAGATATCACTGGATCAGTCGAATGATTGGATCAACAAATGCATGGCCGTGCTTGGGTTAAGCGTTAACCCATGAGTTGGACCAAATATCGTGAGGCAAGGGAATAACTAGTATATGTGTTGTGGTGGTTCGTCTGATATGATCTTTGCGTACGCATAGGAGTTGTCACATCTTGCTAGAGGCCACTGTCAACTATTGGGCGAGTAGGTGTACTCGGGCCATGTCTATGTGTGCGTGAACCCTTAGGGTCGCACGCTTAAGGGGTTGGAAGCTCAATTCGGGTAGGACCTGAGTTGGATAAGGATTAGGGTTTCTAATGGGCCTCCAACTTGGGAGCACCTTAGGGACGCCTATATAAGCAAGGGGTAGGGCGAGGCCAGAGAATACACGCCCTTTGGCAGCCGCCGTTGCCTCCCACACTCACGCCATTTGTTCCTCGCAGACCTAGCAGTCCGGAGGCGCATCGCTTCCTCCTATACGTGTGGATACCTCGGAGGTCTTGCATCTGTGGCACAAGGACAGAACCTGACCTGAGTTGGTCGGAGGAGGTCGGGACATGATCGGAGCTAATCGGGACTGATCGGCACCTGATCGGGAGTGATCGGCACCTGATCGGGAACTGATCGGGGCTGATCGGGAGTGGTCTGCAACTGGTCGGAGCTGATCGGGGACCTGCTCGGATGATCTGCACGTGGTCGGACGTGACGGACGACCGCGCAACTGTACTGCACTGCTGCGACGCGTTCGACTACATCAAGTCGTCTCCGCTGCACCTGCGCATCTAGTGGTAATCCCGTAACCTGTAACTAGTAGTAGATCCTGGTTTATGAGGTCAAAAATTTTGTTTTTCGGTTAGCGTAGCTTCCTGTTAACACCAAATTTTGGGCTGGGAGCCGATAGCCGATACCAGAGGAAGATAGCCGATCTCGGAGGCAGATTCCATCCAGCGGAAGGAAGGAAACAGCCGATTGCACGGTGAATCGGTTATCGGGCTAAGGTGACAGGAGGCGCGCAAGCGTCAGTATTGATGACGTCATCCAGAGTCCGCACCGCCAGGGTGCGATCACGATCGGAGTCCATTATGGAAAGGGAAGGTGGGACTCCAAGTTACCTTAGATGTAGGATAGTTTGTTAGTTTCCTTATCTATTGATAAGTTGTAATTCGACTAGGACTCTATCTTCTTACGCTCAGGGTATAAATATAAGTCCTCAGTCATTGATATCAACACAACAACATCAATACAACACAACTTTCGGCTCCGGCCAACAAACCCTAGAGTCAGTCGAGTCCGGCGAGTTACTTCATCCAGGCTGGGTGTCATCCGGTGGACGCAGGTTTGCTTGTAAGTATCGTCAACCCCCTGTTAAACTATGTCTTTTTAGCGTCATCCGGTGGACGTGGAAGCATGGCGGACCAGGGTCCTTGCTAAGCTCTGTTTCTTTGGCGTCATCCGGTGGACGCGAGAAGCATAGTGAGTCAAGGATGATTCACACTGGTTTACTCGATCAATCTGTGTTAACCGTCATCCGGTGGACGAGATGCAGATTAGGACGGTTTTCACGCGCGGATGAGTTATCGATTCGTGTTTGTTCGCTTGATTAATCTATTAGTTAATGTCACCCGGTAGACAGGCTATAGATTGAAATAGTTTGCATGCATGGATTAGTTATCGGCTCTAGCTAAATATGGCAATTTAGTTAGATTCAATAAGTTATCAAGATGTTATTTGTTGTTTATTGTTTATTTATCAGTATAACATCTCTTTGCCCGATCAAGATTGCATAGTATTGGCCTTAGATCTACATGAGAGAATGTTCATTATATTCCGTCCATGTTTATGCTTTGTTATGATATTTATTCAATTTGGCCAGTATTATCGTAATCTTGTTCGTACGTGATGAGAGAGATTAGCAAGAGTTGATCTGAATGAATATAGAGCCACCGGCCTTCTAGACCAGCTTTGTATTCCTTTAGATCTACTTGTGGTTACTTTCGAGAATAAATCTAAATTGATATAAAGCCGCAGGCCTCTAGACCAGCTTCGTATCAGTTTCAGATTTATACTTGGGACTAGTCACCGCTAAGTTCTCTGCTTCACGGACCCTGGATCGGCTAATCAGCCGATGTAGTTGTGCTTCACGAGGAAAACCAGTTAACCGATTGTTCCCTACCAAATCGGTTAAATAGCCAATTTCTGTCTGTTTGACGTTCAGACAGCCCGAACTGAATGATTTGACATGTTAACATTAATCGATTGTGCTTTAATCTGTTATAACTATCTGCATGAACTTGTTTAATGTAGATTGTTCTATCTGATCATATATATCAATCGATTATGCATCAATTCAGTATCCACTTCCGTGGCCAAACACATATACATGCCGGAATCGACTCTTTAGTCAATTTCCGATTGAATCGGCTTTCAGAGCCACATAATTGGAACTACCTGGACATACCGGTTAGTTCCGCCCTGTGATTACTGATTACCATTTTTCCTTGTCAATTGCAGGTCAAATTGACTGGCACGCTTGGGTGTTACCGACACTCTCAAACCGGGTCCGAAGCTAGCTGGATCTGCGAGAGCTCTACTGCTTTCAAGGGTCGTTTCCGGCTTCGCTGGTGTGTTGGGCTTAGGGAACCACTTTTTGCGCCAACACACTTTTTGGCACGCCCGGTGGGACAGATCACTAAAGACCATGATAAAAGGGAAGACTGCGGCAGACGGCTCCTCCAAGGAGGCCGGAGGCCTCAGGGATGATGGTGTCCTCAGGGTCAGGGTCGAAGACCTCAACGAGGAGGACGCGGCAGTGCTGAACAAGATCGTCGAAGAATTCGCTGATGCCTGCCTGCTTTCATTCAGCAAGCAGCGCGATGGCTCCATAGTGAAGAAGAATGCATTCCCGAGGTGGATCATGGATGGCCATTCTGATAAATCTGAAGAGGAGTGCAAGGCTGACCTCAAACAGATGCTAGAAGAAGCGACCTGGGAGGCCGCCTATTCAGCAGTCGGCCACCACCACAAATCCTTCCTGCAGACATTCTATAACATCATGAAGACCGTCCTCAAGCGGCAGGATTGGGAGTCTTTGGGTCCAGTTTACTTCAACATACCCGCAGAAGACGCAGATCCAAAAGCAGTGGCAGGGACCTCCAATTCCTCACCGCAACAGCCGAGCCAGCCGAAAGCGCCAATGCAAGGTGCCACGGTGGCCGGTTCGGCTCAAAAAATAGTAGCTTCTCCCAGATTATACAAAGATCACACTCCAGAGGAGATCGCCAGTTTTCATGCAGGCCACTGGGTAGACGGTGAATTCGATGAACTCACCAGTGGTGAACCCGGCGGCTAGAAATACGCTGGCGGCAGATACGGCCAACCCTACCCCTGGATACCACGAGGGGATTACCTATCAAGACCTTCAGGCAGCGCTGCATCCGGGGTACGCCCAGACGCCCAACAATCAGCTGCTGGAGCAGATGAGTGCCATGCTCCGTGATACCGGTTTGCGGCCGAAGACCGGGACTGGAATCAAGTACAGACGTCCTTACCCCGAGTGGTATGACCGAGTGACGTTGCCGCCCAGGTATCGCTTGCCCGACTTCTCTAAGTTCAGTGGGCAGGACGACGTCACCACCATGGAGCACATCAGCCGCTACCTGACCCAGCTCGGCAAAGCCTCATATGAGGTAGCTCACAGGGTCCGGCTCTTTCCGCTATCACTGACAGGGCCGGCGTTTAGCTGGTTCGCGTCCATGGAGCCTGGCTCGATTCAAGGTTGGGAAGATCTGGAGACCAAGTTCCATAATTACTTCTTCTCTGGCACCGGGGAGAAAGACATCACAGATCTCACCAACATGCGCCAAAGGCCGAATGCAGTTGGATCGGCTTTTATCAGGCGATTCAGGGAAACCAGGAACATGTGCTACTCTTTGAACCTGAACGACAAGCAGCTCGCCAAGATAGTGGTCAGTGGGCTGCTCCCACACGTCCAAGAAAAGCTGGTGGGTACCAACTTCAACAGCATCAGCGAGGTGATGCAGAGGGTGGCCGCATTAGAGCAGCAGGCCCAGAGCTTCAAAAAGGAATCGAAATACAAGCAGTCGGCTTACGTCTGTAATTCTGACTCAGAGGATGGGGAGAACGAAGAAGTGGCCGCTGTTGAGCTCAAATGGGGTACAAAGCCCATGGCCGTGCCAAAAGGTTGGAGCGCGGAGGATCAATACGACTTTGACACGCGCAAGCTGGACAAGCTCTTCGACCTGTTAGTCAGCGCAGGCCACATCACCTTCCCGGCTGACTACGTCAAGCCATCTCCTGAAGATTTGCAGGGGAAACCATTCTGCCAGTACCACGGCCTCACCTCACACTCCACAAACAACTGCCACAATTTCAAAGCAGCGATCCAGAATGCCATTAGGCGCGGCCTGTTGAAATTTGAGGCCCCTCCCAAGGGGAAGATGAAAATCGATAAATTCCCATTCCCGAAGGGGCAGAACATGGTCCAGATCGCAAACCCCCCCAGCCAAGGTGAAGGTGCTGACCTCCGAACGGGCCAAGAAGAATTCCTCGGTTGATACCGATGCGCAGATCACAGCTGAGGAGCTGGCGCTGATCAAAGAAAGGAGGGAGCAGAACCAGAAGCAGCCGGAGAAGGGAGAGTCCAGCGGCACCAAGAGCAGGAGGCCCACACACCAACATCTCCTGAATAAGTGGTGGCATCAGAAAGAGAAGGACCATCAGAGGCAGCTGCAGCGCGAAGAGGAGGAATACCGCAGGTGGCTCCGCGAGGAAGAAGAGGCGCGCTATCACGAAGAAATGGCTCGCCGCCAGGAAGGTGAGGAGGATCATTGGCATTGCCCGTTCTTTCGACACTGCTGGAACGAAGGCTTGAGACTGCCAACGCAGCGCAACTGTCCAGCGTGCAGCGATCAGTACCGAGAGTACGGGCAGTCCTAGGTCAACCGCCGGTCCGTGCACAAGAGGCTAGGGAGCCCTCGTAGCCCGCGGGATCGCCGTGAAAAACGGGACCTGCGCGATCGGCTTGATGAGGCGGTGGTTGAACGCCAACAGCCGGTTTGGCAGGAGAACCAGTGGTGCCCGGAAGATCTAACTAGAAGCCAAAGGCGCCGGGTGCAGCGGCTCAGGAACAGGGAGCTCCAGGCTGAGGGGCGTGCCAAGCAGGTGTGGCGTGAAAAGCCTTCACAAAGTAATGGGAAAGCTGTAGCCGACGCACAGATGGTGTTTGTGCTACCTGCAGAGTTCAGAGCCAAGAAGTACGATACCAATTCTGACTCAGACGACTCGGGATCAGAGGAAGGAGTGGCCAAGTTAGTGCTCGCACAGCAAGCTACTTTTGATAAGCCGGCCAAGAATCGACATCTGAAGGCCCTCTACCTCAAAGGTTACGTCGATGGCATGCCCATGACGAAGATGCTGGTGGACGGCGGCGCCACTGTCAATCTCATGCCCTACACCACATTCCGCAAGATAGGCAAGGGTCCCGATGATCTGATAAAAACCGATATGATGCTCAAGGATTTTGGGGGCAATTCTTCCAACACTCGGGGGGCAATCAACGTCGAGCTGACAGTGGGGAAGAAGACATTGCTCACCACCTTTTTCGTGATCGATAGTAAGGGTGCCTACAGCTTGCTGCTCGGACGCCATTGGATTCATGCCAACTGCTGCGTGCCATCCACCATGCATCAGTGCCTCATTCAGTGGCATGGCGATGAGGTCGAAGTGGTCCCGGCCGATGACTCGGTCAGTGTGGCGACGGCGGATGCCACGTACTGGGAAGCTGGGGATCATGACTGTTTCTTCCGGCAAGGTTTGGGGAGGAGGCTCCATCAAGGTCAGCGATGAGAGTCAACAGCCAATCAAGGCAATCGGCTCTGAGTCTTTTTATTAAATGGAGAATCCGATCGACGGCACAGAGGGTAAGTTGGGGCAAGGATTCACGTCGGCCGACAAGCTCGAAGAAGTAGATGTTGGACCCGGCGACAGGCCAAGGCCGACGTTTATTGCTGCCAACCTAGACCCGGAGTTCAGGCAGGAGCTGATTCAACTACTGAAGGAGTACAAAGATTGCTTCGCCTGAGAATATTATGAGATGCCTGGATTGGACAAATCTATTGTTGAGCACAGGCTACCTATCAAGCCAGGGTTTCGGCCACACAAGCAGCCTCCACGTCAGTTTAGAGAGGACGCTCTGCCCGATATTAAGGCCAAAATCACGAGGCTGTTAGAAGCTAAGTTCATTCGAGTTTGCCGATATGCCGAATGGATATCGAACATCGTCCCTGTGTACAAGAAGAATGGTAAATTACGAGTCTGCATTGACTTCAGGGATTTAAATAGAGCTACACCGATGGATGGCTACCCTATGCCAATAGCCGATATGCTAGTAGACTGGGCTGCTGGGCACCAGGTTATTAGCTTCATGGATGGCAATGCTGATTATAATCAAATTTTTATGGCTGATGAAGACATCCCGAAGACTGCCTTCAGGTGCCCTGGTGCGCTTGGTTTGTTTGAATGGGTGGTCATGACGTTTGGTTTGAAGAATGCCGGTGCAACTTATCAGAGAGCTATGAATTACACATTTCACAAGTTGATCGGCAAAATCGTTGAAATCTATATAGATGACGTGGTGGTGAAATCCAAAAGCTATAAGGATCAGCTGGCCGATCTGAGGGCCACTCTGGAGTGCACAAGGAGACATGGTTTGAAGATGAATCCTAACAAGTGTGCATTCGGTGTGTCGGCTGGCGAATTTCTGGGATTCATGGTCCACCGCAAAGGGATAGAGATCGGCAGCAAGAGCAAGAAGGCGATCGATAAACTTGTACCTCCAACCAACAAGAAGGAGTTGCAATCTTTGCTCGGTAAGATTAACTTTATCAGAAGGTTCATCGCCAACTTATCAGAGAAGGTGCTGCCGTTCTCGCCATTGTTGAAGCTCAAGAATGATCAAGAGTTCAAATGGGGTGACGTGCAACAGAATGCTTTTGACGAAATCATAGAATACATGAAAACTCCACCTGTCTTAGTACCGCCACGGACAGGGAAGCCTTTTAAGTTGTACGTGACGGCCGAAAGTCATACTATTGGATCGGCCCTTTTTCAAGAGTTTGAAGGGAAGGAGAGAGCAGTTTTCTACCTGAGCAGGCGGCTCCTTGACCCTGAGACAAGATATACACCGACCGAGAAGTTGTGCTTGTGCCTATTCTATTCATGCACCAAGTTGAGGCACTATCTGCTTGCCTCGGAGTGTGTGGTGGTGTCCAAGGAGGATGTCATCAAGCACATGGTTTCGATGCCAATTTTAAATGGTCGGATCGGCAAATGGATCCTGGCGCTCTCAGAGTTTGACTTGAGGTTCGAATCGGCTAAGACAGTCAAAGGCCAGGCGATAGCCGATTTCATCACACAGCACATCAAGCTCTGGTGAAACGCATTCTTCGCTACGTCCGCGGCAGCACGAGCCTCGGCCTTCACCTCCGGCGCTCCGACAACACCGATCTCGTCGCCTACTCTGATGCGGACTGGGCCGGGTGCCCAGACACTCGACGCTCCACTTCTGGCTTCTGCGTCTTCATGGGTGACGCCATGATCTCGTGGTCATCCAAGCGCCAGACGACTGTCTCCCGATCAAGTGCAGAGGCTGAATATCGAGGCGTCGCCAATGCCGTCGCCGACTGCACCCGGTTGAGATAGCTGCTGGGCGAGCTCAACTGCCCTCTCTCCAAGGCAACGATCATCTTCTGTGACAATGTCTCGGCCTGTTACATGAGCTCGAATCCGGTGCACCACAAACGCACCAAACACATTGAGCTTGATGTCCACTTCGTCCACGAGAAGGTCACAGTTGGACAGTGCAAAGTCCTTCAAGTACCCACGACACAGCAACTCGCCGACGTGATGACCAAAGGCTTACCGACGGCAAGCTTCAAGGAGTTCAGGGACAGTCTGTGCATCACCGGCAACGACGCTCACACTGCCGGGGGGTGTTAGCGAGCACCATAGCACGTTCCTAGGCTCTCCTTAATTGTAGCTAATCTCATCAGACAACTGATGCGTGATGTACTTGTATATAAGGCTTAAGCCTCCGAGTAATACAATTGAGTTGTCCTCATTCTATTCTCTACCGCTTACAAAGATGATGAGTTCTCTACTTCTCTGTGCATCTCTGTTGTCTTGCTTGGGCTATATTTAAATAGACGATCCCCACTAGCAGAGATTGCTTCGTGATACAATTTGTTCAAGACAGCAACGCAACAACTACCATTTGGCCTTTTCTCCTTCCTAGCGGTGTACAACTGTAATGTCTATTCTCCATCCAAGCAGGTTAGGCTAGAGGCAAACTTTGTTACCTATAGTTCTAGATATAAGACTTTTTGGCTAAAGTGCACTCGCTCTGTACCCGTATTACTTGTTGTTTTGGATAACGACATAGTCTCTAAACCATAACTTTGACTTTATATTTCTATACAAAGATTTATTGAAAAGTGATATATATATATATATATATATATATATATATATATATATATATATATATATATATATATATATACTTTTATAAAAGTATATTTCAAGACCAATCTATTTATATAGTTTTCACATTTTGAAACTCAATAATTTAAAGTTATTCATGATTTATATTCTTAATGTTTGACCAAAACAACAAGTAATATGGGTACGAATGGAGTACACTTTAGTTTTAGTTTGTCAGCAAGAAAGGCACTTTTTATTTGTTTGTCACGGGAAAAAGCTACATAGATAGACTTTGCTTGTTGGATACATAGGTAGAGATATTTTGTTCAATCAAATTTATCTAGTTTTTCAACCACTTGAGAAACAAGTTTTATAAGCCAGAGCCATTTCTGTCTACCTGCTACTCCAAAATGCGTAATGCCACATAATTTAAAAAGCATAACTTCAATAAGTAAGGTGAAGGGGAACGAGCGTGTGCTCGTTTGGTCAGCAGCACGAGCCGTGCGCTCGGCCACCCGGGTTTGAAGCCCGTGCCCACCGTATTTCCGTGCAGTGCATGGGAATGGAGAGAAAACTCTCTGGTCTAAAAAAAATAACTAAGGTGAAGGGCAAGAAAATGCAAGCTTTCAAAGATAAATTTTTTTTCTTATGTGCATGGTACTATCATCGTGATCCACGTTCGTCACCAAATCCACGTCTTGCACCAATACAAAACGAGCATCTTAAAATATTCTATGTTACGAACAAAAGAACACCACAAAATGCCTAATGCCACATAATTTAAAAAGCATAACTTCAATAAGTAAGGTGAAGGGCAAGAAAATGCAAGCTTTCAAAGATAAAATTTTTTTCTTATGTGCTACTATCATCATGATCCACGTTGGTCACCAAATCCACGTCTTGCACCAATACAAAACGAGCATCTTAAAATATTCTATGTTACGAGCAAAAGAACACCAAACGAACAATAAATTGGCACAATAAAATGATTTTTGGAAGCACTAGCCAGCATCAGCCAACCATTCAGCAGTATTTTTCCCTCACAACAATCAACCAGCCAGCCATACAATCCAACCAGCCGAACAGAGCGGGGTAGTAACCTAAGGTAGCGTTTTGTTAGTAGATTAGGTGGAGTGCAATAGTCCTGTCTTTGGTTTGTGGTATGGGACGGCTTTATTTTCGATTTGGTTCTCAGATATTGAAAGTGGGATGTTGTTTTATGATGTGTATACCCTACGTATTTTGATACTTGCCCTCACCTAATTTGGAACTATCCCCACCTATTTGATACATCGGGTACTTTCACGTTAGTACCTCCTATTTTTACACTATCCGATCTAGCTCAATGGATGACTTCTATTTTTTTTTCTAACCATAGCAAAATTTATCCTAGAAATTAGATGATGCGATTCTCTGGGTCTACAAAATGAAAACAAAAGCAGATGGCACAATTGATAACGAATGTACTATATCAGGCACTCCATAAAGAGACGATTTGCCGAGTGTTGCACTTGGCAATGGGCCTTTTACCGAGTGCCCGACACCCGGCACACAGAGACACTCGGCAAAGAGAAGGTTTGCTGAGAGAACAACACCCGGCAAAAGGGGAACACTCGGCAAAAATGCGTTTTGCCGAGTGCTAAGCACTTGGTAAAGTGGGACAGTAGACAAAACTCACCAACAGACACTCGGCAAACCTTAGTCTTTCCAAGTGCCAACCACTACCACTCGGCAAATTGGTTTATCTTTTCTCCCCCTCAAATTTTTTTCCATCTGTCCTACTACACCTCCTGGAACTTCATGTTCAAATTTGACACATTTCTCGATGTGTTTGCTATATTTAGTTCACTTATTTCATTTAATTGATTTTTTGGATAAGTCAAATTTGAACTGCAAGTCGTTCAAATAATGGAAAAAACGAATGGAAAAATAATATTTATGTTATTGACTCTAATGTAAGACCATACACTGGAACAGACCATGAATTTCAAACATCTTGTTCATGAAATATGACCACGAACTTGCGTACGAATTGTTTTGCAAAAATAAATTTGAAGAACATGCAACTTTTTTATGAGTGTGGAATGTGTGGGTTATACGTGTCTAAATTGTATCCGATAAAAAAAAGTTTCGCATACGCTTTTTTCCTTTTCTAAGCTTATTAGTTGGCTCATCATGAATATAGACAATGGGCACGATTGGTTGGCTTCTAAAAATTTCTCAACCAAAGATTTGGCAAGTTAGGATTTTCGATATTATTGATTTGCAACCAAAACTTGTCAACCTCTCATATTTGACCTACTAAATCTATGACAATTTTTTTACCTACGTTTGGCTTATAAAATCTCTCTGGTACGATAAATTTTGGTTCCAAACCAAATAGGTCGATATTAGTCAATATGTGGCAATGGAAAAATGTCCTTACCATGCTTGATTATGCAATTGTTATGCTGACAGCATGTATGCATGTATATATAGTTCTTAATTATGTTTTTACACATGAATATGTCTTTTTTTACGTTTTATCAACCTTTTCTTCTTGTTCAGTGATGACGTACACTAACCTGCTTTACAACATGTTCATTTCGCGTCTTTAATTTCCTTGAACCCCCATAGATAATGATTATATTGATCCAAATGAGCCCTTAAATATGGAAAGATCTCTTTATTTTTAATCCTTATAGAGACCTATGCCATGTGTGAAGCAAAGAAACACAAGCAAAGACTACATAACACACTATGACACGATGACATACATATAATAGTAACTCAAAAAATTTGCACTATGACGAAATTGTTCCCTCCCTACTATAGGATATGGCACTTAATCCGTATATATATGACAGACTAATAGGTCGCCATAATCATAGGGTATAGGTTAGATGTAAAACCTACTTCTTCGTCATCTATTGATCAACAAGAAAAATCTTTCTCTTGATCCCTAGTCAGTTTTGCTTTTCTCCCCTCTACATCTGGAGCCACACAGGAAACACCAGCCTCACCTCTATCCAAGGTAGTGGGTTGGCTACCACTGCTGCTTGCCTGGTCAGTACAAAACCATATCTGGGTGGCCAGGTTACTCATGGCAACAAATTGGCTGCTGGAGCTAGAGTGGATATTGTTGTAGGTTCCACTGGTTAAGGTGAACCCTTGTAGGCTTGAAGCACTCTTTTGCACCCTGGGCTCATCATCATGGAGGCCAACATCGTTAATGCTGTTGCGTTGCTTCCTGGCAGTGGTCTCCATCCTACGGAAATACTTTTGGGCATGGCTAGAGATTTGAACCGGTGTCCTGGTGGTAACGAAGTGCTTGGAGATGTTCTTCCAGTCGCTTTGACCATACACACGCAAACCGTCGAGGAAATTCCTACATTGAGACGAGGGTTAGAATGAAAAATTGCATAGTATCCACACTCTCACTATCAGTGACAAAAATCTCAAATGTCTTATCATAATCAATACCCTACATGTTATTTTAGTATATGTAATAATAATTTGCATGAAATATGTGACAATCATTTCCAACACAAGGAAAAATAAATAAATAAATATAGATCAAACCACTGAGTGTGTGAAATAAATAAATCATTAACCCGTGTTCATCTATTGTCCAAAACCTCTGACGCTGCCTTTCCTTCTGAGGACCCAGTTGGCTATGTGTATCCTCCCCCGCCTCCCTCTGTTCCACCAAATCACCACCCAAGACATTCATGGTTGGATTCTCCATTGGCATCCCAAACTTGTCATTAACAAGCTTGCTACCAGCTGTTGCATGCTGGATGCCACTCAACATCATCTGCATCTTTTCCACCATGAGATCAGCATACAAGTTGGTTACGTTATGCTTCTCTTTTGCGGGAAACCTTGCTTGGAGCACGTCCACAATGTCAGTTTGCTTTTTGTTCATGTCATTGCCGTAGCTACTCTGGGTGCTGTGACTAGCGATAAGAGCTTTCACCACCTTTATCTCAGAGGCATTCCATTCTCCATAACCATGATCCATGGGGGTTGAGTACTACAAATGACAAATGGTATTATGAACTTTGAATGATGGTTGTTGGGATGAGGAGAATGGAAATCACAAGGCCATGTATTTATAGGCCCTGTGGTGAATCTATTTGTCCTGGTTTTAATTAATTGTTCAACTTTGGTATTGATCAAACTATGGGTTTAATATAATACAAAGATAGAAAGCCATGCACATATATTCATTTGTCAATGCACGCTATAATTTTTTGTACTTTAGAGATAGTGTCAAGATAGCATTCCTATCTCGTAGATCTAATATTATCCCACTTTGGTCACGGAAATGAGGTGTCAAGGGACATGTGTGGACACCCACATATGTAAACATTGATGAGGCTAGATGTGTGGATGCGCACGGACATACCACCATTGCCACCGCTCTAAAAAAATTCCTAATTGTTTACAAGGTCTGAGCACCTTTTCGATCCTTTAGAGGAATTGAACTCGTGACCTCCTGCCCAGCCATAACGCGTCTCTGGCACTACATATATAGGATGGCATCTTTTTATATCCACATTTGATAATCTTATATTGGATATTTTTTTCTACTAATTAACTTAAATGTAAAAAATTCAACTACAAAGTTTTATATCTTGTCAAGTAATAGAAATTTGGTATAGGATGTGTGTCCATATGAGATTGTATAAAAAAAATCAAAATATGTGAATTTAAAATAAATATTTGAAACACTAAAAACCTTAAAATAAAAAATTTATTAAGAAGAAACATGTAAATCAAGTCGGCCACTACAACTTTTTGATATTAACAATTGGTCGATTTTGTGGACTTCGGTGTTTAACATTCAAGACACAAAGTAGTTTATCCTGGTTCGGGCGTCTAAGCGCTAGTCGAGCAGCGAGTTCAGTTCTTCATGTTAGAGTGCCCAGAGCGAATTCTTACAATCTGAGAGTGATGGTAGGAGAGCATTAGTTAGTTGTGATCTAGGGTTTCTTTTGGAGTTCCATCCCCTATACAGGAGCTTCTGCCTTGCCTTATATCTCAAGGGCGAGAAGAGTACAATGAGCATGGGTTCTCTAAGCTCCCATGGCTAACAAGTGAGCGCCGGAGTTTTTTTTCTTGATCTTTGAATTGTCAGTCCTGTCCGGTGTCGCCTCCTTCTCTGGTGGTTTGGCCGATAGTGTCGAATCATCCCTAACACAGCATCTAGGATCCCAAGACTCATCGTTAGGGACCAATGATGTTATTCTGTCTCATGAATTCGTCTTCACAATGGTGTTCGTTGCACGAGAAAGAGGTGGGTGCTTTCCCAAAAGACTGACTGAGGGCCTAGATGCCCATCTTCCTCCTTATGTATAGATGGCACACGCACGCACCCTTCTCGCATTGTGTCACGCCTTGGGCATGACCATGAACCAGGAGTGGCTGACATGGGCTCAAGAGGTCAAGGTTATAGAGCCATGTGGCCCTATTCACATGTCAGGCTCTGATCCTCTATTAGAGCCTGCTAGACGATGCCCTACGTCACAAGTGATCGGTTTGTCAGGGCGATGCCACTAGAGTATGTGGTCCCCAGACTTCCTTGTCCAGTCATGGCTGTGTAAGTATAGGAGTGCTCTCAAACCCCTGAGAATGTTTCCTTCCAATGACGTTGGGACCCATAGGCTTTCAAAACTAATTGTCCATTATTAGTTAGTAGGCTTCAAAAGTGAGTTGAAAACTTAAGTGTGCCAAGGATCATACTTAGTGTAGCCCTAAAATAGGACTATAGGTGGCTTATTAAAGTACTAACTTGGAGGAATCTGCATCATGTTTTGTGAGTGCTTCTTATTGCCTTTGTTTTATTTTTTTTATCGACGCCCAGGTAAGGTGAAGACGGGCCAAATGTGCCACTTTGGACTCAGGTAAGGTGAGTTGTGAGTATACGATCGAACAACCATCGATCAATGGGGAGTGTTTATTATAATACTGAAATAGGTACATCTGTCCATATGTGCCTATGGAAGTATCCATGTGTGGAGTACTTACTTTTTGGGGTTGCAAATGCTCATGGGAGCATTTCTGGCAAAAAGTGCTTCTTATCGCTATGCATACATCTGGGATTGGGCTGAAATGAATCTTCTGCAGGTACGCTGACTACGTGTAGTGCGAAATAGTTACGTATATGAGAGTGACTGTATGCCACCGCTTAGCACGGTAGTATGGTTAGGTGTGAGGACGTATGGAACGTTCATGCATGATGGTCATTCATGTTCTGTTCTTATCTGAATCCTTCACGCAAGGAAAATTAAATTGAAATGTTAATGAGAACAAAAATCTCTCTACAACTACTCTCATGTCTCTCCCAAAACTTTTCACGGGTGGCTCCACCGACTCGCAACCACAGCATGTTGGATCAGTGTAGGACTTCATGTTGAGGAATCTTTGCAATTCAATTACCAGGCAGCACGCACTAGCAACTCAGATGGAACAGCATTTTGAAATCGCAAGCAAAGCTCTTCATGATGCTTGAGATATGTTGATGGTGACAACGATCCTGCCTCCGAGGATGAAGAGGAGAATCCCGAAGCTAATGATAGTGATGACGGGAATAGTAGTGCGTCTATGATCGATAGCGATCATGACAACTCGTGGTTTCTAGTAGTTTCCTTATTTTTAGTATGGCTATGTTGTGGAGTTGAATTTTTTGTGCCCTTGTTATTATTATGTTTACTCTTTTATAGCATGTAATACTTTGGAATGAATTTCAATTTTCCACGACAACACCGTTATTAATCCTTTCCCATTTTTATGAAAATTTTCACAGATGCTGGTCAATACGCGTTCTCACGGGTCTGGTAGTGGTAGCAGGAACGACAATGAGAATGAGGAGTTGCCACCATCACCACCGTTCACCCCTTAGCAGATGTTCGCGCAGTTCATCGGGACTCAGCGCAACTTGGAAGCTGTTCTACGCGAAATGGCAGCCAACAATGCTCGTGGTGGAGATCATCATCGTGGCAATGATGAGAACCAGTTCAGCTCTTATAAGGATTTCATAGATACCAAGCCACCCATCTTTAAGGAAGCCGCTGAGCTACTGCAAGCCGATGAATGGCTCCACACGATAGAGCAGAAATTTTCGGTGTTAAGGCTGAATGATGAGCTAAAAGTGAACTATGCCGCTCTCCAGTTTCAGGGACCTGCAGGGATTTGGTGGTCGCACTACAAGGCTACCATTCCGGCAGGTACTGAGATCACTTGGGATAGATTCAAGACCGCTTTTCGGGGTCACTATATTCCTCCAGGTCTGATGAGGATGAAGGCCAACGATTTTATGCAGCTGACTATGGGTACTAAGAGCTTGACCGAGTACCTTCATGCCTTCAATAATCTAGCAAGGTATGCTCATAGCTATGTGGATACTGAGGAAAAGAAAATTGAGAGCTTCAAGAGAGGCCTGAGCACTAAGCTGATGAAGACCCTGGCAAACAACACTAGAACTATATTTAATGACTTCATCAGTGATGATCTAACTCAAGAGCACCCTCATACCTCCTTGTCGTGTGTTTCGAGCTTTGTTAGGTCTCAATTTCATGTAACCGAAGATGGTTTGTTGGATCGTGGTCGGAGTTGGCCGGAACGCGGCTATGCCGATGAGTGCTCCATCACCGTCCGCCATGGATGGCACTGATAGTGCTATGGGCTATTAGGGTTCAATTCATCTTAACCCTATGACCTTAGGTAACCGCGAGTTGTTCGGTGTAATTGGTTTGGTCCGGTTTGGTCGGGGTTCGCCGGCGCAGCTTCGGCGTGCGCCGCCGTCCGCCATGGCCGGCGATGTGTCGCGTACCGTGCGCAACTGACCCAACTAGTTAGACCAGCGGATGCGTCTCGATGCGGGGATCACGAATATGTGCTCGGTTTCGCCGGAGGTCTCACCGGCGACGAGCTCTTCTTGGTCAAAGGTGGCGGCCCCCTCTGTCTCGCTGACGCGTGGGGTCAGTTTGACCCTGGGGCCCGACTGTCTGCCCCTGTGTGTGGTTCGGTGTGTGTATTGCTGGGTACGGTTAGCAGTTAGGGTTAACTCTAAATCCGAAAATGGTTTATTTCTATTTCCAGGAAAATGCTAAATGCTTGCAAAAATCATAGAGAGAGCTATGCTTGTCCAAATGGAGTGAGACAAGACTTGTTAGCTTTCTAGTGATATGTACTGTTTAGGAAAAATATGAAACCCTACCATTAGTATGATAATTATGTGAGTTACAAATTAATTTGTAAATCTGCATTTATCTTCAGAAATGCATAATTAATTCTAGGAGTGTGCTAAAAATATGATTCCACTTCTGGTAATCTTTTTTTGATGACTAGAATCAGGGAAAAATATTGGTTAGGCATGTGCTCTGTTTGGTAGTAGAGTTTCTGTTCATGCCCCATTTAGGGTTTGATTGCTTAGAAATTCATTATAAAATAAATACAAGCAATCTGGGTATGGATATTTTTGTGTGATGTTTCTAGGTGATGAACAACAATAGGAAATTATGAAATCTGTTGTTTGATACATTTCACTGTAATAACTATTTTCCATGCAATTTCAGCCTTCTGTCTTGTTATTTTTGTGTAGGAAGTTATGTGAGTCCAAATGGACTGAAATTTGGATAGTGAGCTATGTTAGACCTGTTCTATCTAGTGTATTTTTCTGGGAATTTTATGTAGCTTTTATCTGGTAGGTCTAGTTATAAGGTAAGCTAAGAGTTATGTGGTCAAGCACTTGTTTGGGTTAATGGATATCATTTGCATGTTGTTTGGTTCATCCAGCAATGGTGTTTCCTGATGCATTCCTAAATATGTACTTGCTGAAGTTAAGCTTGAATGCATTCTAGGGAAGTTGTTGGGATAGCCATGTCTACGGTAATCTAGTTAACCCATTTTGAGCTTCTATAATGCATGTTAGGACTTATATGAAAATAAATATTCCTCTCTACCGAAGAAGAAATATGCACTTACTTAGTAAACGAAAATGATTCGTGTATGTTTCATTTCATGAAAGCATCCATACGCATCGTATCAAATACCTTGAAGGTTACTATGCATCCCTGTATTCATCTTGCATGACCATGCATACAGGATCGTTGGAGGAGGTGAATCTGACCGAAGTAAGCCCGACCGAACACTAACTTGCCCGAGTGCCCTAACCACCAGCCCTCGACTTTTCTGAAAGGCAAGCCCCGGTGCATTCTTAATTCCTACGTTTTCGAAATAACATGACTTGAATATAGTGATTTGTTGCATTACGTGTAGGAATTGCTTGAAAACGTAGTTGCATTATCTTGGACAACTATATATCCTTCACCTAAATAGGTTTAGGATCGTCTTCTCTGGTTAGACCTGCTTAGAACCGGTAGATATGGTGATTCCGGTCACCAAAATAATCTACATGCCATTGCTAAGGGTCAAAAGAGGCCATTTGAAGGAGGTTCGTCTCAGCCTAGTGCTCCTCTTGCAAATCGTCCTACTTATCGTCCGCCTGTGCTAGGATCTCGATATAGGCCTCCAACTAAGAAGTTCAATGTGAACCAGCCACAGAATAAGTACCGTAGGGCTTTCACGGTGCCTATTCCGAAGGGTAACGCAAGTCCAGGGAATCTAGCAAATGTTAAGGTGCCGGCTAACAGTGGACCTTGTTTCAACTGTGGCAAGATTGGACACTATGCTAAGAATTGTTCGTACCCGAAGAAACAAGTTGGGAACACGGGCGTTCAGCAAGGCCGTGTTTATTTCACTGAAATAGAAGAAATCCCTGAAGGAGAACCTGTGACAGCGGGTATGTTTCTTGTTAACCAAAGCCCTGCAGTTGTTTTGTTTGACTCTGGATGATCTCATTCATTCATAAGTCAAGCATTTGCACAACAACATGCATATCCAATAACAGAATTGAACTATGGGTTCCGTATAAGCTCAGCAGGAGCTGATATTTCTACTAGGCAAATGGTTCAAGGAGTGACCATTAAGATTAAAGAAAGAAATTTTAGGACTAGTCTCATAGTTTTGCCTGGTTTGGGAGTAGATGTGATTTTAGGAATGAGCTGGATGAAGCATTGGGGTGCAAACCTCAATATTGTTGACTGAACCATTTCTCTGAAAGAACCTCAAGGTAGTGGGTCTTTTCAAGTAAGTTTACCATGGCGTGGTGATCTTTATGGGTTATCCTTTGCTACTGGGGCAATAAATATAGCTTCCATGTGAGTTGAGGGAGGAATTGAGATGGGCGGAAGGATGATTTGGATACAACAAGGCATGGAGGTCTTGGTTGTGGAATAGGGAAAACATCCCTGTGGGACATCGGTCGAGACTGAAAGACGCCATCACTTAGCTAGCCGGATAAGTCGTTCCGACCGCGAAGCCAAGTAGCTCTATTTGGGCCCGGAACTGGTTAGCTGGGTTTATATACTGGACCGCGTAGGGTTTTGGGAGCTAGATCGGACCATGGGTAGGTTGGAGCCTGATCGTCCTGGCCACTAGTCAGTCCCCCAGTATATGGCTCCCCCAGACCCGCGGAGGAACCCAAATAGTACCAAGGGTGACCTAAGGCTACCGTCGCGTAGGTATGTCTGGGTTTGTGATTGGCATTTGACACCAGCTGGTTTGCAATCGATTCGAATCGCCATCTCTCCTGGATAGTGAGAAACTTGACTGATCTTCCCTCATGGTAGAAATGGATAAGTTTGAACATGAACATGGTTATCAATGTAAATGCCAAATTGCTATGGTTTTAAATATATTGTTTGCTTAAAATTAATCAAGTGCTTGAAATAGATCAGGGTTAAGTTAAAAGCAAGGAGTTATGACTACTAAAAGCTTGCTAGTAAGTAACATATGACACCCTAAACTAAAATAGCTTTTTACGCAAATAAGTCAGCCAACTCCACCAAAAAGCCTTGCATATTCCTTGAGAGTCTTTTATTTGGTAAGACGGGTAAGTCTTGCGGAGTACAATTATGTACTCAGGGTTTATCCCAAATTATTGCAGATGGCCAGGTGTTTTATGGCTATTGTAAGAATTGCTTCACCCCGGCCGTGGACGAGGACTGATGTGTGGGCAGCTTGGTCTTCATGTTTAATAGTTATCTTATCTAGCAATTTGATCCTAAGTATGGCACTGTATAATAAATAAGAATGTTTGTATAAGACTTGGTTTACATAACTACTTTGCTTCCGCTAAGTTTGAAACATATGATGTAATATCTATCTTCGTACTCCGAACTTTGAAAGTCATGTAATATGGATGTATGTTGTTGAACTCTGTACGATCTTGGTTATGTAACCGTTTGGTTTGAAATCCTTCGAGATTTAACGGACTACCGGGTTTATATGGGCTCAAGTGTGGTTGGTTAGCTGTTTCGATGGCTATCGCCGTACTTGTGCTCTTATAAATTGGTCGGTTCTGTCACATAGGCTTTGGGTCCACTAAATATTATGAGGCACTCTTCGGCGTGGGGGTACTTGGTTTCATCGACCTTGCCATTGGCGCTTCCCTCATCCGCCTTTTTGGTGGCTTTTTTCTTTACCCTTTTTGAGGTCAAGGGTGTCATTTATGTTGTTCCTCAAGGTGCCGCAACCTCCGAGTGATGCTTGGCAGGGCCACTATGGAACAGACACAACCCTTCGGTCGACTTCTCTAAGTGTTTGTGGCATTGGCCCAACCCCTTCACCAAGGACCGCATCGCTTGCCCAACTCCTGTGACCATCTCCTCCCATGGTGTTTCTTGCTGTTATTCTTCTTCTTATCCAGACATTGAGATGGTGTGTCATCATTTTCTCCATCGTCATCACGCTGGTTTGTGGTGACCTTGCCCTTGTTGTCAACCTTGGATTGGACGACCTCCTCTCCCATGGAGTACTTGGTGGGAAACATCCGAAAGCCCCCGCGTCACTCGAGGGGCCTCACACCTGATTGCATGGATGATCACCTCATAGGTAGGTAGTGCCTAAAGTGAAGGCATATGTTACATTAGTGTCAGTGACATCGGGGAGTCCATTACACAAGTTGGATGCATTATTAGAGGCACTCATTACACTTTTGCCCACAATTGTGAAGATCTCATGCCACGAGTTTCCTGGGCAAGCAAAAGTACCTTGGAAATGTCCCATGAAGATTTGTGCGTAGGTCGACTAGTTGTCAATGCAGTCGGTGTCGAGCTGCTAGAGCCACACCCTCCTCGAGTTTGACAGGAGTAGGGGGACGTATTGGACCATGAGTTTGCCGTTCACCCTCTTCGGCCTCATCAAAGCTGATAGTTTTTGAGATAGCAGTTAGGGTCAGCCACATCATCGTACTTGCTGACGTGGCTTAGAAGTTGGAACCGTTTGGGGTAGTGAGCTGCTAAGATCCTAGCCATGAATGCCTGATCATCGAAGTGATCTTGGCTTGGGGTTTTCTCCATTTGGTTGGTCCACTAATCATTTTGATAGTTGCCCAATTTCTTGGGCCACAACTCAAAGTTTCCTTGGGCGCGCTGCCTTGTCATGATGTTGTCTCGAGCATTCCAAATTTCTCTGATCTAAACTTGGATCAGCTAGTGTTCATGGAACTAACCGTGTTGGGGATTTGGGCCCTGAGTCCTTGTTAGGGGCATGGGCGTTAGAGTTCTCGATCTACGTCAAAGGTCCTCACTGAGAGGGTTGTGACTTGATTGCATTGTAGTGTTTACATAGAGAAATATTTTCCTGTTGTCTAAAGGAGATGCCGAGGAGGCACTTTACCTCATGAAGTTTCATATTGATCACTAAATCTAGTGATAGGATGTCATCTAGGTTGCACGTGACAACAACCATGTTCTGTGTTATGTGCGACAAATTAGCATGCCAAGAGCCTTTGTGTCATTGTTGATGTTTTCCTAGATGTCTGGTCACAGGTGTGGGCGTGGCCTTCTCCCGGCGCTCCATGTCCTCATTTGTTTGCTTGAGATCCTAGCATTTAGCCTCGAAGTTGGCCTACTTTGCCTTGAGGCGCTCCACATTTTCCTAAAGGTAGGTGGCTTTGCAACTAGGGGCCTAGGTCAGGCAATGTGACATCTGTCATCGTCACCGATCAGGTCCGCTTTGACATTGAAGCACTCACGCTCCAAGTTGCAGGCCCTCAGCCTCGTCGGAGCCACCCTTCGAGTCAGCCCCCAAAAGTAGCTCGAGGAAGGCTCACACCGATGCGACAACGGTTACATCAACACTCACGAAGACGATGCCATAGAGTGCTCCTTTGCTCATGAGCTGCACGAGCTTGAACTGGAAGATGACTGCAACATTCTTGATTCTGTAGGGGAGGTCTGGGAAGGTGCACTAGGATTGGGAAGCTGGCGAAATCTCCTCTCTAGTGACGATTTAGTGGTGTGTGTTGTCCAGAGTATAAAACAACCAACATTGATCCAATGCAGTGGGGTTCAAACCAAACTACGGTGAATCTAGCTATCGGTGCTAGGATTAGTGGGTGCTAACACCGGTGGGTAAACTTGTGTTTTGTGGCCGAGATCACAGATGGTGTGCAAGGGAAAACACAAGGGGTTATACTAGTTCAGGCAATGTGTTGCCCTACATCCAGTGGAGGAGTCGAGTCGTGTTGCCTTGCACTGGGGTGCTTATAGTAGGGGTTACAAGCTTAGGCGAGAGAGGGAGGGTCTCCCAAGTCTCTTGTGTGCGTGTAGGTAGTGTGTTCGTGAGTTCTATGGCTGTGAGGTGTCAGAGCGGCGTGAGCCTGTCCAAGGTTGGCCTCTGCTTTCCCTTTCATAGTCAAAAGGGAGAGGCAGGGTTACATGTTTTCGGCAATAAAAATAGTGCTTGGAGTGGTGGACTCCGTGAAAATCGGCGCCAGTTGCCTACCATGGCTTCAACTTGGTACGGCAGGAGCATGGCTGTTGTCATTCAGGAGGTCCTCCACTGTTCGACTGGTGACTTCCAAGATGGCACATAGTGTCGGACGTGGTTGTTGTATGGCGTTGCGTCATGGTGTCGTACTTGGTTACTGCTCACACTGCATGGCGTGGCTTGGGCGCAAGCCACTCCTCAGGTGTAAACCCTTGGGGCTTGGGAGCCTGGCACCATTGGGACGCGATGATACGGAGGTGGTGTGCACTTCCCTGGGCCCCATCTCCTCTGGTATGAGTGTTGACGGTGGTTATACCATAAAATTCCACACTCTAACACCATCAACATGCCTCGGATTCAAGGGAGAATAAACATATCATGAGCATATTTTATCAATAACTAGTTTCACTTGTACTCTTAGCTTGTGAATGCAGGAAAGATCAAACAGGCCATAAAACATCAAGATATGGTGTACAACATCACATAGAAGAAAGGAGAGCATAGGGTGGGCCCATGTGTGGGTTGGCCGAACCCACCATGGGACCTACTTGGCTCTGGTGACGTGGTATGATCCGTGTGACACTCCACCCAGTTCATTTCAACCGTACCATCAAATTCCATTCAACGGTGGAGAATCAAAGCACAAGATCCAGGGGTAAACCAACGTGACAAACAAGCTGCAAATGAGGAGCCACACTCCATGACAGGTGGGGACACCTTCTAGAAGCCCCCAGCTAGGCCCACCTGCCATAGGGGGGTCAACCGAACCTACCTCCACCCTCTCAAGACATGATTCATTCAAGATACAAGTGAGAAACAATGTAGTTCCACTTCTAGTAGTAGTGTCGTCTAGTGTGGGAGTTAGAGTTGAGTCGAGCTGTGCTCGGGGTCTCCGGAGTCATCTGCTGGAGAGTCTGGTATAGCTCTTGTATCTTTCTCTTTTTGTAAGACTTATTTACTTTAATATAATATTCTTGCTTGACTTTACTGAGTCTTTACTTAGTGCATTACTATTCTAGTAATAGTATTGTTGTGAGTTATCATATTACTTGGTCGGTTTATATTAGATTGTGATCCTGTAACCTAGCTCACGTGTGTAGTTCATCGCTTGTCATAGGGTGCTCCAGTCGCCTTGATCACAGCTAGAGTAGTAAAGCTTAGTGTAAGCGTGGTGCTTAGATTAAATCTTGCCTTTGAATGCCACTTGTCGCACGGATTGTTAGTGGGTGCTAGCAGGTGGTGATAGCCCTATCTAGTCTTAGTATCCCTCCACGTGTTTTAGGCAAGTTCTTAAAAGGTAGGATCCCATAAGAGAGTAGGCGCTTCGGGTAGAGGTTATATCCTCTATTGTCTCGCATTACCCCTTACACACCAAAAGTAAGGTAGCAATCATAGTGTACCTCGTCCATTTGGTAGGATATATCACAGGAGTAGAGTTTGAATCACAGGAACCTTTCTCACTCGTTGTCCTCCCACCTAGCTACACTACACTAGTTATCTTTAGCATTTCATTTGTTATCTTTGAATCATCACCTTCCTATCACACTTCGATTACCCCCTCTATTTTGATTGTGCTAAGTTGAGATAGATTTAAGGATCTCTTTCTATTAACATTTCTGGTCACCGCTTTCCCTTGGGATAAAATAAATAACGATACCTTGGAATACTCCCGGGTGAAGTGCTACAGCGGTATATTCTGTGCACTTGCGGAATTATCCAATAGACATAAGAAATACCCCAGGCACTTCTGGTGCCGTTATCAGAGATAGCCTAACACTCTATCTCTGGTGATTGCGCTAAGAACTGTCAACAAGCATTTCTGGCGCCGTTGCCGGGGAAAGCAAAGCTAGAAATTTTAATAAGATCAAATTCGGAACCTATCATCAATTTAGTATCAATTAGTTATAGTAGGGCTTACCCTTGCCTTTGCTTCTCTTTATTGTGAAGCAAGGCATATATGAGTGGGTTTCAGTTTCAAGCCACAGCAATAAAAAATCCCGAGACATCCACCTGGAGTCCTAGACATCGTTCAGTCTCCGATCGGAGGTCCGATTTGGCATTGGGACCACTCAAGGATGGAGGCTCTGCACTGTCACCTAAGAAAGCTATGGCCCAAGAGAGCATCTTCGAGTATTCTGCACCGTCGGCCGACAATGTCGCCACCGGTCCGCAGTTTAGCTTGGGGATGTCACTTTTGAGCTCAAGCCATCTCTTATCAATATGGTGCAAGCTAAAACATTCAACGGAAAGCCCCATGAGGATGCAAATGCGCATCTCCAAAATTTCCTGGAGTTGTGTGGCACTATTGCTATAAGAGGAGTCAAAGCAGACATCATCTGTCTTCGCCTCTTTCCGTTCTCCTTGGTCGGAAAGGCGAAACAATGGTTTTATGCTTGCCAAAAAGATGCCAACAATTGGACAAGTTGTGCCAATGCGTTCCTCAAGAAGTTCTTCCCGATGGGCAAAACCACTGCTCTTAGAGGAAAGATTTCGGGATTCAAACAACAAGTGGATGAGATGATTCCCGAAGCATGGGAACGTCTCCAGGAATATATTCGGGGATGTCCTCATCATGGCATCCAAGAATGGCTCCTGATTCAAGGTTTCTACCATGGCCTAACCTCATTAGCCCGTAGTCACCATGATGCCGCTGCAAGAAGAGCATTCACTTCACTCAATGTCACACAAGCCAAGAATCTGATAGAAAAAATGGTGACAAATCAAGGGTGGAATGAAGACCGACTCCAATCCAAGAAGAAGAACACACATACCATCCATGAAGTAGATGCAATCTCCGAGAAGATGGATCTCCTCTTGAGAAAGTTGGAAGAACATGCTAGCTTCAAGAAAGACTGAGAGGCCATCCAACATTATGCTTCCAAGCATCAATGGAATCAGGTATGTAGTGTATCTAATTCCGAATTAAATTCTAAGAAACTAGACGCCATCTACAACAATTCAAAATATCCTCAAGGAAGATGGGCGTCGAACTCCAAGTTTCAAGATAATGCTAATCAATTATCATTAAAAGATCTTATCATAAACTAAGCTAAAATCAATGAAAGCATGAATAAAAGATTGCTAACAAATGATAAGACCCTTGAAACATTAAATGCCAAAATGGATGTTCTCGCTTCTTCTGTTAAGGAAAAAATGAGCCTAAATAAAATGTTAGAATCTCAATTAGCTCATCTTGTTGCTACTACTTCATCTCCTAAAATTACTTGCAATACTTCAAATATCAATGCGGTGACCACGAGGGGAGGTAAGTCCACTCGCGATCCACCACATCCTAACATGGCAGGAAAGGCTGCAAGGAAAGACAAGGAAGATGAAGAAGAAGAAGAAGAAGAAGAATTGCCATCACCTGATGACAACACCAAGTTCCAAGGAAAGATAGCTCCTCATGAATATTATGACACCAATGTGCTGCTGCCTTTCCCAAGAAAAAGAAGGCAAACCACCGACGAGCAATTCGGGAAATTCGTCGAAGTAATTCGTCATCTTTATGTGCATATTCCATTACCTGACGCAATGCAGGTACCAACCTACGCCAAGTATTTGAGAGACATCCTCAACAATAAGCGCCCGCTGCCCACAACGGAAATCGTCAAACTAACAGAGGAATGCAGCGCGGCTATATTGAATCAACTTCCAATCAAGAAGAAGGATCCTGAATGTCCCACCATAGATTGCTCCATTGGGACACAATACTTCGAGCATGCACTACGCGACTTAGGAGCAAGCGTCAGCGTCATGCCAAAGGTAGTGTTTGACAAACTCAATCACACTATCTTGTCCCCTACATCAATACGTTTGCAGCTGGTGGGTCAATCGGTCCTCTACCCGGCGGGGACAGCGAAAAACATTCTCGTCAAGATTCATGGATTCTTTGTCCCCGTGGATTTTGTGGTCCTGGACATGGAAGTGGATGAGAAGACTCCACTCATCTTGGGGAGACCGTTCCTCAGCACCGCCAATGCACACATTGATGTTGGAGCTGGAGAAATTCAATTCACAATCAATGGGACCCTGGAAACATTCAAATTCCGACCAATGGTTGAGCAGTGCTCGTTAATCATGCTAAGGGAGATACATGCCTTTACTCTAGTAAGAGATCTCAAGAAGCCCAAATCACAACTGCGAGCTAAGAGCAAGCAAATATGGAAGAGAAAGGCAATACAACCGACGATGCCTCCGAAGAAAATTCCTACATCAGCCCAAGAAGGGAATCAAATTACAAGGACCTGAGAGATCAACTCTTCCATCAAGATAAATACACCAATATTTAATTAAAGTTTACTTCCTTTATTTACTTAATTTATTTTAGCATTTATATCCAACCACTTCTTCTGTCGACCAATAATCAAGCTCAACATTATAATAAGATATTTAGCCTGCTGAGTAAAGTTGACACCAGGTGGAGCCCATGGTGGGGTCGGCCGACCCCACCATGATGCCCCCACCTGCCATTTTCTATCTATTTCAATACATGCTTTGCCATGATATGTCCCATGCACGACAACACCTTAAAATATTGCATCTTGATCATCTAAATAAATTAAGCATGGCAACCTGGAAATTCTCTCAATCACTTTTCTGTGCATTCACATGTTCTAGCATTATTTCATGTGAGCTATCCTATAAAAGTGCTGCAAGATATTTAGTGTCAACTTGCACTTGAGGAGCTAGAATTTCTCTCTCATCTCTTGCTTAAACAAAATTTTGACGAGAGGAATGCACACACAATAACCATGAGTAGACCTAGAGCAATTTGTCATGACAAAATCCATTCCCTCTCTTCCTAATTCCACTCATGAAACTCTTAATCAAATCAACTTTTGCTAATCAAAAGAGAACAAGCAAGGCAATCACTTGAGCTTTCCTGTGAAGCATCTCATGAGCAAACATCCACCAGCCTTGGTCATGTCTTGCCCCCTCCTTTGACCCTTTGCTCCATTCACCACTCACTCCAAGAAAGAATCCCATGAGCAAGCATCCAAAGGAGAGAAAGTTGAGCACTTCACCAGGCAAGAGATGACTAGCATGCCTGGCAATTAGCAAATGGAGATAGGGCAGGGTTCGGCCGACCCATAAGCTAGTGCATGACCACACCCACTTGCTCTAGTTCCAACAAAGCTTGCAAAGCAACGAGATGCCTGAAGAATGGAGGCGATTGATGGTTCGTCTGACCCATCAACCTACTCCCCACTTCACATGCTCTCTCTGCTCTCGACACCCTAGTGTTCCTAGCTATGAAAGTTGCAAATTATTGGAGCAAAGGGGTCGGCCGAACCAGGCCAAGTGCCCCCTGCACCTCCACTTCCTCCTCTATTTCATTGCCATGCTCGTGAACACATTTGCCCAACCAAACCACCAGCAGAGCACTTCAATATTCTAAAACTCTCTCTCCCAACAAAGCTCTTTCCTTTCCAAAGAGAAAACTCAAAAATATTCTTCAAGTGTTCATCACCCGAGGAGCCAAGAAAGGTAATCATCCGGTAAGAAGGTTCAGCTAACCCCATTACCCAAGTTTGGTCGTCTCTCTTTGTTCTTGTGCAAGTATGAAGAACCCGTAACAACCCTAAAAATCCACACAATCTAAAAATCCCAACCAATTAAAATTTTTCATTTATTTATTGTGAAAACCCATTTTTCTTGTGCAAGCATATAGGTTTCATTATGAAATTGGTAAATAAAGGAGTGTAGTTTGCATTTTACTTCCATTCACATAGAATAATAACTTATGCATCACATTTGGGATTTATTGCAATTTATGTTTGTATTTACTCAATAATTAAAATGGGCAATATATGTATATATACACTAAACTGAAAATAGAAAAGGAGAAAGAGAGTTAGGCCAGCCATTCGTTTCGGCCAGCCGGGTCGCTAAGCCAGCCCAAGCCCGCCCGACCTTCCTCTCCTCATCTCACCGCGCGCGGCCCACGTCGCGGCTCGGCAGCGCACGCGCACGACCGGCACACACGCGCTCGCGCTCGCGCTCGCTGCCAACCCGGCCCCGCCTGTCAGCCGCTCTCGCCCCCCCCCACTGTTCTTCTTCCTCACGAAGGCGACGCGCCTGCCGGGGGTGTCGCGCGAATGGCGTGACCCCGGTCCCACAGCCGACAGCATGGCAGAGCCCTGACCCCGCTGTCCCCCTCCTGTCCCCTCCTTCCTTGGCCGCCAAGCGAGCCCGCGTGCACCCTGAAGCCCTAGCGTCGAGCGGCCGAAGCCCTCTGATCTACCGAGATCAATCGCGGCCGTCCGCCATGGGAACCTACCAAGCTCGCCTATAAATTGGAGCACCCCGAAGCCCTACCCTCATTTCCCCTCGCCGCCACCGCAGCACAGACCGGCACACCGCACCAAACCGAGAGAGAGAGCGTAGGAGAAGGGCGGAGCAGAGGAGGAGAAGCTGCCGGAGCGCCGCCGCCGCGGAGCACGCCGGAGCCGGACACGGAGGAGAAGCCTGAGCTGCGGACGAGGAGCGGCACGGCACTGCGATCGCTCTGCACGGCTCCGACTCGCCACTGCACCGCCATCCTAGCTTCACCGACACCACGGTGAGCCACCGCACGCCATGTCCGAACCTTGCCCTGCTTTTGCCATGGCGTTCCACCCTCGGGACGCGCAGGCACGAGCCTTTACCGGCTCGGGAAGATCACCTGCACCATGCACTCATTCGACCGGCCGAAACCCCCGGACTACAAGCTTGCTAGACCGAGAACGCAGCACGATGCGTTCTCGGCGGAGCGCGCTCACCACCGACGCGTTCCGACACCGAATCACCCGTTCCGAGCAATCCGACTAGCACCCGTATAGGTTAGAGCGTCGTGGAGCACCGCCACGACCCCCTCGAGCTAGCTACGCGGATCTAAGCGCTAGAGGAAGCCTGAATCGCCTTGGCCGCGTGCGCCGCGACCTTACCGGAGCGCCGCCGCGAGCCGTCGCCAAAAGAAGGTCATGCCGTGGCTAAAGTTCGCCACCAGAGTGTTGTATGCCTCTCTGGCCTCACCAATTTGACAAGACCGCATCCGATTGAACCAATACTTGGTCGTAGCCGCGATGCCGCCTTCCGCCGTCGTCGGCGACACGCCGCCGCCACAACCGAGCACCTTGGAAAGCTCGGTAGCCAAAATTGGTAGTTGGTATACCATCGCCATAGACCCCGGACGCGTATACATCTCCTAGAGGACCTCCTTAGCCCTGCCGGAACCTCACCGTCGCGACGACATCGCCGCCGACAGGTTCCGCCTCGCCTAAATCCGTTCCGAGTACCCCCGGTCGCCTCGCGCTACGGAGAAAGGCCGCCGAGGTTCGCCAAGTCTGCCTCGGCACCGCCGCTAGATAGCCGAGCCCCGAATCACGACTGTCGCCTTGGCTACGTGCGCCTCCACCTCGTCGGAGAACCGCCGTATGCCGAGGGAGAGAAGGAGGCCATACCACGACTCTAATCCGCCACCATCTGGTCGGACGACTGCCTGAGCACGCCAATTGGGGAAAGCCGAGCCCTGTCTTGCCGAAATATGGCCATCGCCGCCCTGTCATCGTCCGCCGCACCGGAGAGACACCGCCGCCTTGAACAGACGCCCTGGAACCCTGCTAGCACCAAATCTCCGATTCGCCCGAGCCTCCCCAGGAGAGCTCGGGAGAGCAGCACCCTCGGCGCACCAAATCTCCGATTCGCCCGAGCCTCCCCAGGAGAGCTCGGGAGAGCAGCACCCTCGGCGCACCAAATCTCCGATTCGCCCGAGCCTCCCCAGGAGAGCTCGGGAGAGCGGCACCCTCGGGCGCCCAAATTTCCGATTCGCCCGAGCCTCACCGGGAGAGCTCGGGAGAGCGGCACCCTCGGGTGCCCAAATCTCCGATTCGCCCGAGACTCCCCAGGAGAGCTCGGGAGAGCAGCACCCTCGGCACACCAAATCTCCGATTCGCCCGAGCCTCCCCAGGAGAGCTCGGGAGAGCAGCACCCTCGGCACACCAAATCTCTGATTCACCCGAGCCTCCCCAGGAGAGCTCGGGAGAGCAGCCCCTTCGGCGCCCAAATCTCCGATTCGCCCGAGCCTCCCCAGGAGAGCTCGGGAGAGCAGCACCCTCGGGCGCCCAAATTTCCGATTCGCCCGAGCCTCACCGGGAGAGCTCGGGAAAGCAGCCCCCTCGGCGCCCAAATTTCCGATTCGCCCGAGCCTCACCGGGAGAGCTCGGGAAAGCAGCCCCCTCGGCGCCCAAATGTCCGATTCGCCCGAGCCTCCGCAGGAGACCTCGGGAGAACGGCACCCTCGGGCGCCCAAATTTCCGATTCGCCCGAGCCTCCGTGGGAGACCTCGGGAGAACGGCACCCTCGGGCGCACCAAATGTCCGATTCGCCCGAACCTCCGCGGGAGACCTCGGGAGAACGGCACCCTCGGCGCCCCGAATCTCCGATTCGCCCGAGCCCCGCCGAGCTAAACCGAACTACGCCGAGCACCGCCAAGCTACCCCCGACCACCGCCGAACTATGCCGAGCTCCGCCGAGATACCCCAACCACAGCCGAGCTACCACCGACCACCGCCGAGCCACGCCGAGCTACGCCAACTCCGGCAACTCTTTGGGAACCAGCATCGAACACCTGGTGGGCGACCATCGGGTTTGTGTTCTGATGAGGTGCCACTTGCCGCACTACTGGACCCGCGCGCCACGTGGACCAATCCCGCGCTGCCCCTGATTAACCGACCAGTTTTCCCATTTTCAGAAAATAGGATAATCTTCGGAAATTCATAACTTATTCATACGATGTCCAAAAATTACGCACCATATATCAAAATTCTCAGAAAAATGAGATCTACAATCTAAGACTATGTTTGTGTGCATTTGGCTCTTTATTTTATTGGATTTTTCTGAAATACTCTATAGGAGTCGCTGACGCGACTATTTCGTGTTCGATTTCAGAGCCGGAGGAGGATCTGACTAAGGAAGACGACCACGAGTACTTCCAAGAGCTAGGAGACGACTACGAAGGTGCCACGTCCCACCAAATCCTTAGATCCTATTACGCATTGCAAATGACATTGTTGCTATTGCTTTATGATTATGTATGAATTGGTTGCATGGTAGTATATTTGAATTCCCTGCCTTGATAAGACTTTACCCTGCTGTCCGCTGTTAGGTTAGCTGCTGCTTAATTTACTGTTACTCTTCCACTACTTTCTACTTGCTATATGCTATGTGGTGGAATTGGGACGGTGTATAGCTGATTATAACCACTGGGAGAGAGTGCTGCGTGCGTCTTGGGTGCGTGGTAAGGGTTGATGTCGACCAAGTGGGATGTGAGACGAGCCCATGGGGCAAGTCGTGCCGGGGGTGCAACCTGGGCATCCCCAAAGTGAGATACCTGTGGCGGGTAAAGTTGTTGAGGAGGTTCCGGGTGGGATAGCCTTGGTGGTTTGAAGCCCGTGGACGGAGGTGCTGTGATAGCACGGGGAGAGTATCCCCTAAGTGGAGATGCCTGCTTGGTCACAACCTAGGATCTAACTAGTGACCGGAAACATCTGGATTCCCTTGCTACTCGCTCGCTTCTGATGGGCGGGAGACGGCTGGACTACTTGGTAGGGCGGTGTCACTACTGCTAGGTCGAGAGGTGATAAGGGTGGACGGTGACGGATGGCGGATTCCCGTACCGTTCTAGATGCGCAGTACCACTGATGGGGCCCGGTACTGCGTCTCCCAGTCTCAGCATGACGGTGTTGGATCCGGAATATCCCAGGGCTGAGTGGTAGGGTGGCATCGACCTAGGCAAGCAAGCACCCGGAATTCTGCCTAGATGATTGTACAGCATCGATGATGGCTAATCTTGTGAGTAGTAAAACCTCTGCAGAGTGTATGGTTGATCGATCGATACATAAGTCAACTCGTTGGCTATGGACCTTTCCTAATGTTTCTGCAACCACTATTAGATGAGAGCATATTCTTTTCTCCCCTGGATAACATTGTTCCGGCAGTGTACCCGTTGTGGTAGTGTGCCGCTGAGATAGGCCCGAGAGGGAGTTGGGCCTGTCGAATGAGGGTGAGGTGTGGGTATGTGAGGTGTGGTGATGGGAAAAGGGATAATGGTGTTAACTGGTGATAAAACTTGACTAAATAAACATTGATTACAGCTGCATAGGAAAACCTCAGCCTATAGGTCTGCTTGTATAGCCTTGCATCCAGTTTCCACAAAGCAAATGCTGCATAGGTGGGCTCCGTGGCCAGTACAAATCGTACTGATAAATTTGCTGTCAGGTGACGAGAATGAGTACGACTTCGAGGGAGATGATGACGAGGAATAGGGTCACGTGCTACACTCAAGTTGGCCGTGAAGGATGAATCGCTTCCGCATCTTCTAAAGCTTCTCTGAATGTTGATTCCACCAGTGTGGCGATGTAATAAATGTTTATGTAAGACTTAATTATCGTTGTATGGATCCTGGTGTCAACTGAGATATGGGTAATTTCATGGATTGTCCCAAGCAATCTGTTGAATTACAATTCGAGCCTGTGGATTTCCCTTCGTGGAAATCGAGGTCGTTTCACGTTCAAGGCCGCAGCAAAGAGAGTGTGCTCAGCACTAAACAGGAGCCCATCACGACGATCATCACGCTCAGGGCAATCTTCCCATGACAACGAGATACAACTCTCGGGGTCACAAGATGAACACACTTCTGGAGAACATTTGCCGGGATGGAGTGACAATATTGAACAACCATCCCATGATCATGAAGAAGTCAATGAAGAATCCGAAGAAGAAGAGGAACCTGTTAGAACACAAGACCAAGAAACAGGCATTTAGGTCACCCCACAAAAACTGGTCATCCTCAACTCCATCCGCAACCGCGACTTTGAACACACCAAGGTAATTGATTTAGGACTCCTCCAATGCACAGGTATGTATGTATGAGTTCTTTATTGTTTTTGGTGCAATTGGATGGGGTGAATTTGGGATTTTTTTGGGTACCAAGGTAGCAAGAGTCTCACCTTAGAATTCATATGCACAGTAAAAGCAACTAGAGACAATATCTATTTTTGCCTGTTTGATCAAGTTTATCAACTTACTTGGAACTAGTTTAGTGCTTGCCTAGGCTTCATGAATTGCACCTCAAATTTAGAAACTGCTACCCGTAGGTTCAATAAACTTGAATTTTGGCATGACATAACAGGAGAAAATAAAATGGGGAAACCACGCACGAGTCATATTTGCAATCCTACACTGCACTTTTTGCACAGATGGTTAGCAATCACTTTGTTTCCCCGAGATGATGTGAGGCCGGTGAGAGAAATTGATTTAAGAATAATGTATGCCATGGTCCATAAAATTGGAGTATCACCTGTAAAAGCTATGATAGAACATTGGATTTCTGCACCATCAAGAGGTGGATCCTTTAAATTCACTTCCATCATCACAAAATTTTGTAGCTACCTTGAACTGCTCCATGGTTTTAATGATTACATACCCACACAAAGAACCATCCTGGGTGAGGAAATATTTTATTAAAGCATACATTATTGCTGGTGGTCCCCGTGGAACAATCGAATTTAAATTCCATAACAGTGATGCTAGACTCACTTTGCCATGCGCAGAATTAAAACTGGATGGGGGCCACCATTTAGTGCCTAACATTGCAGGAGTAGGCAGCCGTTGGAGTTTTTTAGGACCTGCTACCCGCGCAAGAGCGCGTGCTGCACAGCATAATGAGTTGACTGATTCAGATGACAGCACCTATGCAGACAGCTCAATACAGGCCTCAAGTTCTGGAGGAAGTCGCCAATCAGGGGCACAGAGTGCCAGATTTTCTCACTCTTCTGCGCAGGATTCCGGGACTCGAAGCTATCGACATGACATGGAGTTGCTCACACATCAGTTCGGTGTGCTGCGGGCTGGCCATGAGGCGATTCATAACATCACTGCACAAACCCAGTAGCAGCTCCAGAATTTTCAGGAGCAAAGTGGTAGACAGTGGACTGCACTCTATATTCCACAACATACCACCACCACCATATATTCCACAGCACCCACAGCAGTTTCGGCAGCCATACCCACCATCATATCCACCACAGTATCCTCATCACTATCCGCCACCATATCCGCCGCGTCCGCCCCAGTGAGATATCTGCAAAAGTGCAAGCTTGGGGGAGATTCCTTCCCCCACTATGGTAAGTATTCTATCTTAGCGCTTTTCATTGTCTTTCATTTGATGCATTTAATAAAATAAAATATTTTCTGTTTCATATGCCTCATGTATGTTTACCTTCCTTATGGAAATGATGAATAGTTACTCTGTTAATATTTCTTTCATGCCTAGTTTACAACTTAGTATTTCTTTGAGCACGGATCACTTGGCTCATTTAAAATCATCATGAATCTGAATACTTTATGGATGCTAAATGTTAGAACTAAGTCTAAATTATTGTGAGATATGATATAGTAAGATAAGAGCTACTATAATATTGTTCTAAGCATGCATGATTACTGGAGATTTATTTCTTAACAATCAAAATCTTATTATTCCTCAAATGGTAATAAATTCCTACCATAGCCAAAACTGCTACACATGTCTTAGACGTCCAAATAAGCTATTTGCTTTGTATTGAGTTTTGTCAAGTCTTGTTGACCCTTATTGAGAGTCTTATCATTCTCCCAAGATCAAGATCACGTACACACCACATATACATGCTGCTTCTACACTGGAAGTACGCAACCACATGCCTTACATTTCCACTAAATAAATGCTTCATGTGTTAAAATCTTAGAAAATATCTCTCTTAGTTGATATGTTAAAAGAGACAAGGCTATGCAAAATGAAAATAAAAAAGAAAATGGGCACAAAAGTCCATAGAAAAGAAAACGGAAAACTTGAGCAAGTCTATGCTCATGAATAAAAGAAAGGAAAAAAGATAGCCATGTCTCTAAAAATTTATTAGAGAGAGATACAATTTCAAATAGAGGAGCATTATATCCCATTCTTTCCACACACTTGCACATCTTGATCTAAGGGCATGACACTTCTCTCTTTGGATCCAAGCTTTGGTTCTAGAGAAAATTTGCTCATTGCCATAAAAAATTATACTCATTCCCTCATTACCATCAAAAATTGCAGCTTTCCCTATCTGCCATCAATTAGTGTGTTTTGTTTCCTTGATTGCCATCACCGTTACATATACGTGGTTTATTTCCTTAACTGCCATCTGCTCACATAATTTGTTTCCTTACTTGCCATGTAACAAACTGCGTGGCGTAACATCCGAAGACCCATGTGTACAGCTAATTTAAGTGAACCATTTTGCCCCTCCACCTCCCACGACCGGGGAAAAAAAGAAAGAAAACAAGAGTGAGAGAGGGCCGGGAAACGGACGGAGCGACGACTTCACGGAAACGAACCCAACGAAACCCTAGACAGCTCCGCTCCGATCCCGATCTACGAGCAGGCCAGTCTTCGTCGCCCGCACCCGCCGGCTCCATCGCCGCCGCCACCCAGGGAGCCGCGCCTCCACTCGCGGGGCCGAGCGCCGCCGCCGCGTCCAGCCGTGGGGCCGGGCGCCGTCGTCTTCTCCAGCCGTGGGGCCGGGCGTCGTCGCCTCCTCCAGCCGCGGGGCCGAGGGCCGCCGCGTCCAGCCGCGAGGCCGAGCGCCGCCGCGTCCACGCGCGGGACGGGCGCAGCCGCCACGTACGCCCACGGTGCCAGCCGCCGTCGCCGCCTCTCCCCAGGCCCAAACGACCGCCCCTCCTCACTGCACATGGTTTGAGGAGGCATGGCGTCGCCGGCACAGAGCCTTGACACGTCATGGCTTCCTGCAGGGTAATTGCTTCTGCTCCTCCTTTTCTCTTATCTTTTGTCGACTAGAAGATTCGGAGTACGAAAGAATAGACTTTGTTGGTTGTGCATGCCGTTGATAGCATATTGATTCACAGGATGGACCCTGAGTCCAGCTACCTGCTGAAAATCAGACTTTCTGGGAATCCTAAAAAGCGTAGGAAGGAGTTTGCATGCTTTCATATCACCAAGGTGGTTGATTCTGATCGATGCAATTTTAAGGATCTTGTCGAAGAGATTGTCGATGCATATCCACATGCCTACAATGAAATAGTAACTGTTTTTTACTGTGATGAGGTCCAAGTGACAACAGATCAAGAACTTCTTGCAATGTTCAGCAAACATGTTCATAGCAAGGTGGTTCGCATGACCATTACATACACTGAACCTGGAGATGTTGTGCCTATGCCTGAGCCTTATGCTTCTGAAAATTCAGAGGTCCTTGATATCCCAAGAACTCCATCTGTGGCCTATCTAGATAAACCTCAAGCAACCCACTCCACTATGCCCTCAGCAAGCCACTCCACTATGCCTTCAGCAAGCCACTCCACCATGCCTTCAACAAGCCAATCCACCATGCCTTCTAGCCAACCTAGCAGAAATGACCCTACTGATGATGTTATTGTTGCTGATGGTATTCCTGCAAATCCTAAGCCACATCTTGAACATGTGGGTATTGATGATGAAGCTGAATACATGACCCATGATAATTCTCCTGCTCATATTGAGAGCAGTGACTCTGAGTCTGATGAAGAGTATGAGGAAGAGGATGGTCTTGTTGGGAGAGATCCTCTGCCACCTACACCAATTTTAGCTTATGACAAAAATGATCCTCCAATGTGTGTAGGCAGCATATATCCCAACATGCGTGAGTTTAGGTTAGCACTTTCTCAACATGCTATTAAACGTGAATTTGAGTTTAACATTGAAAAGAGTGACCCAGGGAGAGTGAGGGTGTATTGTTCAAGGAAGATTGCTGAAGGATGTAGATGGAGATTACATGCTCGCAGAATGAAGGACAACATAACATTCAAGGTAACCCACACATACATGGTTGTGCCGGTGCTTACATAAAATTTTTATTGCGTGTTAAATTTGTTAAAAATGCATATGTAGGTGAAGAAGAACAAGCATAAACATAGCTGCGCCAGTGCATTGGGAGCGAGGAATGCAACCAAATTTTGGGTGTGTGAACAAGTCAAGGATTGGCTCGCGGAAGATGCAAGCGTGGGATGTAAAGAATTGCAGAGGCGGATCAAGGATAAGTACAAGGTAAATGTTCCTTACAGGAGAGTGTATGATGGTATGAAGCTAGCTGAAAAAGAACTATTTGGTAGTTGGGACAGCAGCTTTGACAACCTATATAGGTTTAAGGCTGAGGTTGAAAGGTGCGGCCCTGGAAGTTTTGTAGTAATAGATCACCACAAAATTGCTAATCAAATCAGATTTCATAGGTTCTTTTTTGCTATGAAACCATGCATAGATGGTTTTCTCAAAGGATGCAGACCATACTTGGCCATAGATAGCACCTTTTTGACAGGAAAGTTTAGGGGGCAGCTAGCCTACGCAGTAGCTATTGACGGGCACAATTGGATGTATCCAGTTGCCGTTGGAGTGATAGACTCAGAAACAAATGAAAATTGGATTTGGTTCATGCAAAAGCTTAGAGATGCCATTGGAGCTCCTGCAGGCTTAGCTATTTGTATAGATGCTGGTCAAGGTGTGATGGCTGGAGTGAAGGAAGTGTTCCCAAATGCAGAACATAGAGAGTGCATGTTGCATTTGGTGTCAAACTTCAAGAAAAGGTACAGCGGGAAGATATTTGAGGATCATCTTTGCCCTGCAGCATATTCATGGAGCCCATACTTTTTTGAGAAGCATTGGACAGCAATGGAAGAGGCTAAACCAGAAGCAATGGCTTATATAAGGCAATGGCATGCAAAGATATGGACAAGAAGTCAGTTTTGGACACATTGCAAAGTTGACTATGTGACCAACAATTTAGCAGAGTGCTTCAACAATTGGATCAAGAAGTACAAAGGTCTGAATTTGGATGACCTTATGGATAAGCTCAGGCAACTTGTTATGAATAAGTGGGATGTTAGAAGAACAATCTCAAGAAAGATTGAAGGGATCATTCTGCCACACATCATCAAGATGTTGAAGGAGCAAAGCAGGAACTTGGATATGGATGTACAGAGATGTGGGGATACTGTAGCAGAGATATCTGTCAAGGGTGGCAGTGGCTTTAAATGTGTTGTCAACCTAGAAACAAGAACCTGTACATGTAGGAAATGGCAAGTCTCAGGGATTCCTTGCAAACATGCTATTGCATTCATCACGTCTCTCCCAGATCTTTTGGAGAAACATGTTGATATGTATTATTCTGTTGAGAAATTTAGAGTACCATATGAGGCCCTTATACCTGCCATGCCTGACAAGTCTCAGTGGCCAGCATCTGACCATGGATTCTTCATGGGGCCACCTCTTCTCAAACCTACGGCTGGCAGGAGGCAGAAAGAGAGAAAGAAAGGATGTGTTGAGGGTGGTAGTAGCACGACAAAGAAGAAAGGGTCACATCAGTGCCGCGCCTGCAAGGGATATGGCCATCGCTGGTATAATTGCAAATATGGTGACCCTGATGATATAGCATCCATGGCAGCTGAGAAGTAAGCATGCTGGCATTGCTCATGCTTAATTTTTTCCACTTGTTCTTAATTTCAGATTGCCGCCTATTAATGTGGGGATGTGATTCATGAATGCAGGGGGGAACCGAAGAGGAGGAAGAAAACAATTCAACCATCATATGAGAGTAGTATTGTCCTAGTCGAAGCAGGACCCAAAACAATGCAGTTTCCTTCTAGGTATGCCTCTATAGATCTTAGATAAATTGTTGTTTCAGAATTAATTTGGAATAAATATGTGTGTTACCTGTAGCTTAGATGCATAGCTAGTTTTATTGCATATGCAGATGCATAGCTTCTTTGTAAACTTTTAGAGATCTAACATGTTATATATTTATATTCTGATTTTTCCTTAAATCCTTTTTGTATTACAGCAAAGGTGCTTCAATAAGCTTAGGTTCTGGAAACTCTCTCAGGTGCTGAAATTGCATGTTCTTGGTTATGTTATTCTCAATATTATACTCTTAAATTGTAAAGTTAATGTTCTGGGCACAACACACAATATTATTATCTGAAACTGTAAAACTCTTTCACACGCAGGTCTGGAAGTGGCTCAAACCAACCTGACCTACTTGCCATTGAGTACCCTTTAGGTGAAACAACACCACCACCTGCTGCATCCACGCCTACAGAACAGAAAATGAATAAAAAAAGGCCAAGCCACAGGTGAAGAAGAAGAAAAAGATGGTTCCAGTGCCACCAGATAGTCCAGCAATGGCGACTAGAAGCAAGACTCCTCTAAATCAAACCCCTGCTGCACACACTAGAAGCAAGAGGAAACTACCAGATCTCAATTTGTAGTTCATGCATATCATCTGTGGCTTGTGATGTTAAGTAGTGCAGCTGCCTTATTTTGCTTGCTATGCAAACTTATGGCTGCTTATTTTGCTTAGCGAGAATGAGCCAAGTTGCGAATATGGAGAATGACGGCTGGTTGAACTTGCTCTTTTGCTTGGTCTGTAGACCAATGAATCACTACTATGCTTGGTGAACCAATGATATCATGTTATCTATGTTCTCTCCACAATATGTTGCTTTAATGTTGCCTCTCATGGTCCTATATAATATTCATGTGAGACGATGCTGTTAAATTTGTGTTGCTGTCATTTTATTTGTATGGTTTATGGCTGATATTATCTCTATATGTTCTGTACATGAATGGCAGTCAAGGAAGTTTTGCATAAATTTTGGAGGGGTAAACTTGTCTTCCCCAACCATTCTAACAGATCACTAACAGAATGAGAAAAGTTAGTGCTCTAGTCAAACTATTCTGTCTCTCAACCACCTAAGGCAAAGGGAAGGCCATTAGCCCCATAAAGAACTAAGGTGAAATGGATGAGTTTTATAGCCATTTTTTCCATTCAAAAGAGAAGTATTTTGTTGTGCACATGGTATTATTGAAATATGACATAGTAGCAACTCCTGATCCACCGACGTTAAGTTTAATTATTTGCTCGGGACGAGCAAAGGTTAAGTTTGGGGGATCTTGTTGACGGTGGTTATACCATAAAATTCCACACTCTAACACCATCAACATGCCTCGAATTCAAGGGAGAATAAACATATCATGAGCATATTTTATCAATAACTAGTTCCACTTGTACTCTTAGCTTGTGAATGTAGGAAAGATCAAATAGGCCATAAAACATCAAGATATGGTGTACAACATCACATAGAAGAGAAGAGAGCTCAGGGTGGGCCCATGTGTGGGTCGGCCGAACCCACCATGGGACCCACTTGGCTCTGGTGACGTGGCATGATTCGTGTGACACTCCACCTAGTTCATTTAAACCATCAGATTCCATTCAACGATGGAGAATCAAAGCACAAGGATCAAGGGGTAAATCAACATGACAAACAAGTAGCAAATGAGGAACCACACTTCATGACAGGTGGGGACACCTTCTAGAAGCGCCTGGATGGGCCCACCTGCCATAGAGGGGTCGGCCGAACCCCCCTGGTGCCCCGCCAGGTCGGTTGGCCTCCAACTGGCTCAAGCACACTTCCCACGTGCTGGTTTAATCCCTGCCATCCATCTGAGATGGTTACAAGGTCGATTCATCCAAGGGCCAAGGTGGAAAGGCACACGGATCACTGACGTGGCACCCCTCCATCTCCTCTTATAAATAGAGGCTGCCTCCACCCTCTCAAGACATGATTCATTCAAGATACAAGTGAAGTTTAGTGTAGTTCTACCTCTAGTAGTAGTTGTAGTCTAGTGTGGGAGTTAGAGTTGAGTCGAGCTGCGCTCGGGGTCTCTGGAGTCGTCTGCTGGAGAGTCTGATATAGCTCTTGTATCTTTCTCTTTCTGTAAGACTTATTTACTTTAATATAATATTCTTGCTTGACTTTACTGAATCTTTACTTAGTGCATTACTATTCTAGTAATAGTATTATTGTGAGTTATCATATTACTTGGTTGTAACAGAACCGACCAATTTATACGAGCACAAGTATAGCGACAGCTGTTTACCCAGTTATCAAGCCACACTTGAGCCAATATAAATCCGGTAGTCCGTGAAATCTCGAAGGATTTCAAACTTTTACACAGCACTTACCCAAGAATCACAGAAACTCAGCAGCACACATACACATGATACATAGATTCACACATAGTTCAATTACATCAGAGTACGAGATAGACTTTTACATAAAAGTTCAGTTGCGGAAACGAAATAGATTTACACACACTTAAGTTCATAATACAGTGCCAAGTACCGACCAGTCACAGCAACATAATAAGATAGATACATGACCTTGCCCAAGGTCTAGTCTTCCTCTCCCGAAGGATAGAAGTAGCACTTTTAGACAATGAAGTATTCCTCCTGCAACATTGGGAATAAAACCCTGAGTACTCAAATGTACTCAGCTAGACTTACCCGACAGGAAGTAAATAAAAAGACTCTCAAGGATATGCAAGGCTTATTTGGTGGAGCTCAGGAGATAGCATCATTTTTGCATAAAAAGCATTACTATAATAATTCCTCAACTTATCAATTTTAGATATTGTTCAGCTTCGATTTCAGTTCAGCTATTATAGCTAAGGTTTGCAGCTATACTAAGCAATCACTTGATATTATAGCAATCAATAAACCATAGCGATTTCTGATATCCACAGATATCTTCCTCATCTCACCAATAATCACGTTCAAGTTGTTAACCTCTACCTCACCAGAAGATCAGTTCAGTTTCTCACTAACCAGGAGAGATGGCGATTCGAATCGATTGTACCAGCTGGCAAACATGCCAATCACAAACCCTGTCAGCCTGATCAGTGGCTTCTTGGGTCACCGTTAGATCTTTCTGAGTCATATTATATCGCGAGCTTGGCGGGGGCCCATATTCTCGGAGACAAACCCACTCACAGGAAGTGCAGGTCCCTGACCTGACTATGGCAAAATGGTGTCTCCGCACATCCTTCCTACCTCCAGAATATGTCTATCCATGTCACACCAATTCTCGGCTCAGAAAGAACTACTCGGCTTCGCGGTCAGAACGACTTATCTGGCCAGCTATGTGACGACGTCCTTCAATCTCAACTGATGTCTGGTGGCTTCAGTCCTAGTCAGCCGCAAGTAGCACCGAAGTCAACATGACCCATGTCATGCAGCTCCCCACTACCTAGCCTTGATTCTTTCATTAAATATTGTGGCATGGTGACACATATAGCCATCCATGTAGATCTCATCAATCACCACCTATGCTCGCGGATGACAGGAAAACACCCGACTTTCTCGCGGATGACAGGAAATCACCCGACTTCTACCGGTCTAAGCAGGGCTAAGCATAAGATCGATCACCTGTCTAGTAATAGTACCAGGACCATATGTAGAGTGTATAAGGTAATTATGCAACAACGGTATCAACCAGCTCCTATACTTAAGTGCACAATCATACGATTTAATAAAGACCGGTGCATTTATAAAAAGAGATAGGTGGAGACTTAGGGATGCTCCGGGGCGTGCCTGGGATTCAACACTAAGTCTGCGTTTGTTAGATGACACTCGCTCGATGAGCATCTCCCATCCAAGCACTCGATTAGTCCTTCCATCTTCGTGATTAGTCCACCACACCGTCTTGTGGTTAGTTCCATCATCACGTCCTTCACTCCACGTGTTCATCTATCGTACCTAATGAGATGCATAATGCACATGTATGAATAAAAGAAAGTAATATAAGGCATGTTAATCTACCATCACTGAACCATAAGCTAACAAACACACCAAGCAAAGCAAAGTCAAAGCAATCATAATCCCACACATGCAGTTTATGGGCAGCAGGACAGTAAGCATAAGATTTAACCATAACTCAAACTATACACATCCAACCAGGGTGATATAAGCCTTTCTGGAAAGCTATTGAAATTTTCTACAACTTTGATATTATCATCTTATGATGATTTAAAGGTCAAACAACACAAAGAAGGCAGCTCTGTCCAGATTTGGACAGATTCTGTCCTCACACTTCAAACAATCATAACTACGGATCTAGACCATCAAAAGGGATGATTCCAAACAATTTGGAAAGACAATGAAATTTACTAAAACTCTTCTATTATCATCAAGGTGTGATTCAAAGCTTAACTTAGGCAAACAAGGCAAACAATCAGATCTGGCCAGAAGACAATCCAAACCTGACAGCAGACTTCCAAAAGCCATAACTCCTAAACTATCAGGCCTATGACCATAAAAATTTAGAACAAGCTATACAATGAAGTTAGCTACAACTTTTGTATATAACATATTTACATGCAACATCATTTTCTTGTGTAAAACATCACAACAACAGGGACTACACATGCAGCCATTCTTAGCGGAAATACAATTAAGTTGTTTGCTTGCTTTTAAATCAATGACACACATATACATGAGCTATTGATGCAACATAACAATCATAGCATGATCATAATGCACTTAGCTCAGACCCAAACACATCAAGGCATCACAAGAAACATGCATGTATTCATTTGTCCCTAAATATTCACTAATTATTGCATAAAAAGCCCATTATTTAATTATTTAAGTTATATGGAAAACATATCAAATAGAGTTGATATTTTTATTAGAGATAGTTAATCACAATTCATGACCAAGGTTCAAATCTTACATGCTCAGGTTCCATAATTTAATTATTACAAAATACACAAATCTGTAATGCAATAAAGCATTGGAGTGCAAATTAAATATGAAACTCAACATTTTCTGAAACAACATGGCCATATTATTGATTCTCAGGCTAACACAATATCATACAAAGGCATTGGAACACCATTTTCCATTTTTACCACAATATATTATTTATAATGCATTTAAAACTACTTATTAGGCATAAAACAAGATAAATAAATAACTCAAACATACATGCACCATAAATCATGAAATTTTAACCATACATTAAAAATCACACAGAGAGTCTACAATTAAATTTTCATGCCATTTGGATCAATACAACTCCAGTTACAAAAATAATAAGCAAATCCTCCATTTATTTCTTATTTAAAAGGATTAATGTGAAACACCTTGAAAACAGTAAACAACATATATGTTTTATATTTTTATGAGCTAGTTCATGTCATTATAAGCCTAACAATATTGGAATCATGATTTTTGGACATATATTTCTCAAAATATGGATCGATATAATTTAAATGAATTTCTAAACCACATTTCAATAATGAATTTCTACAGCATAAATACAGGCATGCATGACACAATCAACTGTACTAACATGTAGAAAACTTTACCACGAATCCAACAAAACAAGCCTCATCATTTTTGGAGCTCCCAAACACTAGATATTGATTTTACAAATAATAGCACGAAATCTGAAATGAAACCCAAATAACACATTTAACCCCTGATCTCGCTAGATCCACACGGATGGTGCACCCAGCTCGGCCTCCAGTGAAGTTGACACGCGGGACCCACTGACCACTTGAACCCACCTGTCATACACAGAGCAAAACGCCACAGGGAATCCCCTTCTTCTTCCTCTGGCTCGCTCTAGCATAGCAGAGAGGGAGGCGGACGCGCGGGGCCTCTGCCGGCTCGGCCAGCTCCGGCGAGGAGGCGGCCAACGGCGGCAGCGCGAGGCCGGAGCTAGCCTAGACCTAGGTGCGCCCACTGGTGCCCACGGCTTGGCGAGAGGTGGCCCGCAGCGGCCCAGCCACGGCGGCAGGCTGCCCGACGGCATGCGCGCCGGCGGCGATGCTGCTGCAGTGGAGGAACAAGCCGGGCAAGAGGCGCGGCGCGAGCAGCTGGGTGAGGAAAAGGTGATGGCGTGCTCGTCTGGCCGGAGGGAGGAGGATGGCCGGCGGCCATGGAGCTCGGCTCCGGCTGGCAATGGCGGACGCGCTGCAGCTCCGCGGCGACCTGCAACAAGGCGAAAACGGTGAGACGACGAGCCGCTGGGGTGCAGCAAGGAGTGAGGACAGTGGTGGTGCTGCGGATTTGGCCAGAGGAACGCAGGTGGAGGAGGAACAGCAGCACCTCGGAGCTCAGCACCCCGGCAATGGTGGCGGCGCTCGGCTCCCGCGCAGAGGACGAGATGAAGAGGTGGGAAGGCGAGAGAGGAGTGAGAGAGGATTGAGTGGAGCACTCTGGTGCCCTTTTCATTGAGCAGAGAGAGTACAGGGGCGCAGCAAGGCGATTGGCCATGGTGGGCGGTGCCCAGAGCTCGGCGAACACGTGTTCTCCATTGCAGCATTTTGACGAGCATGTGGCGGGTGCTGTCGGGAGCGAGTTTGGATCCATTTTTCAGCGTATTCGGAGGAGATTCCGCTGGGATGATCTGAATCAAAGTTGTAGTCCTCAGTTGGCTCTACAAAGTTGATTAAGGGTGCTCAGCCAGTTCTACACTGGATTAGCAGATAATTAGCCCCCAATTTGTCGTTGTCAGCAGGTTAATTAGGATCAAGAACTAATGTCAAAACCTTGTCAAACAGAGTCGGTTTGATCTCAAACTTGGATATGTTGTGCTCCAAAGAGTTTGTGATAACTTTTATTTTTAGTCCAACTCAAGTTACTGAATGAAATCTTGGAAACATGAGACGTCATTGAGATTGGGATGGATTTCAGACATAGAATTAATTCAAACTCTGGAATCAGCTTTTCCTCTATATTGTATCCACTGTTTGAGGCACTTAGAGGTTGAATCATGACTTAGGTCCATAAATAATATTTGTTCTACTCCAAAATATATGTAACTTTAATTTTGGGTCAAACTTCATATCTTGCTCCAAAATAATATTTCCACTTTGGTCAAACTAATGTAATTAGAGAGCTCAAAGTAGATGTTTAGGCCAATAAAGGTATTTTCTTGGCATTTGCTCAACATGTGTCCTTCATGACTTTTGTTGTAGAGTTCAAATAGAGTTGTTTGGGCAAGGTTGCAAGGCTTTGTTGACTTTGCATGCACATCTTCACTTAATCCATAAATCCAATTAAGTGAATAACTTGTCATTCCATGTGAATTCTTAATTCGGATCTTTATGAACCATTTCCAATGATCATGGTAGATGATATGAATGTGAGACAGTGATCAAGATCATTTATTGACATAACTTGGTTAGGTCCACACTCACTGGTTAGCTCGTGACTAACACCTGGGGTGTCACATTGGTCGGTTTATATTAGATTGTGATCCTGTAACCAGCTCACGTGTGTAGTTCATCGCCTGTCATAGGGTGCTCTAGTTGCCTTGATCACAGCTAGAGTAGTAAGGCTTAGTGTAAGCGTGGTGCTTAGACTAAATCTTGCCTTTGAATGCCGCTTGTCGCACGGATTGTTAGTGGGTGCTAGCAGGTGGTGACAGCTCTGTCTAGTCTTAGTATCTCTCCACATATTTTAGGCAAGTTCTTAAAAGGTAGGCTCACATAAGAGAGTAGGCGCTTCGGGTAGAGGTTATATCCTCTATTGTCTCGCACTACCCCCTACACACCGGAAGTAAGGTAGCTGTTGACGGTGGATATACCATAAAATTCCACACTAAAACACCGTCAATGGGCCTTGGATTCAAGGGAGAATAAACATAATATGAACATATCTTATCAAAAATGAGTTCCACTTGTACTCTTAGCTTGTGAATGCAGTAAAGATCAAACAGGCCATAAAATATCAAGATATGGTGCACAACATCATGTAGAAGAGAAGGGAGCTCAGAGTGGGCCCATGTATGGGTTGGCCGAACCCATCATGGGGCCCACCTGGCTCTGGTGATGTGGCATGATCCGTATGACACTCCACCCAGCTCATTTCAACCATCAGATTCCATTCAACGGTGGAGAATCAAAGCACAAGGATTAAGGGGTGAAACAACGTGACAAACATGCAGCAAATGAGGAACCACACTCCATGACAGGTGGGGACACCTTCTAGAAGCCCCTGGCTAGGCCCACCTGCCATAGGGGGGTCGGCCGAACCCCCCTGGTGCCCAGCCAGGTTGGTTGGCCTCCAACTGCCACGAGCACACTTCCCACGTGCTGGTTTGTCCACTGCCGTCCATCTTGAGGCGGTTACAAGTCGGTTCATCCAAGGCTGGAGAGGCAAGGAGCACGCAGATCGCTGACGTGGCACCCCTCCACTCTCCCCTATAAATAGAGGCTGCCATCACCCACTTCAAGACACCCAAGATACACAAGAGACACAAGAGTCAAGAGTTGGAGTTTCCACTCCATAGTAGTAGTAGTATTAGTCTAGTGTGAGAGTTAGAGTCGAGTCGAGCTATGCTCGGAGTCTCCGGAGTCGTCTGCTGGAGAGTCTGGTATAGCTCTTGTACCTTTCCTTCTGTAAGACTTTATCCTTTATCAATATATTATCTTTACTTTACTTCACTAAGTTCTTACTTAGTCTTTACTGTTCTTTATAGTATTATTGTGTCTTGTCTTATTTCATAGTTGTCTTATACTTGATAGTGATCTTGTCCCAACTCAACGTGTGTTAGTTCATCGCCTGTCATAGGGTGTTCTAGTTGTTGGTATGCAACTAGAATAGTGAGACTTAGTATAAGCGTGGTGCTTAGACTAGATCTTGCCTTTGATTACCGCCTGTCACATGGATTGTTTGTGGGTGCTAGCAGGTGGTGACAGCTCTGTCTAGTCTTAGTATCCCTCCACGTGTTTTAGGCAAGTTCTTAAAAGGTAGGCTCCCTATAAGAGTGTAGGCGCTTCGGGTAGAGGTTTTGTCCTCTATTGTCTCGCACAACCCCCTGCACACCGGTAGTAAGGTACTATCTTAGTATAAGTCATCTATTTGATAGGATAAGTCATAAGAGTAAAGTAAGTGTCATAGGAGTCTTATACTTACTCGTTGTCCACCCACCTAGCTATACTCTACTAGTTATCTTTTAGTTATCTTAATACTTGTTGTGTGTTGGTGTCATTACCCTTTCCTCTACATATCGATTTACCCCCTACCACTAGCTGGTACTAAGTTGGTATAAACTTAAGGATCTCTCTTTCTTTTTATTAATTATTCCTAACAACCGCTTTCCCTTGGGATAAAAATAAATAACGATACCTTGAAATACTCCCGGGTGAAGTGCTACAGCGGTATATTCTATGCGCTTGCGGAATTATCCAATAGACATAAGAAATATCCTCAGGCAGTTCTGGCGCCGTTATCAGAGATAGCCTAACACCCTGTCTCTGGTGGTTGCGCTAAGAAGTGTCAACAGCGGCCTCATGCTGGATCAAGGAGAGTACCAAAGGTACCTCTCCATCCGACACCACGGGTATGAACATACCGACATCATCGACTCTGTCCTTTTGGACAACACAGGTATGACCGCGGAATTTAATACCATCTTCAATACAATCGGGTGGGGCAGTTTTTGGGAAGTGCAAGAACTTCTAATTAAAAAGCTCACCATGGAATTCTTATGCTCTTTGAAAACCACTGATAATAATGTCTACTTTCGCATGTTCAATCAAGAGTATAATTTAACTTCGGGAGTTTTTAACATGGCATTGGGCTTTGATAATGATTGTCATCTAGATCTAGCTAGAGCCACAAGAAAATTTAACAAAGCTGAATTTTGGAAAGCGATAACTGGATCCAACGATTGCTCTGATCCTAAAACTGATGAAATCCATAATCCCACTTTGCGATTATTACGATATTGGATGGCTATAACTCTTCTTCCTGGCTCTGATGTGCAAACTCTTCTTAATGATAAATTAAAATTGCTATATGCCATGATCAGGAAAATAAAAGTTTCTCCTGCTAAGATATTTGTCCATTTTTGGCTTGGTCTGTTCTATAGAAGCGAGCCTATATTACCTCTTTTATCACTCGCATTGCTGAAACTATAGACTTGCTAAATGGAACACACTACTTTGAATATATTGCTTCTCCTAGAGATATCATAACTGAAGATTTCTTCACAAGTGCTCAAGTTCTAAAAAGAGATGAAAATGATGATCTAAAAATGATTTATCCAGGGCATACAGCCGAAATCTCTCTTCCATGTGAGAGACGTCGGTTGTATGCGCTGCGCACACTAACCATCAATTGGGACCGAGAGGCAAAAAGCCAAAGTGTTGCAGGTACAAGGAGGGTGACAAGAAGTATGTCACAAGCCGCTCAATTTGAGCAAGGCGGCCCCTCATGAACAGCAGGAGGAGACAACTAAGAAGGCGATGAGGCAAATTCCATGGACATTTCAGGGTCCATGGAACGGCCTCAATGGCACACTCCAAGAGTGCGCACTCCCCGTCCGTCCGTACGGACGAGGGGTCGGCGGACTCAAAGGTCAAAAATGGACCAACTTATTGAAGACATGGGCGCAATGCAAGTTGAGAAAGATGCAACTCTGCGTTTGGCACAGCAAAATGCCCAACTCATGCAAGCTATCCAAGATGAAAAAGCACAACGCTGGGCGGGATGGTTCCAATACTATCCGCCACCACAATGAGCAAAAAGGCAAGCTTGGGGGAGATCCTCTCCCACACCAAGGTAAGTCCTCTACCCCATCTCGTTGCAATTATTTTCAGTTCATTATTTTTACTTTAAAAAGAAAAATAAGAAAAAAATGCATAAGATAAAAATACCAAAAATATTTCCCTTATTCTCATATGTTACATGAAAGTTTCTCTTCCTCAAGGAAATGATGAATAGTTGCTCTGTTAATGTTTCTCTAATGCTTAGTTTACAACTTAATATTTCTTTGAGTATGGATCACCTGGCTCATTTAAAATCATCATGAGCCTGAAAACTTTATGGATGCTGAGTGGTAGAACTAAGTCTAAGTTGTAGTGAGATATGATATGGTAAGACAAGAACTGCTATAATATTGTCCTAAGCATGCTTGATTACTAGAGATTTATTTTAAACCATCAAAACCTTAATATTCCTCAATGGTAATAAATTCCTACCACAACTAAATATGCTAAACATGTCTTAGACCTTCCAAATAAGCTATTAGCTTTGTATTGAGTTTTGTCAAGTCATGTTGACCCTTACCGAGAGTCTTATCATGCTCACAAGATCAAGATCACATACACACCACATATACATGCTGCTTCTACACTGGAAGTACGCAACCACATGCCTTACATTACCACTAAATAAATGCTCCATGTGTTAAAGTCTTAGAAAATATCTCTCTTAGTTGATATGTTAGAAGAGACAAAGGCTATGCAAAATGAAAAGAAAAAATAAAATGGACACAAAAATCCATAGAAAAGAAAAATAAAATATGAGCAAGTCTATGCTCATGAATAAAAGAAAAGGAAAAATTATAGCCATGTCTCTAAAAAATTTATTAGAGAGAGACACAATTTCAAATAGAGGAGCATTATAATCCATTCTTTCCACACACTTGCACATCTTGATCTAAGGGCACGACACTTCTCTCTTTGGATCCAAGCTTTGGCTCTACAATATATGCAAAGTAAGTATGCTACATTCTTTTATTCCTACCTTAAACTCCACATAAGCCATTTCAGAAGTAGGATAAAAAGAGAAGGCAACATTTACTTTGTGCCTTGGTAAGGAATCATACACCATTTGAGTGACTTGAGAGAACCATATAAGGACATTAAGTTTTCTTTTGCAAAACATTGCTAAAACCTCTAATATGAAACTTGCAAAGAATGAGAAAGTTAGTGCTCTAGTCAAACTATTCTGTCTCTCAACCATCTAAGGCAAAGGAAAGGTCATTAGCCCCATAAAGGACTAAGGTAAAATGGGTGAATTTTTATAGCTAATTTTTCCATTCAAAAGAGAAGTATTTTGTTATGCACATGGTATTATTGAAATATGACATTGTAGCAACTCCTGATCCACCGAATCTAAGTTTAATTATTTGCTCGGGACGAGCAAAGGTTATGCTTGGGGGATCTTGTTGACGGTGGATATACCATGAAATTCCACACTCAAACACCGTCAACAGGCCTTGGATTCAAGGGAGAATAAACATAACATGAACATATCTTATCAATAATGAGTTCCACTTGTACTCTTAGCTTGTGAATGCAGTAAAGATCAAACAGACCATAAAATATCAAGATATGGTGCACAACATCATGTAGAAGAGAAGGGAGCTCAGAGTGGGCCCATGTATGGGTCGGCCGAACCCATCATGGGGCCCACCTGGCTCTGGTGATGTGGCATGATCCGTGTGACACTCCACCCAGCTCATTTCAACCATCAGATTCCATTCAACGGTGGAGAATCAAAGCACAAGGATCAAGGGGTGAAACAACGTGACAAACATGCAGCAAATGAGGAACCACACTCCATGACAGGTGGGGACACCTTCTAGAAACCCTTGGCTGGGCCCACCTACCATAAGGGGGTCGGCCGAACCCACCTGGTGCCCAGACAGGTTGGTTGGCCTTTAACTGCCACGAGCACACTTCCCACGTGCTGGTTTGTCCACTACCGTCCATCTTGAGGCGGTTACAAGTCGGTTCATCCAAGGGTGAGTCAAGGAGCACGCGAATCGCTGACGTGGTACCCCTCCACTCTCCCCTATAAATAGAGGCTGTCATCACCCTCTTCAAGACACCCAAGATACACAAGAGACACAAGAGTCAAGAGTTGGAGTTCCACTCCTTAATGGTAGTAATATTAGTCTGGTGTGGGAGCTAGAGTCGAGTCGAGCTACGCTCGGAGTCTCCAGAGTCGTCTGCTGGAGAGTCTGGTATAGCTATTGTACCTTTCCTTCTGTAAGACTTTACTTTATCAATATATTATCTTTGTTTTACTTTACTAAGTCTCTACTTGGTGCTTTACTATTCATATAGTATTGTTGTATCCTCTATTGTCTCGCACTACCCCCTACACACCGGAAGTAAGGTAGTTGTCTTAGTGTAATTCATCTATCTGTTAAGACAAGTCACAAGAGTAAAGTAAGAGTCATAGCTGAGATAGGGAGCAAACTCTTGTTGATCTAACTAGCATGCGCCAAAAGAGCAGTGAGACCAATTCGGCCTTCATCAAGTGTTTCAGGGAGGTGAGAAACCAGTGCTATTCATTGAACCTGACAGACAAACACATTGCTCAACTGGTTATCAATGGCCTGCTCCCACACGTCAAGGAGAAGCTGGTGGGCGTTGAATTCATGAATATCAGCCAGGTTATGCAGAGAGTGGCAGCTCTCGAGTCACAGGCTCAACTCTTCAGAAAGGAGGAAAATACAAGGCTACTGTGTATGTCACTAATTCTGATTCGGAAGATGAAGCTGACGATGAAGTTGCTGCCGTTGAGTTGAAGTGGGGAAAGAGGCCTATGGCCATGCCTAAGAACTGGAGCGTGGAGGAGCAGTATGATTTCGACGCATCAAAGTTGGATAAGCTCTTCGATTTGTTAGTCAGTGCTGGGCAAATCAAATTCTCCGCTGATTATGCGAAGCCTTCTCCTGAAGAGTTGAAGGGAAGGAAGTTCTGCCAGTACCATGGTGTCATGACACACAGCACCAATGAATGCCATGTCTTTAGAGCACAGATTCAGAAGACTATCTCCCAGGGTCTCTTGAAGTTCGAAAGCCCTGCTAAGGGGAAAATGAAAATTGACAAGGTCCCGTTCCCAAAGAGCCAGAACATGGTTGACCTGGCAATTCCTCCAGGCAAGGTGAAGATTCTAGCCTCTGAGCAAGCAAGGAAGAATGCCTCAGTCGTCCCTGAGCTGCAGTTGTCAGCTGAAGAATTAGAGATGATCAGAAAGAAGAGGGAGCAGAACAACAGCCGATTGGAGAAGGGGGAGTCTAGTAAAACCAAAGTGACATCTCGCCACCTCTTGAATAAATGGTGGAGGGAAAAGGAGAAAAGACACCGGAGATGGCTGGAAGAGGAGGAATACCGGAGGGAGGCCCTCTATCAAGAAGAGCTAGCCTACCGCCGGGAAGAAGAAGAAAACCACTGGCATTACCCGTTCTTTAGGCACTGCTGGAACGAAGGTTTGAAACTGTCGACTGTTTATAACTGCCCGAAGTGCAACGATCAGTACCGAGAATACAGGCGTTCTCAAACCAACTGCTGATTTGTGCATGAGCCACTTGGATATCCACAGGAGATGCAGGATCGGCGTGAAAAAGAGACTTACGCGATCGGCTTGATGCAGCAATGGTTGATCATGAAAAGCCGGTTTGGCAGAAGAATCAGTGATGCCCTGGAGGCTTGACCAGGAGCCAGAAGCGCAGAGTGCAGCGCTTGAGGAATACTGAGCTCAATCCAGAAGGGCATCAGAAGAAAGTTTGGTGCGAAAAAGTCATCTCAGGATAAGGGGAAGGCAATAGCCGATGAGCAAATGGTCTTCGTGTTGCCTACAGAATTCATGGCACCCCAGGCTCAGGAATTTGATGTTGATTCTGATACTGATGAGTCAGAGTTGGAGGAGTACATGGCCAAACTAATCTTCTCTCAGTAGGCTACTTTTGGCAAGCCAATCAAGCATGAGCACCTTAAAGCTTTATACCTCAAGGGATATGCTGATGAAATGCAGATAACTAAGATGCTAGTAGATGGAGGCGCTATGGTCAATCTTATGCCCTATACCACGTTCCAGAAGCTGGGCAAAGGCCCTGATGATTTGATTGAAACAGATATGATACTCAGGGACATTGGGGGCAACTCTTCTCATACCCAGGGGACGATCAATGTCGAGTTAACAATTGGGAAGAAGATGTTGCTCACTACCTTCTTCGTGATTGATAGTAAGGGCTCCCATAGTTTATTGCTTCGACGTGACTGGATTCATGCTAACTATTGTGCGCCGTCTACGATGCATCAATGTGTGATCCAGTGGCATGGTGATGAAGTTGAAGTAGTCCCAGCTGTTGATTCGGTGAGCGTAGCTGCTGCTGATGCTGCATACTGGGAAGCCGGAGAGCATGATTGTTTTTCTAGCAAGACTTGGGATGAAGGCTCCATCAAGATCAGTTATGAGAGTCAACAGCTGATCCGTGCAATCGGCTCTGAGTTTTTTTATTGAATGGAAAATCTGATCGATGGTACCGAAGGTAAGCTTGGACAGGGCATTACGTCGGCCGATAAACTGGAAGAGGTAGATATTGGATCCGGTGACAGGCCAAAGCCGATGTATGTCATTGCTAACACTACCCTAGTGTATTTCTCGAGAATTGATAGCTGGTCCGTGAAGATCTGGCTCTAATAGCCGATTCATCTTGATCGATCGCCTTCAGGATAAAAATGGGGGATGAATGCGAAGACCCTCAGAAAACAGATAGCCAATTATAATTAGACTCGGGGGGCCAGCTCATAACCAGCTAAAGCAGATAGGCTGATATATAGCCGGAAAGAGAGTATTTGGGGGAAGCAACTCGGATAGACACACTACTGGAGCAACAACATGATTATCTGAGTCCGGAGCTAGCTTGGGAAGGACCCCCACTTAAAAGTAAGAATGTTCTATCTCATCAGTTATTTTGTCTTTATGTTTCTCTGGTACTTAATTTACAACTTATACTCTGAAATCTGAATTTGTTGCCAAAATTCTCATCCTTGAAACTTAGTGGTTTGCGAATGCATGATCCCTGTCTAAGATTGTTGCAAGTTATGATATGATACTACAGAATTTGCTATGATTTTATTCAGCGAGAAACTTGACAGCCGGAGATTTTATTTTTAAAATATATACTGAAATTCAAAAAGTTCCTCGATGATATGCTTATAATCACATTGAGCTTTGTCAAATTGTTGAGACACGAGTAGAAATTCTTTTCATACACTTATGATCAAGATCCACGTACACTCATCAAATAAATATGCTAACTCTTAAACTAAGGGTTACGCGAAAACATGTCATCCATCCACCAAATAAATTTGAAACTCCATCATTAAAGTTTTCCTTTGCTGAAGAAGAGGATATGGGCTATGAAAAAAATATTACGTCAAAAAAAGGGGAGAAAAAACAATGGGTACAAAGATGCCCGCCTGAGAGAAAACAATGGGTACAAAGGTGCCCGCCTAAGTGAGATAGCACATATATTCCAATTAATGCAAAGGGAGAGAGTTATATAATATGAGTTCAAAAAAAATATTAGAAATTCCCCACACTTGCACATCTTGATCTTAGTGTGTGACTTAATTTTCTTGGATCAAGTTCTTTGACTTAGCAGAATTATGTGACAACTAAGAATATCATTTGAGGGGCTTACTTTTATTTATAAAATCTTCAAAGCCTCCGGAAAGAAAGATGATCAAAGAATAAGAGAATAGCAGTTCTATATAGTCAATCTATCTTGCAACCGCCTAAGACTTGGAAAAGGCAAAAGCACCACATGGATTGAGAAAAAGGGTAAGTAAATGATGACTCATTCAATCAAGGTAGAATATTTTATTGTACACATAGTACCATTGAAATATAATCGACATTGTAGCAACTCTGGATTATCTTTGAGATGGCCGAAGACGGAGGAGAAAAACGTTGACGGGTTTGTTTGCGAGACTTCCAGTTCGGCCGGTTTTTATTGAAGAAAGTACAGTATTTTATCAGCTAAAAAAGAAGACCATCGGATCAGAATAGTTTGAAGCATAAAAATTCATACTACGGACTAGAGGGGCCTGTGTTTACACCAAAATTTGGACCAAGGGCAGATAGCCGATCTTAGAGGAAGAGTCAATCGAGCTGAAGACCAAAATAGTCGATTGGGTTCCAAATCGTGTGTCGGGATAAAGGAAGGAAGGCGCGGTCGAAGATGGGATCAATTGATAGATGACGTCAGCACGAATCTTGGCGCCGGAAAGTGATCACGTTCGGAGTCCGTTCAAGAAAAGGAAGATTGGACTCCAAGTTACCTTTAAATTAGGAGAGTTTATTAGTTTCCTTATTTGTTACAGGTTGTAATTCGACTAGGACTCTTGTCAAGCCCAGGGTAAAAATATAAGCCCCGGCTATTGTAATAAAAAAAACATGTCAATCAATACAACAACAGTTCCTTTTTTCCGGCCGCCAGCCAAAACCCTAGGAGTAGGAGTAACGTAGAACCGGCGAGTTCTTCGACGAGTTGGGTGTCATCCGGTGGACGCTAAGCTTGCTGTAAGTACCTTCACACTCGTGTTTATCATGTACGGCCTGTACAATTCTGCCTCGTACCCCACTGCTAGATAGATTCGAGTAGTTATCGATCCTCATTCGATCTAAGCCATGCTTGAATTGAATTGAGGGTTAGTTATCGGCTCTAATTAACTTGGCATGTTAGTTAGATCCATTAACTTACCGATATTGCTTACGATTATTTATTGCTTATTTATTTCAAGCATCATCAATGCCCAATCTTGATCTGTTCTCGTCGGCTTAAATCTTTTGTATCTGTCTTGCTTATGTGAACATTAATTGATTATCATGTTTAGGCGAGTAAATTTATTTGTCATTAGCCGGTTAGTTCAGATCTTGATTGTGTATGGGTCGCACTCAAGTAATAAAGTGAGTTGTGTAGAGAGTCTTTAATTAATAGATATAATCATTAGTTTACATCATGGCTGCAACGATCCGGTCGATCCCCTTGATGTAAATGACGGGTTAGATAGATTGGTTAAAGACTCGAAGCATCGTTTACTTTATAAGCTTGTATGTTGCCTATACTTCAGATCGGTTGTTCAGCCGATACAGTTTGCGCTTGCTTGCTGCATGTTATATTCTTCCGATCTCTTTCATGCATTGTCTTGTATTTCGAATCATGTTAAGATCGATTCAAGTGTATTAATTAGCTGCAATGATCTGGTCGATCGTAATTAATAGATGTGATAGATTAAGACATGTTTCGGCACATAAGGCAATATATGAATTAGATCTGTTTAATGTAATTTGTTTCATTCATGTTTGTCTCTGAATCGGTTAAATAAGGAATCGGGTGTTTCTGTCAAATCTGTACAATCGATTCACGCGATCGGATGTCGGCTTTCTAGTCGATGGCCTGTTGAGAAGGCCCATTGGGCCGGATATCTGGAACCACTCGGGACACACCGGTGGTTCCGCATTGTATTACTGATCGATTCTTTTTTCTTATCAATTGCAGGTCAAATTGACTGGCATGCTTGGAGACTCATCGGTGCTCATTCACGTCGATCGTCGAAGCTAGCCGGGTCCGTTCGCTCCGTGTTCCGTAGGACCGTTCCGGCTTCGCTGGTGTGCTGAGTGCGAACCAGATTTCGCACCAACAGGTTTGACAGTTGGTACGGCGGGCGGGCGTGCGTGAGGCGCGGTCGTGTTGGGGGTACACTTGATGGGACCGTGCCTGGAAAGTGGTCAGGGGTCCCTTGGAAGGCAAGATTGCCCGCTGACGTCAGCGGGGCTCGGCGAATCGGAGAGTTACGCCCGAGGGTGCTGCGCGCAGTGGAGGGCTCAGGCGAATCGAGAGGCCGCACACGAGGGTTCTGTTCTCCCGAGCCTCGTCGTCGAGGGCTCGGGCGGAGAATTCCTCCTGAGGGGTTCGCGCGCCCGAGGGGGCAATGTACTGGTGCGGCGTCGATGCAGGCCTTATGAGTGGCATTGGCGTGGGCCTCTGTTGGGCTTGTTTGTGCCAGACTTTATTTGGGGAGTATGTTTTTGCATTGAAGTTGGGTACCCCATACTTTGGTACCCGACACTAGCGATAGAGGACCTCCATCCGTAGAAAACTGCTCAGAGGATAGGATGCAGGAAGCGCAATGTCCTTCGATGTTGCCTTGTCAGATAGATGGAGCTTGCGTTATAGTTAGCGTTGCAGTCGAAACTCCCAAAGCTAAGAGCCTAGCGTGCGATGAAGGTTATGGCGGTAGAGATGTTATCATCCGATAAGCATATGCCACCCTCAAGGCTGATGCATTTGGTAATGGCAGCGATATTTGCTTGAGCCATCGAAGATCTATGATCACACAAGGCACTCTCCTACCTGATGTGCCAATTATCATGTGTTCCTAACCGCACTGAGTGATTAGTGGACTGATTGGTGGGTCGATATGTGGGATTATGATGGTTTAACACTCGAAATACAAAGGATTTATCCTAGGTCGGTCGTCTAAGTCCAACATCTAGTAGCGAGTTCTTTGTGTTACAATGCTCAAAGCGAGTTGTTACGATCAGAGATATAGAGAGATGGTTGGTGAGTGCTAGTTAGTTGTGATCTATGGTTCATTTGGGTTTCGTCCCCTCTACAAGAGCCTTGCCCCACTTTATATCTGGGGGAGAGGAGCACAAGAAGTACAGATTCTCTAAGCTCCCTTGGCTAGCAAGAGAGTGCTAGGGTTTCGTGTCTTAGTCTTCGAATAGCCAATTGCCATCAGTGTTGCCTCATTCTTTGGTGGTCGTGGCCGACAATGCCAAACCATCCTTGACACAACTTGCTGCAACCTAGGGCTAACCGCTAGGGCCAAATACGTCGGTGTGTCTCACTTGAGTTCATCCTCCCAATGGCCTCTGTCACATGCCAAATAGGTGGGTGCTTCCCTAAACAATTGAACGAGAATCCCGCACAGCCATCAACTTTCTTATGAAGAGATGGCGGGTGTGCCCTTATTGCATTGTTTCATGTCACGAGCGTGACCCCAAACTAGGAGTGGCCAACACGGCCTCGCAGAGGTGAGGAGATAGAGTTCCGACAAGGCCTAGAGATCTGTGGCTGTGGCTTTGTTTATGTGTTAGGCTCTGATCCTTTGTTGGAGCTCGACAGAAGATTCCCTACATCGGCGTAGGCAAATGGTTGGTCGGGACAACGCTACTAGAGCATGTTGCCCTTTACCTTCCTTGGTCGGCCATGATTGTCTTAGTGTAGTAACGCTCTCAAGCCCCTGGGCTTAGAGGTGAAAGGTCCTAAATGGCTAGAGGGGGATGAATAGCCTATAAAAATCTACAAACAACACTTGACAAGCCGATTAGTAACAATAGCAAGCTTTGCAAAGCACTAGCTCTAAACTACACTATGCAAGCCACCTAGACAAGTATACTACACTATGATCACTAGTTCACACTCAAAGGCTATGTCACTACTAAACACTACTCCTAAGTGAGCAACTAACTAACAAGCTACACACGAGAGTAAGTACACAAAAGTAAAGAGAGAAGGTGATTTCAATACCCCCGGTGTAGAGAAGATATGAAGTCCAATATAACCAATCAATCAAATACAAGGGAAATCCTCGGTAGAGAGATGACACAAGATTTTTTACCGAGGTTCACTTGCTTGCCGGCAAGCTAGTCCTTGTCGTAGCGATACACCCACTTGGAGGTTCACGCGCTAATTGGCATCACACGCCAAACCCTTCTCAAGGGTGCCGCACAACCAACACAAGATGCGGATCCACCAAGCTACGAGCAATCCACTAAAGGTGCCTTTCGCGATCTCCCGTGGGGATAGGCTCAAGAACCCCTCACAATACCTTGATCAGAGGCGGAGACAATCACCAACTCCCCTCAACGATCCTCGCAGCTCCAAGCCGTCTAGGAGTCGGCAAACTCCAAGAGTAATGAGAGAAACCGCTGCGAATCACCCCTACCAAGTGCCTCTAGATGATCTCTATCAATGCAATGCACTTGATGCTCTCCAAACTCACCAAATGATGAACACAATCAAGTAGGATGAGTGAGAGTGGAGTGGAAAGGCTCACAAGTATGCTATAATGTTCAGGAGTGCCAAGAGATACTCCCCAAACCGGCCAAGTGACTATTTATAAGCCACACACAAAGAACTAGCCGTTCAGACTTTTCTGCGTACCGTCGGACTGTCCGACGGCCAGACCGTCGGACTAATCAGCACGGTCCGACGCCCCGGATGAACGCCACGTGTCACTAGCCGTTTGAAGTCGAACGTTGGATCACAACGGCTAACTTTCCACGCTAAACGAACCGTCGGACAGTAGGCCGTCGGACCAAACCTTACGGTCCGATGCCCACTGCCATTGCACCGTCGGACTGAAAATACACGCCGCGACGGACCAAACGAAACCATGGTCCGACGTTTCCAGAGAGCTCCCCGAGCCCTGAAAACCGTCGGACGTTGGTCTGACGCTCACCGTCGGACTAACGCCGAGAGTCCGACGCTCCTCTGCTCTCCACGTGTCACCTCTTCATCGCTCTGCACCGTCGGACGCTTCGGACAATAGTCCGACGCTCCGAAACTGAGCGTCCGATGCTCTCAGCAGTGTTAGCCGTCGGACCGAGACTAATGGTCCGACGCTCTGTGACTCTACGGTCCGACGCTCTATTTTCTTATTGAAACGTTTCCGAAATTCGCCGAATCCTACCTCGCAAGCTCGGCAGGAGGAAGAGAGGACTAAACCCTCTCTAACCCTCAAACTTCACCCCGTTTCTTAAGGCACTAACACTCCAAAGTATCTCTCACTTAGGTGCACGTGTGTTAGCCTTTTCAAAGAGTTTTCCACGGGTCAAGTTAGTGTCACTAGCATCTATATGCATATGCAATGATCATGAACACCTAGTGGCACTTGATAATCGTATTTCATCAACGATTTCGTCCCTCTTGATAGTACGGCTATCTATCCTAAATGTGATCACTCCCTCTATGGAATCTTGATCACCAAAAGTAAAAGAGCTCCTATGGATTATACCTTTGCCTTGAGCTCCTAGCTTTTTCACCATCTTTTGATGAAGCTTGTGGACTCCTTTTGATGATGGACTTATACCATTTGTATGGATGCCGTCATTGCCCTTCACTTGTGGCCTCCACCGACCCGGTCCATTGCTTCATCTTGTTGTTTGCTAATCATTCTTATGAAACACTTAGAGCAATCGTTAGCAAACTAGGTTTCATCAATTACCCAAAACCAAACATGGGCTTTCAAGAGGCTAGGTTGCAGGCTTGCCTAGGGGCTTCTCACTACGGATTCAGACTACATAGCATCTTAAGCCTAACGGGTTATTTCTATTATCTAGTGTGGGCTCGCGAGCGCACATGTTGTGTGTGAGTCTGTAACCCCCCAGCCCTTAGTTGATGAAAGAAATCAATCAGGGGTTAGTCACACTGTCATGACACTAATATGAGGGTTTAGGTATCAATTGTGTTAGGTACTCAACACTTTGTGAAGATTAAAGATCATTTAGAAATTCTAAATTTTGAATTTTTAAATTGATGAACTTAAAACATTCATTTGGGACTTTATGATGACCGCCTCAGGACATCTGTTTCAACAAATGATTTTCAAACATGACATTTGCCTGGAGGCCGCCTAAGTATTTACAAAGATCTCTTGATGTGCCCGCCTCCGCTAATCAAAGTGGTTGTCTCCTAAAATCATTTTGGCGGTAGTGGCAGAATGTTGTAGATCAAGAGTTAAGTTTAGAAACCATAAAAGTTTTGTGCTGTGTAGGGATGGCCTCCATAGGCCAGCCGTAGACTCCTATTGTGAATTTATGACAGGTGTACATACAAAGTCGGGCAATGATAGGTAATATTTGAAATAAATTTAGGCCGTTGATTTTTTAATTTTTTAAATTGCATAATAAATTGAAAAATCTGAAAAATTATATTTGTTTCCTTTTTATCGTCCTGAAATTGTGGCGGTTGTTGCCGCACGACTCTGCACTGTTCCCGTTTCAATGAATCTCCTGAAATCTCGCGTTCAGTTTGCGGTAGAGAGAGAGAGACGACAGCAGTTGCATCCGCTCCGGCAGTGGCAGGGACCAGTGCTGTGGCGCTGCCCGACCAGTACACGAGCGCGGATTTCCTGGCCATCGAGGCGGACGGCCCCGCCGTGTGCGGCATCCTCAAGAGCAACTACTCCTCCGCGTGCTGGGGGAGGAGCGACCGCTTCGGCACTGGCGGGTGGCGGCAGCCTGGTGTACAACACAGCACCATGCCCGGCGCCTAAATGAATTAAAATAAAAAAAGTTATCAACTACAAAGTAACTTTTCGAGATCTACAACTTTCATGTAGAGTGTTTCTCCATGCGAGGCTTTTATTAAAAAGTTAAATTTTAAATTTCAAACTTTGACCGTAATTTACATCAACAAGATGATTTCAAATGAAAAAAATTTCAACTACAAAGTTTCATAACTTTTCGAGATCTACAACTTTTATTTAGACAGTGTTTTTATACAAGATCATTTGCAAACCTCAAAAAATTAAAATTCAGATTATTTCTATAGGCGGATCACTTAAGGAACCGCCACTAGAAATCGATTTTTAGTGACGGTTCTTTAAGTGACCCGTATGTAAAAATGGTGCTGATTTCTAGTGGCGGACGTCAAACAAAATCGCCAGTAAAAAAAATACATAGCGCTATTATAAAGTTCCTGTGTACTAGTGACAGCACCATGCCCGGCGCCTGCGCGCGCAAGAAGACCTGCCCCTGCGACATCATCTCCGGCTCTGGCGCGCTCTGCGGAACCAGCGGCGCCGAGGGCGGCGAGGAGCTCGCCATCTGCCAGGCCTGTCCGATGCGGCTCAATGCCTCCAGAATCCTCATTGCCAACGGCGAGGCGGGATCGGCAGCCGGAGACGACGCGGCACACATGCAATTTCCTCACGCAAGCATGTAAACAAATCTACTAGATGCATGCAAATAAATCTTAAAAAAAAAATCTATATCTTAAATATCCTATTTTCGTGCTGAGCGCGGACGCGACGTTGCAGAACCTTACGGCGAGTGAGGTGCCGCGGCGGATGCTGGAGTCGGCGGAGCTGACTAGCGTGGATTCTGGACGGCAAAAGGAGGAGCTGGAGAGGCTGAACCAAGTATAGTTTCGGGTAACACATCGTTTTTTCGATCACTTAGGTAGACAAATGAACTAAATGAGAATATTTATACAAACACATGTTCGTAAATCAGTAATAGATGCACGCAGCTGTCCCATGAGACCATCTCCATAGATTCTTTTTTCAATTACTGAAAAGCAGCTCTTATATGTATTATATCCTTGGCCAATCTCTGTACCTCCTGCCACACACAGTTCAAACATTTTTTAAACAAATATTCAATAATTAACTTAGATCTTCAGAGCCTCGACAATTCTCGTTCCCTTGGAGAAATGTTCTGGGAGGGCAGCCACGAAGTCCTTGGCCTTAATCCGTCGGTACCTCGCCGGACGATAATTCTCGTCCACTAAAGCAGCCGCCGGCTCAATCATTTTCTCATCGTCAACGGCGTAGAAGATGGCCAGTGACGTCCTCTCTTTCTCTGCGTTGGTCACGACCCTGTGCACCGGGCTCTTGAAGATCCCGTTGCTCATTATCTGCACCAAAAGTTTACATAGAAAATAGAAATTTTAGAAACAGCTAGCTAGAACTAGAATAGGAGCTTTGACAATGGATTCGCAGACGCCTTACCTCCATGGAGTCTCCCAAGTTGATCAGCAAGGAGTGTTTGATGGACGGGACATTGTACCACATGCCATCCCGCAGAATCTGAAGCCCGCCGACGTCTTTGTCGACGAGAAGAACAGTGAGAGCGCCGGGGTCGGAGTGGGGCTTGATACCCAAGACGAGCTCTGGCCTTGGACAGGGAGGGTAGTAGTTGAATCTGGCGTGTGCCGGAGCCCTGTCACCCATCTGGCTGATGAAAAAGTCCTCATCGAGCTCAAAGATCTTGGCCATTGCGCGCAGGACGGTGTCCCTTATTCTCTTGGTTTCTGACGCATACTCGAGCAGAACATCCCTGAAAACAGAAACAAAAAGGACTTCAAAGATTACATCGTTCCAAATCATTTTGGGCAGCTAGTATCGTCGTCACTCATCAAGTCATCATCAGTAGCTGCTGCATGGCTTTCCTGGAAAAAAAAAACATCTGAGAACAAAGTACTAACTTTTTTCCGAGAACCCGTATTTCATTAATTCGTCCTTCTATATACTTCATGCTTCAAGCTCATGACTCATGAGCATAGAGCATCACAACTATCACAAAATGCAGTGTATCTCTTTCTTTTTTTTTCTCGATCACGCAAAAGGTTTGCGTGTTTTTGTATTAAGATGGAGAAAAATTTCGATACAACGCTCTGTCGCAGCGCCCTAGGTGCGGACACAAGTCTGTGATGAGTGATTGTCAACGGACTTCACTTGACGTGGTTTTTTGGCTTGTAGTGTGCAGGTGTTGAGCACAGAGGCAATGGCTGATGGCGAGGTGAAGGTCAAGTAGAGCGGGAAGCGTGAATACCTTTGCAGATTATAGAATAGGATATAAAATGCTTTCTATTCTCCCTATTCGGAAAATGGTTGAGATGCAACAATTAGGATGATAAGCACAATGTGTACTTGTACACGATGGGCTTGAGCCTTGGACCTACTCCCTCCATCCCATATTAGATGACGCTATGGGAAGCGTGCGAGTCAAACTTTCTCAACTTTGATTAGATTTATAGAAAATATACGCAACATTTTTATTTCCAAATAAATTTGTTAAAAAACTAGATTTAAAGATCTTTCCATTGATACTAGTTGTGTACATTCGATATGAATACTTTTTAATATAAAATTAGTCAAAGTCGAAAAAAACTGACTTCTCGAGAAACTGAGAATGACATCTATTTTGGGACGGAGGGAGTATGTGTAGGCAACAGGAAAGATGCTGTATACGTGTTTGATAAAATGTGTGTGCCATTTTTTAATGCTTGCGTGCCGTTCAGATCATAATGTAGTTGCCCATCTTCAATTTGTTAACATGCTGGCAAAGCCTGGGTGCAAAATTTGCAAATGCCTAGGGAAAGGCGTCCTCTTCTTAGACCGTCCCACAGTAAGCTCTTTTCGGTTTGGCGATTGAGCAGCTTACAAGCGGGACTGGATATCGTGCATCTGAATGTAAGCCAATGTTGTTCACTATGTGTACATTGAAATTTACTCCTTAATTAGGATCTCGTATCATGCACAAACCACCTCTAATATTAGACATAAAGCTGAATTTGTCGATCATCTAAATGTTTTTCATTCATGTACACTCCTGCCCTGAATATGTTGAACCCTCATTCAATGTACATTAGATTTACAACCAATATAATGAAATATTTGACAAAATGCGCTGGCTAGGATGCATTCATGTATCATGAGCTATTCATGTCAGGTCTCTTCTGCGTTGGTTAACTAAACTATGAAACTAAATATGCTAGCTTTTGGTTTAGATCCTTCCTCTTATAGCTGCCTGGTCCTAGACTTAGCTTATTGCATTATACACTTGGGATGCAGTTTGAGTAATGGGATGCACTTTATAATGTGCATGGACATAATCTTGAAGTGTAAAATTCTTCCTTCTCAAGTTCACCATGTTATAGTGATTTGATCTCGGATTGAGGTACATCATCACAGTTCTGCCAATGCAATGTTTTTCTTGCCTTCGTTACTAAGTGTGAGGCTGTTTTGCTTGGACGAGTTGTCGGTTGCTAAAAAGGTTACCAATCTGCAATACAAAATAATTTGCCTTGCATTGATCATACACTAACTTGCCATTTAATTTGACATTAAACATACATATTGGATCATGCCCTGCTTTCATATACAGGAACATGGAAGATGCACATGCATCGTCAGAAGGTAGTTCAGTGATCGATCAGCTAGAATTGATGCTCACTTCTCTATTGGATCAACAGTTCATGCGCCTAGGAGTGTTGGTCGTGGAGTTGTGTAGCAAATATCAATGCACCATTTCCATCGACTTGATATTTGTATTGTTTCGAATGCTTATGCCTAGCAAAGGGGGAGCCATGTCTTTATTTTTCTCTCTTTGGGATAACTTTGGCCTCAGAGTATGTCCCATATAATTGGGAGTTAGCTTTTGTTTTGATGGCCGCAAGGGAAATTGAGTAACTGGAGCCTGAAGGTGGTTGCTGTTGGACTAAAGTGATTATCCTTGCTTAATTTTGTATAAGAAGTGAGAGGGACTGAAACATCTGTACTTCCTAAAATGAATGCTCTGACTCTGAAAGCTACGAGAGAATTTATACGTCAAATTGTACTCTGGAATGGCCATGTACTATGGGTTATCAAGATGTTTGGTAGGGCGCCGCGAAGCGCGCTAAATTTTCTAGTCTTGATTAATTTCGAAAGAAATTTTTTAGGCTCCCATTCACCCCTCTCCCCTTTTAGTCGCCTATTCGGTCCTTCACTAGTATTAGGAGGTCAAAAGGTTTACATAGGTTGAAAGGTTTACATGGAAGCTCGGACCGAGCAAAATTTAGAAAGCCATAGGGGAATTGAGAAGAGAAAAAAAAAAAAAGAAGAGAGGAGGTGACTAGCTGACCTGAAAGAGTCAGGATGTTTGGGCCAGTGAGCGAGACTCCTATCGTCTTCAGGCTCCACTTGGAGGTGGAGCCGATCATTCCAGTCCAGGATCTGATCTTGGGATGCCACCAGGTCATCACCGTACCCTTCCAACTGGAAGCGCTTCCCTTCTATCAGGTTGCTGCATTTCAGCTTCTCCTGGAGCGGTTGCCGGAAAAACTCGCCTGACGCGTTCATCATTTCGTCCATAAGAGAAACGTCTATCCCGTGGTTGGTAGCCTGCACAACAGATCGAGAAGCATTGCTCTCACCCCACAGTGAAACAAGCATTATCTATTGTTGCATACTAAATTTGGTCCAAAGGGAGGAGATGCATGTAGCTGAAGGTTAATTACCATGAACAGTCCCCATGTTTGCAGCGCTGAGAAGAGCTTGGCGGTCTCATCAGCGGCTGGTAGCCGGCTGAGGTCGACGACAGGGAGGGGCTGCGGCATGTCAACAGCGAGAAGCAGGCTTCCAGGCCGGTCCTGCTCCCGTTGCACGTACCGGCTCGGTGGCTCCCCGACACGGCCGGTAGCAGCCAGCTCTTGCACCGTCATCGGCACCCTCCATGGCTCGTCAGCCATCGGCCGGCGTGCTTCTTTACCTCCTCCTTTTTTTGTTTGCTCACGACGTGAAGATGATGAGTTCTCTGTGCATCTCTATTGTCTTGCTTGGGCTATAGTTAAATAGACGATCCCCACTAGCAGATTGCTTCGTGATATAATTTGTTCAAGACAGCGACGCAACAACATTTGGCCTCTTTTCTCCTTCCTAGCGGTGTACGGCTGTCTAATGTCTATACTGCATCCAAGCTGGTTAGGCTAGAAAATGCAAACTTTCAAAGATAAAAAATTTCTTATGTGGTACTATATGTCTCAGCGTGATCCACGTTGGTCACCAAACCCACGTCTTGCACCAATACAAAATGAGCACCTTGAAATATTCTATATATACTGACAAAAGAACACCAAACCAGCAATAAATTGGCAGAATAAAATGATTTTGGGAAGCACTGGATATCTTAGGCTGGCTCCCAATGGGTGGGATAGTAACCCAAGGTAGCATTTTGATAGTAGATAACGTCGAGTGAGATAGTCATGTCTTTGGTTTGTGGGACGGGACGACTTCATTTTCTACTTGGTTCTGAGACATTGAAGGTGGGATGTTGTTTTATGACGTGTATGCCCACGTATTTTGGTATTTGCCCTCACCTAATTTGGTAATATCCCCACCTGCTTGGTACCTCGAGTACTTTCATGTTAGTATCTCCCATTTTTACACCGTCTGATCTAGCTCAACGGATGGCCCCTTTTTTCCAACCATTGCAAATTTGTTCTTGGTAGTTAACAACTATCACAATGAATCTACCATGTTACTATAACATGTTTAGGGATGTCTCACTTAGCGAGTTCCTATGGTCGTGCCACTGGGGCATCTTGGTAGAACAATAAGGTCGTGGTAGTCACTAGGGTCGTGCGAGCGGGGCATCTTGGTAGAACAATAAGGTCGTGGTAGAACCTAGGTCATAGTCGTAGAAAATGAGGGAAAGAAACCCAACGGGCCCCGCGTCGCTCTCCCAGGGGTGATTCGGGCGGCATCGCTCCCGCCCCTGCCTTCGAGCCCCCACTCACGCTCTCTTCCCGGCTATCGCCGGAGCTCGATGCCAGCAATCTGGCAACGGGCAAGGACGGTGCTAGGTCTTTTTCTCCCCCCTCCTCTTCTAGGCCTCTTCCCTTTCTCTCCCAGAGATGCTCCCGAGGTTGGTCTTCATGGACGTGGCCGTCGGCGGTGGGATTCCGGCCGGCTATGCCCGGATCCGGCGTCCCCTCGGCCGGATCCGATCTGGCAACGTGCGGATCCGCGGCGTGGTGGTGTGAAACGGTTGCAGCGGCCCGGTGGTGATGCGGAGGTGGCACGTAGGACCGTGGTGTGGCGTCTTGCCGTGGCGGTTGCTGCTCACGTCGGCAACTGTGGTGCTGGAGGTGCGACGGTGGCTGTGGTGGTGGATGACGAGATACCCAGATCTATAGCACTACGACCTGTCGATGCAGTGCCTGAGGGGCGGCAGCGGTGTGGCAGTTCGTCGGCAACACCATGGTGGCGTGCCCGGCCCTGGCTTGGCTGGGTAGGCTCCAGTGGTGCCATGGTGTCACTATCTGTCGGCGGCATGGCGATGGAACGCTCAAGGTGCCTTGGTGGCGGCGTGGTGCAGCTGATGATGCCAGGCTGGGGAGGAGGACGCAGCTCTGCCGGTGATGCCTGGTTGGTGGCTACAGTGAAGACCCAGGCATATTCCAGAGGACCTTGTTGCTGTTGTAGTTGAGGTGGATGGCGGTGTCGCCGTCGTTTGTGATATGCGGCTACAGCTGGTGGTTGCTGGCGGTGAGGTGCGGCTGCAGCTAGTGGTTGCCGGCGATGGTCCAACTCGACAAGATGTTCGCCCGTTTTAGTTTTCTCTGCCATCTCCACGTGCTACGACCGTGATGTCAGATGTGCTGCCTTGATTGATGAAGATAGGACGGTTGAGCTCGAGACGAAAGCTTGGACGACGACGTCTACGAACGCCGTTGCCTCCCTAGAGGCGTCGTCCACCCTGTGTTATGTGCTAATTTCCGTGGGTGGAAACCCTGCCTATTCGTAGGGCGGCAATGGCTGACTCTTTTCATCTGGTTGACGTTGGATTTGGTGGCAATTGGTGGTTTGACGAGCGCGGGTTGGGTGTATAGTATAGAAATAGTCTGTAAGATACTGTTGTATGGTTTTTGACCCGGTTTCCCTTAAGCTGTGTGAAACGATCTCGATTTCCGCGAAGAGAAATCTACAGGCTTGAATTGTAATTCAACAGATTGCTTGGGACAATCCATGGAATTACCCATATCTCAGTTGACACCAGGATCCATACAACGGTAATTAAGTCTTACATAAACATTTATTACATCGCCACACTGGCGGAATCAACATTCAGAGAAGCTTTAGAAGATACGGAAATGATTCATCCTTCACGGCCAACTTGAGTGTAGCACGTGACCCTCTTCCTCGCCATCATCTTCCTCGAAGTCGTACTCATTCTCGTCACCTGACAGCAAATTTATCAGTACGATATGTACTGGCCACGGAGCCCACCTATGCACCATTTGCTTTGTGCAAAGTGGATGCAAGGCTGTACAAGCAGACCTATAGGCTGAGGTTTTCCTATGCAGCTGTAATCAATGTTTAATTAGTCAAGTTTTATCTCCAATTAACACCATCATCCCTTTTCCCATCACCACATCTCACAGACCCACACCTCACTCTCATTCGACAGGCCCAACTCCCTCTCGGGCCTATCTCAGCGGCACACTACCACAACGGGTACACTGCCAGAAAATGTCATCCAGGGGGAGAAGAGAACACTCACTACACTAGTAGAAGCTTCACAGGAAAGGTCCATAGCCAACAGGTTGTCATATGTATCGATCGATCAACCGTACACTCTGCAGAGGTTTCACTACCCACAAGATTAGCCATCATAGGTGTTGCGCAAACACCTAGGCAGAATTCCGGGTGCTTGCTTGCCTAGGTTGATGCCACCCTACCACTCAGCCCTGGGATATTCCGGATCCTACACCGTTATGCTGAGACTGGGAGACACAGTACCGGGCCCATCCAGTGGTACTGCGCATCTAGAACGGGACGGGAACCTATCGACCGTCTCCGCCCACCCTTATCACCTCTCAACCTAGCAGTAGTGGCACCGTCCTACCAAGTAGTCCAGCCGTCTCCCGCCCATCAGAAGCGAGTGAGTAGAAAAGGATTCCCATGAACCTGAAACTAGTCCGTCCTAGGTTTGACCAAGCAGGCATCTTCACTTAGGGGATACTCTCCCCGTGCCATCACAGCACCTCCGTCCACGGGCTTCAAACCACCAAGGCTATCCCACCCAGAACCTCCTTAACAACTTTACCCGCCACAGGTATCTCGCTTGGGGATGCCCAGATTGCACCCCCGGCGCGACTTGCCCCACGGGCTTGTCTCACATCCCACTTGGTCGACATCAACCCTTACCACGCACCCAAGACGCATGCAGCACTCTCTCCCAGTGGTTATAATCAGATATACACCGTCTCAATTCCACCACATAGCATATAGCAAGTAGAAAGTAGTGGAAGAGTAACAGTAAATTAAGCAGCAGCTAACCTAGCAGCGAATAGCAGGGTAAAGTCTTATCAAGACAGGGAATTCAAATATACTACCATGCAACCAATCCATACATAATCATAAAGCAATAGCAACAATGTCATTTGCAATGCGTAAGTAGGATCTAAAGATTTGGTGGGACGTGGCACCTTCGTAGTCGTCTCCTAGCTCCTGAAAGTACTCGTGGTCATCTTCCTTAGTCAGATCCTCCTCCGGCTCTGAAATCGAACACGAAATAGTCGCGTTAGCGACTCCTATAGAGTATATCAGAAAAATCCAATAAAATAAAGAGCCAAACGCATACAAACATAGTCTTATTGTAGATCTCATTTTTCTGAGAATTTTGATATATGGTGCGCAATTTTTGAACATCGTATGAATAAGTTATGAATTTCCGAAGATTATCCTATTTTCTGAAAATGGAAAATGGCCGATTAATCAGGGGATGACAGCTCGGGATTGGTCCACATGGCGCGCGGGTCCAGTAGTGCGGCATGTGGCGTCTCAACAGAACACAGACCCGATGGTCGCCCACCAGGTGTTCGATGCTGGTTCCCAGAGAGTCGCCGGCGTCGGCGTAGCTCGGCGGTGGTCGGGCGAGCTCGACGTTGGTCGGGGGGCGTCGGCGTAGCTCGGCGGTGGTCGGGCGAGCTCGACGTTGGTCGGGGGGCGTCGGCGTAGCTCGGCGGTGGTCGGGCGAGCTCGACGTTGGTTGGGGGGCGTCGGCGTAGCTCAGCGGTGGTCGGGCGAGTTCAACGTTGGTCGGGGGGCGTCGGCGTAGCTCGGCGGTGGTCGGGCGAGCTCGACGTTGGTCGGGGGGTGGTTTGTGAACCTTGGCCGACCATTCGGCGTGCCATGGCGGCCGGCGGCGAGCTGCCGGCGGCGAGGCGGGCGGCGGTGTGGTGGCCGGGGTTCGGTTTTGCCGCGAACGGGTGTGGTTCCTTTCTATTGACATAGTCAGTAAGGCCCTCGGGTCGTTGGTGGCAACTTGGTGTCACAGCAGGGTCTCCTCCTGGCTTCGGCACGAGGCGGAGCTCCGGCGAGGTCACGGCGCACTCGAGCAGGGCGGACGAGGCTTTCTCTAGCGCTTAGATCCGCGTAGCTAGCTCGAGGGAGTCGTGGCGGTGCTCCACGACGCTCTAACCTATCCGGGTGCTAGTCGGAATGCTCGGAACGGTTGATTCAGCGTCGGAATGCGTCGGTGGTGAGCGCGCTCCACCGAGAATGCGTCGTGCTGCATTCTCGGTCTAGCAAAGCTTGTAGTCCGGGGGTTTCGGCCGGTCGCATGAGTGCATGGTGCAGGTGATCTTCCTGAGCCGGTAAAGGCTCGTGCCTGCGCGTCCCGTGGGCGGAACGCCATGGCAAAAACAGGGCGAGGTTCGGACATGGCGTGCGGTGGCTCACCGTGGTGTCGGTGAAGCTAGGATGGCGGTGCAGTGGCGAGTCGGAGCCGTGCAGAGCGATCGCAGTGCCGTGCCGCTCCTCGTCCGCAGCTCGGGCTTCTCCTCCGTGTCCGGCTCCGGCGTGCTCCACGGCGGCAGCGCTTCGGCGGTGCTCCCCTCTCTCTGCTCCGCCCTTCTTCCTTCTCCCTCTCTCACACGGTGTGGTGTTGTGGCGTGGTTGGTGCCACCAGTGGCGGCGGCGAGTGGAACGAGGCTATGGCGCCGTGAGGTGCTCCAATTTATAGCGGAGCTTGGGTGGCTACCTATGGCGGGCGGCTCTGATCTGCTCGGGCTGATCGGAGGGCTGTGGCTTGCGCGAGCTTGGGTTCCGGTGGTACGCGCGGGCTTCTTGGCGAGCAAGTCAGGGGACAGGCAGGGGACAGCGGGGTCAGGGCTCTGCCATGCGTGGCGCTGTCGGTCACGCCATTTGCATGACTCTGTCGGCCACCGTCTTTCGCGAGGTGAGAAGAAGAACAGTAGCGAGAGGAAAAACGCTGACAGGTGGGGTCGTTGTGGCAGTGACTCAATGCGCGCGCGGGTGTGATAAAGAGGAGACGGGCCGGCTGGCTAGGGCCGAATCTACTCTTCCTCTTTCTCTCTTCTTCTTTTTCTTTTTCTTTTTCTTTTTCTATTTTCACTTAAGTGTATAAATACATATATTACCCATTTTAAATATTGAGTAAATACAAACATAAATTGCAATAAATCCCAAATGTGATGCATAAGTTATTATTCTATGTGAATGGAATTAAAATGCAAGCTATACTCCTTTATTACCAAATTCATAATGAAACCTATATGCTTGCACAAGAAAAATGGGTTTTCACAATAAATAAATGAAAAATTTTAATTGGTTGGGATTTTTAGATTGTGTGGATTTTTAGGGTTGTTACACTGTGTCAATTCTCTTCTTCTTATTTATATATACATTGGAACAATATGTTCTCGGGTCTTTAAAAAAATATTCGTAGAAAAGTTAGTAGCAAGAGTAGACCTTAGGCAGTTGCATTATGGTATGTTGAAGGCATACAACATGAAAGAGTCCTACTACTACAACATGTACGAGGTTAGCGGCTCCTCCGTAACCATGGCCAGCTATTCCACTAGCACCGATCATGCAAGCATGTTAATTAGCTTTAAAAAACAAGAGCCATAATGTTATTCGCATCGCATGGATGGACTGATATTTTTGGGATCGGTCAATAATTTAGAACATGCTTTTTGTTGCTTTTTGTATAATTGTGGAGTGTCTTCTTCGATGAAGAAGTATGAAATCGGAACTTTTTCCATTACCCAAAAAAATCCACTAGCACCGACATATTCCATGACTTGTTATGAAATTGGAACTTTTTCCATTACCCAAAAAAAATCCACTAGCGCCGACATATTCCAGGACTTGTTAGTCATTGTTGTACTTGGATGTTTGTATGCTTATTTAATTTTCACGTCTTGCTCGTTTGAATATTGAGATTTCTGAATTTGGGCAACAAAATGTGAGGCAATAAAGAAGAATAGGAAATTAAACACAGGATAGGGGCTGCAACTCTGTTAACAATGGCATGAAACAACCTCAAGCATGGCTTACAAAATCATATTACGTATCTAGTAGTTGCTATGGCCACAACATAACTAATAGACAATAGACTATCTAGGGATACAATAGACTACAACAATTATCCATTACAACACATTATATTCTTGTTATACATCATGACCAAAGGATAACACACTCTAATTCCCTCTTCCACAACTTACATAAGCTGATATATATTGCACTTGAACTCTTCTAGCTTTTGTGTTGTCAGCAATTTATGAATTCATCCCCTACTTAATCATGCATAGATACAAATCTGATCTCATTAAGGAGCTTCTGTGTCGCTGTTCTCTACAAAGTATGTGGCACACTAATGAATTGCCTTGCTCCCTTTGGATGCTAGACACCTAGCTCTCTTTTGGAGGCTTTGAGTGGACCTTATGGACGACCTGGAATAAGATTGCGGTCGACAAATGCTTTCATAAAGCACTGACTGATGTCATCTTTGTCACACTCTCCTTGATGCATGCAGAAATGGAGCATCTTGTTAAGGAGGGGGACAGGGAGCACTTTGTACAAGTGAAGACCTTCATGCTAAATGTTGTAGCGCCAATTGATGTTTTTGAGGTCTGATTCTTTAGCACCTTCTGTTGTTTTTTGAGATCTGAATGTCTAGTTTCTTTTGTTTGTTGGCTTGAACTGTATTTTATCTAGTAACCCCAGCAAATGCTTGTATCACTTGCTTTCTTAAAAGCAGAGGTAATACTCCTTAACCTGACGTGCTTCGTATCGCTATCAATTGTGCCATCTGCTTTTGTTTTCATTTTATAGACTCATTTTTGCCTTTGACAAGAGAAGTCTGGAATTCTCGACGACTCATGAAGATGAATAGAGGGAAGTTGCTGCTTAGGTCGCCAACTATAGCCACTCAAGTTAATATTTTTGTGGATTGAAACTATTTCCCCTAATGAGATAAAAATGCTACAGCCAGCATTTTTGAAATTTGACAAGTAAATTACTCATGTAACACAATATATGGGTTTATTGCAACATGGGCGATAGCTAACGACAAAGTTTGCGATCACAAGTACAAAGAACAAAGTTTTTGTTCTCCACAGGTACACACTCACTGCTCATGTACCTTGTTTAAAGCAAACATGTAAGGTTTAGATCTTCAGAGTCTCAATCATTCTTGCTCCTTTAGAATAGTGTTCTTTGACCCCCTCCAAGAAGTCCGCCTCTGTAATCCTCCTGTACCTTGCCGGTCGCTTCTCATCCAGTAAACCAGGCGCCGGCTCAAGCACATTGTCACGTTCCACCGCATAGAGCATGGCCAGTGAGATCCTCTCCTTCTCTGCATTTGTCACAACCCTGTGCACTGGGCTTTTGAATATCCCGTTGGTCATTATCTGCACCAAATTTTGGTAGTCAAGTTTGGCATAAAGATTCAAGAAGTTCCTGTTTTTTTTTTTTTTGGAAATTTAATCACCAGATTCAGGACGCACAATAGCTTGGTTTCCCAGTTGCGTACCTCCAAGGAGTCTCCCAGGTTAATCACCAGAGTGTGAGGAATGGATGGAACATTGAACCACTTGTTCTCTCTCTGAACCTGCAGTCCACCGACCTCGTGATCGACCAGAACAACCGTGAGAACAGGGCCGTCAGAGTGAGCCTTTAGACCCAAGACGAGCTCCGGCTTTGGACAAGGAGGATAGTGGTTGAATCTGGCATAAGCTTGAGGTCTACCACCAAGCTGGTTGATGAAATCCGCTTCATGAAGCTCCAAGATCTTGGCCATTGCTCGCAAGATTTTGTCCCTAACAGTCTTGGTTTTTGATGCGTACTCGTGCAGAAGATCCCTACAAAATAAGGGTCCTAGAAAGTTCAGCCACCAAAGGCCATTTGGCTTGCTATTGTCTGTAGTAACAACTAACAAGCTGACAAGTACTGTTTTTTGTTTCTTGGAGTATACTATACAAGACACATGGGCTATATGTAACACTAAACGCTCAAATCTGTATTTTTTTCATTTATTTTTCTTTAGAAACATGTAAAACAAAAGCATGAAAAGTGAGGAGGAGTTGTTTTGAGTTTTGACTGCACGAATTTCACAATAAAATGTAACTGTTTGGTTTATTAAATGATTCAGGAAAGGAGATTGGCGTGACGCCGTGACCTGAAGGATTCAGGGTGTTTGGGCCAGTGAGCAAGGTTTCTTTCGTCCTCAGGCTCCACCTTCAGCTGCAGACGATCGCTCCAGTCAAGGGTATGATCCTGCGCTGCTGGATCATTGCCGTACCCTTCCAGCTGAGAGCGCGTGCCTTCCCTCAGGTTGCTGTATTTCAGCCTCTCCTCGAGCGGCTGGTGGAAGAACTCTTGTGACGCCTTCATCAGATCCTCCATGAGAGACGCAACGATGCCATGGTTGGTAGCCTGCATGCATGGCATGGCACAGAGATAGCCATTGCATTGCATCCAAGCATGAGGAGGCAGCGACGGAGCAAGCGTCGATCGCAAAGAAGAAGAAGAAGAAGGGAATCGATCTCACCAGGAAAAGCCCCCAGGTCTGTAGCGCAGAACGGAGCTTGGCGGCCTCGTCGGCGGTCGACAGCTGGTCGAGGTCGACGATGGGGAGCGGATCCGGCATGTCAGCCGCGAGCATCAGGCTGCCTGGGCGGTCCTCCTCCCGGTGCACGAACTGGCTCGGCGGCTCCTCCACGAGGGCGGCCAGGTCTTTCACCGGAGTCGGCACCTTCCATGATTCACCAGCCATCGATCGATGCTTGTTTCTTCACTATCACACACGAAGATGAGGAGCACCTCTCTGCCGGAGCATATATTTATAGTGGTTCTGGCCAACTTTCAGTTGGTGATGAAGTGATTAGGCTACAGATAGACTTTGTTACTTAGAGATAGATCAAATTCCCAAAGCCATGAATCCTGGAAACGCTAGTGATAAACCACAAGCTATCTGTTGTTGACACTATCTAGTTTGTTAGGCTAGAAACAAACTCTGTTACCTAGAGATATATGCTTCAGTTTCTTTGTTTCAGATAGCAAGAAAAGGCACTTTGTATGTATTTTATTATTTTTGCAAAGAGTTTCTATGTTTCGAATAACAGATAGATTATATTGCTCCAAAATCTATATATATCTGCACTAAAATTAAAGCTGCTTTATTTTTTGTGCTTTGTTTGATTCAGCCGTTAATATATATCTGTGTGCCTTATCAGTTTGTGCAACCCATGGGAGAATCTGTTATCCAAATGCTTTATACCGAGTTTGGGTTCAATTTATTTAGTACCAGTATGTGAAAATAGGTTAATAGTGATGGACCTTTTGCCTGTCATCCTGGATGTTAAGTGAAAATTCCAACCTAATTTTTTATAACTTTTTTATTTAGACTTGTTTAAATTCGTTCCCACGAGAAGTTGAACCTGGGCCTGCTAATGATATCGACTTGTTAATAATGATTTTATATCAAAGATTCTGTCACATTATTGTGTACTCAATAGTGATTCATAGAAACTGACGTCTATCACATTTACTAAAAGGATCCCATAGGAGTGCCCAAGAGGCAGGGCGTTGAATTGGTTATGTTGTATGGTGACCATGGTTCTAATTTGCAACTTATTGGGCTTGGGCATCATAAATTTTCTTTGCCGAGTGCCTGTCCCAGGGGGCACTCGGCAAAATTAGTTAAAAACAAAGAAATGACATAAGGCTGGACCAGCGGCCAGCCCACCCGCGCGCCCCAAACCCTAGACTTCTCGTGCAGTGCGCCCGACCCGCACGCGTGCCGAGCCGCCGCTGCCGCCGGCCGGCCTCCCGCCCGCAGCCAGGCGCGCCCGCCCCCCACTCGCGTGCCCGCCTCCCCAGCCGCTGCCGCGCCGCATCCGCCGCCGCCGCCCTAGCCGCCGGTTCCGGCCCCGCCCTCCCCCGCCCCCGGCCACCCCCCGCCCCAGCCAGCCAGGTCAGGCCGCCGGCCCCGGCCCGGCTCCCTCCCCTGCTCCCTCCCCGGTCCCTCCCAATAATATACTAAAATTTCTATTTGCAACTTACAAATTCTATCTCTAATAATGAAGTTTACCTCTAGCTAGCTTTTGTGATAACAAATAAAAGGGCAAGCTCTCTTCTTGCTAACAAATCTATCTTCGGCACATCAAACATATTTAGATGACAATGTTTGTTTCTAGCCTAAGAAACTAGATGGCTTGTTGTATGAAACTATCTGTCCATTTTCCACAGTTTATGGCTTAGGAAGATGATCTTTAGGCAATAAAGTCTCACTACTAGAAATTGGAATTGCCATGTGTGGTTAATTTTTTTGTTGGTTTTTTATGATACCAACAAGGTAATTCATGATTAATGTGTCAGTTTAAAAAATCCCAAAAAAACCAAAACTCACAGGAAACTTTCACTTGATATTAATATTGTGATGTATTATCTAAATCAAGTTGTCATTTGAATGAACCAAATTAAACTCATGGAACTATTATGTTTATTACATTTTTTCTGACAGTTGGTATCAATTTACCTGTGGGTGAGTTGGAACTACAGTGGAACTAATTTGTTGTCGATATTTATGCTTTCCCCTTTCGGCCTTTTTGCACTGAAAAAATTTATTCAAATTGAATGTAACTAATTTTCTTGTTTGTGTTTTACCAACAGGGAAATTGTTTCTGACAGTGAACTAATAGAGAAATTCAATTTCAATTTCCCTGTCGAGCTAGCCCTATTGGTCCAACATCAAAAAAATATTATTCTGTTGGTATCCTAATTTTCCTATCGGTTTTTGCACATACAGAGCAATTCTAGTTTTCAGTAGTGTCTATCTCTTGGTAACAAAGTTTGTTTCTAGGCTAACAAACGAAATATTTTTTTTATAAATGAACCATCCATTTCGTAACAAACTAGATACTTTGTTTGACTATCAATCCATTTCATTGCTTTATGTCATAAAAAGTAGACTTTTGTAGAAAATAAAGTGTGTCTCTATATAACAAAATTTGTTTGTACCCTTTGTCCCTTAACGAATTAGATTGCCTGTTGTACTGTTATACTAAACTATGGGCCCATTTCCAGAGTTTATGGCTTTAAAATTCAAGCTTTAGGCAATAAAGCCAATGTCGCCTTATCAACTAGATTGGTCATTTCAGTATCATTATACCTCATGAAACTTTTCTCTCAATCTAGCATTTACTATGAACACGTGGGTGGGCAGAGGAGGAAGGTTTTCATTAGCACTGAAGGTTTTCAATAGTGATTCCTGGCCAACTTTCAGTAGACGCTACAGACAGAGTCTGTTACATAGAGATAGATCAACTTCCCAAAGGCCAAAGCCATGAATCCTGGAAACGTTAGTGATAAACCACAAGCTACCAGTTGTTGACACTATCTAGTTAGGCTAGAAACAAACTTTGTTACCTAGAGATATGCTTCAGTTTCTTTGTTTCAGTTAGCAAGAAAGGCACTTTGTATGTATTTTAGTATTTTTGTAAAGAGTTTCCATGTTTCGAATAACAGGTAAATTGCTCCAAAATCTATATATTTTTTGCACTAAAATTAAAGCTGCTTTATTATTTTTTGTGCTTTGTTTGATTCAGCCGTTAATATATATCTGTGTACCTTATCAGTTTTTATCAATTTGTGCAACCCATGGGAAAATCTGTTATCCAAATGCTTTATACGAGGTTTGGGTTCAATTTATTTAGCACCAGTATGTGAAAATAGGTTAATAGTGGGACATTTTGTCTGTCATCGGTAGGAGAAACCCCAACCTATTTTTTTACAACTTTTTTTGTTTAGATTTGTTTAAATTTGTTCCCATGAGGAGTCGAACCCAGGCTTGCTAATGATATGGACTTGTTACTAATGATTTTATCAAAGACTATCTATCACATTTTGTACTCAACAATGATTCATAAAAATTGACGTCTATCACGTTTACTAAATGGAACCCATAGGAGTGTCCAAGAGGAGGAGGGTTGAATTGGTTATGTCATATGGTAACCAAAGTTCTAATTTGCCGCTATCTTATAGAGGGTAAAGCTATTTGCCGCTAGTAACTATTTGAGAAGGGTGATCACTAAACATGTTAGAAGGGTGATCACTAAACATGTTAGCCTGCTATATTTAGAAAAAAAAAAATGGTGATTTAGATCCTTCTTGGGCAGCAGAAAGTATTAATATATGCAAACTAATATTTTCCCAATAATAATGTAATTCATATAAAAATTATGTTTTCCACTACCACAGCCAGGAGCATTCCTGTCGACCAAAAACCGTCAAGAAAGGGCTAAAAACTGTCAGTAATTATATTATTCCTATCGGCTAGCCACCAGGAATAAACTGCTTCGCCTTTACCAACTAGTTTGATCATTTTAGTACCACTACACCTCATGAAAGTTTTCTCTCAACACAACATTGACTACAGACCATGCAGATAGGTGGAGGAGGAACGTTATCATTACGCGCTGAAGCTTAACAAACTAGATAGCTTGTTGCATTAGACTATTAGCCCATTTCCAGAGTTTATGTCTTTGTTTTGTGTTCCAACGTGTTTTACAAGATATATATACCATTTGGTGCACAAATACTATGAATTTTGGGGGAGCAGCAAAAACCCATAAGTCCAAGGATCAATGGTATAAAAACAAGGGCTTATTTGGGCATTTCGACATGATTTCAAGCAACAAAAACAAAGACAACCTTGGACATAGTATGACACTTGCTCAAGTCATAGTTTGACTCTACCATGTCGAATATCTCAATATAGTAGACTTTTGTTTCATCCAATGTGGAGTTTGGATGTAAATGTAATTCCCTCCAGAAAATTGAGACATAGACTCACGACTCATGCTCATACAAGTTAGAAGGCCTCATTCCTGATGTTGATATGGAATCTAATTCCAAAACATATTGGGTGTCGTAACAGTGTTTGGTCACATTGGTAGTAAAAATAAAAAATAAAATAGTTGTGTTCCTCTCTACCCGCACACGCAGTCTTTGTTTCCCATTCACCTATTACACCCGTTGGCCCTCCATCATGACCTCCTCTAATTTATCTTGGTCTATATTGTACTCTCTTCGGTGCCTCCACCGTTTAGGTCTAAATGACATATCTATTTCACTATATATGGTGGCCCACTAGAAAATTCCTATACTCTAGGTGTTGGGGCACCGGAGCTTAGGCTCCTAGGGTGATAACAATGGTTTAACTATTTAATTTTAGATGAGGACCTACTCTTTTGGTGCCACCGGAGAGAAGGGCACTAGAGAATAGGTTAGACACGTGGCGACATTTTGTAAGTTTGAAGATTGCTAGGATTTTTTTCAAAACTAACCAATGGATACTCCGGTGGGGGTCACCAGAGTTCTTCGATGGGTTTGGAAACTTTTGTTTACCTCTCTAGAAATCATCGAAAACTCTAGCGCTAGCACCAAAGAGTTCATCAAAAAGTGGTTCAGAGAGGGTGTTTTCTTTGAAAATCTCGGTGCTGAGGGGACATAAAGAGTTCAATGCTATTGGATGAAGAGCATTAGAGAATAGGCTATGTTAATCGCTATTTTAGTGTTCAAATCTAGTCCTTGAACTAGCCATTAGGGAACCTCTGGTGATCTTCTCCAGTGGTCACTATTTTTTTTTGGTGAGCATGAAATCTATCTGAAAGTGACTAACGACTAGCTTTGTGTGCGGGGTTATAAACAGATGACATACTTAGTCATTTCACCTCTCTTGGACTCCTTGGATGATATTCACATATATTTGAGTCAAGTTAAGGCTCCACTCACATTTTCTTACTTGAGATTGCATTTGGGTTAGATTCGAGAGGATCTAGTGCATTTGCATTGAGAGGTTGCATCTAGTGGCACTAGTTCATCGTCTTGGCTCTAAGATTGTTGTTACTCTTGGTGGTTGCTGCCACCAAGATGGTTTGGAGGCAACAAGGCTTTGTGGATGGCTCAATTGGAGATTGTGAGGTTCCCCAGAGGTGACTTGTGAGGCGTTCTTGTACTTGTCCCCACGGGAGATCATGAAGAGTAGTTTTAATGGATCTGTGGCTATTGTGACCATGTAATCTAGTCGTTTCATGCACTAGTGCTCATGTCAGATCCAAGATTGAAGTCTTGTTGAGGAGTGGTGATCCTTGGACATGTCACAATGGGGACATAGGTTGCTGACAAGCAACCAAACTTCAGGAGAAAAACCTTGTGTCATCTTTTCTTCCTAATGGTTTGCAACTCTACACTTGCTCTTTGCTTGTGCAATCTTATGCTTGTGTAGTTGTGCAACCTCAGAAGAAAAATCTTGTAGCTCTTATGCTTAATTCAAGTTTTTGCTAGTGATAGCATGTAGTTCATCGCTAGATTTGTGTAGGTGTGCTTAAGCTTAGCCTTTGTTAGTCATTCTAGTTGCTTGCTAGTTGAAGTTTTGCTACTAAACTTTCGTAGTAGGGCTTGCTCTTGGCTTTGCTTAGACTTAGTAGTAGTACTGCATGATAGGGCTCACTTTTGTTCCTAACTATTGTGCCCAGTTTATGATTGTGCCTTGTAGCTTTTTTAATAGAATATTCACCCTAGTCATCATTCATCAACCGATCTTTTCAGTGACATATGTACTAGACCTAAGATTACCGTGATGCTTCTACATTTTGTTAGAAGGCTTGAGGCACCGAAGGATGTGGCATTCTAGTTTTGCTTGAGATAGTAATGGCTACAAAGGGAATAGATAACACTGTGGTGAATGTGGAGACGTTTTAGGGGGGAAATGTGATACAAATATGTTAGAGGACGTATGAGATAATCCAAGATTTAAATAAATAAATGGATAAAGAAACTAAAAATTTGTAAGAAATTTAGACAATGGTTTAATTGAGGAATATTGGAGGTCACCAAAAGGAAACCAAAGGATATCTTGATTGTCTCGGTAGAAGTTGCACAACCATGAGATATAAGCGCCCGTCTAAATACAAAAATTCACATGAATTATTAAAGATTTTACATGAATCAATTCAATTTGCACATAAAAATAAAATAATAAAGAAAAACTCTTTTGTTCTAAATAAGGCCTAGGCGAAGAAAATAAACAATGAGATATTATGATATTATTTTTAATCTTAGATATTAGTTGATTGTATAGTAGAGATCCCGTCGATGGATGTACAGCCAAATAAATAACAAAACCATTTAAAAGATATTTAAGTAAAAAACGAAGAGAAACTTTGGCAAATACTGGATTTGATACTACACTAATTCTTTAAATTGATTATTTAAGCTAAAAATTAGTTTCTCCTAATTTACTATACGTATGATCACACTACATATGGAAAGCGTTTATTTTATAGAATCACAAAGAAACATTTTTAATTAGAGAATCTAGAGCAAAAGATAGAAATAACCCATAATAGCCCAAATAAATATGGATGAGCTGAAATTTAGCTGAGCTAAATTCTACAACTGAATTGTTATGAGATGAAAATATTATTTTGTAGCTGAAAATAAGTTAAATCTAGCTTGAACAATGAAAGATAAAAAAGGGAAAAAAACTAACTACGGAGTACCCCCTCCATGTTGAGTCGATTAGGACAATGACACGGTCTGCAAAGCATGATTTTGACTTTATATTTCTATGAAAATACTTATTGAAAATTAATATATGTATACTTTTATGAAAATATATTTGAAAACAAATCTATCTATATAGTTTTTATATTTTCAAACTCAATAATTTAAAAGTTATTCAATATTTATATTTATAATGTTTTATAAAAACCTTTTCCAAAACGATTTTTATATTTATAATAAGGAGGGAAGTACTTGCTAGTTATCCAAATGCCACTATCCCTCTGCCACACCGAGCCACCGAGGACCGCTTCGTTCGAGCCGCTGAAGCCATGGCGACCACGCCGACCACCGCGTTCCTCCGGCTCACTCCAGCCCCTTCTGCCCGCACGGCGCGCCCTCCTCGCTCTGCCACCTTCCTCCAGCCCGCGCTCTCCGTTTCCCTCTCCAACTCCCTCCCCATCTGCCGCAACCACCGCCTTGCCGCGGCCTCCAAGGACACTGCTAGCAGCAAGGGGCAGGAACAAGAGCAAGATCCCGCACCGTCCGCGCCGGAGGGAGGAGGAGCGGGGAAGGGAACGGAGGTGGAGGGAGCATCACCCGGGGAGAAGAGCCCGGATGCGGTGGCGGCGGAGCTGAAGGAGATGCTAAGGGCGCGGAAGGAGGCGGAGGCCGCCGAGGGCGGCGGCGGGTGGTGGGCCGGCGTGGCGCAGGAGATGACCGAGATCGAGTGGCCGGCGCCCGGGAAGGTGGTGGGCACCACCGGCGTGGTGCTTGGGGTCATCGCGGGCTCCACGGTCGCGCTGCTGTCCGTCAATGCCCTCCTCGCCGAGCTCTCCGACACCGTCTTCGCCGGACGCGGACTTCAGGACTTTTTCTCCGGCTGACCACGCCGCGTGCTTGGTGTCCTCTGTAACTATTGTTTTTTTTTTTTCTTGCACTTGGGGCTAGGGTCATAGATCAAGTGTTCGAGGTTGGAGCTATGTCCATTTTTCAATAGCCAAAAAAAAAAAAAAAGATGATGAGTCTCTTTCGAAATTAGTAATGTTACTAATATGTGAATGACATCTTGTTGGTAAATGGTGACTCGGGAACCTAACATTGAGTTTCTATATAGTGGTGAGATAATTATAGGCTCCCAGATTATACTGCTAGTTAATATTCAACTCTGATAAAATAAGGGTGTTCAATTCACTTATGTTAAAGCAATTGCCTGAAAATAATTTCTGCAGATTAAAAAGCATATAATTAACACTATGCTGTTCTGATTCACTGGCACAGTAGTAGTTTGAATTAATTGAGTCATGCTACTGTCTGTTCCCCTAGTGGGTTTCGTTTCTCCCTCAATGAAGTAACTGATAGATAGGTGTATTCATACTTATACAAAATCGAAAGGGACGGGCACTTCCTGCTATCTAGGTTATGTGGAGCCCCTCTTTATAGAGGTTTCCAAGAGGATTCTACCTCAACGTTGATCGAACTGGCGAGTTACAGATGCGATTATCAGCTTAATGACATTAACCTAATGCTTTGTTTTGTTGGGTTTGTGAAATGTTCGCTGTTTCTATATTCTCTCCCCACCGTTTAAGTAGCCTACTCTATCAGTCTTGCATTTGTTTTTTCTTGGATGATTGTATAGTTACGTAGGAAAACTGAATCTATATTAGGATCCTTTTGTGTTGCTTTGGGTACGAGATTATGGGGTTAAATTTAATTATTTGTTTTCCAATAAATGATATATATGTATACAATTGTAGATGCACTTCTAATGGGATGGAACTTATAGCAATTATTGTGAGGTGGTTGGATGCAGCGGCATGTAATGTTGCAACTTGCTATCTCTAATTTTTATGAAAATAGCTCTTGACAGTTCCAGTTAAGAATGCTAATTCAAAATTCATGGTTCTAATTTCAGCTAGGAAGATCTATGTTACGAGATTTTTGAGTCAATTCTACAATATCTCATAAATATAAATGGATGTGTGATGTGGCCTACAGGTGGACTGGAAGGGTGTGAAATCCCATCCAGCATTTTTTAAGTCTTTCTCAGCATATGAACGAACCACTGATGACCTCTCTTATGATACCCGCGTGATGGATTTCTCTTTCAGGATCTATAGAATAAAACAGAACCACTGAACACTGATAACCTCTCAGCATTTATTACAAGTTTCAACCCGATGCACTGGTCTCTGGAAGACCTCATTGTTCATTATCTGTGTAAAAAGAAATGCACAATTCAAACAGAGATTACAATTGTCTGTCTTGCACTCATAATAAGAACTTAGGAATGATCGTTCATTACCTCTATTTGGTCTTCTAGATTGATGAGCAAGGTTTGAGGCCTGGTTGGCATGTCATAACAGACTCTATCTCGTAAAACCTGAAGTCCACCAACACTGTTGTCTACCATGAGAAGCGAAGCGAATGTGCCATTGGAGTGAGGCTTCAGACCGAAGACAAGATCCAGCCTCGAGCATAGGAGGGTAGAGTTGAACCTGGCGTAGGTGTTAGCCTTGCCACCGAATTGGTTAATGAAGTAGGTGTCGTCAAGCTCCAGCAGCTTTGCCACTTCTGCAAGCAGTGAGTCCTTTAATCTCGTGCATTTTGTGGTGAACTCGTCAGAACATCCCCCTGCATAGGGATGAAGCAATCCAGTGGGTATTTTCTGTGGCGGTTGTTTCAGGAGCCGTCCAGATCCATGGGCTGTGCTTGTGCACTCTGGATGTATGGCACCTGGCGCCTGGTGGAGAGAGAGGATGCTGGGGACAGGAGCTGACAGAGCTACAGTAGCCTAGACGAGAGGGATGAAGGATAGATCAGTATTTTCAAAGGCCACAGGTCCAGATGTGAACAGTCATGAAGACGGTACATGCGTCTAGTATGGCGCTGCCACCAGATCTGGTGCCTTGGTATTGCAATGCCGGAGGGGACCAAGGTGACCCCGTATCCGGATAGCCGCCACATCTTGCTTCCTCCCTTCCATGGCTGCAGGTCCATTCCAGTAACCCTAGAGGGGATTTGTTTCAGGTATAGGTCAGTTGTCATGGTGGTGGAGTGGTTCTTCGGTGATGGCTCTGCCGCCAGTCCCCATCACAAGCAGCTAATCTGTGTCCGTGGGAACGGGCTATGCTCTTCGTTGCCAAGGAGGCCATAAGTGGTAAGGCTTTGCATCGTATGATCTGCGCATTTCATCTCCATATCTTTTGCTAGTACAGTTTTCAATGCTTTCCCTAAATTTATTATGCTAATAGCACCTCTAGTTTACAGATTAGGGTACCTTACTATCAATCCGGTAAGTCCCTTGTAGATTTTGATTCCCCTGTGTTTAACAAAATTAGCATCTTTGCTATACACGGTTGGGTATGAAAGATTATTATATTGATAGGAAGCATTTTTCTGGTCAATTGTTCCATTTATAGTAGAAACAAAATTTCTACTCAAACATTTTAAAATAACTGCACTGTGGGAATGTGATGGTTATTTTGGAATTGTTTCTTGCTAGGATATTCATACAGTAGCAAGGTGACATCCAGTATCAGGTGCTTGCATAGAAGTGCAATCTGGGATCTCCACACCTTCTGTGGATGGATATATGATTCTGCGTAACAAAATTTGACGTTATCAAGGAGACAATGGCTACACCTGGTGGGGCTGAGGGTGAGTGCCCACTGGGCATGATCTCCGCTTGTACTTGAGTAGATTAAGAGTCTGAAGTACACAGTAATTCAATTTATTGATATTGTTTGTGTGTGTAGGCCTGAACACTGAAGAGGGTGTGGCGGATCAGCCCCTACTTTTGCTGAAGGCGCAGCAACCGGTGTTCCAGGTGCAACGATCTGCACGTGTTTTCTTACAGTATCAGCACTGAAAAAAAAAAAACGGTTGGTTGATAACCAGCTTCTTTGCTTCTGTTATCTCAGGTATTGTTGATTTGTTGTTCCATCAATGCCTGATCTCAGTGGGATTGCCATGCCTAAAAAGACTGAAGATGAGAGCCCTTCAAACTAGAGTGCACTTGCAGTGAAGTGCAAAAGATAAATTTTTGGAACATCACACAAAGTTGGGAATTTAAGATTTTCGTTGTTTAGGCATCAGCTGTGGAGAGAGGAATTGTAAATCACTTGATTCCTGTAACCATGGTGTAGCAACCGTGCTGCAGGTGAGATGTATTTTTTTGCAATCTATACATTTGTTTTCCATTGAACTGAAAGTTTGGTAGTAAAGTTAGTGTTCAGATAGTCTATTTTGGCGCCTAGCACCCTAGCCATAGATAAATACGGTTTCTTTTAACCGTAAATACAGCAAAGAAGCCCCCCACTGTAAGATCTTTATTAAGAAAAAGAACCAATATACAAGATCTGTACAACAAACAGAAATTGAACGCCTGGTGGCGCTGCCTGGCCTAAGCAGCTGGCCGCTGCTGCCAACCAAACAAGGCTAAATCTGTGCCTGAAGCTTAGCTTCCTTGCGATCACGATCAACGAAGAAATTGTTTCTTTGTTTTCAGATTTGCCAGGCGCAAATGATGAATAATTCTATGAAGAAGGGACTTGATAAATGTTGCTTGGCTTGAACTATCATTTGGAAGAAACTCGCAGCAAGGTCCAATGGATGCCAATATGTTGCCAACATCCTTGACTGAAGGGGCAACTGAAGAAAAGATGGAAAGCCGTCTCTTCCACATTGCAGTTGCAGAGCACACAGTTGTAGTTCCCTTCCAGTTTGTGCTTTTTCCTTCAAGTATGTTCCTTGTGTTCAACCTATCCATTAGAAGCAACACATGGAATTCCAAATCCAGGTGAAAGGGGCAGGAGGTTGGACGTTCTTGTAGGGGAGATGCCAAGAATCTTTTGAATCCGGATGTACTTGAATTGTTTGAATGTACTCTTGGAGGTTTTGATATTCCTGAAGAGCCTGTACAGAGAGGCAAATAAAACTAAGCTTCCAAAGTGCTGTTTGTCAAGAATCCAGCAACTTAAATACAGTTGATCCTTGATGCTCGTTTAGTCTGCTGTGTATTGATTCACTTTATGCTATCTATCATAATAAAACAAAATAGCAAATTGTAGATTTTACAGTCGAAGTGCTGGGTGCGGGTGTAAATTTATTTGTGTATTTATTTTATACACTTAAATTCGAAGCAGGTCACAGCAGGGAGAAAAAGGTAAGGCGTATTGGTCCAAGGTGAAACGGTGTGCCTCCATGCAGGGACACTCCATGGATTCATCTGATGAATCCGGTGATTGGACCATGCAAGGTAAGTGGCAAGACATGTGGGGTTCATAATTTTTTTACTGTCTCAAGCGATGATCCGGCCGTTGTAAATGGACCGGAGATGATCAAAATTCATCACTGACAGATTGGACCACTGACTGGTGGTGACCAAAGCCTCATCACCGTCGGGTAAAAAGGCAAGTCGCCGATGTTGTGACATCACCACCGGATCAAGTGATGATCTGGGGGTGGTATAACTCTCATTGACACCAGATCAAACAATGGACTAGTGATGATCAAATACTCATCATCTCCAGACTGGACCACTGACCGCTGGTGACCAAATGCTCATCATCGACGGATCAAACTATGAACCAATAACAATGATTATATGATCATCAGCGCCAAATAAATCTATGAACTGGCGTGACCAAGTCGTAATCACCACCGGATGAAGCGGTAAACCAATGATGACAACCCATTAGCATCACCATTTTCAAACCGGCGGTGATAACCACCATTGATATTTCACCCATGAGGACCAAAATTGGCGGTGATAGGATCCCTACCCCCCACAGCGGTGATGATGTTTATGCAGCAGTGAAGTGACAATCTACATGCTATCTATGTAAGTGTAACAAGGAGGGTCCCATGATAAAGGACTGTCCAAGTTTGAAGGCTATGAGAGGAGTGTGCTCACTGATGATGAAAATGATGTTCAACAGGGTATTTATTTATTTATGGATACATGATTCTATATGTTTGGTGAGAGAGATGTTTGACAAAGGATCTCTACACCCCGGTGAATGGAATTATATATCCACTTAGCGGATTACATGGAGTATGCAATCACTAAGAGCATCTTCAAGAGTTTGGTAAATCAACTTGGTATCCTCAAATTTTTAGCAAAACAAGAAAAAGTGGCGTCCAACAATTTAGCATCCCAACTTAGCATTTTTTCCAACTTGGCAAATTTCCTCTCCCAGCGCGTAAATATACGCACCCGGATCGTAGTTGGCATCGCTGTTTTTCACGCAGCCTCCTCTTCTTCCACGCGGTGCCCGACGCTCACGCTCACCGCGAGGTTCCTTGCGTTCAGGGCCGGCCAGTTCGGCGACCGCCGGGCACAGGTGGACGACGGCGGCAAGGACCACCTCGCGCCGGCCGCGTGCGGCTAGTCTCGTCAAGCGTGGCGGGCGGGCGGCAATAGGTGCGATGACGATCGATGGGTGGGTTCGATTGACTGAATCCATGCGGCACTAGGTGAAATTGTTGCATTAGTCGGGCGTTTTCAATACTTCAGTTGGCGTTCGATTGATTAAATCCGTGCTGATGCATGGTGATCGGCGTGCAGTTGTGACACTTGAATCTGCGAATCTCTTACCTGTATATCTTCTTCCTTGATCGACCAAGCCAGGTGTTGTGCTGCTGTCCTCTATCTCCTCGTCACGCTAGGGCAAGTCAAGGCAACGCCACCGCTGTGCTTCTGCCCTGTACCTGCTCACCACGTAGAGGCCGGAGCCTGACTCCTCTCCGTCATGTGAAGAGAGGAAGAAGAAGGGTAGTTGTGCAATTTTATTTCACTTTCTGGGTCCTGATGCAAAATGTTTAGACACATAGCTTTACATATATAGCCTTAGTTGTTTTGTCGAAAGTACAGGGTTCCCGATGCAAAAGTGTTTTTCTTTTTCGGTTAATATATAGCCTTCATTTTTGGTTTTGATAAGTAAAAAATAGCAAACTATTGGAGATAGTCTATTTTTTTATTTGGCATATGGTTTTGGGAGGTAAAATTTAGTAAACTCTTGGAGATGCTCTAAGGTGTAGACGATTACATTGGAGTTGCATAATGGAACATATTGCATACTAAAGGGAGTTAGGTATATCCTAGGCTTAAAAAAGAATCTAATATCTATGAGGTTGCTAGAACTCCAAGGTTGTGGCTTATCACTTAGTTAGAGTTGTGCGAGTTACATGCAATGTCCATGTAATTAATTATGAAAAGTATAGGGATTAATTAATGGAGAATGTCGAGTGGAAATCTTAAGGTGGTACGACCATCGGGAGATTTGGTAACAATCCTGATCAGGAGAAGGAAATCTTCTCGTCCATGGCAGGCACGCAATGCAAATTTCAACCACGGTCAAATGCAATGCTACAAATATGGTTGCAAAGGGGCAAGCTATTGAAAGAAGGAATACGTACGTGGTGGGGCATAAGAGAAGGTGGTGAATTTATAATCAAATAACACAACAAATTAAAGGTTTCAGGTCCCTTATTCATTACATAGATATCACATCTATATCTTTGCAGTCTCGATAACCATTTCCCCTCGAGCGATGTGTTCATAGAGCCCAGCAATATATTCTTTGATTTTCACCTTCTTGTAGAGTGCTGGATGGTTCTCATCTATCAGTTTATCCGCAGGACAGATTTCCCTTTCAGGATCAATAGAATAAAACATAGCCACTGATAACCTCTCTTTCTCAGCATTTGTTACAACCCGATGCATTGGGCTCTTGAAGATCCCATTGCTCATTATCTGCGTATAAAAAGAAATGCACAGTTCAGAAAAAAACAAAGATAACCGTTATCGGTCTTGCATTTATAATATAAGCATGACCAGGTTACCCAATATGCTAAAAAAAAAGACCAGGTTACCCAGTTAAGCTTTAATTTCTAATCATAAAAAAGAATATGACACAAATACGTAAGTGCTTACGACTGCTAGATAGCTCAATTACCTGTATTTGGTCTCCTAGATTGACGAGCAGGGTGTGAGGTCTGGTCGGCACGTCATACCAGACTCCATCTCGGAGAACCTGAAGTCCACCAACGCTGTTGTCCACCATGAGAATCGTAAGGAATGAGCCGTCGGAGTGAGGCTTCAGACCGAAGACGAGATCCGGCCTCGTGCATGGAGGATAGTAGCTGAACCTGGCATAGGTCTCAGCCTTGCCGCCGAACTGGTCAGTGAAGTAGTCGTCGTCAAGCTCCAGTAGCTTCGCCATCTCTGGAAACAAGCCGTCCTTCACTCTCGTGCAATTTGTGGTGAAATCGTGTAGAACATCCCTGCATAGAGAAAACCAATTTATTTTTCTTAGATCTACTACTACTCCTCCAGTTCCAATTTATAAGTTGTTTGATTTTTCCCCAAAATTTAACCACTCGTCTTATTCAAAAATTTATGCAAAATATTATTTTTTTTATTATGACATGTTTTATTAATAAAAATTCTTTAAAAGTAATTTAAATTTAACTTTTTGCATAATTCTTTTTTTAATAAGATGATTGGTCAAATTTAGGGTTGAAAAAAATCAAACGACTTATAAATTAGGACGGATTAAGTAACAGACACCAGGTAACCACAAATCCTCGGAGAATCAAATCAAAGCCCCCAAATTAAAACAAGTTTCACGAGACCTCAACAACATCATGCATGGGAATTGAGATGAAGATCACCTGAGACATGTGGGCCACAGGTCAAGCTTCCTGTCCTCTTGAGGCTCCACCTTGAGGTAGAGGCGATCGGTCCAGTCCAGAACCTGGCCCTCCGACGGCGCCCAGTCTTTCCCGTACCCTTCGAGCTCGAATCGCTTGCCGTCGACCATGTTGCTGTGCTTCTGCTTCTCCTGGAACGGCTGCCTGAAGAACTCCCTCGACGCGTCCATCACGGCGTCCATCAGAGAGGCCTCCACGCCGTGGTTCGTCACCTGCTAGAGGACATCGATGCGTTACGTACGTGCTCCAACAGATCGAATGACGAACGGTACTCTAGCAAGATCGACTCTGCGCTGCGTACCAGGAAGATACCCCAGGACTGGAGCGCCAGCCGGAGCTTGGAGGCCTCATCGGCGGCGGCGGCGCCGTCGCCGGCCGGCTGGCACAGGCGGGCGAGGTCGATGGCGGGCACCGGCGCGGCTACCACCGTGGCGTTGGGGCCGTCGCCGCCGTTGCCTGTGCGCGCGACGTACCGAGCTGGCACGTCGTCCGCGGCGCCCAGCTGCCCCGCGAGCTCTTGCACCGGCGGCAGCAGGAGCACAGGCCGAGCCTCGCCTCCGGCACCTTCCATGCTTCTCTTCGCTTCGACCCGATCACTGGCGCTGCTGGTGCTGGCTACGTCTGTTCTCCGATCCGTCTAGTAGCTGCTAGTGTGGCTAGACCAGTGATTATTTTGACGCGGGCCCCGGGGCACCGCCGTGCTGGTCGCATGTGCACAGAACAGAGATGACGACGTCTATGGACTCGGCGACTCGCGTTGTTCATATCCCACCGTGAACGTGTGTCCACGTTCGGACTTCGGAGAACAGGATCCCGCAAGTGTTTTTTTCCTCGTTTTAAATTACGTCCGCCATGTGACAACTTGGTAAATTGGTGTAAATTAGTTCAACAATTTATAAATTCGTTCCTCCGTTTCAGATTATAAGCTATTCGAACTTTTGTAAAAGTGAAAGCATTTAATCAAAAAGATTTCTGACGTCCAATAGATACTTAGAGGGTGTGCTATATGATCTTGAAAGAAATTTTACCGTAAAATGAACCTGCAGCGGTATACTCTATCTATCAGGAACCAGCCACCATCCGCGATATTCAGCGACGATCAGGAGCTCCGGTATCAGGACATTGGACCCGTGCCAAGCCTGTAGGGCGCCCCCGAGAGACCAGCGTGGGAGAGGGAGGAGAGAGAGAGAGGTGAGAGTAATGGCGGGTCCCACTATTTTCACTGGTTAAAAGATGTTATAACTCATAAACCAAAAAAACCAAATTAAATTTTGATTATACCATTAAATTCGTTTCAATAAATCCTTCAAAACAAGATCTCACATGGATATATTTAGATAAAATTATAAATGGGCCCCATTGATAGTAGTTGGTATAGAGTATGAGATATAGAGGACGAGGGGTGCGGAAGAAACGATTATATGAGAGAGAATCTTGATGACTAGGATGTGTAGAGGATGAAAATAGAGGATGATAAGTGTGAATAGTCTTATGCATGTTACTCCGTAAAACTTGAGTAACATATATGATGTTGGAGAGTCAACATCATATATGTTGTTTAATAGTCTCTATTGATTAGAATAGAGAATTAAAGTCCAAAAGCAACATATACCTACTAACTATGTTCACAAGGTGTAGCACCAGCTTCTCGGTGATGATGCTCTATTTGCTAGTGACATAGTTGATCGGCGTTCGTGGACCGCCCGCGTCATGATGACTGTCTTATGGTTGCTAGAATCATCTTGAGACACACGGAGGCGTTGGCAGCGGTGGATTGAAGCGGCTAGGGCAGACGGTGGAGGCGACGGTCGCGAGCCCTAGCTACACGCCATGGAGGGGGATGGAGTTAGATGCCAGATCTTCTTGCCACCGAACGATGCAGGGCCAGAGGAGTTGCGAGGCGGCAACGGCGAATCAGAGCGGGTGGGGGCGACGGTGGATGTGACGAAAGGAAACCCTAGGTCACGCCATGGAAAGGGGATTGGGGAGGGGAGACGACCGCCATGGCTGGTTCGCCCTATTATACGGGCTGGTTCGGGCTGAATTGGCGAGCCCATTCTAGCCATTTTCCAGACCAACCCAGCCCAGGCGAACAGAGTGAACGATGAATGAGATGATCTCATCTCAGTCTTGAGGGATGCGACGATTCCATTTCTTCTTTGGTTGAGGAGAGATGGACGAGCTCCACGGGTCTATTTCCTATTTGGATCAGAGACAACAAAAGTGGGATCAGCTACCTGACAATGCAGCCCATATGTAATCTCTTCTCATACTTCATACTCCTTTCCCATTGACACGTTGAAAGGTCCTTATTTGGTTTTGGTAATTGAGTGACAACTTAGGTGGACTAATATGTGTTTAAGTGTTGATTACGCAGGTGATTAGTCCATAGGTACATGTGTGTGAGCATTTATGCCATGGAGATGGAATTAGCTTGGAGATGATGTTTAGCTCACACATATGGTATGAAGGAGCTAAACGCATGAGATATGACATGGAGTCATGTGGCTAGGTGGAGAAGATCAAGACAAGGCTTCGCGTCGATGGACCGGTTGCAAGTGTGAAGGGCAAGTCGGGTGATGACTTGGCGCCGATGGACCAACGCAACGGTGAAGAGCAAGCAAGTCAAGGATCAATGAACCAAAAGCCACGTGATGATATGAAGTGGTTCATATCATTCATGAGGTGTTGGTGCATGTGTTGCATTGGCATCGATGGTGTCGGAGAAGGTGATGAAGACGGTGATCGAAATGGAAAGCGCAAGGCAAAAGGTATAACCTAGGGCGTTTTCATTTCACCGGTCTAAGGTTGAGTAGAGAAGTGCTTAACCGGATTTAGTATAGATGGCCGTACTATCAAGAGGGGGAAACTTGTTTGCATATCAGTCATCTAATGCCACTTGAGCGACCTAACTTGCATACGTTGCTAGGATCGAGTGGCGCGGTGAAAAGAGAGAAAAATCCTTTGAAAAATGTTTGTGAAAACCTAACACACATGCACATGAGGTGTACACTTTGTGGTGTTAGCACATTTGCAAAGGTGGTGAAGTTTGAAGTTGAGAAGAGCTCTCTACAGAACGTCGGACGCTAAGGAGTGGGAGCGTCAGACCATTGCTCTCGGTCCGATGGCTTACCCTAGCTTTAGTGCGAGCGTCGGACGGTGGTCGCTGTGGGAGCGTCGGACCATTGTGCCGGTCCGACGGTGTTTGGCTCTGTGAGAGTCGGACAGTCCGACGTGGTGAGAAGTGTAAGCGTCGGACTGTTGGCTAACAGTCCGATGGCGTGTCGCGGCGAGTCCAAGGCGTGGCGAGGCTTGTGGCGCGCTCTGGGCATGGCGTCGGACGGGGCAGTTTGGTCCGACGCTGGGCGTCGGACAAAGTCGGACGGTGTTTTCAGCTCTCGGTTGCTCTCTGGAAGCGTCGGACTGTGGCGCTCGTTGGTCCGACGACCGTCCGTCCGACGGTGAACTGAAGCGCGGGAAATTAGCCGTTGTGATCCAACGTTCGACTTCAAACGGCTAGTGACATGTGGCAGCCATCGGGAGCGTCGGACCGTGGACATTGGTCCGACGGTGGCGTGGCTGAGCGTCCGACGCTCAGTCCGACGGCTGATTTTGGTTGGCAACGGCTCTTTTGAGCTGGGGGCTATAAGTAGAGGGCTGTGGCCGGCTGTGAGAGGAGTCTTGCACCTTGGGAATGTGTTTCCCTTGCTAGTGCATGGCTTTGTGCTTTCTAACTCACTAGTGTGCTTAGTGTTCATCCAATTGATCGCTAGTAAGTGATTCTAGTGCGTTGCATTGAGAGATTGCAAGAGTTGGCACTAGGTGATCGAGTTACAAGCCGGTGGTGCTTGTTACTCTTGGAGGTTGCCACCTCCTAGACGGCTTGGTTGCTTGTGGCTCCGTGAAGCAAGCAAGAAGATTGTGTTTGGCTCCAGAGAAGCTTTGTGAGGGGTTGGAGCTCACCCCGCGGGAGTTCGTGAAGAGCATCGCTAGTAGAGCGAGACGTGAAGAGCGACAAGTGGTCCGGCCGGATCAAAGAGCTTGAGCTTGTGGGCACTCCACGTGGGAGTGGTGACTTGTGGTGGGTCACCTCAAGCTAGAGGATCGGCGGCAACCTTGGAACTTGTCTCAACGGAGGACGTAGCTTGTAGCAACAAGTGAACCTCCGAGAAATAAATCACCGCGTCAACATCTTCCCATCCTTCGCGGTGGTTTGCTCCCTTCTACATAAGTTATTTACTTTGTGCATTACTCTACTTGTGTAGTTGTAGTTGCTCTTGTGAGACCGGTTAGCTTGTGTAGCTTACCATTCACCTTCTTAGCTTGTGTAGCTTAGAAGTAGTTCTCACTTAGTTTGTGTAGCTAAGTGAGTTGCACTCCTTGATTTGGATTGTGTATTCTTGTCATTGAGCAAGTAGTGAGCTTAGGTGCTTAAGTGCGCTTTTGCTTGCTAGTTGGTAGGAGTTTCCCCGGTGTTTAAAGTACTAGCGCTTAGGTTTGTGTGATCTTGCGCTAGAACGGTTTAGGGAAGCTCAAGCTAGACTTGCACCTTTGCTTCTTGCTAGGATCTTTTGCAAGGTGCTTAGAGTCTTAGTTAGAGGGGTGAATTGTCGCTAGAACCGATTAGGTTTTATTTCCGCTGCGATTTATTTTTGTCGGACTATTCACCCTCTCTAGTCCGCCATCTCGACCCTTTCACACGTGCGACCCACTTATTAGTTTTTCTTTTTCTTCCTCTTCCATATCCCTTCGTTCTCCTTATCCTTTTCTTATATCTTCCCCCACTGGTCATCTTCCTCCCCTCCACTGTGCGCTAGGGTTACGGGCAGAGCTAGCCGCGAGTACGCCGAGCCAAGGGTGATGCCTCGGCTGGGAGAGGTGCCGGCCACGCGAGCGCTTGGGTTGAGCAAAGCCTAGTCGCTCGTTGCCCCGAGCATCCATTGCTGGCAAGCCTACCGATGGCATCCAGTGACCCAGTGACTCCACCGACAATAGGGCCAGCCCTATATCTCACCGGTGCACCAATAAGCCGTGGCCCAACACTTCAGTATGGTGGCGGGAGCATAATTCTTAAGGCGTCGCCTAGGCTTCCAGGCGACCCCACCACCTTGCTGAAAGGACCATATAGGCTAGAGAGGGGTGAATAGCCTATTAAAAAATCTAGCAAAATACTAGACTACACGTTAGTAGAAAAGCAAGCGAGACAAAGCGCTAGCTCTAGACTATTCTATGCAAGCCACCTAACACGATATGCTACTCACAAATATAAGCACTCAATACGCAAGAAACCAACTCCTCCGTTCCTAAGAAAATGGCACCTAAACAAGTAGTAAGCGCAAGGAAGAAAGATTGAGTGGATTATACCAATGGGCTTGATTGAAGTGAAGTCTGCACGCCGTGAAGACCAATCACCGGGAAATATCCAATATGAAAACCAAGAGATCAAACCCAATAGAATACCGGAAAGACAAAAGTCCACTCGATGGTGGAGAAGACAAGGAACACTCGATTTTTTTTTACCAAGGTTCACGTGATCGCCGTCACGCTACTCCTCGTTGTGGCACCGGTCTTCCTTGGTGGATTGCGAGCTAGGCTTCACACGCCAATCCCTCACTGAGAGCCGCTCACCAACACAAGAGAAGTGGCTATCAACCACGAGCAATCCACTAGAGTTGGTTTTGGCACTCCGCCGAGGATAACCACAAAATCTCTCACAATCAATCACCTCGGTGTGGGCTTGAACAATCTCCAATCAACCTCACACCGGAATCACCTCCAAGCCGCTAGGGACATGGTAATGCCCCAAGAGAATAAGAACTCAGCCTTGGCTTGCTCTCAAGTGCTCTAGAATACAATTCACTAAGTAATGATGCACTTGAGGATCACTCAACTCAAATGGATGAGCAAGAGATGATCAAATGAGTGAGTGTGAGGCTTAGGATGCTCACAAAGAGTATGAAAATGATTCAAGTGTGCAAGAGTTGTCACCAGGTGACCAAGAAAGGAGTATAAATACCCCTAAGTGCAATCCTAGCTGCTACCCACTGAAAAACAGTCATTAACACGCTTTTCGAGGCGTCGGACCGACAGCGTCGGACCAAGCGTTAGCGTCCGACGCTCTAGCTCTCGCCACATGTCAGCTCGATTCAACCTCAGCCGCTGGATCTCAACGGTTACTTCTCGCGCCGTTTTCCCAACCGTCGGACGCTCAAGCTGATGGTCCGACGCGCGCACTGCTCCAGGCGTCGGACCGTCCATCTCTCACAGACGAGACACAGCTCGGCCACCGTCGGACTCTCGCGAGGTTAGCCGTCGGACCAATGATCACCACGGTCCGACGCTTCCAGAGAGGTTGCAACTCGCTCAAAACCGTCGGACTCCAGTCCGACGCTCGCCGTCGGACGAAGATCTAGCGTCCGACGCTCTCCCGAACGCCACGCGTCACGCCTACACTGCTCGCCACCGTCGGACTGAAGTGGGCAATGGTCCGACGCTCGTTAACCGAGCGTCCAACGCTCGCCATTGGCCAGAACTAGAGTTAGGCGTCGGACTCTGGACAATAGTCCGACGCTGCCCCTGCTAACAGTTCGACGCTCACTTCTCAGGGTTTTTCAAGTCTATTTCTCACCCCTTGCTTCTATGTGCTAACACTCAAGGTCTTCAACACTTGTGCACAGTGTGTTAGCATTTTGCAAACATTTTCCAAGGGTTTCTAACTTTGATCTCTAGGTTGTGTTAGTTCAATGCAAATGAAATGCAACCTAGAGCACTTGAAGGTAATCCAACACTCGTTTTCCCCTTAATAGTCAGCTATCTATCCTAAATGTGATCACACCCTCTAGGTGTCTTGATCACTTAAAGAAAAGCCTATTTGAGGTTATACGTTTACCTTCATGCCTTTGCTTAACACTTGATCACCTCACTTCTTGTTCACTTGATCCATGGTAGAGCCATCTTGATCAACATAGTCTCCTACGCTCCACACTCCATGGTTTGACCAACCTAAACCTTGCCATCACTTAGCGACTTAGGTTAGTCCTTAGGATGTCATTAATTATCAAAACTAAACTAGGGCTTTCACTTGCAAAATGCTCTCCTAGGCGTCTAAGGCGGGTGCCTAGGCGTCTGTGAAAGCCCAAGTTTGATTTTGATAATTGATGAAACCTAATTTGCTAATATTTGCTCTAAATGTTTCATGAGATGAATTAACAAACATCAAGATGAAGCGAGGTGACCGTGTCGGTGAAGGCCAGTGAGGGGCTATGACGGCGTCCATAAAACTGGTGTAAGTCCATCTTCAAGAAGGAGTCCAAATTCTTCATCCATAGAGAAAAGAGGAAAGGGAAAAAAAGCTAAGAGCTCAAAGAAAAGGTATACTTGATAGGAGCTCATTTGATTTTGGTGATCTAAGACTCTATAGAGAGAGTGATAACATTTAGGATAGACAGCCGTACTATTAAGAGGGGAGAATTCGTGAAATATGATTGTCAAAGTGCCATTAGATGTTTACACTTATTGCATGTGCATATAGATACTAGTGAGTACTAACAAAACTCTTAGAAAATAATTTGAAAAATGCTAATACATATGCACTAAAGTGTGGTACACTTTGTGGTGTTAGCACATTTGAAAACGGGGTGAAATTTGAGGGGTACAGAATGTTTGAGTTCTCTCTATGACACCTTTGTGAAGAAATATGCACCGGACGCTGTCCTGGAGCGTCCAGTGGCTAGCCCTAGTTGAGAGTGCGACCAGTGTGAACTCTGTGCTCTCGGGTGTGCTCAGTGATATTTTCAGCGAACGCACTTTTCTTTGCACTGGACGCAAGAGTGCACTGTGCATGTGTATGGTGCTAACAACGCAAAACTCAGAAATTAGCCGTTGGAGCATTGGACACTGAGGCGCGTTCGGTAGGGTGCCTCCGGTGCCCCGGTTTTTCAGACTAACGGTTGAATCCTTCGGTGGGGGTTATATAAGGTGGAGTGGTCGTCTTGTGGGCATACTCTTGCACATTTTTATTGACCCAACAAGCTAGCGAGCTTCTCCACTCCTCTCTCACATATCCTACTTAATTGCAACATCAGTTTCGTGACATTAGAGAGCATCAAGTGCATTGCATGAGCGTATTCATCTAGAGGCACTTGGCATTCGAATCTCGTAGTGGTTTCTCTTGTTACTCTTGGAGTTTGCCGACTTCTAAATGACTTGGAGATACGAGGGTCGTTGAGAAGAGTTGGTGATTGTCTCTTCTTCCGATCAATGAAGCTGAAAGGGGTTCTTGAGTCTTCCCCGCGGAAAATCGTGAATTGGCTACTCTACTGGATTGCTCGTAGCTTGTGGATCCCATCTATGTTGGTTGTGCGGCTCCCTTAAGTGGGATTTGCCTGTGATACCAATTAGCGCGCGAACCTCCAAGTTGGTGTGTCGCTACAACAAGGAGTAGCTTCGGCAAGCAAGTGAACCTCGGTAAAAAAAAATCTTGTGTCTATCTCTTGCCGAGGATTTTATTTGTATTGTAATTTCTTGGTATTCACTCCTCTATACCGACGGTATCATAATCACCTCTCTAATTTTATATTCTTATATTTACTTTTATAGAAGTAAACTTGTGTAGCTTACTCATTTAGGAGTGTAGTAAATTAGTGACTTAGTCTTGTTGGTGTGAGATTAAAAACAATAGCCTAAAATCGGTTAGGTGACTTGCATATTTTAGTAGGCTAGTGCAAAATTTGTTTCGCCTCATTATTGTCTAACCATATTGCTTTTAGTATTGTTCGTAGATTTTTATAGGCTATTTATCTCCTCTAGCTATTTAGGACCTTTCAATCTGAAAGGTGGCACATCGCCATGCCTTGCCTTTACGCCTTAAGAACTATGTACGGGAGCTCATCTGTTGCTCCTCTTCTTCCTCATGTACACACAGATCCTCTTCTTCCTCTCGAGCTCGCATGCTCGTCGTACATAGGGCGTCCACACCCATTAAATTCTGGGGATAGGATTGCTCTGCATCTCACGGGAATATTATAAGATAGGACATCCTCACCCCTTTAGCCCTCAACCAAACACCACTCATCCCGACGATCCACCCATCTCAGCTCATCTCACCAACCAAACAGTATTTTAAGTCACTTGTTTGTTGGTTCCACCTCCCGCTGGGAGATTTAACATTTTACCATTATAATGAATGACCGCTCCTCAGATACCAGCTTTAGAATTGGCGCTATGTTTTTAACGTCGGAGAGAGAAAAAAGATATGTATTTGTCACTTTTGCTCACGTGGCACGTCACGTCCTCATTCTAGGCTGCATCCAAGTCAACATCGCATGCCAAATGACCACCGGTGCCCCTGGATTCCTTCTCCTCCCACCTGCTTCCTTCTTTGTTGCCTGAGCACCTCCACGATCACCTTGCAGGCCACCTTCACGACGCACCAACGATGGCATCGATGAAGCCCGGTCCAGCGCCACGGCAGAAGCTATGGCCGCAGCGTGTCGATCTCCATTTTCCATGTCATTGCTCACGGTGCTGCTCGTGCGGTCGCCGTCTTCGTCAGCGCAGGCATGTCGGCGGCTCGCGCCAGCCGAGGATTCTTGTGCGTGTCCCAGCGCTCAGCCGACGACGACGCCCGGCTGAAGACAGCAGGACGGCGCTTGCTGCCGCCGTCCCACTCCCCGCTCGACGGCGCCGGGCTAGCTGGTCGGGCTGCCGCTGCTCGCCGATGATGATGATGTCGGTCGTTGCGCGCGCTTGTCCTCTCGGCCGACGGCGACGCTTGGCCGGCCGGACTGCAGCTCTTGGCTCTTGCTTGATCCGGATGACGGAGAGGCGGCCAGCCTTGCGGGAGCTGATCACTACGTTACGTCGCTCCCGGCTCCGGCACACACTGCTGCATGCACCGCCATCTTGCCGTGTTAGAAATTACCATATGACGAGGGAACGACCTGTGTTTTGTACTACTGAACATGGTCGTCAAAATTAACACTATGGCCCCGTTTAGTTTGCCCAAAAGGTGGCAAAATGTACACTGTACTAATTTTGTTTGTATCTGACAACTTTTATCTAATCATGGCCTAAATAGACTTAAAAGATCCATCTAAAGTTAGTATCGCGAAAATACAAACATGCAACAGCTGCTACTTCATTTAGTGTTTCATGCAGGCGAAAAGTATAATCAATATGATGGGGAGAGAGAAGCAAATTTTGTGAACTAAACAAGCATAAACCTAAATAAATCTATAACTAAGTTACATATGATCCAATGACTATGAAATTTTTACTATAGTTCAAGTATATAATAATAACCCTACCATAAAAATTTCAGCACAATTAGACCATATAAGCTGCAGCTATGAATTATTTCAATTAATTACAAACAAAATTTGATTTTCTAACTAATTTAAAGCTAAAAAAAATTTGTACTAAAGCATATTATATTATATATTCATTATGTAGCTCTACTCATGTGGAGTCTAACAAAATTAGATTTTCTATTTTATGATTTTCTGTGATTTACTATGATTTTTCAAAGATACAGCGGAAATAAATAGAAAAAGAAAAAGCCAAAACCACTGTTACGGTAGTAAAACCATGGCAAAACTGTCGTCTAAAACCGCTCTAGAGGGTAATTTGAACGGTTTTGAAAAGTTTAGAAGGGTAAAATAGACGGTTTTATAGTTTAGAGCATTAAAAAGTTACTACCTCATAACTGATAGGTCATCTAGATTTTTTTCTAATATATAAATGATGAAAATAGAGAATAATGACTGTCAATCTCCCTTTCCCACGCGCACGGGCACACGCCCACATCCCCAAAGCCAACTGAGCTAGTACAATACTACAGTATGTCGATACATAACTCACGGTGGCCTTCCGCTCGCTCGGGACGCTAGGGAGCTCCGCCGTCACCGCACTTCGACTCCGTTTCCCCTGCGCCCGAGTACCCCGCCTGCCCGTCGTCGCCCCACCTCCAGAGCCGGCGGCCGGCGTTTCCAAACTGCCCGCGAGGCATCCACTGCCTGAAGCAGCATCAAGAAGGCCTCCACCGCCCGCACTAGAGAGGTATTCCCATCCCACTCGAGTAGTCCCATCCTTCTTTCTTCTGCACCGTTCTTTTGTTTAAGCAATTTGGGTGACCATGTATATGTGTACTGTGATTGTGCATGTGAGTAGTGTTGTAGAATAGAAGAAAACTATCCTGTGAAGATTTGTGTTGATTTTCAGGCCATAACTGTGAAGAATAGGAATCCTTTGCCCAAGTTCCTGATGATGATTGATGAATTGTCAGATGAGATTTTTAGGGCTTTTCAAATTCACAATGGACATTGAGTTCCGAGTCATGCCCCTCATGCCTATGGTCTATGCAATGCTGTAGCTACATTTCAATCAGCTACGAATGACATTTTGGACCCATACCTCTGGAAGTTTGCCTTAGTATTCATAGACACTATGACAGAACATGTGGATGTGGCTCACATGGAACAAGTGTTCACTATCCTGCAACAGCATGGCCTTAAGCTGAAAAGGTGAAAAGGTCCAAATGTACTTTTGCCCAGCAAGTCTCCTATTTGGTTCATTTCATTTCTGCAGCAGGGGTGTCTCTAGGTGACAAGATTTCTGAGGTTCAACATTGGTCCACTCCAACCACCGTTAATGAACTGAGATGTTTTTTGGATTTAGCTGGCTATTATAGAAAGTTCGCTCCACACATTGGCCTGATTAGTAAGCCCTTCACTCACCTTCTTTGACCTTCTTAAGAAGAACTATATCTCTGTGTGGACAGAGTTACATGATGCAACTTTTCAGAAACTGAAACTTAAAGTTCAGCCATGCCTCGGTACTTGCTCTACCTGATTTCTCCAAACAGTTTGTTCTGGAGACCGGTGCTTGTGATGAAGGTATTGGGGCTATCCTCACGCAAGATGGCCATCCTATTATTTTTTTTAAGCCGAGCTCTGTGTCCGAAGAATCAAGGACTAGCTACCTATGCAAGTCTAGTAATCTTATATATTGACCAATGACCATTGATGCCCCTACGTGAAGCATAGCCGAGCTCTGTGTCCTACGAATAAAGGACGGGCAAATTTGACGGACCTCACGTATCAAATTGAGTACAAGCAGGGTCAGTAATAAAGTGGCCGACGTTCTCCCTCAGCATCCTGTTACTCTACTGGATTTGTGGCTCTTTCTATATGCAAACCTGCTTGGTTGGAATCCATTATTCAGCAATACATGGAGGGCGCATTCACTAAGGAATTATTGACTTCCCTCACTATGCAAGTGGGCACTCACCCTGAATTCACCTTAAAGGATGGAGTACTCAGATTCGATCGTCTTTGGATCAGCAACAATGCCGACATTCAGAAGCACGTCATTAGCAGTGCATTGGGAGGCCATTTAGGATTTTTTTTTTGCCACCTGTCATCGAGTTAAAAGACTGTTTGCTTGGACAATATGAAATCCTCTATCAAGTTATTCTAGCTTGCTGCAATACATGTCAATCTCCCAAAGTGGAGTGAGTGCCTCCTCCAGGTTTGGTACAACTCATCCATATTCCTGATCAAGCTTGGTTAGTAGTCTCTCTGGATTTCATCGAAGGACTCCACATTTCGGACAATAGGACACTATACTCATGGCGGTGGACAAATTCTTGAAGTATGCCCCATTTCTTAATTGAAACAACCCTTTACAACACTTAACAGACTTCATGGACTTCCTCAAGCTATTATTTCTTACCGTGACTGGGCATTTACTAGTTCCACTTGCTAAGAGCTTTTTAAACTCACCCATACTCAATTCCGCGTGAGCTACTCCTGCCACACTCGGTGACGGTCGACAAAGTGAGTGAACCAATGCCTCGAGAGACTTATGTGCGAACTGGTCCCATTGGCTCCCACTGATCGAATATTGTTATAACACTTTGCTTTACACAGCCTTGGGTATCACAACATTTGAGGTTATCTATGCCCATCAATCTAGAGATTTCCGCATTCTTCAGTTATCTGACTGCCCAGTTGCTGATACGCAAGCCTGGTTAAAGAAAGGGATATCATGCAATGCGACAGTTATTGCAACAGCTTCAACACACTCATGTATGAAGCAGTAAGCTGACAAATGCCGCACCAGTTTGTGTAAAGCTTCAACCGTATCATCAAACTGCCGTTGCTAAACGATCCAATTAAAAGCTGGCTTTCTGCTACTATGGTCCCTATACAGTGCTTAAGAAGATTGGTTTAGCTGCTTACTGGCTCCATTTACTGAAACTCTTAAAGGCAGTCAAATTCACCCAGTACTTCATGTTTCTCGACTTGAAAAGGCGGTTTTGCCGTCTGTGTATGCCACCCATCAGCCTCAGTACTGCAGAGCATAAACCTGCCAGAGCCGGAGTGGCGGAGCGGGTACTAGACCATAAGCTGATTTGTCGGGGCAAGTGCTCTGTGCATCATGTGCTGGTGAAATGGACCGGGCTGCTCGGCAATATGGCTACCTGGGAAGATCTAGTCAATATGAGGCAGTGTTTCCCTTCACCATCGATTTGATGTTGAGCCCTTAAGCCGAGGGGAATATTACGGTGGTGTAGGGGATAAGCAGGAAGAAGAAAGAAGGATCACTGGTTGACCATGAAATGCGAAGCTCTGAAGAAGGCGGCTTCTGGAAAAGCATGAAGGGCAGAGGGAATGGTGAAGTCCACGTGGGGTATGCATGTGCTGATATAGCTGTGCACTGACCAGTGGACCTGTGATGTAAACAACTGCTGTTGTGTGCATGGTTAAGGATAGAACAGAACTTGACTGGAGGCACATTGTCTATCGGATCTGAATCTCGGTGTTGACGCCGAAACGGGACAACACACAGCAAGGTGCTAGATCGTACGGTCGCGCACGAAACGAAACAGCACGGAGCAGCACACCCGCGAAACCCGGCCTGGCCGGTTTCAGAACCCGGCCGAGCCGCCTACCCGGCCTGGCCGACTTTGATAGTCGGCTGAGCCGGTTTCCTCGGGTTCGCCGAGGAAGCTAGGGTTCCTGTCTTCTGGTCGTCGGGACGACCATCTTCAGCAGCAGAGGACGTTTGGTGGTCGATGTAGCGCCCGTCCTTCGCCGGAAACTCCCGAACACCCCTCGGAAAGATCCGTCGGAGAGATGCACGTAGAGGTTGCCCTAGGGATCGCGGAGATCACCTAGAACGCCGACTAAACTCGCGGAGAGTCGAGCCGAACAGCAGGATAGAGGTGAACCACCGCGAGAATCTACTTGGTAGATGTGTTTTGACGATTGGATGGTTAAGATCTCAATCGGCCATGATCCTCTCATATATATAGAGGGGGGTGGTCTTATCCCAGTAGGAAACACGTATCTAGGCAAGTCTCCAAGTTTCCCACGTCCAAAAACTACCAAAAACCGATTAGATCTCTTAATCGGCTCGGACTCTACCAAACCCGGCCAAGCCGGGTCCAAACCCGGCCAAGCCGGTTTTCACGGGGCCTCTCGGGGCGCCACGTGACAGCCTGCCAAAAGTCGGCGCTGGAGCCAAACCCGGCCAAGCCGGTTTTGCCGACTTGTCTAAACTCGGGTGCAAACATATGCCCCCCTGTTTTCAGGCGAATTCTCTGCATATGAACCTGAAAACAAATAACTAAGCAGCAACGATACTTAACCCAACGGCTGTTTAGTGACTAAGGGCGATGCATACATCGGCCATTTTGTTCTAAGGGCGATACATGTATCGGCCATTGCTTGGAGAGCTCTTAGACTTCTTGCCAAACACTTGGAAAGTATTTTTTCAAATACCTCCCGTTAATTGCTCTTGGGAGACGATCACCTTGCAACGTCTCTAGCATATATGAATTTCCGAATATCACCTTGATCACTTTGTAAGGACCTTCCCAACTAGGCGACCACTTGCCGAACTTATTGCTCTTTGTTCCAATCGGTAGTATGGTCTTCCACACCAATTCCCCAACTTGGAACGACTTGATCTTCACTTTCTTGTTATAAGCTCTAGCAACTCGGACCTTTTCCTTTTCCATCTCCTTTAGAGCCGCTAATCTTTTGTCAGTCACCTCGTCAATATTATCCATCATCAAATCATGATACATAACGGCAGACAAGTCATTTTGCTTAACGAGCCGATATGCATTTAAATTCACCTCGACGGGTAACACAGCCTCCTGTCCATATACTAGCTCAAAAGGAGTAACCTTTGTAGCACCATGATGAGATATACGATGAGCCCACAGAGCCTCTGATAATACCTCGTGCCACCTTCTTGGATTGTCCTCTATCTTCTTCTTGATAAGTTTGATCAAGGTCTTGTTACTAGACTCAGCCTGGCCATTAGCTTGAGCATAGTACGGAGATGAATTAAGCAACTTAATCTTATATGATTCGGCAAATTCTCGTACCTCTTTTGATATGAAAGATTTCCCCTGGTCTGTAGACAAAGTCTGAGGAATGCCGAATCTATGAATAATATGCTCAGTCACAAACTCAATCACCTCCTTATGTGTCATATTTTTCAAAGGCACCGCTTCGGTCCAGTTAGTAAAATAATCTGTGGCCACTAACACGAAGCAATGACCCTTTGAAGAAGGGGGATGAATTTGGCCAATGAAGTCTAATCCCCAACCACGAAAAGGCCACGGTTTGATTATAGGATGAAGCATTGCAGCAGGCACTAACTGAATATTACCAAACCGTTGGCACTCCTCGCATCTTTTGTAGTAGCGAAAACAATCGGCTATCATAGTAGGCCAATAAAAACCAGGCCTTCTCAAAAGCCATTTTATCTTAGGAGCCGATTGATGCGTACCACAAACACCTTCATGGACTTCCCCCATAGCCACTTTAGCTTCATCAGGTCCCAAGCACTTGAGCAACAAATCATCGGCGGTCCTCCGATAAAGCTCATCATTATGCAAAGTGAACTTAAACGCAATCCGCCGAATACTTTTATCGGCTTTAGTGCTGGGATCTCGCAGAAAATTTAACAAGGGAGTCCTCCAATCCTCCAAATCGGCCTGCCCGTCAACTTGGCACAATTCTGGCCGATTTGGATCAAATCCGCAATATCCGGCCGAGCTGGCTTCAACACCCGGCCTAGCCGGTTCCTGGCCAGAACCGGCCTGGCCGCCTTCTGCACCCGGCCTAGCCGGCTTTGGTCCAGAGCCGGCCTGACCGACTCCCAGACCCGGCTGGGCCGGTTTCCACGTGCCTGCACAGAAACCAGAAAAGATGTTTTGCACCGGCTTTAAATCTTTACGCCCACCGACGTCAAAGCCTGATGCTCGCTGAGCTAACATGTTGGCTCTTGAATTTTCATGTCTCGGTATGTGCCGAATTTTAAATTCGGCGAAAGATGTAATTAAATCAAGACAAGTATCAAGATGGGCATTAAGTGATTCCCCTAAACATTGGCATTCACCAGAAACTTGTTGCACCACTAATAAAGAATCACCATAAGCCTCAACATGTCTTACTCCCATGGAATTCAACATCTCCAAGCCGCAATAAAGAGCTAAATATTCGGCTTGATTATCAGTGCAATAATTTTCTAATCGGTTTGACACATCCATCTCAGCACCATGTGGTGAAATAATAACAATACCAACACCTTGGCCTTGTTTGCAAACCGATCCATCAAAATAAAGTTTCCATGGAGTAAAAGTTATGTAATTGATCTCATCTCTTAAATCAATTGCATGCTCAACAATAAAATCAGCAAGAACTTGATCCTTTCATGGCTCTCAAAGGCTCACAAGTCAAGTCATATTCAACCAATGCATATGCCCATTTACCGATCCTTCCACTAAGGATTGGCCGATATAACATATGTTTAATTACATCGGCCTGGCAAGCAACAATGCATGTACTAGCTAACAAGTAATGTCTCATCTTAGTACAAGCAAAGTATAATGATAAGCATAATTTTTCAATATGGGCATACCTTATCTCGGGATCAAGAAGACGACGACCAATATAAGCAATAACATACTCCTTGCCATCATCCTCTTGAGTCAAAACCGCACCAATTATTTTTTCTTCGGCAGCAATATATAATTTAAAAGGTACTCCTCTTCTTGGAGCACGAAGAACCGGTGGCTTCGACAAGTATTCCTTGATCTTCTCAAATGCCTCTTGTTGCTTTACCCCCCAAGCAAACTCACTCTCATCTTTCAATCTCAATATGGGGGTGAAAGGAATAACTTTCCCGGACAAGTTAGCAATAAATCTTCTCAAGTAGTTCACCTTTCCCAGAAACTTTTGCAAGTCTTTTTTACATGCAGGCGCCTGAACTTGCTTGATACTCTCTATTCTCTTGGGATCAACTTCTATGCCCTTCTCATGAATAATAAATCTCAAGAACTTGTCCGCCGATACACCAAAAGCACATTTAAGCGGATTCATCTTTAAACCATACCGGCGCATCCTTTCAAAAGCAAGACGCAAATCGGCCAAGTGAGAATTATTGGCAGCCGATTTGATCATAATATCATCAATATATACTTCCATGATCACTCCAATTAAATCATGAAAAATTAAGTTCATAGCACGTTGATAGGTAGCACCGGCATTTTTCAATCCAAATGTCATGACAATCCACTCAAATAATCCAACAAACCCAGGACAAACAAAGGCCGTTTTAGACGTGTCCTCTTCGGCCATAAATATTTGATTGTAACCAGCGTTACCATCAAGAAAGCTAAAAATTTTATGTCCTGAAGCATCATTAATAAGCATATCGGCAATAAGGCATAGGATATTCATCTTTTGGAGTGGCTCTATTCAAATCTCTAAAATCAATGCAAACTCTAATCTTGCCCGATCCTTTCTTTTCAACGGGCACAATATTAGAGATCCACTCCGCATACCTGCATGGGCGAATAAATCCCTCTTCCAACAACCGATTAGTTTCTTCTTTAATGCGGTCGTAAATTTTAGCATGAAAGAAGCGAGGACGTTGCTTATGAGGCCGGAATCCAGATTTAATGGGAAGCCGATGCTCAACAAGCTCTCGGCTCAATCCGGGCATCTCATTATAGCTCCATGCAAAGCAATCAGCATATTCTTTTAAAAGCGCGATTAATTCAGCTTTATAATCGGCTTTCAAATTTTTATTAATGAACGTCGGCCTTGGTGTAGAACCATCCCCAATGTCAACTTCTTCCAATGGGTCGGCCGACGGGAAACCTTGGCCCAACTTATTGAGCTCATCAAAATCATCAATTGTTTCACAGACATCGGTCATAGAAGCCCGATATTGATCCACACGATGTTTCAACCATTCAACATTAGCATCCATTGCAAAAAATTAATTACACGATGATATTGAGCCGATTATCAATCGGCTTAAATGACACAGGTACAAATCCTTCCTTAGTGACGCTAATAAACTCAACGCCAGACAAGTCATGACCAGATAAGCAAGCAATACCATCGTGCCCCCCGAGCGAAGGAGCATCGGCCGTAGCAATGGAGGCCGATGAATCAGCATGAATAACCTCAACTTATCCCCCACCCATTGAATTAAAGTCTGGTGCAAACTGGATGGAACGCAACGATTGGCATGAATCCAATCGCGACCAAGGATGAGATTATAGCTACCTTGTACCTCGGTGACGAAGAACGCGGTTGCCAACGTTTTGCTACCGACGGTCAACTCCATCGTCGCTACACTCAAAGCTGGAATTGGCTCGCCGCCTCCAACTCCGGTGATCGTCATGTTGGTCTTCACTAGCTCCCCCTCCGTGCCGCCGAGCTTCTTGTAGAGCGAATGCGGCATTAGATTGACAATCGCGCCGCTATTCACCAACATATGATGAACCGGCGTGCCGTTGATATGCCCCTTGATATGGAGCGGCCGAAGGTGGTTGACGGAATCCTCCGGCTTCTTGAAGACGGCATCCTCGGCGGCGAAGCAAAACTGAGCCGTCGCTGAACCTTCATCTTCATCGATTACATAGTAATCGGAAGACAGGTAAACGACATTAAATTCGGCGCGCGGCGGCGTCGGCTCATAATCGACCATCTCCTCATCTTCTGCGTCACCAGAACCTGCAACAACAGAAGAAACAGCAGCGACAGCCGATTCCAGTGAACCGGCGTCGGCGGCGGCGGCGGGAGACGAAGCCGCAAAACCCGGCCTAGCCGGGTTTGACCCGGCCTGGCCGGCTTCAGGCAGACCCGGCCTGGCCGGTTCCTGGGAAACCTGGCTGGGCCGGCTCTGACCCGGCCTGGCCGGTTTCTGCGACCTGTGCAGACTTCGCTTCTGGCAGATCTTTCTGCCCAGCAACCTTCTCTGCAGATTTTGTGAAGCACGCCGGATCACTTCCTTTCTGAGTTTGCGGAAAAATTGGGTGTGCAGCATTGAAGATCTCCTCTCTCATTTTTTCCAACTTCTCCCGCTTTTGCTGCGTTTGGCGCGCTCGCTGTAACTTCCGCCGCTGCGTCTTGGTCAATCCCGGCGGGCACCACTTCGGTTGCAAATATTTTGGATCAATCGGCTTCTTCTCCACAACCTTAGCGGCGACCTCCGGAGCGGTGGATGATGGCTCCTCAATCCTCATCGGCTCGTCGTTATCAACGATAGGCACCTCTTGAGAGCCGATAAGAATTGTTGCCGAAGGTGCTTCCTTCGGCGGCGGTGCAGTAGGAACAATAGGAACAATGGGAGACTCCACGACCCTCTTAGGCACATAGACTTGTCGCGGTGGAGCCTTCTCTTTTCCATTACCAATCACCAACCTCGCTGGCGGGGCGGGAGCGACGCCCCTTGGCCGCCGTAGCCCGATTGACCGTAGCCCAATCGGCTAAACACCGATGATGAAGACGCTCCGTTCATCGGCTGCTGCTGCATGAGGAAGGGATATGGCACGAACACCCCATTGGGGCCTCAATGTGGCTGAGGTGGAGGCGGGGGACCCCAACGAGAGACGCGAGTGCGAGCAACCTCCTGCGCCGGAGACACTGCCGGAGCCACCGTCACCTTCTTTGGTTGCTCATCTCGCTTTGGCGGTGTAGCCTCTCTTTTTTTTATGGGCCGATTCTGGGAATCGACCTTTTCTTGCCGGTACTTTTCCATGAGCCGGTCAAACGTGCAAAGCTTCTTTAGAACGACGTTCCCCTTGTTTGAACTTGCGTTCGTCTTCCAAGTGCCAATTTCTGGACGCTTTGGGACGAACGTCCTGATCACCTGGGCACCACCAGCGCTGGCGGCACTGGGAGCAGCAGAGGAAGAAGAGCCGCCACCACCGACAAAACCGACCGAGCCGGCTACTGTATCCGGCCTGGCCGGGTTGGCGCCAGAACCGGCCTGGCCGGCTTCTGTAGCCGGCTGGGCCGGATCCTGGAACCGGCCTGGCCGGCCTCTGCTGTGCCGCCGTGGCCTCCCAGCGCCGCTGCCGAGATAAGTACTGTGACGACCCTGCAGAGATTGTCAGCTTCGTCTTGCCGTCTTCGTCCTTCTCAAGCACCACTTGACGCCCCGAAACTTGTTTCGGTGCCTCCCGTGGTTCGCCGATAATCACGTTCTTGCCTTGTGTGGTGTCGGCTTGCTCTGGACGAATCAAAATAGCGGGCTCCCCTTTCTCGATGACATTCATCGGAAAAGGCACTTTGTCAACCATCATCTCAGCTAAGTTCAATCGTCCTTCGTTGAGGGCCGATTGTATCTGTCGACGAAAATAGTTGCAATCATTAGTAGCATGACTAGAAGAATTATGAAATTTGCAATACGCCCGTTTTTTTAATTCTTCACTAGACGGCAAGGTATGAGTAATTCTAATGTTACCGGTTCTAAGCAATTCATCAAAGATCCGATCACATTTAGAAACATCAAAAGTAAATTTAATTTCATCCTGCCGATTTTTAGAAATCGGTTTCAGAGATGGGCAAGAAATTCCTTTTTTATTTGGAGACCAAACAAATTCAGCAGAGTTACACTCTAAATTCTCATCGTCCTCGTTGTCAGAGCATTCCAACACATGGGTCGGATAAGATTTTTTGGATTCACTTGCTAAACGAGATTCTACAGCAATAGGCTTTTACAATAATTGATTAATGCTATAGAATTCATAGTGCTCCAATTTCTCTCTAATATTAGTGTTCATACCGTTAAGAAATAAATCTGCCAAATCTCTATCAGAAATATTCAAATTAAAGCATCGGTTCTTAACGTCCCTAAAACGTTTAGCATAATCAAGTACGGAATCACGCCCTTGACGAACCGATGTGAGATGTGACAGTTTAGTTTCTTGAACACCAGTAAAGAAATAGTTATGAAATTTTTCCTCCAAATCATTCCAGGTACTAATTGAATATGGTGGCAATGAAGAAAACCATGCAAATGCTGTACCAGACAAAGATAAAGGAAAACATCTGATTTTCATGTAATCATGAGCACTAGCTTCTCCTAACTGAGCCAGATACATGCCAATATGCTCCATAGTGGTTTTACTATCATCACCATTAAATTTCTGGAAATCGGGCATCTTCCACCCAAGCGGTGCCCGCAAAACATCATAGGTGGAAGGATATGGTTTTTGGTATGAGCTCTGAATAGGCTTAATGGTTATCTCCAGATTCCTCTCAATGGATTTAGTCATCTCAGCTTTAAACCGATTTACGATAGCGTCTACATCGGTTTTGGAGGAATCGGTGACCGCATTATTAGCCACAGGAATCTGACTAGGTGACGGCGGGGGATTAGGTAAAACAGTGTTACGACCCGCCGATGGCCTAGTCGGATTCACCTGCCTAGCTGAAGAGTTAGCCATGCCGCGATCGGTTCTATCGGTTTCATGCGCCGAAGGACCCGATTGAAGTTGGCTAGCTATAGCAAAATCAGGTTGATTTTCATAAAAATCGAAAGGCATACCAAATTCAGGTTGATTATCAGGATCTGAAAAACCAACTAACTTTTCCTCAATTTTAGATATGCGCTTGCCGATTTTAGCTTCGGATGCATCAATAGAAATTTTAATTTGCTTACCCATATCTTCAACTAAATATGCAAGACCATCATGAGTAGTAGTGGAGGGGTTCTCATCATTATTTACCTTAGCCTTGAGCTTTTCCTCCTCCTTAGTAGCCCTCTCCGCTTCGGTCTTCCCGCCTCCTCCGCCGGATGAAGAAGACGAGTCGCCGAAGTTAGGCTCGGAGACTTGGGTGACCTTGTTGCGTCGGTCCTTAGTACAGCTATCCAGGAAGGCTTGTGTATCGGCAGCAAGCTTGGCCTCTAGCTTTTTCCGGAGCTCCTCAGGAAGCTCGTCGATAGTCTTGAGGCGGACGACGTTGTCTTCATTGACGTTCTTGTCGGTCTTCTTTCCGTCGTCGGCCGCCATGCCGCTAGTAGATTGGATCTAGGATTGAGCTTTCTTCCCCAGCGGAGTCGCCAAAAAGTGTATTGACGCCGAAACGGGACAACACACAGCAAGGTGCTAGATCGCACGGTCGCGCACGAAACGAAACAGCACGGAGCAGCACGCCCGCGAAACCCGGCCTGGCCGGTTTCAGAACCCGGCCGAGCCGCCTACCCGGCCTGGCCGACTTTGATAGTCGGCTGAGCCGGTTTCCTCGGGTTCGCCGAGGAAGCTAGGGTTCCGGTCTTCTGGTCGTCGGGACGACCGTCTTCAGCAGCAGAGGACGTTTGGTGGTCGATGTAGCGCCCGTCCTTCGCCGGAAACTCCCGAACACCCCTCGGAAAGATCCGTCGGAGAGATGCACGTAGAGGTTGCCCTAGGGATCGCGGAGATCACCTAGAACGCCGACTAAACTCGCGGAGAGTCGAGCCGAACAGCAGGATAGAGGTGAACCACCGCGAGAATCTACTTGGTAGATGTGTTTTGACGATTGGATGGTTAAGATCTCAATCGGCCATGATCCTCTCATATATATAGAGGGGGGTGGTCTTATCCCAGTAGGAAACACGTATCTAGGCAAGTCTCCAAGTTTCCCACGTCCAAAAACTACCAAAAACCGATTAGATCTCTTAATCGGCTCGGACTCTACCAAACCCGGCCAAGCCGGGTCCAAACCCGGCCAAGCCGGTTTTCACGGGGCCTCTCGGGGCGCCACGTGACAGCCTGCCAAAAGTCGGCGCAGGAGCCAAACCCGGCCAGGCCGGGTCACCAACCCGGCCAAGCCGGTTTTGCCGACTTGTCTAAACTCGGGTGCAAACACTCGGTCTGTCCAATTCCACTTCAGTTCTCGTGTTGTTCTACCTTTGAATCCATCTACCTGCTGCTGCATCACCCAGGTTCATAACAAAGGCCTTTGCCAAACTCGGTGGTGCCACAACCTGCTGCTGTACTGCAGATGATGCCCTGCAACACTGATAGCTGTGTGTAGCTGCCATATACATGGAGGCTTGCCATTGATGTGGGAGGAAGCCCTATCTATACCATCCATGATCTCCGCCACTGCCACGCTAGTCATCCTCGTCCTTAGTACTATCGCCGACTTCACTGGTACACCAGCCCTCGCGAAGGACATCACTGTTGTTGCGTTTGATCTGAGGAAGGACGCCATGGTTCCAAGTTCTATCGTGAAAGATGTCTTTCTCAAGAATGGACAATGGCGACATACGTGCGCTGGATCCCTTGTAGGTGCCTTAGGCTCGTGAGATCAAGTTTATTGTATCTACATGGAATCCAGGGGCACACAATGACTTTGCCCAGCTATCTTCCTGGCAACAGTTATTATCGCGTAATAAACTACGGTGCAACCTAATAGCAACAATCTGTTTGTGAAGTTATGTGTTTGCATGATCTTATATTATGTTGAATATTTTTCTTTATTGTTAGATGGGAAAGCCCGACCTTGTAGGAGTTTGAGAAGGCCATGGAAGACGGATTACAACATACAAATGCTATACCAAGGGATCTCACATTCCATTTCTTACAACATATTACAAATAAATTTTCCAATGATCAAATAGTTGGACATGGTGGGTATGGAGTGGTTTACAAGGTATTATTTTTATTTACGCTTTATATTCCAAAGTATGCAAGCTACTAACTACAACAACCCATAATGTACCATCTACCATGTTAAAACAATTTGGTTTAACAGGGAGTACTTGACAATGGGGAAGAGATTGCTGTGAAGAAGCTTTATAATACACATCCAGGGATTGACAATGACAAGCAATTTAAGAATGAGTGTACTAACCTTATGAGGCTCCAACATGACAATATTGTACGCTTAGTTGGCTACTGCTACGAAATAGCACATAAACTTGTGAAGCACAATGGAAAATATGTTTGTGCTGAAGTGGAAGAAAAAGCCCTGTGCTTCGAATATTTGCATGGTGGGAGCCTTGACAAGCATCTTTCTGGTACGATTGTGCTCTACTTGGATTTTTCATTTTTGCATGAAAAGAAAAGGTCATCTCTACTTTTTATGTCTTGGTAATACACTTTCATTTATTTCTATACAGATGAATCCTGCTTACTTGGTTGGCACACACGTTACAAAATAATTAAAGGAATTTGTGAGGGTTTATATTATCTTCATAATGGATTCAAAGAGCCTATGTACCATCTAGATTTAAAACCTGCAAATATATTGCTAGATAAGAACATGGTTGCAAAAATAGGAGATTTTGGTTTGTCAAGACTCTTCGATGCAACAACAACCTGTACTACAAAAGGAATCATCGGAACGCCGTAAGTTGATACCACATGAAGAATCATTAAAGTTTTTGTTTATATTTTCTAAAATCCAGCATTATATTTGAGAATATACCATGCATGCAGTGGATACATGCCACCGGAATACATAAACAGGTACCAGATCACGTCGAAATTTGACGTATTCAGTTTGGGTGTTGTAATCATACAAGTAATGACAGGACGTGAGGGTTACTTGAAATGTGGAAATATGCCTCCCCAAGAGTTTGTTGAGCATGTAAGAAAATATCCTACATAAAAAACATCATACCTTTTTTTCACAAAATATCATGTTGTGCCAATTTACCTTTGTGCATGTATGCCATCTTTGAGCATTATGATTCAAATCTACAGGTACATGAAAACTGGAGGAAGAGGTTTCAGGCCACAATGTCGCCTCTCACATCACATGAAATTCGGACATGCCTCAAAATAGCGTTAAAATGCGTGGAGGTTGACCGAGTGAAAAGGCCTACTATAGCTGATATTGTTGATGAACTGGATAAGCTTGATACCGAGAAAAGGTCACTTAAGGACCAGGTATTGTCACACAGCTACCCCTTAATGATTCGTTTTAACTTTTTTTTTTTTTCAAAACGGAAGATTTTATTGCATTCCAAGAACAGTACATCAAGTTGATACACGGCTTTGGAACGATGAACTTCCAGCCTCTGCCTAAAAGATAGACACACAACTAAAGAAAAAGGCTGAACGTACTCTAGTGGCGTTCAATCCTATGACTAGATCGCCACCTATATGCCCCAGGTAAAGACAACACACTGCTAAAGATAAGAGACTGAGCATAGTGACATTCAATCCTAAGACTAGAGCGCCACCCATATGCCCAGGTAAAGACATCCTTTGCCACATGCTCCAAACATCATGATGCCGCCACAACTATATCATGGAGCTCCGAATTCTGAATTTTCACATGCAACATGACTTGCCTGTTTCTACTAGTTGTGCCTAATTACTCATTCTATGTTGTATGGAACGAATAAGATACATTTCCTGCCATATTATCCTCTAATTAGGGGTGTAAATGGTAACAATATGTTCCCGACCACCCGACCATAGAGGGTTGGATAGTTGTATGGATATATTTTTCAGATATCCAGACATTTTTTTGTTCAGATAAAAATATAATTATCTAAGAAGGGCAGCATCCGTTGGATATCAAAAATTCTCCATTAGCCCCACATGCCCCTGATAGTATTGGTGAATTAATTTTCTCCCATAAATAATAGCATAATATGATCAGGAATTAATTTTGGCCCATAAATAATAGCATACTGTGCTTAATTGCTTACTGGATTTGAGTTGATATTTTGTGATAGGTACTAACAGCTCTTTTTAAGTACATAAATGGATTTGATGTAATTCACAGCAACATTGTCTAAAATTTTTGTAGACAAGAATTGAACTTCTAAGCTTTAATTGTCGTAGGTTGACATACAACGCAAGGAAGCCTTCAACCAACACATGAGTTCAGGTAACCATCTCGTTTGAGTGATAACATCTTTGAGTAGCATTCTATTATTCTCATAATGATGAAAAGGATCGCTTAAGAACAAGCTCACCTTTATAGTTTTTAATTGCCACCTTCGAGCTCTAGTTATTGGTCTTTGTATAGCAGCTGGAATATCAAGATAAGAGCATGGCGTTTCCTGAGTACCAATTTTAATTTTTGTGACAGTGATAGGATATAATTTGAAAAAAATGTGGGGTGCAGGTGCTTTTGATGCAGTTTCTGCTTTGACTGCCAGTAGCAATTTTCCAATCAATTCTAGAATGGAGTATGAGGACGAAGGTACAAGTACAGGGACAAAAGAGCAAGAACACAAGACTCTAGAAGAGGAGGTCACAGATGAATACCCTACTGGATTTTATGAAACTCAAGATCCTGGCCGGCAATCTGGCGGAACACTCCAGAGGTTCTTAGCATGGGCTGGGGTCCGGCCCACATATGAGGGCCGTGATGGTCTCTTCTGGTGGCGTGATCTTGCACACTGCCGAGACGGAGATCTGTCACTCGCTGTCGTACAGGCTAACGTAAGGCTCGAGGACCACTGCTGTGTCGAGTCGGCCCAGCCTATTGGCACTATTATTGGGGTCTTCGATGGGCATGGAGGCCCTGAAGCTGCCCAATTCGCCTGCGGCAACCTCCTACCCAACCTCATAGGTGAGACACAAGATGCAACCATATTCACTCTAGTCACATAAACATGGAGAAAATATGGATTGATTACGTTTGATCTATGTAGAGGCCGCATCTGGCCCAGAAGGTATGACAGTTGATGCTATCAGGAAGGCATTTCTGGCCACAGACCAGGGATTCATCACACTTGTGTCACGCCAATGGCAACTTAATCCAGCCCTCGCTGCCGTGGGGTCATGCTGCCTGGTTGGCATCGTGCACCTGAAGACTCTCTTCATTGCTAACCTTGGGGACTCCCGAGCTGTTATTGGGAAGGTCAACCCCAATGGGGAAATTGCCGCGGAGCAGCTGTCCAGGGAGCACAATTGCCGCTTTGAGGAGGTCAGGCAGGAGCTCAGGGCTGAGCACCCAGATGATCCGGATATTGTTGTATTGAAGCGTAATGTCTGGCGACTGAAAGGCATCATACAGGTCAGCCTTATCTTACTGTTTAGTTTTGTGTCCCAGTACTTGAACTGTATATATTCAGTGCTTACATATTGATGATGCAGTTGTCAAGATCCATAGGTGATGCATACCTGAAATATTCGGAATATAACAGGGAACCGCTCCATTCAAATTTTATACTTCGAGAACCATTCAGCAGACCTTTGTTGAGTGCCAACCCATCTATTACATCACACAGTCTTCAACCAAGTGACCGCTTCGTAATATTTGCCTCAGACGGTTTGTGGGAACACTTGACCAACCAGGAAGCTGTCGATATTGTTCATGAACATAAACGTGCCGTAAGCTTTCACTTTCCTGCTTCATTGCATCCAGCTTGTCTATGTGATGTTTCTTAGTTTTGTGGCTTACATGGAAGGAACACCAGTTTTGTGGTATTTTCAAGCTCTAGGTATTGTAACTTGCCTCAGTCTATGAATGAGGTTTGTTGGCCTCATACATTTCTGTTCAGCATGGCTATATAGATTATATTGCTGCATCACATATGTGCTGTGGGTGAAGCTGCAAAAAAGGTAAAATTTTGTAGATAATGGAAGGCAAATTCTTCTCAAAATCTGTTTTGCCACTAGGCATTCCAGTAAGCAATTGAGATTGCATAGAAATAGTACATGCATATATAGGCCAGAGGAAACCTTGGGTTTATAGAAACAATACCAAGCAAGTTGGCGGGAAAATTTTAAAAGTGAACTTGGCCTGGTTTGCGTCAAGGCCAAGGAACAAATTAGTCTTGCTATAAAAATGTGGCTGGAGAATATCCCTTAATTGTAATCTGCTTTTCTCGTTTGGACTCTAGGAGTCTTGTACTTGTACAGAAATATAATCAAAAAAATTAGGTAGGGAGCTTCCCTGCCGTTTTCTCAAAAAAAGAGGGGGTTTGCTGGCTGTGCCTAGAACAACATGGCCCAGGCGCAACCTTGTTACTAATAAACCCCCCTGCCTAGTTTGAGCATTGAATGATAGAGGTTTATTGTTGGAGGCGGCTGCTTTGCCCTCCTCTAGAAATCGAAATGGTCATCTCCATTAAGCTTACTGTAGTAGTGATGTCGGCATCTAGGGGAGCAGTGGTGGTGGCACACTCATGGGCAGCGAGCGAGGGCATTACGGGTATGAGCAAGGACAATGTGTTCCTGGGCCATAGTGTCTGCCTCGAATTTGGCCTCAAGGGCGTGAGCAAGCATAGCCTCACGAGTCACGAGCCACTTGGTCTAGTCCCGGCGGAGGTGCTTCGTCTACTCCTTGACTACGCGGATGATGAGCTTGCACTGGATGGCGTTGATCATGGCAGTCATGGCCGCGGCATCGCTGGCAGAGGGATCAATGACCTTGGGGGTGGGGCGGGGGCACAACAAAAGGGGAGGACGGAGGAGTCCAGGCATACTGAGTGGGTATAGCAAGAGGAAAGTCGTGCGCGGAGAAGATGTGGCACGCATTTGCGAGAAGCGCTACGCAAGAGGACCGGGTGGCACAATAGGTAGCGGAAGTGAGATCAGGAGAAACCCAAACTCTTATACCACGTACATTGCATGGAAATAATACATTGAATGATTAGGATACAGACATGTATATTATATATATAGGCCAAAGGAGATCTTGAGTTTATATAGATACAATACAAATACCAAACATGATCCCTTTTTTGCTCCTATATATACATAATCAAAAGTTCAAAACATAGGAGGTTAGCCGGCTGTGTCTAGACCGTGGGGGATAGCATGCACCCCCATGCAGTCGCATTAAGATAGAGGACTCCTTACCCAGTACGAGAAAACCCCCGAACCTCATACTCTTACCCGTACAGGGCTTGTTACCCTGTGAGTGGACTGGTGCCACAAACTTGTGTTTGGGGTAACACGGGGCAGACGAGGGGTTTTTTTTTAACCTCTGCACTGCATTTAGCCCCGTGAGGGACCGAACCACTGGCGGAGCTCGTACAGGCCAAACTGGGCAGCGGCCCCTCCTTTCTCCACACAAATTCCTAAGGTATAGAAATCAAATACAAGTCCATTACTTAATAATAGTGCAGAGTTTATGATAGCTAGCAAGTAATCAGGCCATCCGTAGGCATAGCAAGCAATGCAAGTATTCAGTCTCGATTTCTACTTCCTGCTTTTCTTCATCAAAGTGGCAGTCTCCGTGGCTCACAATAATCAGTTTGCACTACATCTCTCCACCGCAGATGACTCTGCACTTGTATGCAGCAACAAGAGCTCTTGCCAGCCTACAGAACTCTAGCGCCCCCCCCCCCCCCCCCCCCCCCCCCCCCACACTGTCACCGAACCCAAGGCATGTGCCACCCAAAGTGCTTGACGAGTCGGTCTAGCATTGTTTGGCCTAGGCTCAGGCTCGTTACTAACATGGATGTATAATATGTGTCTAACAATTCCCTTTTTATGATTCTAAAAAGAATCCCTTTTACAGGAAGCAAACAGCAAACATCTGAGCATCTGCGACAGTGTGACATACAATTGCACAAATAATACTGAAACTTTTTTTATGCTACTTAAAACTTTTTTATAATTTTTTCTTACAAATTGACATGTTACTGTTACTGTGCGCCACATGCTTTGTTACGCGGCATATAAAGGAGGGTAGTTTTTGGTTTTCGTTGCTGGACGAAGACGTAAAGTCTGTTTGGATACGTGGCATGTACTGCCCTTGTTATGAGTTATATGACTACTGGCTTCTCTATTTTTTTTCAGGAGGGGAGTGCAAGAAGACTCGTTAAAGCAGCTCTCGACTGTGCAGCGCGGAAACGTGATATGAAATACTCACACTTGATCAAGATCGATAGGGGGGTTCGCAGGCATTTCCATGACGATATTACAGTCATCGTCTTGTTTCTAAACCATACACTAGAGCCACTTTCCATAAGATATCCCTAAAATGACAATGTAATGACGATCTAGGTTATCCCCTCACTTGACGGAAGTTACTGTTTTAACAGAAATTTTATATTGTGTTGGGGATATCCTCTGGCCACTACTTTTTTAAATGCAAAGAAGTAAGGGTTGTTTGGAGGGAACTGAATATATGGAAGCTATAAGACAGGAACTAGCTGAAGCTGCTATGGCAAAAGATATGATGGTGAAGATCAGGAAACTGGACAAAAGGCTGGCTTTGGTGGAATGAGAGGAATAAATGGAGGGAAGACGGTAGAAGGAGAACAGCTGGGGAGGTTGCGTACGTAACAGCTTCTCTGACGGACAGATTCTAGGCGAAAGAAACAAATCAGCTATTATTGGATTGTCGTCAGGCACAGAGCTGCCAGCTACAAAAAATGGAGAAATCCTATTAGTGGTCAGTTTAAGGTGAATACAGATGGGGCCTATGACAGTGATACCAAATCAGGAGAGGAGGCTGGGGTTTCAAGATAAGAGATGATCAAGGGATGATGGTAAAAGCTGGGTCAGGAGAAGAAACTTTCCTGCAGAACGCCCTCCATGCCGTGCTGCTGGATTGTGTTGCAGGAGTGAGGCAAAGCAGTAAGAATGGGCATAAACCTTGTTTGCCTAGAAGTTGATGCGACTGTTCTGAAGTCTGCAATTGAAAGTGAGGATTACAGGTTGTCAGCCCTGGGGGAAATCGTCACTGAGCTCAAGTTGCTGTTGCTTTCAGAGTTTCAATTTTGTGAGTGTGAGTGTTTGTCATCGATCATGTAATAGAACTGTTGATGCTTTAGCAGCTTATGGATGTAAACGCTTTAGTGGATCCCGTATCTTGTGGGATGTAGTGCCTGATCAGTTCATAGAGGCTTTAGTGATAAGCGATTTAGCTAAATCAAATGAATAATAAAGTTTGCATTTATATTAAAAAAAACAGAAATCCTTTACCACGCCCTTCCACCTTTGGATTGGCCAACGGATACGCGCATGATATCCGAGTGCCAAGAAAAAGGGAGATGGGATTAGAAACTTTTTTTTTTTTTTTTGCAAAAGCAGATGGATTCTTTTTTCGAATACCTAAAAGATTTGCATATCATTGTATTAAGATTGGAGAAGGTTTTTTACGAAGCTTTTTTTACAAAGAGCGCACATGGGCAACTAGCGAGGGGGGCTAAGGCTAGACGTGCAGTTTTCCGCCCCTCGAGCTAAGTACATGCGGATTACTCGCGTAAGAGATAACGGAGGTGTCGCGCCCCTAAAGCAGATGGATTCTTACCAAACAAATCCTAAATTGGGAGATTTTATTTGGATCTCGTGGAGATGCTCTAACTTCTACATTTATTGGTTGTGTCTAGACACGTCGTCGGCGAGTCCTCACACCTCGTTCATGGGATCGTCCCAAGGGATTTTTTTTTTTTTTCACTTGGGACATGTGGGCTTAATATATGGCTTATCCATGCCGGTGAGATCGCCTGCCATACCTGGTCCTCTTGGGAAGCGTATGTGATGGGAAACCTTTTAGGCCGTTGGCCTGCTTCCGCAACTCAGCCGCGCGTACGTCGTAATCATGGTTGTGGAGCGGAAGCAGCAGCAGGTTATCACAAAAATGACAGGCCCCGCGCCGTGGCCGGGGAACTCCGGAGTCCTGACCGGACAAAGCTGACGACATGCTGTCGCGCTCTCCCGGCAGGTCCCGGCCGTCCTCTTCGATCTTCGTCTCAGTTTGCTGCCTGCCAAAACCAACCTCTTGATGATCGCCCCATCGATCGATTGGACTTGCGATTGATGAGCAACTTGAGATTATGGTCTCCAGACAGGGACAAACAACTTTGGCTTGGCATGCGTCAGTAGAATTGGAAGTGTGCCGCCGGCGATCGTCCACGCGCGGCCCCCGGCGACGGCCATATTCCGGCTGTATTCCTTGCCCATCCTGAGCATGACACCACACGTTGTTTTCTGTTGCTAGTTGCTACGCACGAGCATATATATTTGCTATAGTATCTTAAACAAAAAAGATTTGTACGTTTCCTGTAAAACTAGAAGACGCAACCAAATTCTTACAGCTCCACGCATGCAGTCAGGCGCATTGGAATGGGGACGGCGGCCTAGCCGTGGCAGTGGCAGCTAGCGAAGGGCAGTGCAAGCAGAAAATACGACCACAAGTGATAAGTGTCAGCTTTGATTCTTTCCGAGCGGTCAGTGTCATTTTTTTTTCCAGCTTCCCTGTCCGGTAATTCATCAGATCATTGGCACCACTGTTAAAAAGGAAGTCCCCACAACTAAGGTTGATCTGGCTGGTGTGACTCCTGATTAATCAAAAGGTTTTCTTTTTCTAAATCGAAATAATCGAAATATGCTGCAAGGTGGTCGTACGTTGGACATCTCTGAAATAACAATACCAAAAGACCGAAACACATGTTGATGTTATATACATTTATACTAACCATTACCATTATTAATCTTTTTAAGACCGAAACCCATGTTGATGTAATCTTTATTTATGCTAACCAATATTAATTTTTTGGTAGCTCTGTTCTCCATGGATCTATTGAATACTCCCTCCATATTGGTAAAAGATGACGTTTTGAAAAAGGTCTTGGTCAAACATTGGGAATATAAATCATGAATAACTTTTAAATAGTTAAGTTTGAAAATATGAATCCTATATAGATAGATTTGTCTTCAAATATATTTTTATAAAAGTATACATATATCACTTTGTAATCAATATTTTTATAGAAATATAAAGTCAAAGTCATGCGTTGAAAACCGTGTCATTGTCCTAAACGTCATCTTTTACCAATACGGAGGGAGTACTTAATAATGGTGGTCTTTCCCCATCCGAAGACTGAGCTCACATGTCCTCATCGGATTACCATGTTCAATTGAAAAATTATGGCACCGGTGGACTTTAACAGATGATTTAAAATTCATTTAACATTTGTGAATTAGAATTTGTACATGGTGAATTCCAGCAATGCACATGATGGTGACTTTACAAAATTTTAAAACGTATGGGAGGCAATTGAGCTATTCTAATATATAAACAGATAGTTCGTTTAGTTGGAAAAGAACTCTAAAAAAGTTCAAATTCCTACTGCCTTTTTATGTTGAAAAGCACAGGTTATCAAGAAGTAAAGGCACAGACAAAAAGGATCAACAGTAGCCTAATTATCGCACGATTACACGATTTAAATCCAAATGATCTACAAACCGACGAACTTAGAAGCATAACACCATATAAAAGAAAATACAAGAACGAGAACGACACCGATATACATGCCACGCAGAGCACATAAACTAGTAACTAAACCATGCCATGGCAACCTCAAAGAATCACGAGGCTGCTGGACCGCCCCAACATTCGAACACGGAAGGCTTCCATGGTGCATGCCAACAATGCAATCTCCTGTCAGCGTGGCCAGATCGGTCCACGCACAAGTCTCCGGATCATACGCTCTCAGTGCAGATGTCTTGTTCTCCCACACGAGTATCCTCTTGTCATCCAGAACCGCCAGCGGATAGTGGTAAAACGGGGACTCCTTGTCCCCAAACTGCGTGCCCTGCAACGAGTACCGTTTGCTCCAGCGTGCCGTCGTGTCGGTCTCCATGTCTTCTAGGAACCATAGCTCCGTCGAGCCCTCCTTGACGTTGCAGTAGAGCACCACCAAGCTCTCGCCCAACCTGGCAAGCTGAAAGTGCCTCCGATGAAGAAGAAGAACACGGACATTACGGGGAACTTTATAGCGCCGGGTAAGCTTGTTGTCATCATCTTCCTTGTCGTCGTCCCCGCGGAGAATTCTGCTGGTCAGGGACCCTTGGAGTGCCGCCGGTTTCCAGTCCTCCGTCGCTAGGTCAAATACAACTAGACGATCAGCTCCCTCTCCATGCACGTAGAGTTCGTCTACCAGGAAGTAGACGAGCCCGGCGACAACCGCCACGGTCCAGGTGTTGGACCAGGGTTTGATACCCACAGTGATTGGAGGGGGCGTTCGCCGTCTCCACCTTCCGGCATCGCCACCGACGCTGCCACCGCCGCCGCCTGCTACAGTAATCTGCCTGGATGCGCAGCAACTTGTATTCTCCGGTGGCTGGGACATGCCCGAGCACGCAATAGGGCGTCGCCGAGTTGACCTTCTTCCGGTGGTCGGCGGCCACGTCCGCGACGGCGCCGGTGACCATGTCGACCACGCAGGTCAGCCCCCAGCCGTGCGAGGCGCACAGCAGGTCGCCGTGCACGCTCAGGGAGTCGATGGGTCGCCCTATCTGCGTCCGCTTGACGACGTTGCCGTGCAGGTCGACGGCGAGGACCTCGGCTGCCGCCTCGTCGTCGTGGTGGCTGACGACGACGACGTGCGGTGCCGCGTGGAGCGAGGCGTGCGCCATGGCGAGCGATGGAGCAGCTGCGTCGCCGAGTTTGTTGTTGTAGGAAGGAGAAAAAGACCTAGATTTGATTTTCTCGTGTTGCAGATGCAAGTTACTGCCAGGCCGGGTCTATTTATATATGTTGGGTGAATCCGTGTCTTGATCTAGCTCAGATATACGAATTAATTAGTTCTATTTTAGAAACATGACTCTACGATCCTTCTCGATTACCTAAACTAGTCTCGGTCACGGTTATTTTTTTCGATTTCCTTATCGGATGTTTTTTCTATGTCTTTTCTTTTTCGGTTTCTTTCTTTCTTTTTCTCCGGTTCCGGCTACGTTCAGGTACGTTTCCTTTTTCAATTCCGTTTTCTTTATTTTTCACATTCGACTAAAGGTGTTTCCATTAAATTGTTTTTGTTTTTCACGTTCAACTAAATACGTGAATATGAAAAAATAGGAAAAATTGTATATAAATAAATCCATATACTTACCTAATAATTAAACGGTAAAATTTATTCCATTTTCTGGCCCGTCTATTTTTTTCTCACCTTTCCAATATTTCAAGTGCCTAAAATTTTAGATGATTTTAGGCAAAACTCTTATATCATCAATTAGTACAATTGCACTATTACTTTTATGGTTTGTTATTTGTCTTTGTGTATTTTAGATGATTTTTGGCAACACTCTTGTATCATCAACTAGTACGATTGCACTGTTACTTTTATGGTTTGTTATTTGTCTTTGTGTCATGATATATTAAATTTTTGTCCTTGTCTTCCTATAGAAATAATTGTTAATTGTCTTTGTGTCAACCCAAATCATATTTGTTAGGTTTGTAGTTTTGTGTAACGAGTCTTTATTATCGATATTGAAAATTGCAAATTACGCATACAGAAATTGTAACAAACATGCAGTTTTAGTATAAAATATATGTAATAACTATCGTTTGAAAGAAAACTAAATTTTAGGCACTGAAGTTTAGCAAATCCTATTTTTTTTCGTCCGCCTCTCCCTAACTACTCTCTCTGTTCAAAAAAACATGCAACTACGGGTCATGTGTCAGGTAAAGTAGTTCACGTTTGACCAAGTTTATAGCGAATAGTATTAGTATTTGTGGCTCCAAATTAATATATTATAAAGATACATTTTATAATAAATCTAATGGCATTTATTTGAAATTATAAATATTTATAGTTTTTTACCTATCGTTAGTCAAAATTGATACACTAAAACATGCTAGTGTGCTAAAATTATATGTTTTTTGGATGGAGGAAATATCTTAATATGAATGCACTATGTTTACACACAACCACACTAGCATAAAATTATATGTTTTTTGGATGGAGGAAATATCTTAATATGAATGCACTATGTTTACACACAACCACTTTAACGAGTCCAATTCGCTAAAAATAGAGTAGAACGAAAATGTTCCAACCTTTTCCCACCGTCACCGTAGAGATCTATAATATAGATCGTGTCCTCATCAATCACGAATTTAGTTGGATTTGGGACTCTTAAAATACCATATATTTATATCTGAAAATAGCAATAATATACGCAACACTCATATCCTTAATTTATATGAATGTTTTTCTGTCGTTGCAACATACGAATATGTTTGCTAAAAAATAGTAATAGTAAAAATAACAAAGAATAAAAATAACAGACTTTGAACTCCTGATCATTCCATCAATAACAATTAATATTTCTACCACAAATCTATTAATCTATTAATGTAATTTTGATAATCCAACTAATCGAACCGTGAAGATAGTATCATCAATAGCACCACTAAAAGCTCAACCAAATAATTGTCTTTCTCTGTGGCGCGCCGTAGATTAAGGGAGTGACTTTAGTAATACGTGTCTAATCATGACCAAAATAAACTTAAGAATTTCGTCTCGTAATTTATATACAAATTATTTAATTAGTTTTTTGTCTACTCCATACATGCTGTCTAAACATTCATGTGACGGGAGTGTAAAATTTTAAATAGAGAATTAAACAGACCCTAAGCAGGTGAGGTGTGTGGCGGGCAGCCAAGCGCCCTTTTAGCACCGTACCGTGAATTCAAGAGTGGCCAGACCAGCTTAAATAGCTAGGCTAAACACGCATAGTAACCTTTGGTTAACCATTTTTGCTCGAGGTGGGTAAGGAGCTCAAGCAGGTTGCGACAGGTCAGGGCAATTCCAATGCTAATCATTTTTGCTCGAGGTGGGTAAGGAGCTCAAGCAGGTTGGGACGGGTCAATTAGGGCAATTCCAATGCTTATTCAATTAGGAGGTCTGTGTCGTGGCAGAAGCATGCGAGTGTGTTTCAGCAGTAGCAACTTGAATCTAGAAGAGAATTTCAAACATGAATTTGTGTTAGAGCATTGGTTGGGCTTTGATGTCTATTTGGATGGATAAATTTTAAAATTTTGAAAATTTCGGATGATAGAATAAAAATTTCAGACCCAACCGATAAACGGGATATCTCGGAAATTTCGGGATATATCAGCCGATATTTTAAACCGTAACGCGGATCCAGCTGGTGTCTGTCCATGGGGTCGTCCCCCTTGATTTTTTTTCTAAGAAAAACGTGGGCTTATCTATGCCGGTGAGATCGCTGGTCCCGGTCTCCCGGCCGTCGTCCTCTTCGATATGTCACTGCATATAGTTGGCCAACGGGCAGGCCCGACACGGCCCGGGCACGGCCAGGCATGGCTTGTAGGGCGTCGGGCCGGCACGGCATGCTGTGCCATCCGTGCTGGGCCACTTCGTGCCTCGTGCTTGGCCGTCGGCCCAAGCACGGGCCCACGAGCCTACTTTCGAGCCGGGCTAGCCCGTGGAGCACGACAAAATAACCGTGCCGTGCCAGCCCGGGGCACGCTATCCTCCAAAACCCTCACAGATTTCAGCTAAGTCTTTAAAACTCAAATTTGAAGTCAAATTTCATAGAAAAAACATTGAAACAGTGGAGAACACAAAATTTAAAGGATAAATGAGTTGTGTGCAATGCTGCCTCATTAAAAACCTTTCTGGTTAAAACTCACCCTTGTGAGAAACCCCAAAAAGAAAAAAAAGTACAGCACAGCTCTTATATAATAGAAAAGATTGTTCAAAGGTTCACAATAGGTCAACAATACAGATACAGATACAATAGACTGATAGAGTCTCACACTCTCACCCTCACACTCACTGACTCAGTCTCACTCTCAGCCTATTAAGTTCCACAAGCAGATGCCACAGAAGCAGAGGCAGATGTACCAGCAGAAGCAGGAGGTCCAGAACCAGTTGCATCTTCATCAAGGTAGAGCATCTCAAAGGACTCCACAAGTTCCTGGTTGTCAACACAATGCTGTAGTCTCTTGTCACCCAGCTCCCAATCTTTTATGTAAGCAAGCATCTCAACATGTTCAGGCAACAGTCACCGTAGCCGCTCCTCAATAATTCTTCCAGTCAAGCTAAAACAGGGCTCAGAAGAGACAGTGGAAACAGGAACAGACAGAATATCTCTAGCCATGATAGAAAGCACAAGATAGGTTAGTTTGTGGTCACGCCACTAGAGAAGCAGATCAAATTCATCCTCATATGCAGTAACATTGTCACTGTCCAGATAAGCAGAGAGTTCACAAGCAGCAACAGAAGCAGATAAAGGTGCAGTAGGGGCAGAGACAGGGGAAGGGCCAACAACACCAGAGGCTCCAGGCCCTCCAAAAAATTTTTCCCATGCATGTTTTCTCTTACTAGTGTTGGTTGCAGGCTGTGCAGCCCTACTTTGAGACCTAGACAAACCAAACTTCTTCTCATACTTGATATAAAGCTTGAAAATTTCAGTTTTAACATCAGCATAATAAGAACCGTAGTCACTACCAGTTTTATCTTGCAGTATCTGAAGAACATTAAAAAAGAACATTAAAAAGACCTCTCATTTTACCTATAGGCTCAAGAATGAATGCAAATGAATATAGCATATGTATGTCTTTCCAGTATTTTTAGTACTTAAGCTTCATTGGATAAACAAAAGCAATCAGAGCCTGATCCTTTTCACATTCATGCAAATGAGATGTAATTTCTAGCAATGGTGCAAAGCAAATGGACTAGTTGGATAGTAGACACCACATAGAACAACAGTTGATTCATAAAAAATTTTCAGGAACTCAAGTATTTTTGTAGCAATGTACAAATGCCTATCAGTCAACAATGCACCATGATTAAAATTAATGAACACAGAAAAAACATCTTTATATGGTAGCAAGTGCTTAAGCATAAGGTATGTAGCATTCCATCTAAGTTCCATGTCCAAACCAAATTTTTTGGGTCTAACACCCTGTGCTTCACAGTATCTTTTAAACATAGCAATTCTTTGATTAGAGGAATTTAAGTAGTTGATATCAGTTCTTAAATCATCAGTGTAAGGTTTGAACCTTTTTAAGCCAAATTTTACAATGAGATTAATAATATGACATGCATAACGCTGATGCACAAGATTATACTTGACTTTATTAGAATGTGAAGGTTCAGGTGCAGGTTCATAACCAAGATAACCAACACACAAAGGTGCCAATTTATCCATGGCCTTAGCATTAGAAGAAGTATTATCAAGAGCAACAGAGAAGATCTTATCAGACAAACCAAACTCGGAAATTACATAGCCAACCTTTTCAGCAATATTGTCACCAGTGTGTTTTACCTCAATCAAACGGAGACCAATTACCTTTTTCTGCAACTCCCAGTCAGCACTAACATAATGAGCTACAACACTGATAAAATCTTCTTTAACATTACCAGACCAAATGTCTGATGTCAAAGCAATAGAGGAAGCACCAGACAAGACATTGTTCATAATAATATTACGACGCTCAGTAAAAAGTTTGTTAAGATCTCTAGTGGTGGTCTGTCTAGAGACTTTAACAAACCTAGGATTATGAGCTCTAACAATGTATTCTTTCCAAGCATCTGTCTCACCAATCCTAAAGGCAGATCAAGCTTAGCAATCAAACGTGCTAATTCAATCCTAGCAACTTCAGGTTTGTATTCCCAGTTATAAATAGAGCCATCAGGATTATAGGAAAGCCTAGACTGAACCCTAGCACGTTGATCAATTTTAGTTTACAAGTTTTTTGGTGCCTTATTAAGTGACCAATACTAGCATTAGAGTGAGCAGACAAGACAGATTTGCACATCTTACATCGTGCCTTAGTGAAAACAGAAGAACCATTAACATTCTAAAAAATCTCATCAAAATCATCCCACACAGGCGATTTGCGCTTACCAATGTTACCCTTACGAGCAACCGAAGGAGCAGAGCCAGAGGAGTTACCAGTCGTCGTCGCACCTTCAACGCCGTCGCCGTCCAGATCAATCAAGGGAGGCTGAACAGCAGAGCCGTCCCCAACCTCAATTCCAAAGAACACACGAGCGTCCTCACTGACGTCGTCGTCGTTCTCGCCCTCTGGGGCAAGGCCTGGGAGCTGGAGGTCATCCTCTTCAGTGAAAGACTCTAGTTTGGTTTTGGTAATTGATGAAACCTAGTTACTAATCTAAGTGCTAAGTATGTGTAGCCAAGAGAAGATTAGTGATAAGGAGGAAGATGACATGAGCTCAAGTGAAGATGAAGATGGAATGATCAAGGAGAAAGAAAAGGACTTAAAGAAGGAAAGCTAGAGGCTAAGATATATCCAAATAGGGCTTTTCTTTTAGTGATCAAGACTCCAAGTGGGAGTGATCACATTTAGGATAGATAGCCGACTATCAAGGGGAGAACTAAGCTATTGGATTACTTTCAAGTGCTCTAGGTTGTATCTCATGTGCATTGATCTAACCAACCTAGAGAATCTCTTTGAAAACCCTTGAAAAATGTTTGCAAAATGCTAACACACTGTGCACAAGTGTTGGAGACCTTGAGTGTTAGCACATAGAAGCAAGGGGTGAGAAATAGACTTGAAAAACCCTGAGAAGTGAGCGTCGGACTGTGTGAGAGGGCAGCGTCGGACCATTGAGTAGAGTCCGACGCCTAACCCTAGTTATGACCAATGGCGAGCGTCGGACGCCCGTTTTACGAGCGTCGGACCACTGCCCACTCCAGTCCAACGGTGCCGAGCAGCGAGGTGTGACGCGTGGCGCAATCTGAGAGCATCGGACGCTGAAACTTAGTTCAACGCCGAGCGTCGGACTCCGTCCGATGCAGTTTTCTTGGTTTCAAACCTCTCTGGAAGCGTCGGACTGTACGCTTCATTGGTCCGACGGTGTTCGCTGAAGAGTCCGACGGTACGCACGCAGTATACTGGGAACAGGGCGTCGGATCGAGAGTTTTAGTCCGACGCCCCCAGTCCGACGGTGTAAGAACTAGCGCGAAGTCGACCGTTGAGATCGGACGAACGACGTTTGAACCTGTTGACACGTGGCGAGATCTAGAGCGTCGGACGCTATCGCTTAGTCCGACGCTATCGGTCCGACGTCGTCGGTCCGACGCCCCGAAATCGTGGTTAACGGCTGTTTGAGTGGGGTAACGGCTAGATTTGCATTTGGGGGTATTTATACTCCCTCCCTGGTCACTTGGTGACTCTCTTGCACACTTGGATCATTGTCATACACTTTGTTGCATTCTAGCCTCCCACTCTCTCACTATTTCGTCACCTTGATCATCCTTAGTGAGATTGAGTGAACTTCAAGTGCATCATTGCTTGTGATTTGCATTCTAGAGCACTTGAGAGCAAGCCTTGGTTCAGTTCTTATTCTCTTAGGACATTGCCGTGTCCCTAGACGGCTTGGAGGAGAAGAAGGTGTGGAGAAGTTTGGTGATTGTGCTTGCCCACACCCGGCAATTATGAGGGGTTCTTGTGTCTTCCCCGAGCGGAGTGCTCAAAGGTAACTCTAGTGGATTGCTCGTGTCTTTGAGTTACTTCCTCCGTGGTAGGTTCTTGTGGCGCCTAGTGTAGGCTCGGTGTGTGTATCGATTAGCCACCGAACCACCGGTTGAAGTCGACACAACGAAGACGTAGCGTGCCGGCAAGCACGTGAACTTCGGGGATAAATCTTGGTGTCTCTATTGATTTCCTCACCTTCGAGTGAGTGACTTATTGATTGTCCCGGTGATTGGCTTTCTCACACGGCAAAGGTATAATCGACGATCATTCCTTTCTTATTCTTGTGCAAAGTAGTTTATTTTCTTGTCTTGTGTAGTTATGTAGTCTTTTAGCTTTTGCTAGCTTGCTTGTGTGGCTTAGAACTAAGAATTAACTAGAATTGTATAGGTGGCTTGCCTAGGTTAGTAGTTGCTATAGCATTACACATTTAGCCATATTTGTTACTAACCTCTTGGCCTAAGTACTTTGTAGAAATTTTATTAGGCTATTCACCCCCTCTAACCATACTAGGACCTTTCATTCAGCCATGGCCTCCTCTCTAGCACCGTTCCTCGACGGTGCGAGTGGCCGCCCTGCTCGCTCTAGGCCACAACTAGAAGACGAAGCATCAGCTACCGACCTGCAAGAAGATCTAGGGTTAGGGTATACATCCATCAGCTAGAAGACAGAAGAAGAACAGAAGATCTAGGGTTAGCATTTACCTGCACAACCGGAGCCCGGCGCCGAAGTAGAGGACAGCGACGACGGCACAACACAGAGGTTAGAGAAGACGAAGCCAGTCAGCCTGATCAGAAGGGACGGCGAACGGCGGAGGAGGGACAGATGGGGCAACAACCAACTGACTCACATAATCATCGAGAATCCGAGATCTAGAAGGCAGATGGGAGAGAGGGATACGGGGAGAGATACAGGAAGATATCGAGCCAGAGAGGAGGAGCCGAGGAGAGGGGTAAGGCGGAGGGGAAGACGCCGACGGGTGGCGGGCTGGGCGGATGGCGGCAGGTGGTTCCCGGTCACCGGAATTGGGGATAAAGACGACGAGGCGAGGCGTGGCGAGGCGACTGCGAGAGCGGAGAGCGAGAGCGAGGGCGGCGAGGGCGGCGCGGCGGGTGGGAGGGAATGAATTAGGGTTAGGGTTAGGAGGGCGCGCCGCAGCGGCCGCATTATATATGGCGCGGGGTGGGGGGAGCCGTTGGGCCGGGGCGGCGGGCCACCACCGTGCCTAGGCTAAATCCCCGTGCCGGGCCGTGCTAGCCCACGGTCCAGGGGATCGGCCCAAGCATGGCACATGGCCTCGTGCCGAGCTGACCCGGGCCCGGGCCGTGCTCGTGTCGGGCCAAAATTTCGTGCCGTGGGCCAGGCCGCCGGGCCTCGGGCTGCATGGCCAACTATATCGCTGCCTGCCAAAACCTCTCCAAGACCCTCTTCGGTTAGGCGCGCCGGCGATCCACCACGCGGCCCAGACGGCAACGGCAGCGATATAGTTGGCCATCACGAGCATGACGCCACACGTTGTCGTCGCCTACCTGTGCGACAGCGCACTAGTTCTTGACTCCCCGTCTCATCATTGTAAAAACGACTCTTTTTTTTAATTCTTCTGAAACGTGTAAAACTCTGCTTGTATATACTGAAACATCGGGGAAGACTTGAGGTTTGCACATCAAGATCATTCTTTTATCACATCCAGCCAGATCCAGTGATCTAGATTTTTGTGTGAAGAACAGAAGAACTGCATGCGCCAAACCTCTTATTACACTAGTGCAGGATGACACTGACACGGGCTCGCTCATGCCATGGGCTACAATACAATACCATACAATACAATACAATACAATACAAACACAGTGCGCGCGTGAGTAATCATGCATGGTCGATCGTCGTTCCTTCACATGGCGTCGTCAAGCTAGCGCTAGCTGAGGTGATTAATTCATTAAGCCGCCGCCGCCTCCAAGCTCTCTCCTGACTCCTTGTCGTCGACCTTGATGTTGAGGAAGTCGATGGTGCGCTCGCCGAGCGCGAAGGCGTCCCAGAAGCCATCGCCGAAGGCCTTGGCCTTGAGCTTCCTGTACATGGCCGGGCGGTGCTCGCCGACGAGCTCCTCGGCGGGCTGTAGGTCCTTGTGCGGCTCCGGCTGGTAGAAGAGCACAAGCGACATGCGCTCCCTGGCGCTGGTGACCACGCGGTGCGTGGGCGCCCTGAACACCGCGTTGCTCATAATCTCCATCTCCTCGCCGACGACGACGAGCAGCTCGTCGCGGGCCAGCACGGGCACGTCCACCCACCGCCCCTCGCCGTCCCTGAGCAGCACCTGGAGGCCGCCGACGTCGCGGTCGAGGAGGAGCACGGTGACGACGGAGTTGTCGGTGTGGGGCTTGAGCCCGAACACGAGGTCGGGGCGCGGGCATGGCGGGTAGTAGGTGAACCGCGCGAACGTGCCGCCGCTCTCGCCGACGTGGTCGAGGAAGAAGCCCTCGCCGAACCCAAGCAGGCGCGCCATGGCGCGGAGCACGCGCTTGGCCACCCGCTCGCTGCCCACCGTGTACTCGTGCAGGAGCCCCGCCAGCGCCGGCGGCCGCGCCGGCCAGAACTCCGGCCGCCGCTCCTCCTCCGGCTGCACCGTCAGGTACAGGCGGTCGCACCAGTCCAGCACCTGCTCGTCCGTGTCCACGCGGTCGATGCCGTACCCCTCCGGCTGGAACTCGCCGGCGGCGTCCCGGTTCGCGTGCCTCAGCTTCTCCTCCGCCGGCAGGTGGAAGAACTCCAGCCCGGCGTCACGGATCCCGTCCAGCAGCTCCACCGGCATGCCGTGACCGGTCACCTAGCAGCCAAGTTCATCAGATCATGGATACGAATTTATATATATCCATAGCGAAGTTCATCAGCTTCCGTACCTTGAAGAGGCCCCATGACTGGAGCGCCGCCCGGAGCTTGCCGGCCTCCTCGACGTCGGCGGGGTCGGCAAGACGCTGCACGTCGACGGTGGGGAAGGCCAGCTCGGGCGCCGCCGCGAAGCTGCCAGTTGGGCTTGGGCGGTCCTTCTCCCTCAGCACGTACCGGGTCGGCAGCGCGGGGTGGCCGACGGCGGCCACCTCCTGCACCATCTGTCCCTGAGCCTGATGCACCATCGTCGATGTTGCTGCTGCGGCTTCAACAAAACTGGGCTAAGTAGTACGTGTGTTTGATTGGCCTTCAGTATTTCCGAGGGCGAATTCATATAGGACTGCTTGCTAACCTTATAGAGCGGCGGCCAAGCTCCGCGCTGCGCCGCTGCCATACACGTGACAGCTGACATGGAAGTGAGTCCAAACTCTGTGATGACCCGGATGATGGCCGCGTCTTCCCCCGATCTAGGGGAGACCACTACTGGATTCGCCCTCTTTGCCGACTGCTGAAACCAGTCGGCAAAGGAGGAAATACAGTCGGCAAAGGCCACCTTTGCCGACTGTATTTCTTGAGACAGTCGGCAAAGTGGAGGTGGCAAAGCCCAAGGCGGCAAAGGCCACCTTTGCTAGCTGCCATAAAAGGCAGTCGGCAAAGCCTTTGCCGACTGCCGCTCTGGCAGTCGGCAAAGCAAACGCGCACAGCCGTTAGAGTTTTCTTTGCCGACTGCCTAGGTGGCAGTCGGCAAAGAATTTTTTTTCATTTTTATTAATCGAGGCAAATATTTTTTTCTCTTTTTTTTAATCGAAGACCTTTGCCGACTGTCTTTATTGGCAGTCGGCAAAGATTTTTTCCATTTTTTTTAAAAAAATGTGTATATCTTTGCCAGCTGCCAATTCAGCAGTCGGCAAAGGCTTTGCCAACTGCCTTGCTTCGTGGCAGTCGGCAAAGCTGGGTATTTTGCTTTTTTTGTTCCCAGCTTTGCCAGCTGCCATGGCAGTCGGCAAAGCTGGGAAATGCAATTTTTTTTCCTGTTTTTGCCGATTTAGCTCACGTATCGCAGCAACCAAAACACATATATGTACATATCACAGAAATCCACATATACATCACAGAGATTCACAAATAATCCATAACCACAACATCCATCAAGTCGCACGCACGAATGCAACATCCAACAAGTCGCACAAGTCCAACATCCAACAAAGTTGCAAAAGGGTCTAACATAACAAAGTTACATCCATTATCCAACAACATGCACCGAGCCACTCACTCGTCCTGCGACCAGTCGCCACCACCGTGGTGTGAGGAGCTCCCTGTCGGCCACGAAGACCACCCGGATGGTCCGACCTGCGGCTGTGGAGAAGGTCCAACTGTCGGAGACGGGTTCGAAGCCGCCGACTGCAGCTGTACGGATAAGCGATCTCATTAGTACCTAAGGGATGGCCGCATAAGCGAAAACAATAGATAGGCTGCCAGTAACTCACCGGAGTCCTTACAGGCGGAAGATCAGGGAGTAAAGGGAGAACAACCGGGGGTGGAGTGAACATCACTTGCAACGGAGGGGGTCTGTAGTTAGGGATCTCCAGGCCCTGAAAGTAGCTGGAAATCGAGGAGGCAAACTGCGTCATCTGTTGCTGGGACTGCTGCTGGAAAGCTAGCATCGCCTGCCGATGGGCCTCCTGTTGGGCCGCCAGCTGCTGCCGATAGGCCTCTTCTCGGGCCGCCTCTCTTGCCTGTTGGGCCGCCTGTTGGGCCCGCATCTCTTCCAGTTGGACCTGCAATATTACACAAGCGATGTTTAAACAATGCATAAAGATTCGGCAACATATGTAAAACCAATGAACGACGAATAGTTACCTGAAGCGCCGCCATCATCTGTGTGGAGCTTGCCCGCCGAGGTTGTATGGGGACATCGGAGGAGGTACCGGCACTGCTATCCGAACGACGAACCTCACGAAGGGAGGGAACGGTGGCCGGGTCGATGACGCTGTGAGCAATAAGGTACCGGCCGTGCTGCTTCCCTCCTCCCGTCCTCATCAGGACGTCCGTATCGAGGGGCTCGGTCGACGGGTCGTAGTCGGCACCATGGCGCGTGCGAACCGCCTCGGTGTACTGGACCACCCTATCGTAGACGTTTTGGTTGGTGATGGCGTCGGGCCCCCTCGCCGTGTCGTAGACGTTCTCAGGATCTGTCGCCTTGCCCTGGTGAGACAGGATATAGCCCGTGAACTCGTTGATCACCTGGCCGTCATGCGACTGGGTCTGCGAGGAAAACACAAGGACGATTACACGTAATGAGAATGAATGACTCAATCAATTGAATAAATAAACAAATTGGTGTGAAGGGTACCCATGTGTCCATGTACTCTCCGAGAGAGCGGCACCCTTGGTGGTGTGACGGCCCCGCCTTCGCCTTGGCATATCCAGATTTCTTCCTGCGCGTCTCGTAAGCCTCCGGCGTTCTCCACCCGTCCACAATCGCCTCCCAGCAGTCCATGTGCATTTTGCACCAATCAGCAGGATACTGCATGCATTACAACGTGCATTTAGGTGAGTAAAAAGATGAATTGGAATGAAATTAGAATTATTGTTTCCTACTTACGAGCATGTAGGCCTCTCTGGGCATGTCAGTTTCGGGCCACTGGATCATCTTCCTCGCATCCGCCTTGTCTAGCTTCTCCTTGAGTACGTTGGCGTGGTAGCTGATGAGGCACTGGACGTGTGCCTCGTAGAACATGTCCTTGAGCCTGATCTGGCAGACCCTGTCCTGCACTACCGACGCCTCATGCTCGTGCCCTGGGTCGCACGTGAAATACTCCTGCATACATATATCATTTATGAGTTGATTATTTCAAGGACATTCAACAAATGCTTAGTAGTGGCAAAGCGGTGCAATGAAGACTCACCCAGAACTCCCTCTTGATCTTGTCGGCAAGGGTGACGTCTCCGTGCACTACCTTGAAGAAGTCTGGCCAGTGCTGGGGCACTTTATCCCTCCCATCTATGGTGACTAGGCCAGGAAAATTCTTCTTAATCAGGAGGCCCAGAATGCCATTAGGATGGCGTCCACCTCTGTTTCCATCCACACGTTTCCAATTGCTGCACAAGTCATTAAGAAGAACTGTTAATCTTGAAGTTCAATTTTCAACATGGCATATGAACAAGTAAGTGAAAACATGAATGGTTACTTACCTTGGCCCGTCGGGTCGAATCACCGGACGGAAGGCTAGCGTGGGCGCGGCGCTTGGGAGGCGTGTTATCCCACGCTGGTAGGGCCTCCTCGAAGCTGTGGAAGACGAGTCCCCTGATGTTGCCTCGCTCCCGCCCTGGTCGCCCCCGTCCTCGCCGCCGCCGCCCCCGTCCTCGCCGCCCCCGTCCTCGCCGCCCCCGTCCTCGCCGCCGACCGGGGCAAACAGGCGTCTGGTAGAGCGAGTTCTACCCCGCATCTCCTCCAAAGTCTCCTCCTCCTCCAACGCATGCGCATATGTCTAGGTTTTGGACATTCGACATCGCAACGTGCTCCAAACTTCTTCAAATTTTTATAAAATATTTGTAAAAAGGCTCCAAATATTTGTAAAAAGGCTCCAAATTTTTGTAAATTTGGAAAAATTCAAGTAAATAAAAAAAATGAACGAAATATCGTAAACTTTTGTAAAAAGGCTCCAAATTTGAACATGTACTCTTAAACAATATATATGGGTCACAAAAAAGTTTGAAACCAAAATTAAAAAAAATTAGTACTTTGCCGACTGCCAGCTGGGGCACTCGGCAAAGGGCATCTTTGCCGACTGCCGCTGATCTGGCAGTCGGCAAAGAGGCCTGCTTTGCCGACTGCCAAACGGCGTGACAGTCGGCAAAGAAGACGGAGACGGACGCCATCCCGACGCTTGCAAGGTATGCCGACTGCTTCCCTTCGCCGACTGCCGGGAGCAAGCTGGCAGTCGGCAAAGACTGTCTTTGCCGACTGCCTTTCTTTGCCAGCTGCTCGGAGCAGGCTGGCAGTCGGCAAAGATTTTCTTTGCCGACTGCCTTTCTTTGCCAACTGTTTTGACTTCTGCAGTCGGCAAAGATAGTCTTTGCCGACTGCCCTAGATATGGCAGTCGGCAAAGATGCTGGCAGGCGGCAAAGACCCTGTTTCCCGTAGTGGACCTCTCGTGCCTATCCACAACCTGGTAAAGCTTAGATTTAGTAGTGAAGTTCTTTTTTCTAAAATAATTTCATAAACAGCTTTCTTTTTAATGGAGTTAATTAAGCTGTGTTATAAAAAGTGCAAACCGAGATGGTACTTTTGCTCCTAATTGGGATTAAAGTCAATCCTTTAGCCCCGAATCCCCAATCTAAGGACTTCTACTCCCGATTGAGGTAACCGGGAGCCCCAACTTGACCATGTGCTAGCTGAGATAACCACGTTGGAGATTCGGAGACTAGAAGCCCCATCCAACTGGGACTAGAGATTGATCTATTTGTGCTAGCCGAGATGGTACTTTTACTTTTGATTGAGGCAACCGGGGCTAAAGGCAATCCTTTAGTCCGTATCCTCAACCTGACTATCTCGGCATTGATTTTCTACTAGTGCTAGCCGAGATGGTCAAGTTGGGGGTTCGGTGATTAAAGGCCCTATCCAATCAGAACTAGAGATTGATTTTCTGTCGGTGCTATTCGAGATGGACAAATGTTGCTCTACTTAGGTCCTAAGTTTGACTTTTCATGGGCGCGAGTGAACATCAGGATGAGGTTAAAAAATGTCAAAGCATAGGCCAAGAGCTGACCCTGTTCTTGTATAGGCTACGATATTATGTGTGTGAGAGGCAAGGTTGAAGATTTTCTCAATCCACGTAAGGTCTCTTTCTATCTTAAACGCAAATGGTATCTTACCCTAGCAGAAAGAGCACCATGTTCTTGGTGGATAACTGATCCAAGCATTCCAGGGCCAATCCATTCGATCTGGTGGAAATTGACAGCCTATTCCCACTCGTGTCCTGGCTAGGTGGAAATAAAGAAACGTCCGTTGCTTGACAAGGGCATTCAGAGCGGGAGGTCGCTAGTCACGGACTAGCATCTTTGGTTCTACAGAAGCAACCTTAAATAGGTTGACTCAAAAAAAAAAAAAAAAAAAAAAAAAAAAAAAAGCAACCTTAAATAGGATGGTTCCACGGCGGCAACGAAAAGGAAATCATTGATTTACTTAGGACCTGTTTGAATTTCTACCAATCTATTGTGATCTAAACAGGTATAGATAGTGGAGTAGATAATTGTTAATTTAAGCTATAAGATAACAATTACTCCCTCCGTCCCAATAAATATGCAATTCTTACATCCCGAGAAGTCAACAATTATAAACTTTGACTAAAGTTATACGAAAAAATACTAATTCTTATGAGACAAAATAAATACCGTTAGATCAATTATGAAATATATTTCCATAATAAATTTATTTCGAGACATAAATGCTAATATTTTTTTAAAAGACTTGGTTAAAGTTGATACAGTTTGATCGGCACGTTTCCCACAATTACATTATCAATGGGACAAAAGGAGTATTCAACTAGCTAAATTAAATCGGATAATAACCATTAGTTACATAACTATTATCATATAGTGAATCCAAAGAGGATTTTATTATCTTATTTGATCCAAGCGCGACAACACGTAGACAGGTTTGTTTTCGCGCGAACTCTAGCATGAGCGCTTACCGTCCACGACTACTCCTTTCGTCCAAAATAATTATCGTTTTTTATTTTTTAATCAACATTTGATAATTCGTCTTATTCAAAAAAATTATAAAAATTTAAAAATAAACAAATCAAAATTAAAGTACTTCTAATAATAAATCATTTCATAATAAAATAATTAATTTTTTCATAAAATTTTTAAATAAGACGAATGATCAAAAGGAGATAGTTAAAATCCTAAAATGGCACCTATTTTGGGACAGGGGGAGTAGGTGTAATCAGCACCTGTCTTGAAATATTGCCATGCCATCTGATACATCATACGTCAGCTGGCTGGATTGTACGGCTGGTTGGCTGATTGTTGTGAGAGAAAAAATACTACTGAATGGCTGACTGATGCTGGCCGGTAAGTTCAAGTGAACATGATCGGTTGATGGTGTGGTCGGAGGACCATCCCCCACACACGGTGGAGATTGTCGGTGCTTGTTTGGATTAGATTCAGATTCATCGAAACCCAATCCAAACGGTTTTTTTACTTAGATTCGGATTTACCAAAACAGTAGATCTGGAGGCTGGATTCACTATTTTGGTGAATCTTCTCAAAGGGTATTTCACTGAGTTGAGATTTGGTGAATACAATATATTTACTCACAACTGCCACTGGTTACGCAAACTTACCGGTTCGTTTTCATTCTTTCTTTCTCTGTACTGGCCTTCTGGCTACCCAGGACCCCAACCACGTTCATCCTCCTCGCCAGCGGCACGGGCTCCTTTACCTGCTTGCCGACGTGTCAGCGGCACGGGCTCATCGGCGCGCGAGCACGGCCTTGGTGAATCTGAATCTCCTACATTTGCCAAACAGATTTCTCGATGAATCTCAGATCTACAGTGAATCGAATTCGAGGTGAATCACCGATTCAGACTCACGTTTTAGTGTGGTGAATCCAATCAAACCGGCCCTAAAACTGATAAACGCACAGTTGTCTCTCCCTCGCAGTTTTTCCGTAAAAAAATATTGTTTTAGTTGTCTGTATGATAAACCCGATGGTCCATAACCTAGACGTTAGCTGGACTACTGTGTCTTGGTAGGGATGGTCCTCATGAAATTTTTTTCCCCCAAAAACTATGCCAACCAAACCGCTGCTTTAGTAGTCTCCCTCCGTTTCAATTTATAAGTCGTTTGACTTTTTTGACGTTAAGTTTGACCACTCGTCTTATTTAAAAATTTATGCAAAACATGATATTTTTTGTTATGACCTACTTTATTAACAAAAATTCTTCAAGAATATATTAAATTTAACTTTTTTATGCAAATTTTTTGAATAAGACGAGTGGTCAAACTTAGAGTTAAAAAAGTCAAACGATCTATAATTTGCGATGGATTAAGTAGTTGCCAAACGCGTCGTGGAAAAAAAACGTTCTTCTACCTTGATACAGCTACATATAGTTCTCTTGTGTATTCATAAAATTCATAAAAAAAACTTTTATCCTAAGTACAAATTTTCTCATGTTTTATCAGAGTTTGGTAACGACATAGTTTGTATGACATCAACTATGGTGGGTAACGAATTTTTCAAAAAGAAAATTTGAGCACCTCACACGATTTTGACGGAGTTTTTCAAGCTTCTAACTTTTGGTCAATTTTCACTGGATATATGTGTTCCTTTTATCTTCGCCATCCATCCCTTGTCCTAGTAATAAATCCATAAAAACAGAAGAAGGGATAAACTATCCCTGCTTAACTATAATTGGTTGGACGGGATTGATTGGCATTTTCGCCCAATGAATGATTATTTGGTGCCCATGCCAGTGCCAGCGCATAATTAAGCACTTGTCATATAGCATACAGAAGGATCATATCTCTTTGATTGCCTAACCATTAGAGTACTAATAATATATTCTGGGGAATCTTCATCTGTAGCTCTCGAGCAAAGACTTATGTGACGGTTACGGGTAGGACTTCATTGTTGTTGGAGATATGGTGATTGTGATTGATTTTGATGTAAATAATATAAGTGTCGCGGAGTAACATAAGTCCATCAATATTCCGATGGAAAAGCCGGCACGTGCTCGGATATTTTTGTCGGCAATAATTCTCAGTTTCACAACTGTTGAAAGGACCAGATAGGCTAGAGGGGGCTACATAGCCTATATAAATTTCTATAAAGCACTTAACCATAAGTTAGTAATTAACAAGGTTATTGCTGAGCACAAGCTCTAAACTACTCTATGCAAGCCAATTAGCACAATATACTACTCACAAGAATATGCACTCAATCGCAAAAAACCTACTCCTTCGAAACCTAAGGAGAGAGCACCTAAACAAGTAATAAGCACAAGTGAGTGAATGATCGAGAGAGCTATATTGAGGGGATTGATGAAGTGAAGACGACTTGCCGTATAAAGCCAATCACCAAGAGAGACAATAAGATCAACATGACCAATCACCAATAGAACACCAGAAAGCTAAACATCCACTCGAAAGTGGAGAAGAGAGAACACTCGATTTTTTACCGAGGTTCACGTGATCGCTGTCACGCTACTCCTCGTTGTGGCACGGGTCTTCCTTGGTGAATTGCGAGCTAGGCTTCATACGCCAATCCCTCACCGGGAGCCGCTCACCAACACAAGAGAAGTGGCTATCAACCATGAGCAAACCACTAGAGTCGGTTTTAGCACTCCGCCGGGGAAATAACCGCAAGAACCCCTCACAATCAACACTTCGGTGTGGGCTTGAACAATCACCAATCAACCTCAACACCGGAACCACCTCCAAGCCGCTAGGGACACGGCAATGCCCCAAGAGAATAAGAACATAGCAATGACTTGCTCTCAAGTGCTCTAAAATGCAAATCACTAGCAACGATGCACTTGAGGATTACTCAACTCACAAAGATGATCAAAGATGAACAAGTGAGTGAGTGGGAGGCTAGAGAGTGCTCACAAGTGTATGGCAATCAATCAAAATGTGCAAGAGAGTCACCAAGTGAATAGGGAAGGAGTATAAATACCCCTAAGTGCACTCCTAACCGTTACCCACTGAAAAAACAGCCGTTAAACCCTTTTTCAGGGCGTCGGACGGAACCGTCGGACGCAACCCGTTGGACTAAACGCCACGGTCCGACGCTCGGATTAGTGCCACGTGCCAGCTCAGTTTAACGTCAACCGCTGATCTCCAACGGCTACTTCTTCGCGCCTTTCTCCTAACCGTCGGACTGGATAGCGTCGGACTAAAGCTACACTGCGTCCGACGCTTTCAGAGAGCACGCAGAGAGCAAAAACTTCGTCGGACTCTGTCCGACGCCCTGCGTCGGACTAACCACAGTGTCCGACGCTCTGCACTCAGCTCGCCGCGCAAGTGTCCAGAGCATGATCTCGCCACGACGCGCCGTCGAACAGTCACCCATTAGTCTGACGCTTGCTCGCTACTAACCGTCGGACAGTCTGACTCTCACAGGCTCGCTCGCTGCTAACCACCGTCGGACGCTCGAAGAAGATATGTCGGACAGATCACCATGATCGTCCGACGCTTCACAGATTTACCCCGAGAGCTCCCGAGAGCAGCAGACTGCGTCGGACCTTGTCCGACGACCAACGTCGGACTAAAACCAACCGATCGACTCACTGTTCACAGAGTACTGCACTGCTAGGAGGACCGTCAGACTGAACCCAATAGTCCGACGCCCCGGAGATCCCAGCGTCTGACGCTTGGACAAAAGCTAATTCAAGACAAATTCTCACCCCTTGCTTCTAAGTGCTACACTCAAGGTCTTCAACACATGTGCACAGTGTGTTACATTTTCAAAACAATTTTCAAGGGTTTCTAAGAAGATCACTAGGTTGTGTTAGATTCAATGCAATGAAATGCAACTTAGAGCACTTGAAGGTAATCCAAACACTTAGTTATGCCCTTAATAATCTGAATCACACCCACTTGATGTCTTGATCAGCAAAAGAAAAGTCTACTTGGGGTTATACCTTTGCCTTCAAGCCTTTTCTTTTTACTTGATCAACTTCATTTGATTCACCATACTTGGTCCATGGTTGAGCCACTTTGATCATCACCATCATTTTGCTCATCACTCCATGGATGGGACAACCTAACCTTGCCAACACTTAGCAACTTAGGTTAGTCTTTAGGGTGTCATCAATTATCAAAACCAAATTAGGGCTTTCAATCTCCTCCTTTTTGATAATTGATGACATCATATACAAAGATAAGAGTTAAGTTTTTTTTAACTTGTGAGCTTGTCCAAACAAAATTATCATGTTTTTAGAATGGACAAACAACACAAATTCGATTTGGTGGCTAGCTCCCCTACATATGTGCATGAGTTTGGATTTAAAAGCTTGCACATATGCATAATAGAGAGTAAATTTCCATCAAGATGTGCTAGGATGGTTAGAATAAACCTTTGAAGCGTGATACCAATTGAAATATTTATCAAAGTTGCGTAATCTCCATCCTTAGCACTTTTAATAACTAGATGATCGCAAAACTTGAGCATACCGTGAGATTAACATTGTAAGCAATGCTCCGATATCAAATGAAAAACACACAAGATCATCTAATTAACACCTAAGCATGCTAGTTATCAAATCATCAATCAATCTTAGTTCTAGCATACACCACCCAAGAACATGGCAATTGAAAGTAAATACATATGCAAATGTATCAAGCATATGTAGGTGCACATTCTAAATGCATTCAACCAAGTTCATGTGTTTGCTCCCCCTCAAGATGAGCTTATCTTAAATAAAGGTTTTGATTCAAAATTTTGATCCCATTACTTTGGCCTATTGCTGTCCCATCATCGGCCTTAATGATGGTTCATTGCGAAGCTTAGTTCAATTTTATCTTCTTCTTCCCATTTCTTATCTTATCTTTGTTTTTCTCCCCCTTGGCATCAAGTACCACAAAAGGGTCAAATCAATGGAGAGTAAGATTAATTTTCTAATTTGGTTCAATCTAGCAAACTTGCACAAGATGTTTAACTCAGTTTGAACCAAGGACAAGCTTCTTCACGCCACTAGGGGTTATCTTGCCTATGTTGAGTTAAGCACTTAGTTGCTTGTTTAACTAGATTTAACACTAGATTTGCATCCCATGAATAAGTTATATGCTATCACAAGATCAATCATACAAAGAAGCAATAGTGATGCCATATATACTTCAAAACATTTTGGCTTTCAATGAACTGACCCATAAAGAACAAAAGTATGTCTATATGTTCTAACAAGTTCTAGTAAAGTATGTATGCAAATGCTAAACAATGATACCTTTACTTTGCTTGGAGGAAAGGCAAGTCATAATATATTCATGAAGTGCATCAACACATGTTGCAATAGTCAAGTATGTTCAATTCATTTTAGATTCATCAAGAGGCTTAGTGAATATGTCGGCTAGTTGATCTTCTGTGCCCACACTTGTGATTGCAATATCTCCCTTGGCTTGGTGATCTCTTATGAAATGGTGCCTCACATCTATGTGTTTGGTTCTTGAATGTTGCACCGGATTGGTTGTGATCTTCACCGCACTTTCATTGTCACATAGCAATGGAACCTTGTTGAACTTCAAACCAAAATCTTTCAAAGTTTGCTTCATCCATAAGATTTGTGCACAACAACTTCCCGCACTAATGTATTTGGCTTCGGCGGTTGATAGTGCAACACTATTTTGCTTCTTGGATGACCATGAGACTAGTGACCTTCCCAAGAGTTGACAAGTACCGGAAGTGCTCTTTCTATTGATTTTGCAACCGGCATAGTCCGCATCCGCATAACCAATCAACTCAAAGTTGGAGCCCTTGGGATATCACAAACCAATGTTAGGTGTGCTCTTCAAATATCTCAATATTCTCTTTGTAGCCTTCAAATGACTTTCTCTTAGAGAGGCTTGATATCTTGCACACATGCACACACTAAACATCACATCCGGTCTTGAAGCGGTCACATAGAGTAGACTACCAATCATTGACCGATATTGCTTTTGATCAACCTAATTCACCTTCTTCATCCGGTTCCAAGCTTCCACTAGTGCCCATCGAACTTGAAATTGCCTTTGCATTTTGCAACCCAAACTTCTTCACCATGTCCTTATATACTTGCTTTGACTTACAAAAGTGCCATTCTTCAATTGCTTGATTTAGAGTCCAAAAAAGTAACTAAGTTCACCAACCATGGACATTTCAAACTCTTTGACCATTATCTCTCCAAACTCCTCACAAAATGCTTGACTTGTTGACCCAAAGATGATATCATCAACATAGATTTGCATGATGAACAAGCCATTACCAATCTTCTTTGTAAAGAGTGTGGTATCAACCTTTTCCATCTTGAATCCTTTAGAGAGTAGAAAATCCCTCAATCTCTCATAACATACTCTTGGTGCTTGTTTCAAGCCATAGAGAGCCTTTTTAAGCTTGTACACATGATCAGGCTTCTTGTCATCTTTAAAATCGGGAGATTGTTCAATATACACTAGCTCATTGATGTAGCCATTTAGGAATGCACTCTTGACATCCATTTGATAGAGCTAGAGCTTGATATTGTGAGCACATGCATAAGCCAATAGAATCCGGATTGCTTCCAATCTTGCCACGGGTGCATAGGTTTCTCCAAAATCTAAGCCCTTAACTTGAGTGTAATCTTGCGCAACCAATTTAGTTTTCTTCCTCATAACAATCCCATCTTGATCTTGTTTGTTCTAGAAGACCGATTTGGTGCCAATCACATTGTACTTGTTTGGTCTTGTAACTAATTCCCATACTTGATTTCTTTCAAAGTTGTTTAGTTCTTCATGCATGGCATTTATCCAATCCTCATCCTTGAGAGCCTTTTCAATGTTAGTAGGCTCCTCTTGTGAGACAAAAGAGTAATACTCACAAAAAGAAGCTACCCTTGACCTTAGTTTGCACACCTCTACTAATATCACCAACAATTTGATCTAGAGGTGATCTCTTGCAATGTGAGTTGGTTGGAGCACATGAGATGAACTAGCATCTTGGACTTGGTCTTGATTTTGATCATGAGCTTGAGAGTCACTTGAGCTTACTTGATTTGCTTCATCTTCTACTTGCACAAAAGGAGGGGTGACTTCATCATCGTTATCTTCAACTTGTCTTGACCTAATGTCACCAATGTCCATGTTCTTCATAGCATCAACTAATTAGGGTCCCTTCACATCATTAAGGTTATCTTTCTCATCTTGTGACCCATTAGTTTCATCAAATTCTACATCATGAACTTCTTCAACAATATGATGTACCAAGTTCCATACTCTATAAGTTTTGCTTGTAGTTGAATAACCAAGTAAGAAACCTTCATTACACTTCTTCTCAAATTTACCCAAACGAGTGCCCTTCTTCAAGATATAGCATTTGCAACCAAACACTCTAAAGTATGCAATGTTGTGCTTTCTTCCATTCAAGAGCTCATAGGGTGTCTTATTTAACATTGGATGAAAATAGAGACGGTTGCTAGTGTAATAAGCCGTGTTGATAGTTTCGGCCCAAAACTCATCACTCACATTATACTCACTTAGCATTGTTCTTGCCATATCAATAAAAATTCTATTCTTCCTTTCAAAAAGTCCATTTGATTGTGGAGTGTACTTAGCCGAGAATTGATGCTTGATACCCAACTCATCACATAACTCATCAATTCTTATGTTCTTGAACTCACTACCATTGTCACTCCTTACTTGCTTCACCCTTGTATAAAACTCATTATGGCTTCTCTTGAAGAAAGATTTGAAGATTTTATACACTTCACTTTTGTTAACAAGAAAGAATACCCAAGTGTATCTAGAGAAGTCATCAACTATCACAAACCCATACTTCTTTCCTCCCATACTTGCATAATTTGTTGGACCAAACAAATCCATATGCAATAGCTCAAGTGGACTAGATGTACTCATCATGCCTTTCTTAGGATGTGTATTCCCAACTTGCTTTCCAAATTGAAAAGAACTACACAACATATCCTTTTCAAAGTGCACATCTTTCAAGCCTCTGACCATATCATGCTTGACCAATCTTTCAAATTGCTTCATTCCAACATGTCCAAGCCTTCTATGCCATAACCAACCAAAACTTAATTTTGAGATCAAACAAGACGAGAGTTTAGCTTCACTATCATTGAAATCCACCAAGTATAGGTTCCCATATCTAAATCCCTTGAAGATCAAGTTGGAACCATCCACACTCACAATCTCAACATCATCAATCCCAAAGATGCACTTGAAACCAAGATCACAAAGTTGTACAACCGACAATAAGTTGAAATTGAGAGATTCAACTAGCAACACATTGGATATGCTTATATCATTGGAAGATAGCAATCTTGCCTAAACCTTTCATCTTTACTTTGCCATTGTTACCAAATGTGATAGAATCAAATTCTTGATTGCCACTTGAATTGATAGATTTGAACATACTAGACTCTCCGGTCATGTGTTGAGTGCATCCACTATCAAGCACCCAATGCCTTCCTCTGACTTTGTAATTGACCTACAAAGAGTAAATCAATTGGTTTTAAGTACCCAAGTATTCTTGGGTCCTTGGAGATTAATGACCAAAGACTTAGAAACCCAAATGGATCTCATCCTTGCGTTGCCACTTGGTGTACCAAGATACTTGATTCTAACACCCTTCACTCTCTTAGTGAGCATGTAACAAGAATCAAGGCGAATTGAAGTCACTCTAGCAAAGTTTACTTGCTTGATCTTGTTGGCCATGCAATATTGCTCATTATGCCTTGCTTGCATCTTTGGTAATACCTACCATTATTCCCCACAAAGCTAGGTTTGGGAGTCATAAAGGCAGCCTTACCTTTCTTGGGGGTATAGCCTAGTCCTACCTTAAAGTGACTAAATGTTTGGCTACCCAAGCACTTTAACAAGCGGGCATCCCCACCATAGGCATTACCTAAGGCACCGGTGAGCTTGTTGACCTCTTCCTTGAGGTTCTTGTTTTCCACCACAAGTGAGGCCTTAGAGCCATCATATTTGGGTGAAATAGGAGTGGTAGAGATGCTAGAAGGGTTAGTGACAACAATAGTAGTAGAAGGAATTGACTTGTCACTAAGGATGTCACATGATGAACCCATGTCACATGTCTTGATGGATACCCTCTTCTCATTTTCGGCCACTAGAGAGGAATGAGCTTTCTCTAGCTTGGAGTGAGCCACCTTGAGGTTCTCATGGGCTTCCATTAGCCTCTCATGAGACTTTAAGAGCTCATCAAAAGATTGCTCGATGGCTATCTTGCCTTTGCGCAATTCTTTGCACTCCTTTCTCTTGGCCTCAATGTAAGTGTTGGCATCATCAAGCATGGACATAAGCTCATCACATGAGAGCTCCTCCTCATCACTCTCATCTTTGGATTGTACCTTTGATGGCTTGGCCATTAAGCATGTGGATGGAGTGTCGAAGAGAGATAGCTTGTTGTTGAGAGCAATGCTTGCCATGGCATTCTTCTTGATGGTCTTGCTCTCATCATCACTATCATCCTCATCGATAGAGGCATCACTATCATTCCAAGTGACACAATACGATTGCCCCTTCTTTTTCTTTTTGAGTGTCACATTCTTGTTCTTATTTTCTTTCTTGTCCTTCTGCTTGCTCTTCTTCTTGTCATCATCACTCTCATCGTCATTGTCGCTATTGAGAGGACAATCAGCAATGAAGTGATCCAAGCCCTTGCACTTGAAGCACCTCCTTGGCTCTTGCTTGTTCTTAGAAGTGAACTTCTTCTTGCCTTGACCATAGCCCTTCCTCTTCTTGCCTTGACCATAGCCCTTCCTCTTCATGAATCGGCCAAACTTGCGCACTAGAAGAGCCATAGTTTCATCATCATCATCATCATCATCATCATCATCACTTGAAATAGATTCTTCATCGAGCTTAACTATCTTGGCCTTGCCCTTGCTCTTGGAGGATGTAGCTTTGAAAGCCACACTCTTCTTCTTTTTCTCCTCAACCACCTCCTCATTGTTCATGTCTTGAGTGATGATCTCACCGAGGATTTGGTTGGGCTTCTTGGTGCTCAAGTCTTCTCTTGCAAGCAATGTCTTGATGATTGTAAATCTTGCGGGCAAGCACCTCAAGAACTTGTGAGAGAAGTCCTTGTCCTTGATGTCCTTGCTCAAGCTCTTCAAATCATTGACAATCACTTGCAACCGGTTGAACATCTCCGGCACACTTTCATCATCATTCATCTTGAAGGTGCCAAACTTTTCTCTCAACATGTAGACCTTGGCATTCTTGACCTCTTGTGTGCCCTCACAGGTCTCTTCCAACCGCTTCCAAATGTCATGAGACAAATCAAGATCCTTGATTTGCTCAAATACATGAGATTCAAGAGCGGTGTAGAGAGCATTAATAGCATGGGCATTGCACTCCATCTTCCTCTTGTCGGCATCGGTGGAAACTTGAGCATTCTCATACTCAATCTTTGTCTCTGCCACCTTCCACACATCAATATGCATGGTCATGAAGTGGACTATCATCTTTCTCTTCCAATGATCATAGCTTGTGCTATCTAACTTAGGACGGCTTCCCCAACACATTGATTTGAGCCATCTTGCACCACAAGGATGTTAAGCCTCAAATGGTGGTAACCTGGCTCTGATACCAAATGAAAGGACCGGATAGGCTAGAGGGGGTGAATAGCTTAAAAAATTTCTACAAAGCATTTAACCACAAGTTAGTAATTAACAAGGCTATTGTTAAGCACTAGCTCTAAACTACTCTATGCAAGCCACCTAGCACAATATACTACTCACAAGAATATGCACTCAATCGCACAAAACCCATTCCTTCAAAACCTAAGGAGAGAGCACCTAAACAAGTAATAACCACAAGTGAGTGAATGATCGAGAGAGCTATACCGAGGGGCTTGATTAAGTGAAGACGACTTGCACTTGGAAAGCCGGAAAGCCATTTGGAAGCCACCAACATGACCAATCACCAAAAGAACACCGGAAAGCCAAAAATCCACTCGAAGGTGGAGAAGAGAGAACACTCGATTTTTTTCTGAGGTTCGCATGATCGCCGTCACGCTACTCCTCGTTGTGGCACCGGTCTTCCTTGGCGGATTGTGAGCTAGGCTTCACACGCCAATTCCTCACCGGGAGCCGCTCACCAACACAAGAGAAGTGGCTATCAACCACTAGCAAACCACTAGAGTCAGTTTTGGCACTCCGCCGGGGAATAACCGCAAGAACCCCTCACAATCAACACTTTGGTGTGGGTTTAAACAATCACCAATCAACCTCAATACCGGAACCACCTCCAAGCCGCTAGGGAACCAACAATGCCACAAGAGAATAAGAACTCAGCAATGGCTTGCTCTCAAGTGCTCTAAAATGCAAATCACTAGCAATGATACACTTGAAGATCACTCAACTCACAAAGATGATCAAAGATGAACAAGTGAGTGAGTGGGAGGCTAGAGAGTGCTCACAAGTGTATGGCAATCAATCAAAATGTGCAAGAGAGTCACCAAGTGACCAGGGAAGGAGTATAAATACCCCTAAGTGTACTCCTAGCCGTTACCCACTGAAAAAACAGTCGTTAAACCCTTTTTCAGGGCATCGGATGAAACCGTCAGACGCAGCCCGTCGGACTAAACGCCACGGTCTGACGCTCGGATTAGTGCCACGTGCCAGCTCAGTTTAACGTCAACCGCTGATCTCCAACGGCTACCTCTTCGCGCCTTTCTCCCAACCGTCGGACTGGATAGCATCGGACTAAAGCTACACTGCGTTCGACACTTCCAGAGAGCACGCACGGAGCAATAACTTCATCAGACTCTGTCTGACGCCCTGCGTCGGACTAACCACAGCATCTGACACTCTGCACTCAGCTCGCCGCGCAAGTGTCCAGAGCACGATCTCGCCATGACGCACCGTCGAACTGTCACCCATTAGTCCGACACTTGCTGGCTACTAACCATCGGACTGTCTGACTCTCACAGGCTTGCTCGCTGCTAACCACTGTCGTATGCTCGAAGAATATACGTCGGACCAATCACCATGACAGTCCGACGCTTCACATATTTACCCCGAGAGCACCCGAGAGCAGCAGACTGCGTCGGACCTTGTCCGACGACCAATGTCGGACTAAAACCAACCGATCGACTCACTGTTCACAGAGAACTGCACTGCTGGGAGGACCGTCAGACTGAACCCAATAGTCCGACGCCCCGGAGATCCCAGCGTCCGACGCTCGGACAAAAGCTGATTCAAGACAAATTCTCACCCTTGCTTCTAAGTGCTAACACTCAAGGTCTTCAACACATGTGCACAGTGTGTTAGCATTTTCAAAATAATTTTCAAGGGTTTCTAAGATCACTAGGTTGAGTTAGATTCAATGCAATGAAATGCAACCTAGAGCACTTGAAGGTAATCCAAACACTTAGTTCTCCCCTTAATAGTCGGCTATCTATCCTAAATGTGATCACACCCACTTGGTGTCTTGATCACCAAAAGAAAAGCCTACTTGAGGTTATACCTTTGCCTTCAAGCCATTTCTTTTCATTTGATCAACTTCATTTGATTCACCATACTTGGTCCATGGTTGAGCCACCTTGATCATCACCATCATTTTGCTCATCACTCCATAGATGGGACAACCTAACATTGCCCACACTTAGCAACTAAGTTTAGTCCTTATGGTGTCATCAATTATCAAAACCAAACTAGGGCTTTCACCTGTACTAAGCACTAGTATGTTTTATATTTAGGGTTCTTTTCATTCTTCTTACTTTCAGTTAATCCCTCCAGTTCATAAATTGTCATTTTGGATATATGACTGGTTTTCGATTCTAATGTGTATACAAAATTCAACATATGTTTATTTTTTATTAAAACACTTTTTAAGACTAATATCTAAACATGTTTTTTTGTAAACTAATAAGTATTTAAAGGTTATTTTTTAAATAAAAGAATTTTATTCCGGCCTAGTTTTGCACTCAACCATTCGTTATTACAGTGTTTCAGCCAAAGCCAATAAAGAAAAGCTCTCAAAAGGTGAGCTAAAATTGTGAGAGACTATATAAGCAAATTAAGCTCTAAGCCTATTAGAAACCAACCATTCATTTGTGGCGAAAATCACCATTGCTCTAATGTGGATTAAGGATTAGTCAAAAAAGACAATCCATTCTTAAGAGCTTAAACAGTAAGTACTTGGCTTGTTGAGTGTGAGTTTTCTTGTTGGGTGAAAACTTGGATTACTTGAGTGCTTCCATTAGTACTATTCTTGCTCTTATAGGTTGTTTTGATCACTTCATTTTGAAGCGATTGAAATCAACTTAATTTTGGCCATTTGGTTTGGAATTTGGCATGGCGTCCCTAACATTTCAGAGTAAAGATGTAAGCCTATCTAAATTTATTGGATGGAAGATAGAAATTGATTTTGTATATCTCCATACTCTTATAGCACGCAGAAGTGCAGCACATAAGCATCTTCCCCATAAGACTCACATATAACTATGTTAGCTTAATTGGTTTGTGCCTAAATAATAATAATAATAATAATAATAATAATAATAATAATAATAATAATAATAATAATAATAATAATAATAATAATAATATATTATTATTATTATTATTATTATTATTATTATTATTATTATTATATAATCCAATTTCAATGGTCCAAACAGGTCTTAGTGTTCTTTTTCGAGGAAAGAAGAATTATATTAATGAAGGCGAGATACATCAACACGTTACAAGTACTCTGAATTACAAAAAAAATACCCACACCGTGAATAACACACCTCAAACCCTAACCTGTTTGATGCTTTGCAGTGTAGATGATCGCACAGGCAAACACTCAGCAAACGGCCTGAGAACAAATGATCAACAAAGGATGGCCAACATTCTTATAGAAGGAATTGAGGAACTTCTTCTTTCTGGTATTTTCCTTCTTCTTCTTCTTTCTGCCACCAAAGAATGAGGAAGACTGGTCTGAAACTTATTCTCCCTATTCCTTCATTATGGCCAGATCTAACCACAAGGAAACAGAGAAGAGACCGGAGAAAATTATTCCATGGCGACGACATCATCTCACCCTTGATGCCGCCGTCCGGAAACAAAAATCTCCATGTCCTCATGCATGTTAATGAAGATGTTGACGCCGTGGGTGCCGCCCTTATCTTCAACGAAGCCGCTATGAAGAAGACGATTCCACCCTTCTCCAACACCTTTGCCGGAGAGGAGGAGAAGGAGGAAATAAAACTCGAATGCCAAGAACTTTGACATGGAAAGACACTAACCCTAATGATTCGATCTACTAAGAAAAACTTATAAAAAAACAATGGATCTCTACTCCCGTCAACCTCCGACGAGATGCCAGAGGAGAAGGGAGGGGGACCAGCGGTGGTGGACGGAGGAAGACGGCGGCGGCGGCGCTAGGTTTCATACGTCGTCAGGCCTTAGTGTTAAGGATTTACGATTAGCTTATTGCTCTAAGGGCTTCCAAGAGTGCTTTTGTAGAAAACTTATTAGGTACCATGGTGCTAGGGGGTTAAGAGTTTGTACATAGGTTATGGTTGTTTATGTGAAATTTTAGAGCCAAATTCAACCCCATCTCTATCTTAAGCCATTTGATCCTTACAGTAGCCTCTTCCTACCTCAATGGATAGGATCCCTTCAGGTTATTAGATAAAGTAGGATCCCTTCAGGTAGTGGATGCTACGCGTAATACCTAGAATACGGGGTGTCAGGATCCATCCATAACCATCATGGATACCATGTCTCTATGGTCACCTCCACGACGACCCTAACTAGCTCCAGTACGTACAATGAGGATGAATCTCCAAACGGGATATGTGGCACTGGGTAGGGGGGCAAAGCGGCGTGATGGGAAGGGGAAGGGATCTAGGGACGCTTAGTAATGGTGAGAGCCTGATGGATGGGGACAGGCAGGTCATATGTGCACAAGACATTTGTGAGTGGGTAGACAATGATTTTTAAATTCCAATCAATTATGTTGGGAACTGAACATGGCAGTTAAGGAAAAATCGATTTGTAACCGACGTACCCCCTCCGTCCCAAATAGTATGCAACTATGGGATTCGTACCGGTCAAATTTGCTAAAGTTTGACCAAATTTACAGTGATAAATATTAATATTTATGTCTCAAATATAATCTATTACGAAAATATATGTCATCATTAATCTATTGATACTTATTTTGTATTACAAATATTAGTATTTTTTCGTATAACTTTGGTCAAAGTTGAAAACTGATTGCCTCCTCGATAAGTGAGAATTACGTTCGGAGGGAGGGAGCACTGTTGTACACATGCCGGTCGTGTAGTAGTGCATGTGATTCAATAGAGCATCCTTACATTTTGAAAAGGTACCAAGGAACACGGATAACGATGCGTTTTTCAATCACCAAGCCAAGTTGTGGATTTTGTACATCTTGATGGTACATCTCCAAACAACCCTACAAACCTCAAATTAGTTCTTTATATAAAAAACTCAAATTAGTTTGTACTCTAATGTTGCAACTTGTGCATGCATTAACTGGAGATTGTCTAGAGAGATAGTGGGGAAATCTCCACGAGGAACACGAACACCATAGAGATATGGAACTGGTGGTAGATGGCCGCTGCTGGCATGGATTCTGCCATACAAATATTATAAATTCTGATTCTGATGCAAGATTTGGACGGTTGGCAGGGCTTCATTTCTATTCCTGCATCGTGGATATACTCCCCCTTATAGGAATTAAATAACGTTTTGAAAAAAGTTTTGGTCAAATGTTAACAATATAAATCATAAATAACTTTAAAATTATTGAGTTTAAGAATACAAAAAGTACATAAATAGATTTATCTTCAAATATACTTTTATAAAAGTATGCACGCCTCCCCCGGTGACCTTAAAAAAAAATATGCATATATATATATATATATATATATATATATATATATATATATATATATATATATATATATAATAAGTATTTTTATAGAAATATAAAGTCAAAGTCATAATTTGTAGACTGTGTTGTTGTTCTAAATATTATCTAATTCCTACAGGAGGGAGTACGAATATATATATAAAAAAACATTGTGCTTCTAAAACAATGTGACTGTGATCAGGAGTGACTGTGATCGGTACGGGAGATCCTGGAGATACGAGTACTTCTATCATGGAGGATAAAAAATCGACATACTACTTGCCAAAAAAAAAGAGAAACAAAGATCGTCCATTGCCTCAAAGGCAACATTGTGCTTGGATATTTTAATGGTGTTTTCCTATTTTCTAGCTACGTCGGCAGACCAATATGTGCATTATACACTAGTAGAGAAACGGCTTTTGGTCGCAATAAGTTTTAGCTTTAGTCCCGGTATTTTATTGTGTTCGGGACTAAAGATCTTTAGTCCTGGTTAGTAACACCAACCGAGACTAAAGGGTCTACCTTTAGTCCGGGTTGGTGTTACGAACCGGGACTAAAGGGTCATCTGTGGATTGGTTCAAAAGGCAAACATCCTGTATATGGTTACATGTGCTGTGTAGGTGGAGGTGGTAAGGCACACGCGATGCTATGTATAAGGTCTTGGGTTCGAATCTCATGCTCCTGGTGAACCGGGACTAAAGGCCAGTTATGTACCAGTGATAGGTGCATGGACGACTATATTCATTCCATTTCTTGGTTGAGAAAAGACAGATGAAGATTCTTCAGTACAAGAGCAAACTGATATTGCCTTCATGTAAAATTAGTTTTTTCGAGAACACGACTTTACGTGTATTTCATTAAGATGAAAATTAGAGTAGCACAAATAGTTACCCAAAGGTGAGATGCATGGGTGCGAAAAATAAAAAAACAGGTACAGAGAAGAGGTCCTGTAACAAACAGAACGTACTCGACTACATTGTGAAATCGTTGGGCGATAAGGTTTCCCAAAAGGTCAACTATGAAGAGCCAGCGTCGATCAGCGGCTGGATCCCCTAGAAACCTGCGGTGACCCACAGGCCACCCTCATCCAGCACCCCCTGTACCACCTCCAGAACCGAAGCAGACGTAGCATTGAATATACTGGAGTTGTGTTCTTTCCAGATACGCCACGAGACCAAGAGCACCGCAGCATCAAATGACTTGCGCAGGAGGCGCGATACAGCACGCCTTGAGGCAATCCACCAATCTGCGAGCTGGTCATTTGGCCCCGGCGCAAAGCCTCCCAGTCCCGTTGCGCTAAGGAATCGGAATCAGTGCTCTCTCGCAAACACGCAGGAGATGAGGCGGTGATCAACGGCCACATCCTCCTGCCCACAGAGCGTACAGTCTACGGTGTCTTGGAGGCCATGCCTTTTCCTGCGTTCAGCGGTCCACAGCCGGCGATGTAGCGCTAGCCAGAAGAAAAATTTAACCTTGGGCGGCGCCGAGGCTTTCCACAGCTCCTTAGCGCCGAGCATGGAGGTCATTCCCAGGAGGAAGGACATGTAGGCTGAGGATGCCGAGTACCTGCCATCCGACGACCAGTGCCAAACGAACCAATCGCTCTCCAACGCCGAAGTTGTATGGTCTCCAACTTCTCCCAGAGAATGACATATTTGGCTAGGACCGGCAGCGTGAGTGGTCCTGTGATGTGTCGAACCCAACGATGATCCACCAAAGCGTCCTTGACCGTTGTCATCCGGAATCGTCGCCCCACCGTATGGAAAAGCCGTGGCGCGAAGGAGAGGATCGGGCCATCGGGCAGCCAAGAATCAGACCAGAATAGTAGGCGTATTTTAGTATTTCATTAGTCTTGGACCAACAGTTTCTCAACTAATAATTCATATATTTTGGTGTCCCCTATTAAAACGACCTACTTATATATGGTTGTATGATTTTGTATCCCGATCACAAATGACAAATGAATAGAGTAATTATTTGTCAAAGTTCTGTTCTAACAAAACCAAATAGACCTGACTCAAGGAGGTCCTATCAATACTATGAGATTCATGGAAATTTGTTCTGTACTGAAAGGGACACCAGTAGCATGGTGAGGCAATGCCGGTGCCTATTTGGTTCCCAACTCCCAAGATCCATTAGAGAAAAAAGAAACCTTGCACCTGCTGTAGTTAGCACTCCAACTAGCTCTGCTGATGGTTTGGTGGTTAAATGGTTTTAGTGGCTTGGTTTTTCAGATTGAATTATTACTCTGGTTTGGTGAAGAATGAATTGAGATTTGTGATGGGCTGGCTTGGTTTGGGCTCTCACTAAGATTCCATGGATTCGGATTGGAAGTGTAGACCCAAACCGCAATTCCAATCCTGCAGATGATCGCCCGTTCGCTGTTTGAGCGAACGATCTCCGACACCGCCTGAGTCAGACGCTTGCGCGCGCATGCATACAGCCTAGCCTAGCTGCATGCTGATGACGTCACATAAAAATTCAATAAATATTTTAAAAAATGTTGTAATTTCCAAACAGTGTATTTGATTTTAAATATGATTGGATCAATTTGTTCTACGCGATGAGACGAATAAAACTGGACTCAACTTGCATATGTCTTAATTTTTTTTCCTAGAACCAATTCATGTGTACTAACTTATGTCATAACTTGTGCAAGGAATAACTTATGTATCTAAGTTCTATAGAATAACTTATTTACCATAGTTGTGTCTCATAACTTTTGTACAAAATTATGTTCTATATAACTATTGTGTTTTCATTTTTTTAGCATATATTAGTTAATCTTTCCTTCATGTTTAATAACTTCTATACATAAGTTTTGTTTCATAATTTTTGTGTTTCGAAGCTTTGAGATAAGTTATATCTTATAAGTTACATGTTATAAATTTTATGTTATAAGTTATATGTTATAAGTTAATATATATAATTTGGTGCTAAAAAAATATTTCAAAATATATGTAAATAGGATCTAGTTTTGTTTATTTTGTCGCATGGAACACAATGGTACAAACAAAATTAAAATTGGATACACCGTTAATAGGTTATAGCAATTTAAAATAAATGTTTTACTATTTTTAGACTGCACCTGCATGACGTCACGCATGCAGCAGTTTGCTAGTTTTACTAATCTCGCAGCGAGCATCCAAAAAGAGAATGAGCAGCGTGCGGTGGGAATTGTTTTTTCCAAAAATAGGAAGTTGTGCCTGTGTCGGAAAATCGTTCGCCCAAAACTGATCTGATGAACGTTCGCGATTTAGCTGCTTCGGACCCAAACTGTTGTTTGAGACCGCGCGCAGGCCCAAACTGTACGTTGAAACCATGGATCCAGACGCACACGGATCACTAGCAAAAGCAGCAGCAATCCACCGGCCACTAACAATTACTCCCACCATCCCGAAGAATATGCAATTCTCACATATCGAGGAGTCAACGATCATAAAGTTTGACTAAAATTATATGAAAAAAATTTAACTCTTATGAAACAAAATAAGTACCATTAGATCGGTTACGAAATATATTTTCATAATAAATTTATTTTGAGACATAAATATTAATACCTTTTGTTATAAACTTGGTTAAAGTTGACACAGTTTGACCGGCACGTCTTCCATAATTGCATATTCAACCGGACGGAGGGAGTACTCCACGGAGTAATTAGTAATGGGAAAAATGCTGAGCGATTTGGTTTGGATTGGGCAGAGCCATGAGTGGCTTGGTTTGGTTCTTAACTTTACTGGCAATTGAGTGGACTGGTGCGAGTTTCACCTGGATTTTGGCCCACTGGCAGGTTTATTCTCAGCAATGTTACGAAAACATCAAAGACTTTAGTTCATCACTTCTAAATTTTTGCATCTCAAATATTATTATTTTTTTTGTACTCGATCCAACGGATGACTCTTCAACATTGCACATGAAGGTTTTCATTCATTACACTGACATGGTGTCATGGTCCGCACTACAAGTCTACCAAGTACAAACCTTCGTAGCGGACTGGACATCTTGCCTACACGTAGGTTATTCGAGATAATAAGTTCGTCAGTTTGAGGCTTTGGTCGCGACTGGATCATGCATATGATCAAACATCAGCATAGTTCATGCAGCGGCATCCTCCTCTACCCCTGCCACACTGAGGTAGTGTCCCTGGGAAGCTCACCGAGCGTGAAGACCTTCCAAAACTACCTCACTCACTAAACAGAGAACAGATTTTCGGTTTAGCATGGTTCAACATATTAGTCTTTGCTAAATTCAGAACTGTGACTAATATGAGTATTAGTTCCCGTTCCAACTTTATAGGTTATCTGAGGACCTTTACTTCCGATTCGTAACACCGACTCAAACTAAAGGGTCTATGTTAGTCCTGATCAATAACACCAACCAAAAATAAAGGCTCGGTCAATGTTATCAGCCCAGACTAAAGGACCTTTTCATCCTGATTGGTGTTATCAATCCGGACTAAATGTCCTTTGATAAGTTAGTTCAAAAGAAAAGCATTATCGGGTACCAAAGTATGGGGTACCCAACTTCAACGCAAAAACACATTTCCCAAATAACTCCTGGCCCAAACAAGTCCAACAGAGGCCCAAGATGGCAACACTCGCGAAAGCCTTCATCAACGCCGCACCAACACGTTGTACCCCTCGGGCGCGCAGACCCCTTGGGAAGAGTTCTCCGATTCGCCCGAGCCTCGACGACAGGGCTCGGAAAGACGATACCCTCGGGCACCATTTTGCGATTTGCCCAAGCTCCTACTGTGCACAAGCACCCCTCAGGCGCAACTCCCCGATTCGCCGGAGCTTTGCTGACGTCAGCAAGAGCTATCTTGCATTCCAAGGGACCCCTCTGACTACTTTACAGGCACGGTCCCATCGAGTGGACGTCTCAACGCAACTGCGTCTCACACGCGCACGCCTGTCGTACCAACTACCAAGTCTCCTCTGACAGCCGATCTAACGGCCCCACTACCCCCACACCGTCTCAAGGACGGCGCACAGTGAAACGCCCCACTTGTGGAGGGATTCCCCTGCTACGACAACGACGGACCATACTCCCGGCGCATGAACCACACAGGAGCAGGGAGGCGTCGACTGTGAGGTCAGCCTTGAAAGCTGAGCAAATCATCTATCCGGGCCCACCTGTCCCCCGGGAAATGCCTCATGCAAAAAGGGATGCGCCCGACGAAGGGCAGTCCATTACCGCACCACCGCGTCCCCTTCCCGACGGGGCAAGGCGCCCGAGCCCTGAAGGCTAACGTCGGGTGGATCATTCTTCCGCCATGCCATGTAGGATGAACAGTGACCGGGTACGATGCATGATGCCACGCCACACAGCAGCCACGTCCAGCACTGTGTGCCACCTTAGAACTCGCTGATGACACTTGTTAACGTCTAATTTTTATTATCAATTATCCCTGCACTACACATGAATATCAAGTAGAATAAGGTTATTACTAATAATTTTCACGAGTTTTGGTGAATTGTATATTTTCCAGGGGATTATCCAGAAAAGCTTAAAACAAGGATTAAAGTGCATAATTATCACGAAACTTGATCGCGAAGGAAACAAACGTCATCGGCAAGATAGAAGAGTGTAGAAGGCACCCGAAACAACCGGGGCCCCACCTGGCAGGTGGTGGGGCCGGGCGGCCCCAAGGGGGCCGGGCGGCGCCCTCCTAGGGTTTCGCCGCCGTCTTCTGGAGTCTTCTTCCACCGCCTTTGAAGAGTCATCTCGGCCCTTGGTTAAGTCGGTTTGATCATACAGCACGCATTCATCCCACCAGGCTATAAATAAAGGGCCAGACCCCCCTGGAGGAGGCGAGATCAAGAGCTGAAGAGCCTGAAGCATTAGATAGATATCCATTAGATCTAGGCTAGCATTCAAGAAAGAGATTAGAGAGATAGAGTAGATGAGTAGAGATTCGGAGGAGTCCTGGCCTGTCAGAGCTTCTTCGTAGCTGTATTCGTCTGGATTCAGCTCTCTCGCCCGGAGTTGCGTTTTGAGGTACTTTTGTATTCAACATTCTGATTCAAATAAGCATTTGTTCTTATTCCTTCTTAAGTTTGCAACTCATATTGAGTACTTTGATCTTGGTAGCTCCTAGATTGTAGTAGTAGTTTGTAGTGTAGACGTGGTGTCTAGGCTATAATTACTTGTGAATGTCCCCTGATTAGCCGCATAGTGGTAGATCGCGTAGGTGACAGCTACATTGAGCCCTCTGTAGTCCACTTCCCGTTGATAAGATCGATAAGTGTATAAATGCTTGGTAGGAGAGAACTCTGATTTCTGCTCTTATTCAGGTCACTGCCCAGTTAGAACGATATTATTCAAAGCTTACCGGTTGTTGGAACTAGATAGTCACTAACTATTTTCTTATTCTTGATATTCTCTGGATTGATTGTATTATCGGGTTAAGAATCAATAGACTTAGTCAGTATCACCTACTGTTACTTTGGGTTCGATATTAAAACCGACATTGTCTGGTGAAGTGCTACATCGGTATTCTATCTGTGCGCTTGCGGATACTTTGATAATAATAATATTTAATAGAGTGCAGTTAATTTATACCAACAAGCATTTCTGGCGCCGTTGCCGGGGAACGGTTTGCTGATCTTGACTATAGTTTATTTTAGTCTTGTATTATACTTTTATCTTTTATCTTTTATTTTTTAAATATGAAACCCATATCCCAACTTTTATATCAATACGGAAGCGCCATCAGGATCGTATCTCCAGCCAAAAGAATCATCTAAACCTATTACATCATCTGGCTACGAGGTACCTCACGGGATTAATTAAATTAGTTCAGGAAACACGTTTTTTCTGATAGTTCTAACGAAAACCCTCTATTCCCATTTAGCTGATTTTGAGCAGACATGTGCATGTCTGCATATTAAAGGCATGGCAGATGAGGCTTTAAGATGGAAGCTCTTTTCGTTTTCATTAACGAAAAAAACAAAGAAATAGTACAATCGCCATGTTGGAAGTAGTCAAGGAGATTGGGAAGTATTGCGTGCTAATTTTTGTCTTAAATTTTTTCCTATCGAAAAAGTCGCTAAACTTCGTTTTGAAATTATTGGATTTAAAGAATTAGATAACGAATCATTAGGCAAGGCTTGGTAACGCTTTGATGGATTTATAAATTCTGGATCTAGTCTTGCTTTGCCAGAACCTATGCTTTTGCAACATTTCTTTTTAGGCCTTAATGATAAAAATAAATAATATCTTAATTTGGACACGGATGGAGCATTTATGCATATTAATGCTACACATGCTAAAACTATTCTTACTAATATCTTAAATGATCTCCCTAAAGAAAAAGAAGAGTTGTTAGAAGATGAATTTTTGTCACTCAATTCTAAATTTTTGGTTGATTCATCTACTGTTCCTTTGGGTTCGATATTAAAACTATTCTTACTAATATCTTAAATGATCTCTAGATTGATTATATAATCAGGTTAAGAATCAATAGACTTAGTCAGTATCACCTACTGTTCTATTGGGTTCGATATTAAAACCGGGATTGTCTGGTGAAGTGCTACATCGGTATTCTATCTGTGCGCTTGCAGATACTTTGATAATAATAATATTTAATAGAGTGTAGTTAATTTTTACCAATACTCGCCAATCAAACAATGAAGGATCACTCGAATGACGACAGCCATGCTTCCAAAGTACCAAGTTAGAGTCATGACTGGCGAGAGGCGCCGATTTTCACAGCCACTACCACGCCAAGTACTATTTCTACAGAAAAAACATGTAACTATGTCTCTCCCTTGAGACTATAAAAGGGAAGATAGAGGCCACCTTAGAGAGACTTCGCGTCAACCCAACACCCTACTGCCATAGAATACGCAAACACACAAAACTCGCACACGCACAAGAGACTTGGGAGCCTCTCCCTCTCTCGCCTAAGCTTGTAACACCTACTACAAACCCCCCGGTGCAAGGCAACACGATTTAACTCTCCACTGGACATAGGGCGTTACTAGCCTGAACCAGTCTAATCCCCTGTGTTCTCCCTTACAAACCATCCGTAGCCTTGACCGTAAATCACAAGTTTACTAGCCGGTGTTAGCACCCGCTAATCCTATCACCGACAAGCATCTTATGTAACATCACATGTGATGTATAGATAGGATGGTAAGTTACGCACGAGAGTACGAGACCATACACGAGGTCTTGAGTTCGAATCCCAGGAGCCACTTGAGTGGGTTAGGACTAAAAAAGACCGTGCTTTTGAACTAAAACCCGTTTCTCTACTCGTGCTGGTAAAAAGTTAGATTGTTTTGGTTTTTTTCTTGAGAAACAAGGCACTGTTCGCTGGAGTTAAAAATAAACGCTAAAAATTTGTTGTGGAAGAAAATACTGTTCTAAATAAATGCTAATTTTGACTGATGCTAACTTGTTATGAGAGAAAATACTATTTCATGTCTAAAAATAAACGTTTTTTTTACAAATTCTAAAAATAAATGTTGATAAACTAAAGTGAATAAAGCCAATTTTGCGACTTCACATCAATTGTACTGTCTGGCGTGACTTCTTCTCTTCCCTCACGGTAGTTCTGTTATGTAACGAGTACGATTGCCCGCTCTGCCCCTCTTGTCTGCTACCTAGGAATCTAGGATCATTCACATACATGGAGCCGATGTAACGAGTACGATTGCATGTTGTGCTCCTCTTGTCTAGCAGGGCCTGTTTAAATCCTTTCTAACTTCTAAATTCCAATCTAACTAGTCACATTAATTTTTTACACATACATAGAATATTAAATATAGATAAAAATTGAAACTAATTTAACAATTTGATAAAATGTTATCTTACGAATCTTTTGAGTCTATTTGAGATATCATTGGACACTTATTGTAAAAAATAAAATATTGCTACAGTATTTTTAAATTCTAACTGAATGTACTAAACAGTACCTAGATGGGATCATTCACATAAAAAAGATTATTTAAAAAAGTGTTTATTACCTGCTGGCGGCAGAAGCACGGACTCTAGTGCCTGGCTGCGACGTCCCGGCGGCCGGCTGGAATTAATCAACGTTGATTAGGAAGTAGCTTTGATTAGCCACGGCCGACAAAGCCTCAGGTGACGGCACGTGAGAACAACCGCGTCCTGACGATGGCGCAAGAGGGAAAAGGAAAACGCCACCTAGGTCTACAAATTTGGTTTTAGAAAGTGAATGATAAAGAATTGTTGGAGATAAACTATTTTTCCCTTTCCTATATTGATTTTAAAGTTGCCAAATTACAAGTTTTAGAAAAAAAAACATTTTCTAAACTGTTCGAGATGCTCACCATTTGTTAGATATAGACGTGAGAAATCGGAAGTACTTTTAACTAGGATACTTTGTATGAATTGTATCAACTCGGTCTAATTATCTTGGAAGTTTAATAAAATATTTTTCTTTTTTTAAAAAAATATTTTCTAACGGAAGAAAAATATCCAAAGCTGACCGCACCACGCAAACTGGAGAGCGAACACTACAGACACGGGGCCCACTTGACAGGAGCGGTAGAGTATCAGAGGAGGTGCAGCGTGCATCGACTCTATCCGCACCTTCTCTCTTTCTCCGCCCGCGCGGCGCCGCCTCTGCTCCCTGGCGGTACTCCCAATGCTCCCCGGCGGCTCCCTAGCGGCGCGGCGGCCGTCCCCAGTCCGTCCCGGTGGCGCAGTGCCCTCCCCGGCAGCCTGGCGGTCCTCCCTGGCGGCACGGCGGCCTTCCCATGTGCTCCCCGGCGGGGCCGGCGCCCGGCAACGGCACCTCCGGCCCGGTGCTTCGGCCGTCCCAAGGCGCGGCGGCGGCGGCGACGGCGGTGGATGGCTGCACACGACGATGCACGACGATGTGGGGCCTACGGTGGAGAGGATAGCGTCGCTACACCGCACCTCTAGACTTCCAGGTTTCCTATAGCGAACGGAAGGGTGGAGTCCGGTTTAAGGCTCTGCGATGCGGGAGTTTCACCGCTAAATTTGGCGTTCAGTTCATTTTAGCGAGTAGCGGTGCGGACAGCCTAACAACCTATGATAGGTTCGAAGTATCTCTCAGTGGATGCCACGCGAACACGATGACTCATCCTATTTGGACGCATCTATGTGGCAGCAACTCCAAACGTCACGTCACCGGCCGGCGGCCTATACGTGATGAAGAGGAGAGCTTAGCTCCCCGCTACAAATTGGCCGCTGGCCACTGTGGTGTGAATCGAGCCGAGCGAGAGGCACAAAGTGCGTCTGTGCCGGCACTCATCACCTCATCAGCAGAAGATCTAGTGTAGCTAGCCATGGTGCATCAGGCTCAGGAGCAGCTTGTGCAGGAGCTGGCCTCCGGCGGCCTCCCCGCGCCGCCGAGCCGGTACGTGCTCCGGGAGAAGGACCGTCCAACCGGCGGCGGCCCGGTGCCCGAGGAGCTGCAGTTCCCCACCCTGGACGTGCGCCGCCTTGCCGATCCCGGCGACGCCGACGAGGCCGCCAAGCTTCGAGCGGCGCTCCAGACCTGGGGGCTCTTCGCTGTACACTTCACACCTCTAAAATTAATGCCCACAATCACAATCGGAGCATGCATATGTACTTGTCAGCATGAACATGAACGAGCTGTCGTCGTTACTTGGAACTGTGACAGGTTACCGGCCATGGCATGCCGGAGGCGCTGCTGGACGAGATCCAGAAAGTGGGGAGGGAGTTCTTCCACCTGCCGACGGAGGAGAAGCTGAGGTACGCCAACCGCACAGAGGGCGGCGATTTCCAGAACGAAGGCTACGGCACGGACCGCGTGGACACCGACGAGCAGGTCCTGGACTGGTGCGACCGGCTGTACCTGCAGGTGCAGCCGGAGGAGGCGCGGCAGTCGAGGCTCTGGCCGCCGTCGCTCGCGGCGCTCCTGCACGAGTACACGCTGCGGAGCGAGGAGGTGGCCAGGCAGGTGCTCCGGGCCATGGCGCGGGCGCTGGGCTTCGGCGAAGACGACTTCTTCTTCTTCGGCGCCGGCGACAAGGTGGCCGCCGCCGCGCGGTTCACCTACTACCCGCCCTGCCCGCGCCCGGACCTCGTGCACGGGCTCAAGCCCCACACCGACAACTCCCTCGTCACCACGCTCCTCCTCGACCCCGACGTCGGCGGCCTCCAGGTGCTGCTCAGGGACGCCGGCGAGGGAAGGTGGGTGGACGTGCCGGCGCTCGGGCACGACCTGCTGGTGGTGGTGGGCGACGAGATGGAGATCATGAGCAACGCGGCGTTCAGGGCGCCGACGCACCGCGTGGTGGCCAGCGGCAGGGAGAGGATGACGCTGGTGACCTTCTACCAGCCGGAGCCGCACCGGGACCTGAAGCCCGCCGAGGAGCTGGTCGGCGAGGACCGGCCGGCTCTGTACAAGAAGGTCAACGTCAAGACCTTCGGCGACGGGTTCTGGGACGCCTTCGCGCGCGGCGAGCCCACCATCGACTACGTCAACGCCAGGCTCGTAGCAGACAAGCAGGAGGCCGCTGCGTGAACGACGACGACGCTGGTCGATGGTATAGGTTGGTCGCATGCATGGATCCAGAGTTCCAGACGCGCCCAACGAAGCCCTAAACTGATCAACTACATATCTCGAATAATGTTCCTGCAAGATGTGTCCTGTCCGCTAGTTAGTAGAGCATGTCAGTGTCATGTCATGCATGGAACAACGTCGCCGTGTCCGCGGTGTGCATTATATATTGTTGATGAGTCGTCCTTCGCCTCAAATATGCAAGTTAAGCTATTTGGAAGTGATGAAATATATTTCACTTTGATGTTTTCATCGTACTAGAATAATGGCCGTAAGCGATAACAGAAAAAAAAAAACAATGATACAGTAATATACACATACTCCCTCCCTCTATCCTTTTTTATTCATCATTTTTGTTGTGCGTGCCATATGTTTAACTCGATTTGTAGAAAATACATGCAACATTTATATCTCATAAAATTTATTAAAAAAACTAGATTTAAAGATCTTTCCAATGATACTAATTATATACTTCTTTCTGCTTTTTCGTGTGTGTGTTTGTGTCTTTAGGATTCGCTGGTAAATCTTTGGTTACTTGTGAGTCCTTTGTATCCGTGTTTTGGTCTTTCTTTTGATCTTTCCTCTTAATGAAAAACAGGTAAAATATATATTTTTGGTTACCTGTGAGACCTGAAGCATAACCAGATATAAACTATCAAGCAGTGCTGCTAAATTGTATCGTATATTGTGTGCTTAGTTTGGTCCCCAACCTAGCAAAGCCAAATTTTAGCTAATATGAGAAACTTTGGCGACTGTTTAGTTGAAGACTAAAATTTTGGCTTGGTAGCCTTCTCCTTTGGCCACCTATTAGTGCATTTTGGTGGATCCACAAGCTGGCCAAATACATAGCCCAACTAATTTGAAGACCGAAGCATGGCCATGCCGAAATTTGGCTTTATTAGAGCATCTCCAATAGTTTACCAAAATTTACTTGGCAAATATTGTGATTTGATAACTTACTAAAACATATATCAAATTAAAAAATGAACTATTTCCAATAGTTTGCCATTTGGACTTGGTAAAATTAAAAAATAGGTCTACAAACTCCTAACCGACCAACTGAATCAACCGCGATCTCTGTTTCCTCGCGCTTTTCCCTTCCTCTCGCGCTTGAACAGCGACTTTTTTCCCTCGCGCGTCTTGATTAGTCTGAGTTCCTTGAGAGATTGGAGTGGTGAGGTCATCCAAACCAGCAACATGACCATCTTCTCCGTTCAGAAGCTTCCACCTCCATGACCCTAAAAAAATGAAGCAAGGCCATGCGGCATGATCAAACCAGCCGACAGCTCAATTCTATTTGAGTCGTTCGATGCTGATGCTGACAAAGTGACGATGGTTCAGAAAATTCACTGCCAATTGTACAGGATTCCAACATACCCACAAAAACAAATAATGATTGACTACATACCTAGACAGCAAATGCAGGAATCCAGATCGACGGGAAATAGATGAACCCTAGTCACGACGGCAATAGCAGCTGAAGCCTAGGTACACTATCGACGGGAAATAGATGCAGGCGGACCTAATCGCACGGCAGCCTTCGCGATCTTCGTTCCCGTCACGATGGCAGCCGAGCTTGGCACGGATCTACGATGTAGTCACGATGACGGCGGGGCTGGGTGCAGGAACTCCACGCGCGAGGAGGAATAAATGCCGGGCTTGCGTGGGATCAGGTCGAGATGTAGGAGGGGCGGCGCGGGAACGAGACGGGAAGTGTGGGGTACCAAAGTATGTGGTACCCAACTTCGATGAAAAACACACGTTCCCAACACGGCCCGGCCCAGGTAAAGCCAGCGGAAGCCCACGAAGGCCGCACCTACGGAGGCCCATGACGACGCTGCATCAACACCAGCCTACTGTCGAGAAAGTGGCACCCTCGGGCGCCAATTCTCCGATTCGCCCGACCCTCCCCGAGAGAGCTTGGGAAAGCGGCACCCTCGGGCGCCAATTCTCCGATTCGCTCGAGCCACCCCGAGAGAGCTTGGGAAAGCGGCACCCTCGGGCGCCAATTCTTCGATTCGCCCGAGCCTCCCCGAGAGAGCTCGGGAAAGCGGCACCCTCGGGCGCAATCTCTCAAAAGCATCCAATGCACGATTGACGTCAGCGGAGCAATCTTAGACCCCAGGGGACCTCTCTGACCACTTTACAGGCATGGTCCCATCGGGAGGACCCCTTGACACAACAACGCCCCGAACGCGCACGTTCGCCGTACCAACTGCCCCATCTCCTCTAGCGGGTGATCTGACGGTCCTCCTCCTCCCACGCCGCTATAGGGACAGTCAACTGTACGGCTCCCCGGGCTGACGAGGAGATTCGCCAACCACAACGGCGACTGCCATGCCCCGGTCGCACGTGTAACACCAGGAAATGGGGAACAACAGTCGCCCAGCCAACCCGGCGGAATGGGCAAGCCTTACGACCAGTCTCGCCTACCCCCTGTAATGTACCTCACAAGGAAAAAGAAGCGCCCGAAGGAGGACACTCCCCCCGCTCTGTCCCATCAAGCCCCCGACGGCGCCAAGGTTTCCCGAGCCTCGGGAGCTTGTACCCGGAGGTCAACCTATCTACTCGTTGCACTGTGCCGGGACGGACATGACGGCATGACGTACCGCCATGCAGCCAACCATGACCAGCACTGTGAGGTGCCTTGGAATTCACCAATATAACAGTGGTGGATCAGGCGAATGACTAATGCCATGCCGCCGAGGCGCCAAGACGAAGGCGTGGCTGACGATCGCCGCCAGTCATCACCGACTCCGCCATGCCGAGTACTGTAACACAGGGCAACACATGTAACTCTAGCCCTTCCCTTGTAACTATAAAAGGCAGAGCAGAGGCCAGCCTTAGGCAGGTTTGAAATTCTCAAGCTCTCACATACTCCACACCACGAACAACAACAAGCAATTTGTACACGCTTAGACACTCACAAGAGACTTGTGAGCACTTCCCTCTCTCGCCTAGCTTGTAACCCCCTACTACAAGTACCCCTGGTGTAAGGCAACACGACTCTCCTCTCCACTAGACATAGGGCCCACTTGGCCTGAACCAGTATAACCCTGTGTTCCCCTTGCACACCACCCGTAACCTCAACCGCAAAACACAAAATCACTAGCCGGTGTTAGTACCCGCTAAAACTAGCACCGATAGTTGGCGCGGCAGCTCAGGAACCAGCTCAAGGATCTCCTTGAGGATGCAGCCATCCTCCAGGTGGAGAGTTCGGCGTCACACCATCGCGGTGCTGAAAGCAACCAACGTCGCGGTGTGGTGCGCCACGAGCGAGAGACCTTGGTGCATCCCGAGGTATCGAGGGCCCCGTTGGTTCACCAACGGCTTGGTAAGGACGTCGACGTCTGAGCCATCCTTCATGCCTGCGGTCGGCGGAAGACCGATGGAGCCGCACGAGGCTCCCATGTCCATCGGGGCGGGCGCTACGACTCGGATGAGGACCGCGAGCCCTCGCCCGAGGCTTCGGGTCCTCGTGTCTTCAGCGAGGCCATCCGAAGGGCCAGATTCCCACCCCGGTTCCAACAGCCGGCCAACATAGCCAAGTATTCGGGGGAAACCAACCCCGAACTATGGCTAGCATACTATCGTCTTGCGTGCCAGCTTCGCGGCGCGCAGGACGATCTCATCATCATCCGCAACCTACCCTTGTTCCTCGCCAACTCTGCAAGAGCTTGGCTGGAACATCTCCCTCCACGGTTGATCTTTGACTGGAGCGATCTGGTCAGGATCTTCGTAGGGAACTTTCAGGGCACGTATGTGCGCCCTAGAAACTCCTGGGATCTCAGAAGCTGCAAGCAGAAGCCGGGCGAGTCCCTCAGGGACTACATCCGGCGGTTCTCCAAGCAGTACAATGAGCTGCCCCTGGTCGCCGACTCCGACGTCGTCGGACCATTCACTGCAGGAACTTCCTGCAAAGAGCTCATGCATGAGCTCGGACGCCGGACCCCACCAGCGTCTCCGAGCTCATGAAAATTGCAACCAGCTTTGCCTCGGGGGAGAGGTGGTGGGAGCCCTCTTCTCCGACCCCAAGGGCAAACGGAAGGAGGAAGCCCCCGAGGGCACCTCTTCCCGAGGCCCAAACAGCAAGAAAAAGAAGGGAAAGGGAAAAGCCCCCCTCCTCCATGACTCCCTCGTGGCAGCCACCGAGCCCAAGAGGGAATGACCCCCTCGGGGCCGTTTTGACGAGATGCTCAACAAACCATGCCCTTACCATCAGGGACCGGTGCATCACACGCTCGGGCAGTGTATGATGCTCAAAAAACACTACCGCCGGCAGGTGTTCAAGGACGACGCCAGCAAGAAGCCCGCCAGGGATCACGAGGACAAGGACGGGAAGGACAATGAGTTCCCGCCCATCGACAAGTGCCTCATGATCTTCGGTGGGCCCGGGACTGCTCCTATGCCGCGACAGCGAAAGCGCGAGCGTCAGGAGGTCTACTCCATCGGACCAGCAACACCACGCTTCCTTGACTGGTCCCTCCACGCCATCACCTTCAGCCGGGACGATCACCCGGATTCCGTCCCATCACCGGGGCGCTACCTTCTCGTTGTCGACCCCGTCGTCGGCAACACGAGGCTCTCCAAAGTCCTCATGGACGGAGGCAGCGGCCTCAACATTCTCTATGTTGAGACCCTTGACTTGATGGGGAACAGCCGCTCGCTCCTCCAGGCCACAACGTCCCCGTTCCAAGGGATAGTGCCCGGGAAGAGCGTGCAACCCCTCGGGCAGATCGACCTGCCCGTCTATTCGGGACTCCTGACAACTTCAGGAAGGAAGTCCTGACGTTCGAAGTGGTAGGCTTCCACGGCACCTACCACGCTATCCTCGGGAGGCCATGCTAAGCTCAAGATGCCGGGGCCAAAGGGGGTGATCACCATCGGCACTTCCTACCAGCACGCGTACCAGTGCGACGTCGAGTGCTGCGAGTATGCCGACACGCTGGTGGAGTTCGAGGCCCTCATTGCCGACCACGAAAGGACGGTCCCCGGCCCTAAGAAGGTCACGGGCACCTTTGAGCCCGCTGAGGGGGTGAAGGAGGTGCCCCTCAACCCGAGCTCCCCCGACAGCAAGGTGCTGAAGATCAGCACCACCCTGGACCTGAAATAGGAGGCCGTGCTCGTCGACTTCCTCCGCAAGCACGCCGACGTGTTTGCATGGAGTCCCTCGGATATGCCAGGCATCCCAAGGGAGGTCGCCGAGCACTCCTTGGACATCCGGGCTAGGTCCAAGCCGGTGAAGCAGCGCCTGCGCCGATTCGACGAGGAGAAGCGCCGGGCCATCGGGGAGGAGGTGCAATAGCTTTTGGCGGCCGGATTCATCAAGGAGGTCTTCCATCCATAGTGGTTAGCTAATCCTGTTTTAGTTAAAAAGAAAAATGAAAAATGAAGAATGTGTGTTGATTACACTAGTTTAAATAAAGCTTGTCCTAAGTATCCATTTCCATTATCCTCGCATTGATCAGATAGTTGATTCCACCGCTGGCTGTGAACGGCTTTGCTTTCTTGATGCATATTCCGGTTACCATCAGATTCGCATGAAAGAGTTCGACGAATTAGAGACTTCTTTCATTACTCCTTTCGGCACATATTGTTACGTAACCATGCCATTTGGCCTCAAAAACGCGGGCGCGACTTACCTTCGTTGCATGCTCAAAGTATTTGAGAACCTCGTCGGGCGAACCGTTGAGGCTTACGTAGACGATATAGTGGTAAAATCTAGGAAGACGAGCGACTTAGTAGCCGACCTAGAAGAGGCATTCGAATGCCTCAAAAAGCGAAACATAAAGCTAAACCCCGAGAAGTGCAGTTTTTGGGGTCCCTCGGGGCATGCTCCTTAGGTTCATCGTTTCCAAGCGTGGCATCGAAGCCAACCCAGAAAAGATATCGGCCATCACATAGATGGGTCCGATTCAGAACCTCAAGGGTGTGCAAAAGCTTATGGGATGTCTCACGGCCTTGAGTCGATTCATCTCAAGGCTTGGCGAGAAGGGACTTCCCTTATATCGGTTGCTAAAGAAAAATGAGCACTTTACCTGGACCACCGAAGCCCAGGAAGCCCTCGAAAGGTTTAAGGCTCCGCTTTCGAAAGCACCGGTTCTCGTGCCTCCTATGAAAGAGGAGAATCTCTCGCTGTATATCGTTGCTACTAACCAAGTTGTGAGCGCAGCGATCGTCGTGGAACGGCAAGAAGAAGGGCACGCATTACCGGTACAGCGGCCGGTCTACTTCATTAGCGAAGTCTTGTCTGAGACCAAGACATGCTACCCTCAGATCCAGAAGCTGGTGTACGCAATCATTCTTGCCCGGCGCAAGTTGCAGCACTACTTCGAATCCCATCCCATGACTGTGGTATCATCCTTCCCCCTCGGGGAGGTGATCCAGAATCGAGAGTCGACTGGGAGGATCGCTAAATGGGCTATCGAGCTCATGAGTGAAGGCATCACCTACGCGCTTGAAAGCCCATGTTTGGTTTTGGGTAATTGATGAAACCTAGTTTGCTAATAGTGTGCTCTAAGTGTTTCATGAAAACAATTAGCAAACAAGATGGAGCAAAGGACCGGGTTCGTGGAGGCCACAAGTGAAGGGTAATGACGGCATCCATGCAAATGGTATAAGTCCATCATCAAAGGTGTCCACAAGGTCCATCAAGAGATGAGAAGGAAGTTGATAAGAAACCGGGAGCTCAAGGCAAAGGTATAACCAATAGGAGCTCGTTTGGTTTTGGTGATCAAGACTCCATAGAGGGAGTGATCACATTTAGGATAGATAGCCGTACTATCAAGAGGGAAAAAATCGATGGTGAAATGCGGTTATCAAGTGCCACTAGGTGTTCATGATCATTGCATATGCATATAGATGCTAGTGACACTAACTTGACCCGTGGAAAACTCTTTGAAAAGGCTAACACACGTGCACCTAAGTGAGAGACACTATGGAGTGTTAGCACCTTTGGAAACGGGGTGAAGTTTGAGGGTTAGAGAGGGTTGGAAACTTCGGCGAATTTCGGAAACGTTACAATAGAAAAACTAGCGTCGGACCGTGCTGTCACAGAGCGTCGGACCATTAGCCTTGGTCCGATGGCTAACACTTGTCCTGCTCATTCTGAGAGCGTCGGACGCTGCGTTTGAGGGCGTCGGACTATTGTCCGAGCATCCAACGGTGCTGAACGAGCGAGAGCTGACACGTGGAGAACTCAGAGGGCGTCAGACCGTTCTGTTTAGTCCGACGGTGTGCGTCGGACTATCGTCCCACGGTTTTCAGCGCTCGAGGAGCTCTCTGGAAATGTTGGACCGTGGCTTCGTTTAGTCCGACGAGCAGTGAAACTTCAGTCCGACGGCGGTCTGCTGAGGGCGTCGGACCGAGGGCTTTGGTCCGACGATGCTCTGTCCGACGGTGAGTTTTGGCGCGAGAAAATAGCCGTTATGTTTCAACGGTCGACTTCAAATAGCAGAGGACACGTGGCGTCCATCCGAAGCGTCGGACCGGTGTTGTTAGTCCGACGATTTGGCCGTCGGACAGTCCAACGGTACGTAGTTTTGTCCAAACAGCTAGTTCTTTGTGTGTGGCTTATAAATAGTCACTTGGCCGGTTTGGGGAAGATCTCTTGGCACTCCTGAATATCATAACATACTTGCGAGCCTTCCCACTCCATTCTCACTCATCCTTCTTGTTTGTGTTCATCATTTGGTGAGATTGGAGAGCATCAAGTGCATTGCATTGCTTGAGATCATCTAGAGGTATTTGGTGAGTGGATTTCGCAGCGGCTACTCTAGTGGATTGCTCGTAGTTTGTGGATCCTCATCTTGTGTTGGTTGTGCGGCACCCTTGAGAAGGGTTTGGCGTGTGATGCCAATTAGCACGTGAACCTCCAAGTGGGTGTGTCGCTACAATGAGGACTAGCTTGCCGGCAAGCAAGTGAACCTCGGTAAAAATCTTGTGTCATCTCTCTACCGAGGATTTCTATTGTATTGTGATTGATTATTCATTTGGTACTCTCTACTCTTCACCGGCGGTATAAGATTCACTCTCTCTACTCTTTACATTCTCGCACTTACTCTTGTTTAGCTTGTTAGCTTAGTTGCTCACCTAGGAGTAGAGTAGAAGTAGTAACTTACCCTCTTATGTGTGAAATAGAGACTATACCTTAGAACGGTTAGGTGGCTTGCATCTTTTAGTAGGCTAGCGCAAGAATTCGCTTCGCCATTTAATTGTCTAACCACTTTGTCTTAAGTGTTGTTTGTAGAATTTTTATAGGCTATTCACCCCCCTCTAGCCATTTAGGACCTTTCAGCGCCACGCAAAGCCATTAAGTCCCAGGTGCTAGCGGACTTCGTGGCAGAATGGACCGAGACGCAACTACCGCCACTCCCGACCCAAGAAGAGTATTGGGTCATGTACTTCGATGGGTCGATGATGAAGACCGGAGCTGGCGCAGGCATCGTCTTTGTCTCGCCCCTCGGGGTTTGGCTCAAATACCTGCTGCGACTGCACTTCACGGCTTCCAACAACGTGGCCGAATACGAGGCTCTGTTCAATGGTCTCCACATCGCCATCGAGCTCGGGATCCAGCGCCTCAAGGTCCGAGGGGACTCCCAGCTCGTCGTGGACCAGGTCATCGTGCCAGAGCCCCAAGATTGCCGCCTACTGCAAGCTGGTGCGGTTGCTCGAGGAAAAATTCGACGGCCTCGAGCTCAACCACATCGCGCGCAGGTACAACGAGGAGGCCGACGACTTGGTAAAAATCGCATCCGAAAGGACTACGGTCCCGACGGGCGTATTCGCCAACGACCTCCACAAGCCCTTGGTTAGTGTTGATCCCTCGGGGGTGAAAGCCCATGTTTGGTTTTGGATAATTGATGAAACCTAGTTTGCTAACGATTGCTCTAAATGTTTCATGAGAATTGATTAGCAAATGGCAAGATGGAGCAAAGGACCGGGTCGGTGGAGGCCACAAGTGAAGGGCAATGACGGCGTCCATGAAAATGGTGTAAGCCCATCAACAAAGGAGAAAGCCCTATTGACGGCATCCATGCAAATGGTATAAGTCCATCATCATAGGTGTCCACAAGGTCCATCAAGAGATGAGAAGGAAGTTGATAAGAAACCGGGAGCTCAAGGCAAAGGTATAACCAATAGGAGCTCTTTTGGTTTTGGTGATCAAGACTCCATAGAGGGAGTGATCACATTTAAGATAGATAGCCGTACTATCAAGAGGGGCGAAATCGTTGATGAAATACGGTTATCAAGTGCCACTAGGTGTTCATGATCATTGCATTGCATATAGATGCTAGTAACACTAACAAACCCTTGGAAAACTCTTTGAAAAAGGCTAACACACGTGCACCTAAGTGAGAGACACTTTGGAGTGTTAGTGACTTAAGAAACGGGGTGAAGTTTGAGCAAGCTCGGCAGGATTCGGCGAATTTCGGAAAAGTTACAATAGAAAAACTAGCGTCGGACCGTATTGTCACAGAGCGTCGGACCATTAGCCTCAGTCCGACGGCTAACACTGCTGAGAGCGTCGAACGCTCAGTTTCGGAGCGTCGGACTATTGTCCGAAGCGTCCGACGGTGCAGAGCGACGAAGAGGTAACACGTGGCGAGCTCTGAGAGCGTCGGACTCTCGGCGTTAGTCCGACGGTGAGCGTCGGACCATCGTCCGATGGTTTTCAGGGCTCGGGGAGCTCTCTGGAAACGTCGGACGGCCGCGTTCGTTAGTCCGACGGCTCCGTCTGACTGAGTCCGACGGTGGTCGGCTGAGGGCGTCGGACCGGTTGATTTAGTCCGACATTCGTCCGTCCGACGGTCGTTTTGGCACGAGGAAATAGCCGTTGTGATCCAACGTTCGTCTTCAAACGGCTAGTGACACGTGGCGTTCATCCGAGGCGTCGGACCGTGCGGATTAGTCCGACGCTCTGACCGTCGGACAGTCCGACGGTACGCAGTGAACTCTAAACGGCTAGTTCTTTGTGTGTGGCTTATAAATAGTCACTTGGCCGGTTTGGGGAGCATCTCTTGGCACTCCTAAACATCATAACATACTTGTGAGCCTTCCCACTCCACTCTCACTCATCCTACTTGATTGTGATCATCATTTGGTGAGTTTGGAGAGCATCAAGTGCATTGCATTGATAGAGATCATCTAGAGGCACTTGGAAGTGGTATTTCGCAGCGGTTTCTCTTGTTACTCTTGGAGTTTGCCGACTCCTAGACGGCTTGGAGCTGCGAGGATCGTTGAGGGGAGTTGGTGATTGTCTCCACCTCCGATCAAGGTATTGTGAGGGGTTCTTGAGCCTATCCCCGCGGAAGATCGCGAAAGGCATCTTTAGTGGATTGCTCGTAGCTTGGTGGATCCCCATCTTGTGTTGGTTGTGCGGCACCCTTGAGAAGGGTTTGGCGTGTGATGCCAATTAGCGCGTGAACCTCCAAGTGGGTGTATCGCTACAACGAGGACTAGCTTGCCGGCAAGCAAGTAAACCTCGGTAAAAAATCTTGTGTCATCTCTCTACCGAGGATTTCCGTTGAATTTGATTGATTGGTTATATTGGACTTCATATCTTCTCTACACCGGGGGTATTGAAATCACCTTCTCTCTTTACTTTTGTGTACTTACTCTCGTGTGTAGCTTGTTAGTTAGTTGCTGACTTAGGAGTAGTGTTTAGTAGTGACATAGCCTTTGAGAGTGAACTAGTGATCATAGTGTAGTATACTTGTCTAGGTGGCTTGCATAGTGTAGTTTAGAGCTAGTGCTTTGCAAAGCTTGCTATTGTTACTAATCGGCTTGTGAAGTGTTGTTTGTAGAATTTTATAGGCTATTCACCCTCCCTCTAGCCATTTAGGACCTTTCAGGGGGCCAAGGGGAAGAAGACCCCCGAGCCCCCGGGAGAACTCGGAGCGTCTTCAAGCCACGGAAGCCCCTCGGGGGCTGCCGACCCCTCCGACAAAGGGGAGCCACCTGAGACCCTGGCTGAGGATGACGACGAAGCCGAGGCGATGGAGATTGAAGCCAAGATGGACAACGACGAGCCGAACTGGCGTGAGCCGCTGGTCAGCTGGCTTGTCCGAGGAGTCTTACCCTCGGACAAAACCAGAGCACGACGGCTGGCACGAAAAGCTAAGTCTTTCACGATGATCGACGGTGACCTCTATCGACGGAGCCCCTCGGGAGTCCTCCAGTGCTTCATCCCCTTCAGCCAAGGCAAACGCCTACTCGAAGAGATACACGCCGGAGCTTGCGATCACCACGCCGTGCCCAGAACTCTTGTCGGTAACGCCTTTCGACAGGGCTTCTACAGGCCAACCGCCGTGGCTGATGCTACCGAGGTGATACGCTCCTCTGAAGGATGCCAGTACTACGCTCGGCAGACACGTCTTCCAGCCCAAGCTCTCCAGATGATTCTCCTTACTTGATCATTCGCCGTATGAGGACTGGACCTTGTCGGCCCCTCCAGAAGGCGCCCGGGGGCTTCACCCACTTGCTTGTCGCCATCGATAAGTTCTCAAAGTGGATCGAGGCTCGGCCGATCGCCCAAATCAGCTCGGTGCAAGCGGTGTTATTCTTCACCGACATTGTCCATCGGTTTGGTGTTCTGAACTCCATTATCACTAACAACGGCACGCAGTTCACCGGAAAGAAATTTCTGGCCTTCTGCGACGAGTACCACATACGAGTGGACTGGGCAGTCGTAGCCCACCCAAGAACGAAGAGCCAAGTAGAACATGCCAATGGCATGATTCTCCAAGGCCTTAAGCCGAGAATCTTCAACAAATTAAATAAGTTCGGCAAGAGGTGACTGACGGAGCTCTCGGCGGTGATATAGAGTCTAAAGACTACGCCAAGCCGAGCCACGGGCTTCACGCCCTTCTTCCTGGTGTACGGCGCCAAGGCCGTCCTCCCCACGGATTTGGAGTACGGCGCCCCGAGGGTCCGAGCCTATAATGAATAGGGCAATCAGACTTCCCGCGAAGACGCGTTGGACCAAGTTGACGAAGCTCGGGACATGGCCCTGTTGCACTCGGCCAAGTACCAGCAGTCACTACGCAAGTACCATGCTCGGCGCGTCTGGGGCCGAGCCTTCAGCGTAGGCGACTTGGTGCTGCGGCTCGGGCAGGACAACAAGGGGCGCCACAAGCTCACACCACCGTGGGAAGGGCCATTCATCATCGCCGAGGAGCTACGCCCCAGCACGTACAAGCTCGCGAACGAGAAGGGCGAGGTCTACAGCAACGCTTGAACATCGAACAGCTACGTCGCTTCTATCCTTAAGATTCTGAGCATTGTATAATTTGTAAAATCTTGAAACCAATAAAAAGACCCGAGTTTTGCTCTTTTTACCTGATTTTTAGATTTTTGATCCGAGCCTACACTCGGGAGTGAAATGACCTTTCATTTCACCGCGCATTAAAAAAAGAGAGGATCGGCCTAACCTACGGAAAGGCTGATCCTTCCTCGGGGGCTAGGACGGGGGGAACCCCCGGACTTTCCCGAGCCTCAACGATTTTGAAAATGCAAAAATTTCAAAACCCGTTGAAATCGTTTCTCCCTAAAACATACTTCCCTCCTAAAACCAAGCGTGAACTTATAAGACTCGGAAGAGTAAGAGAAGTCCCAGAGGACAGAGTCGGCCGAGTCGAGGAGACCGCTTACGCCCCTGGGCTACAGCATCTCCCCTCGCCACTCCGTTCGAAGGCTAACTCGCACTCGGAAGAAAATTTATAGGATCTACGCTCGGCAAAGGGAGGAGGCTCGGGGAGAAACAACTAAACCCTTTTTCCAAGGATTCTTTCTGCCAAAGCTCCTAAGACATCCGCTGCGTCTACGCCGCTAAAGCTACGACACTCGAAAAAAGTCCCCCGAGGCTCGATGGCCTGGGCACAGGATCGGTAAGAAGAAACGCCTAAGGTAAAAGCACGGAATGAATCAAACATACAGCAAATATTTACATAAATATTATGTCCACGAAGTGTTTCCTCCCAACCACTCACGAAAAGCTATTTTTTACAAGGGCACTACGGCCCGGCTGTCCTTCACGGCAGGTCCAGTGGAGGGAGTTTCACTTTGGCTTCGAAGAGGCCCACCAGCGCTTCTCCAGGCTCCTTCATCGAATCCTCCAGCGCCAGGAGCTCGGCGTCGTCGGCCTTGAGGAAGCCTTCGCTGACAGGGCCGGCGTCAAAGCTCCATAATGGGACTTCACGACCGCCAATGTCTTCTGGACGCCTGTCAGTAGGACCTCCTTGGCCTCGTCACCGACGCTGCCGTAGAGTGCCTCCAGTCGGCTCCGGAGCGAGATCCCCGAGGGTTCCCACCGGTGCCGATGGAGTCACACAGCGCGCGTGCTACCTTCTGCAGTTCCAGGTGATCGGCCGCCTCGCCGTCATAAGCCGCCTGCAGAACTGTGGGAGCGAAACATGGAGGTGAACAAAGACGCAACAAGCAATCAAGAGGAACAAAATGAAAAGCACGACACTGCACGTACAGCCAGCCTCCTCCCGAGCCTTCTATGCCTCCTCCCGGGCCGAGTCCACCGCGCCAACCGCCAGACACAATGCCACCTGAGTTTCACTCAGGTGGAGAGCCAAGGCCTCAGCGGCAGAAGTCTTCTCGGCGGCAAGTTGTCGGGCGGCGTCGCGCTCCCTCGTCGCCGAGGCAGCGGCTCGGTCCTTCGCCTCTATGACCTCCCCTTCAAGATAGTGTTGTCAACACCTACTTCGGCGAGCTTAGAGGTCAAGGCGGCGAGCTCGCTCTAGGCACGGGCAAGGGCTTTCCCCTTAAGGTCAAGCTGCTTCCAGAGCCCGAGCCCGCCGCGGAGGAAGCTGGACATGTCCCGGGAGGTATGCATGAGGTCCTGTAAAGGAGAGAGGAGCGAAGACGGTAAAAACGATGCTCATACACAGATAAAGTCATGAAACACAGAGGCTCACCTGAAGTTGGGCCGGGAGCTCTGTCTCGAGGACGTCGGCGATCGCGCGGAGACCCGCCGCCGAGCTGAACCCGAGCTCTTGAACGGCGTCCCATTTGGGAGCCTCGAGGTCGTCCCGGAGCGAGAAGACGGGCGGCGCTTGAGGATCAGCTCGGTCCGCCCACTCGATCCGGGAGGCGGTCAACTCCCAAGGCCGCAGCTGCCTCAATGCCAACGCCCAGGGACCTTCCTCCCGAGAGGAAGGAGCTCCTGCGTCGACATCCACAACCGTCGAACCCGCGGCGGCAGGCTCCGTGAGGCGGCATCGGCTAACGCTCCCGAGGCGCCTCCAGAACTGACGACTGAGGCCTCAGGAGTCCGCGCTGGCGCTGCCTCCACGTCAGCAACGGGCACGACGACGACGGCCACAGCCGGAATGACCCCTCCCGAGGGAGGAACCTCGGACGCCACGACCAGACCCACGGGGGGACGGATTTCCTCGTCCGTCGATCGGGCGCTCCCCCCGGCCGTGTCCTGACCCTGCACCTTCAAGAACTTCAGGTGCGACACCTGAAGGTCCGACCCCGAGCGCTTCCTGAAGCAGAGAAGGAAGAAAGGAATGTTCGTAACAAGATCTCCGATGAAAGGAACTAACAGGTAAGGACACCTACCTCGTCTTCGGAACCACCCCCCCTCTTCTTCGCCGCCCCCGCGCTCGGCGAGATGACGGACGGCGTGGGCTGCGCCGGCAGCGGAGGAGTGGGCGCCACCGCGGCGTCCGGGCCGGCACCGCCTTGAGGCGAGGGCCCAGCCTGGGCGCCAGGGTTCGCCTCGACGTTGCTGCCCCTCGGCGGGGGAGCTTGAGTCTAGAAGGACCCCAGCTCAAGCTCCGGCGCCTTGGCGCAGGTCGGCTCCGGCTCCGACGGCGTCCGCCCACCGCTCCTCCCGCCTTCGGCCGTCGCGCCGATCAACGACGCATCGGAGGGGAGGGTGCGCAGAAAGTGGAACCCCCCGGTCCCACCGGCAGCAGCCAGGCTTGGCTCGGGCACCTGGTCCGGGCCCGTTCCCGGCCTCTCCAGCGAGCCCTCGCGGCCGCTGGAAGGCGGAGCCTTGGCTCCAACAGTCACGCTGCCAGAGACCGCGCCTTCAGACGGGGACTCCAGCAGTTTTGCCTGGGGGCTCAAGTCACGAGCCCCGGCACTTCTGCCGGCGGACGATGACATCGGAGCCTTCCCAAGCTCGTCGGCGCCCACCGCGGGCTTTGTGGCCATGAAGGGCCGGTCCAACACCGTGAAATCATAAAAATCTTCTTCTTCTTCATCCTCCTCGTCATCCTCGTCGGAGAGGGTGTCCTCCTCCGGCTCCCCCGCCTCCTGACGGCGACGACGGCGCTGGGAGGATTCCTCCGTCTTCCGAGCCCTCTTCCCGTACGTCTTCCGGTCCTTCTCCGCCTTCACCGCCTCATCCCGAAGGTGGTTCTAGATTCGCTGAACCTTGTCCTCTGGGACAAGCGGAAGGGAAGGTTTCCCGGTCGTTGAAAGACTCTGCGATGAACGAAGAAAGAAATCAGGAAAAAGACGGAGGAACCGCAAACTCGACAGAGCGGATGACGCTCACCAGCGCGATGAAGTCCGTGCAGGAGCGCATGGGTATCCGGTTCAGCTCGTCCCAGGAATGGTAACTGTCCACCATGTATTTAACACGGCGCATGATCTCTTGTTGGCCGATGTCCTGGGGCAGCATCGCCGTGCCCTCCCGCGACGTCCCGATGAGCATCTGGTTCAGCGCCAGCCTGCGGACCATCAACGGAAGCACCGTCCGCGCATGGAACTGCGCCGCCACGGTGGCTCCCGTGAGACCCCGATCGCGCAGCGTCTGGAGCGCGCTGAAGTAGGCATCAAGGTGCTTGGCATCCTTAGCCGGGCACCCCCAATCCCACTGAGGGAGGGGAGCGACGAACGCCCTTCCCGTGTACTTGGGGAAGGCGTCCCCGTCGTTGCGGAGGTAGAACCAGCCGTGGTGCCAGCCCTTGTTGGAGGAGGGGGGCCTTGCAGGGGATGTACTCGCTGGAGCGGATCACGAAACCGCAGCCCCCCGCGCGTGGGATCTCCCGCGGCCTCTTCGAACTGGCCGCCTTGGTGTACCAGTCGACGCGGGAGATACGGCACCATAGGTTCCAGTGCGGGGGTACCCCGAGGTAACCCTCGCACAGAGCGGCGTAAATCGACGCCTGCGTGATGGAGTTAGGGGTGAGATTGTGGAGCTCCAGCCCGTTGTTGAAGAGCAGCGCCCGGAAGAGGAGGCTCGGCGGCGACCCGAGTGCGCGCTCGTGGTAAGCGATGAAGCTCACCACGTACCCCTCGTCGGGTTTCGGCTCGTCGTGGTCGCTCGACGGCACAACCCACTCCGGACACTCCGCGTCGGTGTGGGGGCGCAGGAGCCCCAGCTCCACGAGCCGCTCTAGATCCTCCTCCGCCATGGTGCTGCGCGGCCACGGCTCCAGCCTGAGAATGCTGGCAGCGGCGGCAGCGGCATCGGTGCGAACAGGGGAGGAGCCCATGGCGAACTAGAGAAGAAAAGCTGTGGGAAGGCAACGATGTCGGCCATGGCGGCGCTTCTCACTCGAGCGAGCAACGAAGGCAAAAGGGTGGACAGCGAAAGCAAGAAGGTGAACGGCTCCACGAGCGAATGGCTAGGGTAGAAAGAAAAAATCAAGAGTTCTTCTTATATACCCAGGCGGTGGATCGTTGGAAATGCGGAGAATCCGCCGCATTAACTGCGCAGGGCTCGCCATGATCCCGGCGTGCCGCCTGCCTCGCGCACGCAACCGCCTCGACTGCCCTAAACCGTCGCGTCCGTCAGGCTACGCGCCTCAAAAGGTGAGCCGAATCATTACGCCCGCCCACCTCGATCCCGCCGATACATTCTCTTTCTCGACGAAGGAACCTCGGGCTCGGATGCCCGTTACGTTCCCAGGGGATCGAAGACTGGCCCACAGTGGCTCGAACAGTCGCCTCAGGGAAATCGAGTTAGGGACAGCTAGCGGATGGGTCACGAAAACGGCCAGTATCCCGACACCCGAGCGTCACAAGGGACATCCCGTGCTGTGTCCAAGTCCCAGTAGTGAATCGATTATGTGGAATCCCTCCGTGGGAGGCATCAGACCCTCGGGACCCGTCGAAGGGACCCGACATCCACTAATTGACCCTCAGGAAACATTTGGAGTGTGCTCAGGCCACTAGCCGACGCCCAACGAACGGGGCACGGACCTCCACTTGGACCAACCTGTTTGTAGCTCACTGGAAATGCCAACTCGTGCCCCAACGGGGAAGTCGAGCAGGACCAAACCTTCCTCTTCCCGAAAAAAGAGCGTGAAGGTCGAATTAAAAAGACAGGAAAGAACCCGATCGATCTCCGATATGAAAACGGGGGCTCGGGAACTTACCCTGCACGTTGGAAAGACCACCAAACGACCTCCTTTACACGATGAGAGGCTCGGGGGCTCCGCTTCCATGGGAACGACTCCCCTAAATAAATCAAAAAAACACCCGAGGACTAATGGTCACGATTTTAAGCCTTTGGAGGGATATAACATCCCTCCAAAGCCTCGGGAGCTACACCCGGCGAGTGCGCTCGCGCGCACCCACCGAAAAAAACAAACTATACTTCATCTCCTCGACAGGAAGAACCAGCTTGAACCTGTGGAGGAGTGCCTTCACTCCACCACAGGCTCAGGGGCTACTGTCGGGTACCAAAGTATGGGGTACCCAACTTCGATGCAAAAACACACGTTCCCAACACGGCCCGGCCCAGGTAAAGCCAGCGGAAGCCCACGAAGGCCGCACCTACGGAGGCCCATGACGACGCTGCATCAACACCAGCCTACTCTCGGGAAAGCGGCACTCTCGGGCGCCAATTCTCCGATTCGCCCGACCCTCCCCGAGAGAGCTCGGGAAAGCGGCACCCTCGGGCGCCAATTCTCCGATTCGCCCGAGCCTCCCCGAGAGAGCTCGGGAAAGCGGCACCCTCGGGCGCCCATCTCTCAAAAGCATCCAATGCACGATTGACGTCAGCGGAGCAATCTTGGACCACAAGGGACCTCTCTGACCACTTTACAGGCATGGTCCCATCGGGAGGACCCCTTGACACAACAGCGCCCCGAACGCGCACGTTCGCCGTACCAACTGCCCCATCTCCTCTGGCGGGTGATCTGACAGTCCTCCTCCTCCCACGCCGCTACAGAGACAGTCAACCGTACGGCTCCCTGGGCTGACGAGGAGATTCGCCAACCACGACGGCGACTGTCATGCCCCGGTCGCATGTGTAACACCAGGAAATGGGGAACAACAGTCGCCCAGCCAACCCGGCGCAATGGGCAAGCCTTACGACCAGTCTCGCCTACCCCCTGTAATGTACCTCACAAGGAAAAAGAAGCACCCGAAGGAGGACACTCCCCCCGCTCTGTCCCATCAAGCCCCCGACGGCGCCAAGGTTTCCCGAGCCTCGGGAGCTTGTACCCGGAGGTCAACCTATCTGCTCGTTGCACTGTGCCGGGATGGACATGACGGCATGACGTACCGCCATGCAGCCAACCATGACCAGCACTGTGAGGTGCCTTGGAACTCACCAATAGAACAGTGGTGGATCAGGCGAATGACTAATGCCATGTCGCCGAGGCGCCAAGACGAAGGCGTGGCTAGGCGATCGCCACCGGTCATCACCGACTCCGCCATGCCGAGTACTGTAACACAGGGCAACACATGTAACTCTAACCCTTCCCTTGTAACTATAAAAGGGTGAGCAGAGGCCAGCCTTAGACAGGTTCGAAGTTCTCAAGCTCTCACCACTCCACACCACGAACAACAACAAGCAATTTGTACACGCTTAGACATTCACAAGAGACTTAGGAGCACTTTCCTCTCTCGCCTAGCTTGTAACCCCCTACTACAAGCATCCTGGTGCAAGACAACACGACTCTCCTCTCCACTGGACGTAGGGCCCACTTGGCCTGAACCAGTATAACCCTGTGTTCCCCCTTGCATACCACCCGTAATCTCAACCGCAAAACACAAAATCACTAGTCGGTGTTAGTACCCGCTAAAGCTAGCACCGACAGGAAGTTTCCACGAGAGCGCGGGAAGACCGTTGACGCGCCGCAGGAACGCGACGGCAAGTGGTATTCGCGCGCGAACGGGAGGAATACCAAGTTGGTAAAAATAGCAACCTCATTTGGCAAACTGTTGGAGATGGAATTTTCTTATTTTGCCAAATTTTCAAGGATGACAAACTTATTTGGCAAACTGTAAGAGATGCTCTTACTTATGGGACTAAACAGATGACAGAAACCAAACACACCTTAGATAAAATATAAAATTCAACCATGCCAAACTTCAAGCAGTTCTCTTTCCGTTCAGCACTTTTTTTTTCCTAGAAACGTGTTTCTTTTTCTTTTTCTTTTTTTTTTTTTTTTTTGCGATGCAGAAACGTCTTTCTTATGATACATCTCCATCGCCTGGCGTGTATGAAAATAAACAAAAATTTCGGGGGTTTTTTTTTATCTTACACTCTTACTGTCCCAGTATCACACTAATTAAGAAAGTCATTGTGCACACATGCAGAACTCAAAATGAGTTCAAATCAAAATTAGTGTTTTAACAATTAGTCGTAGTTAGCACCGGATCTATCTCTGCCCCTAATCATGAGGGGAGGCGACTCGAGGAAACATGGACCCAGCTAGGCAGGGCCACACAAGAGCGATCCTAAGGCCCTCCATGGTGTGAAGTGAGATTTGAGTTTATGTTTTCGCATGTAGCTTCGCTCTATAAGATCCAATTGCTATGTAAAAAAAAAGAAAAAAAACTCCTTTTTTTCAGCTCTCTAACAGCATAACACAATAGAACATGATCGGCTCTAGATTTTACAGGCGCCGGTACCACTAGTCGCAGTGTAGGGAGCGGTGCCCAGAAGTGAGAGATGGTTTGGGTATCACTTAAGCCATTCACTGGCCTAAAGGAGATTAACTTTGTGAGGAAGATCGGAGGTGATTGAGGGAGACAATAATCGTGAGCGGACACGGGTGGATGATGACTGGATTCACATATGTTGTGTGGTCATCATGTTTAAAACATGAGAAATAAATGCATGTTCGCCCCGCATGCATGTCGCATGAGTAGCGAGGGCAGTGCAATTAGCAGGTTCATCGGGGGATTTCGAGGTTTTTTCTGCCTTCGGTGCGGGTTGTGAGCATCTGTGTCTAATGTCACGTCACGATAGTGATGCTTCACAAAAAGAAGCAAGAGCGCGCCAAGATATTTTTGTGAGCTAAATGACAATCTTTGTAAATGACCTACGATTTGGTATGCAGCACAACAGGGAACATGGATGGAAAAACTTGTTATCTCTATCTCTATCTCTTTTTCTTTTTTTTTTTTGAAAGTTCCTAAAATTTGGTTTGGTGGTATTACAGCAAGACATTCCTATCTGGATAGTAGCCTTTTTCCGGTTCACAAAAGCAGTATACAAAATGAAAGATGTACAAAATCTTCATCAGGATGCCAGCAGCCACGCCTTCCGCTCAACTCAAGCATTAGAACAGACTTTCTCTGGGAATGATGGTTTAAAAAAAAAATGGCATTAGCACCCAAAAAAAAAGGCAAAGGAAGTTTCCTTGGAACTGCCAGAAGTTGACGCATCGTTTTAATTAGAGAGAAGCTTGTACCTTGTCTGGAACTGCTGCAGCACAACCGGTCATCGTCCACGTAAGTTGCATTCAGTCCCATCATCCATGAACCTACTGATATGTCATCGTGTGCATAACTCTGCAGTGATGCACTGTGACAGAGAACAGAAAGCTGAGGTGAAGAAAGGCCTGGTGGGCAGAAATAAAGGGCCAGACAAAAAATTGGTAGCACATATTTCTGAATAGAAACATCTAATGCTCAAATTTTGACATGGGAATGCTTAAACGTATCCTTGCATCTTGAATACAACGGTGATATTTTATCCTTGACAGAATATGACATGATGTGTGTTCTTTAGGAAGTAAATTAAAATAGCATTCTAATCAATGACCCATTGATAATTCATACCCAAAGGGTATTCAGTAATAATTATTTGGATGATGGGGATTTAGATATAAGAAACTAAAGTTGAAAAGAAAAGGTTAGTTGTTTCGTCCACCACAAAAGATTCAGCCAAAATGTCACATTCAGTCTCATGTAATCCAACTCCTGCATCAGCATAAGACGTTCTGCAGATTCAAAAGCTCAGGGACTGTTGCACATACTATTAATCTAGTTAACTAGGATGGTGTTACCCAAAGCCGGTTTAACTTGGTATTGGTTAAGATTATACAGGGAGACACAAATGACATATCACTTACCTATTTATGTTGATGTAGCGTGCCAAATTTTTTGAGAGGATAAACAAAGAACCAGAAGCATGTCGAAAATACCTGTTTTTATGAATATAGTGAATCAGTCAGTGAAAATGAAAAACGCATGACAGAGACTGCATCTTGAACGAAAAAACCTAGAAACTTCTGTCACATGAGTCCACCCCCAAAAAAGGCCCCTAGATTATGTACTTATACCAAGGAAAAAAGCCAAAGAATATTACTGAATAACATCGTGCAAAAATTGTGCTGAAACTGGAAGTGCTGGGTAGTGGGTCAAATAGCTGGTGTCACTCTTGTTAGAGTACTCCCTCCGTCCCAAAATAGATGTCATTCTCACTTCCCAAGAAATCAAAGACTTTTAACTTTTGATCAAATATATATAAAAAATATTAATATCCATAATATATAATTTGTATCATTAGATAGATCGTTGAATATACTTTCATAATAAATTTGTTTGGAGGTACAAATGTTGCACGCATTTTCTACAAACTTAGTCAAAGTTGAGAAAATTTGACCTGCACGCATCCCATAGCGATATCTATTTTGGAACGGAGGAAGTATATTTGATAGTTTAGGATTGTAATTTGATATTGCCATTTGTATCTGGGGCCTGAGAGGCAGTTTGCCCCCACCCAAAAAAAAGATGTCTCTGTACTCTTTGTACTGCCCGAGAGGGTCAATATAATATATCCCACGCATTATGTCATATCTACTATGCTTTCATGGTATCATGAGTTCAGGTTTCGTCCCGAACCCTCAGGCTTCCCGCTATCATTACCATTGTGCCACCCCTGGGGAGATCGATCTCTACCGGGGGGAAGCACCCTTGTAATTAGGTTGGGCTTATCCAATTGATCTGCCCTGTGTGTCATTGCCAAGCAGCATGGGGTGGCAGCAGGCCAGCAGCAAACATCCTCCACTCTGTGTTGTCAGGCTAATCTACCACGGGCATTGTAGGACCACGTGACCATCTTACGCCTGACTACGCCACGCCGTAGCCGTCACATTGCCGGGAGTTGCGCCCCATAGGTTGTTGTCCGCCAATTGGGCCATGCCACACCGTGGTTCACTATACCACGTAGATGCCCCAGTGATGTGAAAATCCACTAGCGCGCCCCTGCCACGCGATACCGCTGTCACACCGCACGAGCCCATGAAGCGATCATGAGAAAGGTATACCATGTCGCCGCCGTGCATGTTGCTCGTCGTGACATGCTCGATGTTGGGGTGCAGTGGCACGGGGTGGAGCTCGGCGTGACGCTCGACAGAGCGGGAGGTCCAGCTGCCGAGACTGAAGGGCACACTCCTAGAGCCCTACATGGCACTCAGTGGAGCAGGAGGTGTGATAGTGGGGACCGAAGGGGCCGCTCCTGGAGCTCAGCTTAGCCCTCAAGAGGAGTGGGAGGTGCGGCGACGAGGACCCCAAGGGTGGGAGTTGAGGAAGCATGGACACATGTCAGGAGGTGAGGGGATCGCAAGCCAAGCCAGGCTCCGCAAAAACGGACACTCCCCGCGTTTCTGTTAAGCCTGGCTATTTGGATAAGGGGTCGTCGGTGGGCCTCAACCCAGGCTACCAAACACTTCAAAGGTTGCATTGCGGAGGTTACCAAACACTCCCTATATATACTGCATGAGAGGCTAAGAATGCAAACTACCAATCTATCCCAAGCATTATACCCAATCTAACACGTTTTTCATTCTCAAAAATATTTTAAAAAACAGAATGGACTTCATAAGGTCAAAAAGGCAACTTGTATTCCCCAGAAGACAGTATAACGGGATTCTTATTACAAGGTTAGAATCTATGGTGAAATTGCCTATTGCATCCGACTCATGGTTGTGAAAAACTGAATTAGCTCTATTGGAGATGCTTCATCTACCCAGGGGTATCCTCTGAGTAGCAAGCAAGCATTTTATTACTTCCCAACCCCCAAACATGGTGTAAATTAGTATTTGAATGCTTATAGCAAGAATATGGTATCTACTAACAGGACAAGGAATAAACTAATTCAGGAGAATGAAAAATCACAATTAACTCACGTTTTTGAATCTCCAAATTTCCACCAGTCAGGTTCATACCATTGTTGGCCCCTAAAATTGAGATTGTCATCAAAATCACTTTGATTGACTAATAAGAGGCAAAGAAATCCAAAACGAAATGTCGCATAGATGAACAATGCAATACAAAGCACATGCTTTCTCGAGTTTATACAGTGGTAACACATAACGCATTAGCTATTCATTAGAATTATTTGCTAACTAGATTAAGCTATCAAAAGAACTGACTGCAATGCATTCCACTACATGGCACAACTTTGGGAGGATTAAAAGTCTACTGAATTAACCAAAAAAAAAAATGTTTTTCTACTTAAGAATGAGAAGTCATATAGGCCCCATGCACACTAGGCTATCAATAAATTAAAAACCTGATAATTAAGCAAAGAATGTACATACTCTTCACTTATGACAACCCCTGATTTCATACAACCCATGTACAATCCTTGGCTGCCTCGACGGCCTTCAAGCATCTCAATTAACCCAGCTGACAGAATATATGCAAGGAGTCAGTTCAAAAAGAAGGGGCAAAATCAACAGAAGTACTCTGTATCAGCATACAGAGAACAGGGAAAAGATATACCTAAGTCAAGATTAATGTTATCCTCAACTTTGACATAGAATTCTGCATCCCAGGTTTCAACTGCAGCACTGAAGAAAAACTTTGCTTTGCTTGGTAATTCTTCTGCAGCCTCTTCATGACTTTCCTGCCCAATCCAAAATGCTTACTATTTCAAAGTTCATTGATGAAATGTATAAGATCACATGGGCTCAACCTAGTCTTTGATGGAAGCAAGAAAGGTCTAAACTCTAAAGTCTTGCTTGCGTACTACAATTTGTGAAGGACAATTGAGAATATGAGACACTAATAGGACCTTACAAGAATCAAGAAGTCCTTTGTCTGCCGATTTTCATCATCAATATTACGGTCCAAACTATCACCTCGATTTGCACTGCAGGTCCAAAAGGTACACATCATCAATAAAATGAGAGATGGAGAATGGTTTATATTTTTCTAACAAAAGAGAAAACGAGAATGTCAATGATATTGTTTGATCATAAACTAACAACAATGCAATAACTCAAAGGTATAGATCCAGAACAAAACCTCCGACCAATAACAAAACGAATAACTACACCCTTTTCCTCAAGCTTCTTCAGAGCATCACCTGAAATTTACAGTGAAATAGAGAATAGAGTTATACTTATGAGTTGGAGAAAATCCTTACTTACAAAAAACAATTCAGCTACTCCATATTATTCAAGCATTTTAAATCAAATAATTTTTCCGTCTCTTCATCAAGCACTCTCAAATTAGCAAAGTTTTGTATCACAAGCAGTCTCTTCCACTACTCGGTGTTGACAAGGGAAATTATTTCTATCGCTACGAATTAGCGAAATTTAAAGAACAAGAGCAGCAAACCTCTCGGCATCCAGGAACCACGGAAGACATTCCTCTTGAGACGGGAGCCAAACCCAGTGTAAACTCCAATGACAGCAAGAAGCTTCTTGTCAGTGTCGACAGCTGCAGTCCTGTTCCCCCACAGGTACCCCTCGCTCTTGGCCTTGGTGAGGTCCATCTCCGCCTCAACAATTTTGCTTCCAATCGCCCTGCCACCACGGCGTTTCGATTCAGCAAAGCAGAAAAGTAAGACAACAGCCCAAATTCACTTACCAAGAACTGAAAACTCACTTGCATCCGAGGTTCCTAAGCTTGTCCTCCACCGAGAGCACCTTCGGGACCTGCAATCAGGTGCCGCCGTCAGGCCGAATCAAGAGGAATTAAAAATGCCAATAGGCGGAGGAGAGATTCGCACGCTGCCAGAGCTCTTCTCGAGGAGGCCGGACAGGATCGCCCGGGTCTGTGCGTCCTGCCACAACCTGAGACAGAGCCACGAATAAGATCAAGACTCCCCATTGGGTGCTATTAGATCGGAGTGCCCCGGATCCGAGCGGCTGAGCGGGTAGGGGGGAACGTACCGGCCGGCGACGTAGAGCCAGGCGAGGCAGGAGAGGAAGGCCATGACGAGAGGGACCCTGCCAGAGGCGAGGGCGGATGCGGCGGAGGCCGAGGAGGACGGGGCCTTGGACCGGCGGTTCTCGCGCCGCATGGCGCTGGCCAGCGTCTCCATGGCTGCGGAGGAGATCTCCTCCGACGCTCTGGGCTCTCGGCGGTCGGCGCCTCTGCTTTGTTGCTGCCGTTAACGGAAAGGAAGAAGGGCCGAAGGAAAACGCCAGGCTACCTAGCCGTGGGCCGTAGAAGGCCGGAAATGGGCCGCGCTCGAGATCATAAGGTCAGAGCCTGAGGCCCAGAAATAAATCAACTGATAGCTTTCGAGATGAACCAATTCACTCTGAACTGATAGCATTGGCCATCCACGCATTATAGGCTAACAACCACCAAAAATACATTACAGCTATCCTGTCGCAACCTCTAATGATTGTTGCTACGCGCGCGAGCAGAGCTGGACAAAGGCAAAGGCAGCTAGCACAACCCGCGGTAGAGTGACCTAGAATGGATTTAGCTGCTCAAGCCCGTCTTGGTGGCGTGTGACTAGCGCGAAGCCTATCTCGACGATGAACCCGAATTGAATTGAGTCGTCCGGCGAGCCTTGACACGAGACAGTGCGTTTACCTGTTTACTCACTCCTTCGGCAAAAGATTGCAATTATAAAATTCGTGTCGGTCAAACTAGCCTAAGTTTAGTTAAGTTTCTAATAAATAGTAATAACATTTATATCTTCAAATTAATTATGAAAATATAACTAACTAATGATACTTATTTTATATCATAAATGCTAGTGTTTTTTATACAGATTTAGTCAAAGTTTAAACAATTTAACCTCTCGAAAAGTAATAATTGCATTTTTTTTTTTTGGCAGACGGAGAAGTACTTATAACCTCTAGTATGATATTGCCATTGACCATCCCTTCCGTGTTTTTCTTCGTTGGAGAGCATCACCATGGTTCATCGTTCATTGTCGCCCTGGAAACCGGTGATCAATTCCAAGGTCAGCACTTTTTGATAAATGCTATGCCTTACCTTGATTTCCCTCAATTGATGGTAGTAATCCAAAGGCGTGACAAAATAGAACGTTAGGGGAATCAAATATCTATAAACATTACCCCTCTTGTCTTTATTTGATCAATGCTATGCCCTACATTGATTTCCATATCCAATATTTATATGTTTGTTTACAATGAATAGCACCCCTGATCATGGAAAAAATAAATAGACAAACCGAATTTACTATGTAAGCATTGTCGGACTTGTACAGGTCAATCTAGTTGCCCGAGCCAGACTGCAGTTTTCCAGTACAGACTTCCGTGCCCCTGAAGGGCAGCTTCCAGACAGGCTCTCACAGTCTCACCCAGGTTCGCATCCACTGTCGTCATATGCTAGGCAAGAGGGGCAAAACAGTCTTTCATTTACCAAATGAGACCTTAATAATACACTCAGCATCACCATATAGGAGGGGGGGAATTCTAGCCCACAGTGGAAAGCCTGTAAACTTCTAGCGTCATGTACTAAAAGAAATACTCTCGTGGAGATTTGATTCGTCTGTCTTGCACAGCCAAGTATTTGGTCATAAAACATTAACTTGCATGGCCCAAGGAAAAGGTGACAGTAATTGTCAAATAAGGCAAAAGGTTCGAGTTGTCAAACAAAAAATTCAGGATTACATAGTTATAAGCACGTTTTCTTCCTGCCCAAATAAGGAGTTTTCTCTTGTTTATGCACATTGGAACATGATAACATGAATGGATTCGTTGGTATGGTCTTCAGAAAAGCTTCAGGCTGACCAGAAGGATGCTCTGCGATCAGGAAAATGTGCCATCTGTCATTTCTTACCTTTTCGTGCAAGGTAGCGCTCTCGAGCTGCCTGGATTTTACTGTTCACCTCAGATTGTTTTACATCCATGTCTTTCTTCGACAAGTTTACTTGCTTATTCTCTACTAGAAGTTGCTCAGAATCTTTCGGTGCACTCGAACCACCACTGCAACGAGATAACAAAGGTTGACTTTAGCTACCGCCAGGTTTGCTGGATCACAGTTTGGAAATAATGCTTTTAATTCAGAAATTTCTCACTATACCTTAATCTGTTTACATCTAATTTCTCAAGCTTCTTTAATATAGGCTCAACCCAGGCTTGCTCGACAGCACAGATATTTCTCATGTATGGACGAGTTGTACTTATCAGCTCATGATAAATAACGTACATTGGAAATTTCCCATACTCATCATCTTGCAGTACAGAAGATGGATGCACCTGCAAAAGAAGTTCAACAAAATTCTCAAACAACACAATGTGAAGAGAAGTCATGAATAAGTTCGGCAGGATGATTAAATATGTGATTAAAAGTTTCATTTGTGTTATAAAGTACACCACACCCTCTCCCAAATAAAGTTACAAGTACAATAACGGTTCAGGATTATTCGTCTCCCTTAATTTTCAGGCAGTTCACATTACAATAAGCTAAATCTGACAAAGAAATTACGCAATTGTATACCTGTACAAGTTGAGTCCTATAGCCAACAGTATGGTAGCCATTATGATGCAGCATTCTCTCAGCTAGCTGGTTGCCATATCCTACGCAGAGAGCTCTCCTCAGCTTTCTATAGTCAGGGTCACTCTTCCGGTTTTTCCTTGCAAGCACATCAGTTGAACCTAAATTTAACAACATTTCAAAGTTAACTTATGTGGACCTGTTTTCCCGAGATGACACTATATATAGGAATCAAAGGAGACTTAGGATTAAAAATACATGGACAATTTACAGAAGTCCCACTAAGTGACAACTGATGATGCAGCAATAAAAAAAAATAATGGCATTTGGCATTTCCAAATATCACATTTCTGTGTGCCACAGACTGACCTTGTGCTTACGTTTCAGCAACAAGCAAACCTTAGTTAAATGACTAAAATACCAGATGTATCAGATAACTAAACTCAGCTCTGGGCATTTAAGGATTAATCATCAGTATTACCCTGAGTGATCACTTGTTACATCACCTTAGCTCCTATTTCCATTTATACGACCCTTTTTTTAAGCTGGTATTAGGATCAAGACAAATAAACAACACCTGCAGTTTCCTAGACTTTAATTGACCAACAGAGGGCACCACCTATGCTACATAAATGGCAGTTGTGAAGCACCTTGTTTGTAATAATCCTTATAAAACAAGATAGGAACTACTACTAATACTTTTAGAACAACAACAACAACAACAACAACAATAAAACCTTCTATGGGGAGCATCATTAGTTCAACCTATGAATTTAGTAGAATGACCCCATTCCTCATGCTTTTACTAATTATTAGTTTGCGAGGGATGAAGTTGTGATGGATCAACTCACTCGATTCCACCAACCAAACAAAAATGCAAGGAGTGAGAAGACGATGAATCACGCCCATTCTCACATCAAACACACTATTAGTCCCCAGAGGGTACACTAGCTGAAATCCAACATGAGCCATCAACTATATAGAAGGCAACAATAGTGATATTAATAGGGGATTTAAAGCCTATTCATGGTCCAGGCACATGAATAAGTGCATTCTATGCACTCCTATCAAAACTGAAACTACAATTTAGCTTACGAAGAAGCTTAAAATGGTTTCAAAACTAGGCATGCAAGTTTTGCTTCCTCTGGATAAGTGGGTCAACCAAACTCATTTATAATTGGACTAATCCAGATTCCAATGCAACAGAAGTGGGATGCAAATGAACTAGCTGCCACTTGCACTACTCTACCACTGATCTCTGGGAGGTATCTGCTTTATCATAGATTTAAGGATTGAACATAGAATAAAAGCTAGAGAATTGACCTTTTGCAATTTTTTTAATAATCTGACATAGTTGGTTCCTCACATCTTTGCTAAATTTCATACTCCGCACCTGCAAAAGATGATCAATACATATAAGGTGATAAAATAGAATTAATGCCTTTAAAACATATATATTCGATTTAATGCAAAAAAAAAAAAGTTATTAACTCATTTAATAAAGCTGATCCATTATCCTTTGTAAATGCAAGCACACAAATATGTTACCAGTGTTTTAATTGCTGCATTCCTAGATTTAAAATTTTAAAGTTCACAATTATTTATGGTAGCTGTAAGTAGTAAATCATAATGACTGGAAAGCTGGGCATGGGAAAAAGTCACAAATAAGAATACAGTAAAAAGTTATGAGTGTAGAATCCTTTGTACAAAATGTTCAAGAAATCATCACCAATATGATGGCGCGGAGTAGCCTTGCATGGATATAAAATTATCTTTCATAAATATGTGTAACCCCAATCTTCCAATACTAAAAATAAAAGACACATGATCCTTATATTTGGACAGATAACTGAAAATTATATATTATATATTGTTTCTAATCTTATAGATTCATTTCTGTAGAGCATTCCCTTTTGTATTGACTATTGAGAAATCAGATGAAAGTTATGGGCATGATTTCCATCATGAAACCACACAATGACAATCATGGGGGTATTTTGTGGAAAACTCCAGTCATCAAAGATGATGCATCTACTTTTACTAACTATCCTAGCATAAGTCTTGTTTATTAAACATATTAGAAACATGTTCATTTCAGTCACCTGCAAATCATGATCAGAGCACCATTTTGGATCATAGCCAGTTTGGTCCCAGCTTTCGAATATCTGAAGCAATTGTATATGGTCACCCCAGCCAGAACCATCAGGAAGCTCCTGCCTTTTCCTCTTTCCATCCATGCCCTTACTGTATAAGTCCAGGTCTCATATCAATGCGCATGAATTTTAGTACAGTGGATGATATGATAGGGAGGGAGGGAGGGGGGGGGGGATCACCTAGCTGATCGCAATGTGATTTCTGCTGACAAAGTCGAAGCGACAGTTAATGCCTGAGACAGGCATCCCAATTCATTTGCTTCAATCAAAGTCCTTGATAGAGACGGTTCAAGAGGGAGCTCTGTACAAATTCTATCCTTAGACAACCAAATTTGGAGATTCAAAAGTGAGTGGCCCCAAGTAAACTTATCTCATATCAGCCCTGTTTTTTTCCGCTTATAATCAGACTCTCAGTGAAAAAGTGAGAATCCCAACAAATGCTTCGATTATTTTTTATTTCTTCACCACCGCTTCAGAACTTTGAACTAGCACAATCGAGAATCGAAAAAATCCCCGTGGTACGATGCTTATAAGCGGAAACAAACAGGGCCATCAACAGTCCATAAGTTTGGTTCCTTGGTAGCTGAGGCGTTACCAGCATTTTCACAATAAAAACTCAAAGAAAAGCTTATGTGGCGCATAATTGCACAATATAAACATTCTACAACTACTTCACATCAATGTTTGATCACTGCTAGATTAAACTCTACTCACACAAGCACAACTAAATGCTCCTTTTAGGATCCCCAAATCATGATCCTATGCGTAGTTTATTGTTGTAGTCTGTCAGCTACGATTCGTGATTCCATTGTGCTGCAAGAACTTGTAGCATATGACCAGGTTCAAGGAGACAATTGAATCAACTACTTATATCATCTGTAATGTGAAAATTGTATAATACTATTAAATATTAATACCCCATCATTATGCTCATAAGGCAATCGCCCTTACACAAGAGAGGGGCCAGGGGCAATGACACGTTTCTGATTATAATTACTTTGATGCATGGAATATTGGAATTACTCGTTAAACAGCAATATTAATATATACATTGCAGTATGCTTGAGACATGCGTAAAGAATTCAAGATATGTTAATGTTCCAAGGTATAACCCCAAGTGATATATGCACTACTTACCCTGTTGCTCAATCAGAAAGCATTCAAGTACACAATACTAAAGGCAAAAACTAGAACTGAAACTGCAGAGAATTGATACAAGTATACAAAAAAAGCTCATGACAAGCACATTCGAAGCTCAGGATGACAGCAATACATTATAATGTCATGTGCAACTTATACGGTTTGATCCTTCAAGGTAGAGGAATATTTTATATTAGATTTGCCCACATTTTCAGGTTAAAAGGACCAAAAAAAAAAAAGGGTATGCAAATGACAGCTCAAACACTTTAAACAATCATTTAATTTCACTGGAAACAAGAAAGGCTCAGTATACCTGCCATAACTCGTCCAACATCTGTTATTTGGCCTTTTTCATCAATTGCATCAATGAGGTATAATTGCCTCAAAGCATCTTCTAATGACTCACCTGCAAACCATTTGAGATTTTTTTTTTAAAAAAAAAAAGCTGGCAGAAGTCATAGAACATAATTTTTGTAAGTACAATTTTGCGCATTCATATTATTGGCATAATGCCCATGGGCCAACCAGCCTAGCGCCCCAGCCCAACCCAGAGGCAGTAGTTCCACCACCTACGTGTTGCAGCAACCAGAGGGTTGCAGCTGGCATGCTGCAACCTCCGTATCCCTCCATTTCGGAGCCACCACCAAGTTATCAGTACTAGAGAATAATAGATAGGCTTGTGATGAAAGCTTGAATCGAATAGGTGGATAATATCTATATATAAAAAGACCCATATTTTAGATGTATCCATATGGATTAACCAGAAAAGTGATTTTTCCTCAAAGTTCCCTCTCATTCTCCTTTGCACTGCCACCAGCCCCTGCCCAAGCTGAAGCCACCGCCATGTTCACCAAGGCTGGGCAAACCATCACAAGTCGCCAGTAACGAAGCCCGTCACCCCACCCATCACAACTACAACCTCCAAGAGATTCCCTCCCCTAACCAGCCCGTAACAATTCAAAAAGTGACACGAGTAGAGTCGTCACAAAAGTAGTTTCTTCACTGGACTTCATAGTAATAACATAATTTTGCAACTGCTTTAGAAAACACAAAGTGCAAATTAGCCATCGAACTCCACACATAATAAGTACTCCCTCCGTTCCAAATTATAAGCTGCTTTCACTTTTTTTTGGTACATACATAGCAAAATGGATGTACCAAAAACATCAAAGCGACTTATAATTTAGAGGAAGTAACTAGGCAACAATTAGATGCATCACAGGCTGGTCCAGAAGAATAATTCAAACAATAAGAATCTGAAGTTTTATCTTACGTGATGGTGGATCTAGAAAATCAAACTTCAGTATGTCGATGTCTGGAAGATTTAACGATTTCAGATACAGAACACTTCCAGCAAGAGAAGAGCGTTGAATTTCAGGAACTGTTGCCTCAAGAAACTCATTCTGATATATGGAGATTGGGTATAGCCTATAGCACTTGCCGGGCCGAGTTCTTCCAGCTCGCCCTGCTCGCTGATCAGCCTGCACTCTAGTTATTCAATAAAATCATCAGTACAGGTTTAGCATCCAAAACTAGACATATAAATGGAAGTAATATGATAGTAAACAAAGTGCATAAAAAAAAAAAGACTGCATGTCCAAAATTATATACCTGCTGATTTGGACTACATCAAGTGAATACATTCCACTTGATGGATTATATTGGCGCTGCTTTACATAACCACAATCAATCACAAACCTAAAGAAATTAGAAATAGTATTGTTAATATCTTTGTGCAAACTTAGAAAAACAGAACATCTCACCGGAAAAAAAGATATCCAGCCACTTTGAGTTTTCAACAACATTGTAAGAAAAATTACGAAGCTTGATAGTCACAGTCGGGCAGTTACTCACACTCCTATATGTCAACAGCTAAAGTTTCCTGTATCACTTCATGGATCCTGATTAACATCATATTTCTAGTTAAAGCAGCCCCTCTTTTCATAAAACTATCGTGTTCATGCAAAATTATGTTTTAAAATCTTTACTAGTTAGGGGACCTACAGTGAAGAAATTTAAGTTTCTCCACTCTACCCAAGCTATTAGGATGTAAAACATCTCTGGTGACTCCAAAATGTCATATAGAGCGCAGGATGATTTAATCATGACAAATAGCTAAGATTTTATTTCCAACTTGGTCTGTAGACATCGAAGTGTTGGAGAACTAACGGAAAGTAGTACTCAGGTATTATGCATAAACAAAACAAATCACATTAACAAGTTTGCTGCATCAGCAGACGCGCTGATGGCGCAGTGGTTGAGCAGCCTAGGTGCGGAGCTCCCCACCACGGGTGGATCCCTGGTGCTGCATGGTAGTGTGCCCACCTCCTTGTTGGGTTCGGTGGGCCCCTTCTTTATGGCTGAAGTCAAGGGGACGTCTCTCCCCTTGATCAAGTCTTTTTTTTAGTTTGCTGCATCAACATTAAACAGTTCTACATGCACTCACAAGTCCTTCAAGTAAACTTTGATATTTAAACTACATGTATTTTAGACAGTGATACAATTCTCAGGTTGCAACAGCTTACTTGATTTACAAATATAACTAGTGCTCTTGATAAAGTGGAATGAGTTGTATGAAATTAATGGCTTCACAGACAAATGAGTGATGCTTCCAGATAAACATAAAGTAAATTCTAAATAATAAAGGAAATATGTCAGAATTTCTTATTATATTAGCAGAGTAGTTCATGTCGCTCCATTCTATTGGTAGCATATTATTTTTCATACGTAGTCACAAACAAGTTAGATTGCAATGTTCACTCCATTAAAATATAAGAACTAGAATCCGAAGATGGAAAAAAAAAAGCACATGCTTCTCAACTGATTATGTTTGCTTCTTACACGACACCATCTACAGTCAGAGAAGTTTCAGCAACATTTGTTGCAACAATGAAGCGTCGGCAGTTTGGAGGTGCAGGAGCAAATACCCTGACCTATATGAGAAGTGCTCAAAATCAGAAATGCTGCAGTGCATGAAATGTTAAGCAAGAAAGAGAATCAAAGGTGAAGGATTGCAAGGCTATCAAATTAAATCAAATAAAGATACTCCCTCCGTTTCAAATTATAAATCGCTTTGACTTTTTTTGGTACATCGAATTTGCTATGAATCTAGACATAACATATGTCATATGTCTAGATACATAGCAAAATGGATGTGCCAAAAAAGTCAAAGTGACTTTATAATTTGGAACAGATGGAGTACAGTATTTATCCTGTAAGATTACATAAAAGTTTGGTTGGAAAGCTGAGAGGAGCAAATCAAATGTGCAAGGCTAGGAACTTGCCTGCAGCTCAGGTGGCAAAGAACCATGAAGAGGAAGGACAAGAGCATCAATGCAGGAGCCTTCCTCAAGATTTTGAACTCTTTCCTCCAATTTTGAGACCATCTTGTCAATATCATCCTGCGCCAATCTCAAATAATCACAATTCAGCATAAGCAGTCAACATAATTAATAAAAGAAAAAAGAATAGACACTACTCGAGAGGGAAGCTGCATAAAGAATACACATTAGTAAGTAAAGTACCAATGAAAGTTACCTTTACAAGTATACATAACATAGTTGGAGAATACAATATAGGTTCCACATTAATCCAACAAGAAAAGGAAAATAGAACTTATTCTGTTAAAAATAAATATCTGTGATTCCTACATTTATATTTAGTCTCTCCCAAAACAAACTGATTTGGAGCCCAAAAAAAATATTTGTCCCACAAAGAGTTTATTTTAGACTCACCCCCACCGACTCCTCGAGAACTAAAGCACACATTTATGACCCTCAATCCTTCACCCAGGTGCAACGATTATTAAATTGGTCTTGGGCAAGCAAAAGGCCACCACCACTCTGGTGCAACAACAATTTTGTATTTTTCCCCTCCATGCTATTTTGTCGGAGATGTGGGTCTTCTCCCCCACCATACTATTTTGTCGGAGATGTGCTACAAATTAACTTATTTCGGGACGGAGGGAGCACAACTAAAAAAATATAAGTTCCAAGATTGATCACAAAACTATGTTTAAATAAAGAAACTAGAAATTACATTGTTAATGCAAGGAACTATATTTGATCAAGGCCGAGGTAATTGGCCCAGCTATAGAATATACTTACAGATTGCAAAAAGAGAAAGGAAAAAGAAATAAGCAATGACAGATCTTGAATTACTGACCTTTCCGGTCATAAATATTAAGACATCCCCAGGAGGTTCCTTGGAATGAATATCTGGCAACAATCATTTTCTGTTTGTTAGTGAAAGAAATGAAATTTTAAAAAGTTTATGGTACAAAAAATGCATAACCTAAAAATTTAACAAAACACAAAAAAAAAACTAAATATAATATTCCCATATGTGGTATCATAAAAAAGTTATGAAACTTTGAATCATAGTCTCATTAAAACTTGCTCTATCTCTATTGAATACACATGAGATTTGTGTATCATAACCATGTGCAACGACCAACAACTACATATGCATAAATTCAGATCTTTTTCAAGGATTCCAAAATATAATGCAACAAATGAAGAAAGTACCTAGGCTTAATTGAATTGTTAGGGAAGTATATGGGATTTTGAGACCTTAACATTTGTAATGCTTTTCCACATTGTTTTATGCTCAGCTGTTAAGCAACAAAGAGAATTTCTTCCTTGACTCTTTCCACCCTATTGAACTACTTCATCGTAAAGAGTGTCCAGGGTGAATGGCAGCAACCCAGTTTCCTTCTTACCACTGTAATGACCACTCTTATTCATGCCACATGACAAAACAGCCCATGACTTTTGTCAAAAATATTATCTCTATAATTATAACTCTAATGGCAATTATTAACAAGTTTCTGACTAGTGCAACACAAAAGCAGGAAAAAGATGCACTCAAAAAAATACTTCTTACCTATAGCTGTTCTGAGTGAAGATTCTATATAATTTGTTGGGCGTTCAGTGCTATAAAATTTCTCCACGGGGAATAAAGTTCCAGGTATGTTTAACACAGGGCATCCTGAGAAGAACTTTGAAACTTTTAAACCGTCAAGAGTCGCAGAGGTGATTAGAACTTTTAAATCTGAAGCTCGGTCCTTGATCAATCTTTTCATCAAACCTAAAAGGATATCACTGTAATGGTATAACCAGATAATAAGTATTAAAATGAGCCCATGCAAACAGTTTCCATAAATACCTACAGATATCATCCACTGTAACAGCACTAGACTTAAAAAGAAGAGAGCAACACTGAATATCTATCATCATTCCAGAATTGCATGTTAGCCTTCGGTTTCTTCTCCAGTCTGACCGTCTTTAATACCCCCAGGGACGAAGCCAGGAAAAAATTTAGGGGGAGCTGAATTAAACACAGAGTGAGACTAACTTACCTTAATTTGAGTTTAAGTTTAGCACGAATCACGAAGAGGAAAATATTTTGTTGGCCCTACAAAAAGTTCGGCTTAGTTTTTTGTTCTGTTTTCATTGAACTTTGTTATTTGACCCTAAAACGAAATTTGTTTAGTTTCTTGGCACTTCCGTCCATTATATTATTTTTTTAGCATTTGAACTTTCTCAAATGAAAAAAAAAATCAAAACTATAAAGTTGTAGATCTTGTTGAGATCTACAATTTTTAATATAAAAATCATCTTCATCCGATGTCGTATCGGAGAGTTACGATTTTTCAGAGTATTTTGGTCTAGATGGAATCAAAAAAAAAACTAAACAAATTTCATTTTAAGGCCAAATAACAAAGTTCGATGAAAACAGGGCCAAGAAACTAAGCTGAACTTTTTTCAGGACTAAGGAAATAATTTCTTCAATCGCGAATATTATCTTCTTCAACTTGTTTTCAGCCCCTCCTATCCTTCAAAAATATCTTCAGATTACGTTTTTAGCCCCTCTTGCCCTTTACACTGCAAATTTTATAGAAACTCCATAGAAAATACATAGCGTCACTGGACTGTAGGGGGGGCTAGAGCCCCACTAGCCCCCCCGCTGGCTCCGTCGCTGAATACCCCCGCTACAACTACAGGGTGATGTTAGAGTATATTTGGTTGTAAGGGATACTGTAATCCCATATTACCATATGTAGGTGCTACACAGAAAGACAAGAACTGCTACAACAAAGATAAGTAGGTGCACCAAATGATCTGACAGACCCTAAACCTTTTATCTACATAAGACTCCTATGGTAGTGTGTAGCAAACAAAAAAAACAAAGTATATGACATGTTAATGGTAAAATAATACATTTAAACTTTATGACATGTGTCCATATTATAGTAGTTGACACAACTGTCAAGTAAACGGATTAGAAAATAGTGGCCATGAATATAAAGAAACACGCAATCAAGATAGTTTCAAATTCACTCAGGTAGAAATCATTCAGATATAAATCACCATACGTGTTTAAACTACGCTCGTGAGCTTCATCCAGTATGATTACTGCGTATTGTTTCAACTCAGGATTTGAAAGGCTTTCACGAAGAAGAACGCCATCCGTTAGGTACCTGTAAAAACAAGTAAGAATTTCAATCCACGAATTTAGCATCAGGGCACCTAAAATTCAAGCTATCCAATTTTCGGAGGCTTACTTTATGCATGTTCTTTCTGAAGTTCTGTCCTCAAATCGGATTGCATAACCAACTTCATCCCCAAGTGGAACACCAAGCTCTTGAGCTACTCTTCTGCAAAATAATAAAAAAGTGCTCTTACTCACAAAAACAGTTACATACATGTAACGGAAATAGCTTTCAACAGTGACTCAGTGAGTAATAATATAATAATAGAAGAACTAAAACAAAATCCCATGCAGTTGAATTGAGAATGGATAGCTGATCAACCAGGAAGAAACCCATTCAGCAAAATCAGGATTCGAGGGTAGTTGGTCAACCAGAACTACTTAATGAACCCATAACAATAGTTCTTTCTAAGCTTTGTTTATTTCTTGGTGATAATTTCGGTAAAATCAAAATCAGTGGGCTATCCAACAAGGAGCTCTACTCAACTCACATCACGACGATGTTTCGGATATTTACCCGGCCATTTAGGTGTCAAATGAATCCCACGACGAGTCTCCTTCATAAAAATGATGTTTACGATATTTTACCCGGCCATATAGGTATCAATTGGATACCGCGAGGAATCTTCATAAAAAAAATGCAAAAGCAGTTCCAATCCCAATTCATAAACCCTTCCAGCCAACTGCGACCCACGCAGCAATAAAAAAAACAAAACAAACAAAACAAAACATGGCTCACGCAAGTGATAGAGCAAGAAAGGTAATGAGACGAGGAACCTGGAAACGGAGACCGCAGCGACGCGGCGGGGCTGGGTGACGGCGATGGCGCCCCGACGGGTGTATCCGCGGCGGTGGAGGATCTGGGAGAGCTGAGTGCTCTTGCCGGAGCCGGTCTCGCCAATGACCACCACCACCGGGTTCGCGTCCACCGCGGCGACTATCTCGTCCTCGTACTCCGAGATCGGCAGCACTGGCGGCGGCGGAGGTGGAGACAGCATCGCGTTCCGCCGCCGGGCACCAGGGCGCGCGTGCGTGTCTTCTTCTCCCCTTGGGCTGCTGGGTGCGTGTGTTTGGGCTGGGACGGGCCCTGGTTGTGCGTGACGTGAGCCTGGGTGGGGTTCACGAGTTGGGATGGGCCCTAGTGCGTGCGTGAGTTTGGGTTGAGTTCATGGCTCCATTTTTCTTTCTTTTTTTTATGTCAGCTCTAAGAGTGACTTCTGCCCTGTTTGGATCTAGAGAATAGAGCTAGTTTGAACTCAATTAGCCCAAAAGTATCCACATAGGAGGGCTAGAGTGGGTTATTTGTAACTAGCCCACCCAAAAAACTAGCCCGGTGATTATTTGGAATAGTTCAGGTGGGGACCATGCTTTCCCCTCACATCTAGCCACACTATGGCCCACGCAAATGATTGAAAAAATAACTTTTTCAATCTAACCCTTGCATCCAAACATCACTTAAGCTAGAGCTAATTGAGAGCTAGTTTACAGTTAGAAACTAACTCTAATCTCTAGCACAGTTAGAGGATCCAAACAGAGCCTTCGTAAATAGACGTAGTGCAGTCCATTTGGAATGGCAAAACTTTTGCTTTTAATCTGTTGCTGCAAAATTTTTGCTCTTTAAAACTTTTGCTCTAGGTGTTTGGATGCATGGCAAATGTTTGTAACTTTTCTTCAGCTCGTGTTCTTCGGCGTTTTTGTCCAATTTTAGGTCTCTTGGGTAGAAAATGGTAAAAGTTTAGGAGGCCAGGATTTGTTGTTGTTTGCCATCCTGTTTAGATCTATTTTGGTAAAATTTAGAGTAAAAGTGCTGGGCAAAAGTTTTGCCAATGGAACTAAACAGAAACAGACCTATAGTAGAATTTGTAACTTGTAAGAGAACAATCTTAAGATACTATTTATCATCCTATTTTTATTCCTGGTTAGCAACAATAGTGTCAACGATATGTATTGTTTGGTCACTATAGCATGCTAGTTAGACATCCTGTTTAGAATAGAGTGTAACTACGATATATAATATGATGTCTTGCATTGCACAAGCCACGTAACTATGATAACTAATGCTCCCTCGGTCCTTTCTCAAAGTTTTCTTAATTATTCATTTTTAAGTTTGACTGAATTTTGTAGAAACGAGTGTATGAAATTATGACATCAAATTAGAATATATAATCTCAAATAACACCTCTTGCAGTTATCTCTGCATGCATGTCAGCAGCGGAGGAGGTGCGACCGTGCGAGTGAAGAGACTCCCAGTCGGAAGACGCAAGTCATGTCCAGGCCCCGTGGGCCCTGCATGGGACACGGGATGCAGGCGCGCATGGAGAAAATGGAAGGCGCGGGCGCCCGGACACAGAAATCTGTCCGGATGTTCGAGCGCTTGCAGTCTCGTTTTAACAATATAAAGTTTTAGGTATCAGTTGACCAAGTTTCAAAAATTATTAATAAGCTAGGCCACAACCAGATGGACTTATATCTGTGATTTAAGGGGACCAGGTCTTAAGAAAAAGAAAAAGATTTGCCACTAGTTAATTAATAGTATGCCTCTATACTTTTATAATAGTAGAATAGAAAATACAGTATATATCTCTAGTGAACAAACTGTATCTGTAGTCATGAATGTTATGTACTCCCCTGTCCCAGTGCCAGTGTCGTTTGATTTTCACGCTGCTCTCACGATCACGATTCCCAAGCGACAAACGCTATGGGACGGAGGGAGTACACAGGAGTAGCCTCGCTGTAAACTGGTCAACAGGAACTGACTGGAGAGTGGAGACTGGAGTGAGCTCGGTCATCAGCAAAACCCAAGAGAAACATCTCAAAACATGGTGCATTGGCCTTTGGGGCAGTCGTCGGAACAGGAGCTGGCCTCCGGGGACCTACTGCCGCCGCCGAGCCAGAACGTGCTGCGAGAGGGAGGATGGCCTCCCCGGCAGTGGTGGCCCGGCGCCCGAGAGCGAGCCGCCGGAGTGGCAGTCGCCGCGGGGCTCCCCTCCGTGCAGCCTTCTTGTTCTTTGCCGTCGCGCTTTCCACCGCCATCGCCAGCTGCTCCGTCGTCGACGTCTCCAGCTCGAACGAGTTGTCCACATCTTCTTCTTCTTCGTGGAGGAGGATGATGCCGCTGGTGAGCGTGGAGGTGGAGCAGGAGCTTGACGCGGCACGGGCCGCGATACAGCGAGCGGCGCGGCTGCGTCGTCGGCGGCGAGTAGTCGTCGATCCCGCCGGCGGCCGTGGCCGCGGCAACGTAACAACGGCGGCGGACACGTGGTTCGGCGCTGGAGTGGAGCATGCTCTTGTGGCCAGAGTCTACCGCAACCCGGCCGCGTTCCACCGGTGAGTCGATCGACGACGTTGACCCAAACCCAACACGGAACGATCGAAACGATAGCCATTTGATTTCACAAGTACGTACGGTGATTGCGAGGCATATATGCATACACAGGAGCTATAGAGAAATGGAGAGGCGGTTCAAGGTGTACGTGTACGAGGAAGGCGAGCCGCCGATCCTGCACGCCGGCCCGTGCAAGGACATCTACACCATCGAGGGCCGCTTCATCGAGCAGCTCGAGCTCATGGCGCCATCGCCGGCGCCGCCGGCGCCGCAAGGAGCCCGTCGCCGTCGCCGTCGCGGCGGCATCCGCACGTCGGACCCGGCGCGCGCCCACGCCTTCTTCCTGCCGTTCAGCGTGTCCCAGATGGTGCGGTTCGCTTACGCCCCCAAAACCTACGACAAAACCCCTCTCCGCGCCCTCGTCGCCGACTACGTCCGCGTCGTCGCGTCCCGCCACCCCTTCTGGAACCGCTCCGCCGGCGCCGACCACTTCATGCTCTCCTGCCACGACTGGGTCAGTGTCTGCAGGCCATGGCCGCCGGTGGCCGCTGCGAAATCAATCTTGCTCGAGCACCGAAACATTTTGAGCATTTTTGCTTATCCTGGTCCTCTCTGGATGATCGATGCATAGGGCCCTGAGGCGTCGATGGGGCACCCGGAGCTGTACGCGAACGGCATCCGGGCGCTCTGCAACGCCAACACCTCGGAGGGCTTCCGGCCGGGGCAGGACGTGAGCGTGCCGGAGATCAACCTCTACACGGGCGACATGCCGCGGCAGCTCCTGTTGCCGGCGCCGGCGACGTCGCGCCCGTTCCTGGCCTTCTTCGCCGGCGGCCGGCACGGGCACATCCGGGACCTCCTCCTCCGGCACTGGAAGGGCCGGGACCCGGCCGTGTTCCCGGTGTACGAGCACGGCGGCGGCCACGGGCACCACCATGACGGGCAGCAGCTCGAGCTCGACTACTACGGCTTCATGCGGCGCGCGCGCTTCTGCCTGTGCCCGAGCGGGTACGAGGTGGCGAGCGCGCGCGTGGTGGAGGCCATCCACGCCGAGTGCGTGCCGGTGATCCTGTCGGACGGCTACGCGCTGCCGTTCGCCGACGTGCTGCGCTGGGAGGCGTTCTCGGTGGCGGTGGCCGTCGCCGACATCCCCCGGCTGAGGGAGGTGCTGGAGCGGATACCGGCGCCGGAGGTGGAGCGGCTCCGGCGAGGGGTGCGCCTGGTGAAGCGCCACTTCGTGCTGCACCAGCCGCCGGAGAGGCTCGACATGTTCCACATGATCCTGCATTCTGTCTGGCTCAGGAGGCTTAACATTAGACTGAATTAATCCCTAAACGGCCTAAAGAAGGTTACAAAAGAGTTCCATAGGAAGAGTAGTGTTTGTTTCGTACACAAGACAAAACACCATGACAAAGAAAAATGCAATAAGATCAGAGTTCTTTACTAATTGCATTGCGCACGACAGAACAGTAGGTTGCAGAAGTATCGACTAGAGACGAGTATCAGAACACTGAATTGGATGCACAGGACCAACCAAGTGTCACCCTGTTGGCCTGTCCCTAATTAAGTAACAATGTGGTTAGAACTAGTATGAGCAAAACAGAACATTCAGGTCACATAAAAACATATGCAACTATGTATACACTTGGTTGGCGCTACGTATATAAGAGACAATGTTATATACTGTATATACTGGAACCGCTCCGCCGGCAACTATGTATACACTTACATAACATTGTGTAGTGATGATTCACAGAAAGCTAAAAGCGAGGACATAGCAACAAGGCCTTTGAAACGTAACTACAGAACACTTCGATTGTCGCCCGTAACAAAGGACCACCGCAAGAGTAGGTCAGACAAGCATTACTGCTAATGGTTTAACATAGGCTACCATTTCCATGTTTAGTATCTCTATCTTCCATAGCTTTCTGGCTCTGAGGCAGAGTTTTAGAGTAGTTATGAATATATACTGGTAGCTGTATCTCTCTCTGTTAAACCAAACATCTGTATAAACATTTATCTGAAACGGAAATGGGGCCGACCTCATTTGGAAAAAAAAAAGTTACTTTCTAAGGGCAGCTGCAGTCCTAGCATCGAACCGAAACTGACACACGCCAGTTGAAAATCGATTTTACATATGGTTCGGTGTTCCCAGTACAAGCATCGGTTAATAGGGTCCATAAAACAATTAAAAAAGTACTACTTCATATGCCCTCTCCTTCCTTCAATTGCTTGTGCATGTGACTTGGGAGCTGTGTTTCGTTTCTTTAATGCCCATGGTTCAAACCGAAACCAACATCCACTTTCAAAGTTTGATGCGCTCGGTTCGGTTGCTACATTGTTCAAATCGAACCGTGCTGCTGCTTTTTCCTCCCACGGTTCAGTTGCTGTAGCAGACTGGAGGTGCTCTAACACCCAATCGTGTGCAAAAACATAGGATAAAACCTGATTGGGGCTACGACATTAAGAACTGATTTTGCAAAATAACTTGTGCCTAATTACTATTGAATTGACACCCCAAACAATGGTTGAATTTCGCGTACTAAATCCAAATGTTTATTCATCGTTATTCTGAGATGCGCAAATATCAAATTGTGCATCTTAATCTCGAGATTCACAATGGGCGATCCTAAGCTGGTCCTATAACTATGGGACCTATGTGCTGTTCACTTGTCGAAACATTGATTTTAGCTAATGCTAATTTGTTGTGAGAAAAAACATTTTTTTATGACTAAAAAAAATAAAATTTTGGCTCAATTTTAACTTACTGGAGCAGCCGAACAACACTATACATTGTATCGCCTTCACCGCTCCAACACAGAAGATGCCTCCTCAAGTATATGAAACCCGGTCCTACCGTCCTATTGTTAGCTAGTACTGAATGTGCCTACCTAACAATAACTTACCTATTAACTGTGCCGTTTTAGATACACCCTAACTAATTTTTAGTAACTCTTATCAAGCTCGGAAGTTAGAAACGTAGGTGCATTTCTACCTTTTTTTTTCCTTGCAAAGTTTATGATTTTATCCTTTTTCAAAATTAGCTCTGATGTCTTCGGATCGTCTTTTGCTGTTGGACCTGGATTTCAAGAAGGGGCTCTACCGTCTACTGTGATGAGAGCGTTAAAAACAATCTCACAATCAGGTTTACGTATAAATCAATCTTTCTCAGTAAGTTTTAAGATCACAGATGATTACCTCACTACTACATCCCTAACGCCGATCCGAAATACGCCAGCAACATTGTAAACCAAATACAAATGAAATGACAATGGTCCAAAGGGCTGGTAATGATCACTGATCCCATTGGCGCAAAAAGTGAAACAACTGACAAAAAACACAATTACCAATTCTTAAACCAAAAAAGGAGAATCTGCCAGTTAATTTGCTTTATTTAACAACTTCATTCAGAGACAAAAGGTCCGTATTTAGCAAGCCTCAAAATAAGTTTGCCAGGCACAGATACCGTATATGCATGAAAAGGCGTTGAACTAAAATTGATCCAACAAATGTTAAATCATCATTGGAGGATTATAAAACACATCATGAAAACTCCAACTGCTGTAGCAGCCAACTTAGAGGGCACCGCATTTAGTATCTATGGGCAAGCTTCTCCTGCTCTTTGTACCACATGGCATATCTGCATAGGCGCATTGAAACAAATCAGAATGATGAACGCCAATTATGTGAATTATACAACCAGTTAATGTAACAAGATCAATTGTTCAATTTTTTTCTATTTCCCTACAACAAAAGGAAATTCAATTATTCAAACCGCATTTTGTGAAAAGTGGCATTTTTAAAGTGAGCAACCAAATAGAGCAGCATAAACATAGATTTTACAGGAAACTATGCTTCAACTTTCAAGAATTGATGTGAAATTATCTTAATGATCATCAGGATTGTAACTAATTTATAACATGAGCTGATGGTCTAAATAGTTTGGTTCACGAAACAAACAAGCCTAACCTGTATTGCTGTCAGAATTGACAAGAGATTTACACCATTAAGGATCAGTGTTACACCAGATTGACAAGCTCACATGTGTATCTGAAGCCACATCTGAGATTAATCACGCATTGATCTTATCTTCATGGAGAAGTTTGAGAGTTACAAAAGCATATTCGGACTAGTACTTAATTAAACTGAATTATGTCAGTTGTTTGCCCTACTTCAATACCTTGGAAAGGCTTAAGTATTATCCAACAGAATAGACTTGCACATCAATACTTTACCCAAAAAGCAAAGCATTAATATTCCCATGAACACAAAGGTTACAACCCCTAAGATGGAATCTGGATTCTCTATAAGTGGCCTATTGCCCATAAACACTAATATTATGCGACTTAACAAGAGCACTTACAGGTAAACATTAGGGCAGGACAAAAGAACATTAGATTTGTTTATGATCAACCAAATAGATAAAAAGCTAACCTACTGAACAGATTTCAAGCTACAAGACCCCGTAGAGACTGAAGATTAGGACCCTAATCACATGCAAAACTTGAAAACTGCACAACAGACAACAATGCCTTTTAAGTAAGTCTTTGAACGTTCAGTCCAGAAAGCATAAAAGATTTAATAATATCACCATGCAAAAATTTTAACTAGTTCGAACTTTCAAGCTACAAGATAAAACAATCCTAAGCAAACGAGTTAAGACACATTTGGTTTGGCAACACTTATCAACCAAATGTTATGTCTTATCAACCAAATGTTATGTCATTTCATCTAAGGGCCCGTTTACTTCCCAATATTTTCCACTATTCCCCATCACATCAATTGTACTTTCCGTCTACATGGAGCACTAAATGAAGTACCAGCTGTTGCATGTTTGTACTTTATGCGTGGCTAGCTCGAGATGAACCTTTTGAGTCTACTTGGGCCATGATTGGACAAAAGTTGTGAAATACAAACGAAAGTGCTACAGTGCAACTTTTCACCCCTTTCCCCACCTTTTCGCCCAACTAAACCGGGCCTAAACTGCAGGTGTTAGTAATCAGAAATGGAAGCATACATCAACCAAATAGCACATTATAAGACATTAGGCAGCATGTTTCATCTGCATGCATATACTCCAACTACGGCTCACATCAAGACCTACCTATCCAAACATGACATAAAACCGTGGTGAAGAAATCATCAAGCTGCACATATATGTGCCACATGAGCTAACTTAAGCGAAGCATGGCCTGTGTCTAGGCATCCTATTTCCAATTTCAACAATCGAACCCGGGGGTGCAGATCAATGCATTACAGAATACATACCGGAACCAAATGTCACAAATCTTTTGCTACCAATTCGACACCCTACTCATCATCCTCAACGAAACGAGCAAACGCAGGGACCAAAATCAGAGCAAATAAGAGGATTCATACCACCATGGCATCTGAGGAAACAAAAAGTCTAACACAAGAGCGATCGATCTAACCCTAACTGGATCCCCGGCAAGGCGGAGCAGCACCCGATCCGACCAGATCTGCGCGAGGGGGAACGAAACGCAGCCGAGCGAGCGAGCACCGAAGGCGGGAGAGCGGGGGCTTACTGGTAGGTGCCGACGACTGGGGTGATGAGCAGCGTGGCGGAGATCCAGTTCTCGGTGACCTTGTGGTGGATCTTGGTGGTGATGTCCTTCCACAGCCCCGGCATCACCTTCTGCTGGAACGGCGACAGCGCGTACACCACCGCCTTCATCCGCACCGGAGTCTTCCCCATGTTTCTCTCCCGCGTCGCCGGCCGGTCTTCCTCCTCCTCGGGACGGGATGCTCCGATCGACTCACGCACGCCGATGCGGTGGCTGGCTGGGTGTGGCTTCTCGTTCTTGATCGTTCGCTCCGCGGAACAGCTGGGCTAGGGTTCGGTATATAGGTTAGAGGCTCGATTGGGCCGGGCGAGTTTTGATGACCCAACTGCAGGCAAGAGTGATGTTGTTGGACCCAGCCCAATTTATAGTAGAACATTAGGAGTGCGTTTGTTTGCTTCGTCCAATTTATAGTACGAACATTAGAGGGAAATGTCCTCCTGGAATCCAAAATCAAACACTTCAGATCTCTGAAGTCTGAAGTACAGGCAAAAGCAAGAAGTTATAATTTATAAAAAAAAATACTTTGCACCTAGGGAACCACTTATTCTTAGCTTCTTTCTCCTCTCCTTCTTCCAGAGTTCCAGTACCGGAGCCCAGAAGCTTTTTGAGGAGCCTCGGACGATTTCTATTTATACAAAATATTTAGCTAAGAAATTACAGGTTCTTTGGTATAAAGAAAATTTTTCTTTTGAACTTTGGTGACGAGCCCGGTGAGGCGGCCCAAAAGACTGTTCAGCGATAGAGCAAATGATTGGTTATGGTCTCCCTTCTCTTCTCTGTTTATGATGGTCGTGGTTCCCTCCACCAATGTCAATACAGGTGCGGACCCCTTCCTCTCTTTAGGACTAATGTCAGCGGTGATATAAGTAAATAAAAGCAAAAGATTTATTTCAAAATAATGTAGCCATTGATTAGGTGTATTCATTTTTAATTTCGTCTGCACCACTGTATTCTACACGACGAGCCGAATAAAACTAGATCTCACTTGCATATATTTTAAAAACTTTTTTCTAATAGTAACTTTTATGTATTAACTCATAATATATAATTTAGAACTTACAACTTATGGATACAAGTTGTATTGACTAACCTATACACACATGTTTGATAACTTTTGTATATAAATTGTCTTTCATAATTTTTTGTGTTCCTAAGCTTGGATATAAGTTATAATAATCTGTTTTTTGTGTGTTAATAACTTTTATGTTTGCAAGTTTAGTATAAGTTATAATTAAATCTATTCCTTTGTGTGTTAATAACTTGCGTTTACATGTTTTAACATAAGTTATAAGCTAATTTTCTCTTTTTGGTTATAATAACATTTTAAAATAAGTTGTGTTTAATAACTCTTAAGTTGTCAAATATTTGCGAAAATTATGTTACATGTTACAAATTATAGGTATAAGTTAGTATACCTAATTTGCTAGTAAAATAAATTCTTTGAAACATATACAAATGGGATCTGGTTTTGTTCGTCTCATCGCGTAGAACATACTGATGTAAACAGAATTAAAAAAGATACACCGTTCAATATTTATAACAATTTAAAGTAAATATTTAGCTTTTTCGTAGTTTGTGCCAGTGCTTATGTGAGTAGCGGAGAATATGGAAGGGGAGTCTGCGCGCACCGAGAGAAGTGGGCAGTGCTTGCCAAAAATAAAAAGTGTAGGATTTTTTTACTTAAAAGGGAAAGTTTAGTTGTCTGAAAATTGATCGCCGCTATTGAATCACGTGAACGTTCGCGAATTAGGTTTCTCTGGTGGGCGGCCAGGCGGTGGCTCCGCCATTATCTCCTCCATATTCTGCTTCTGCCACCTCGACCTCGCACGCAGAGACAGAAACTGTCAAGTCTGTGCTGTAACGGTTTAACTTTAAATAATTGGAAATTTCTTATATTTTAGAACAAAGAGACTGATATAATTGCGGTTGCGGCTATAACTTGTGTGGAATGAAAATGTGGACATGGACCCATATATCCATCATCGTTTTACATACATGTGTACATAAACGAATCTCAAGAAATTTCAACATGTGATTGAAAGGTCCTTATTTGATTTTGGATAATTGAGTGACAACCTAGGTAGATTAATATGTGTTTAAGTGTTGATTATACAGGAGATTAGTCCACAGGTACATTGTGTGAGCATCTATGCCATGGAGGTGAAAATGGCTTGGAGATGTTGCTTGCCTCACACATGTGATGGTGAAGGAGGTAAACGCATGAGACATGATATGGAGTCATGTGGCTAGGTGGAGAAGGTCAAGATATGATTTGGCGTCGACGGACCGGTTGCAAGTGTGAAGGGCAACTCGGGTGATGGCCTGGCGCCGATGGACCAAGGCAACGGTGAAGAGCAAGTAAGTCGAGGATCGATGGACCAAAAGCCACGTGATGATATGAAGTGGATCATATCATTGTTGAGGTGTTGGTGCATGTGTTGTACCGGCATCGATGGTGTCGGAGACGGAGATGAAAACGGTGATCGAAATGGAAAGTACAAGGCAAAGGTATAACCATTGGGCATTTCCATTTCATCGGTCTAAGGTTGAGTAGAGAAGTGCTTGACAGAATTTAGGATAGATGGTCCGTACTATCAAGAGGGGCAAACTTGTTTGCATATCGGTCATCTAGTGCCACTCGGAGTGATCTAACTTTGCATTACTAGGATCGAGTGGCATGGCAAGAAAGAGTAGAAAACCCTTTCAAAAATGTTTGTGAAAATGGTAACTCACATGCACAAAGTTGTGGAACACTTTGTATTTAGCACATTTACAAAAGGGTGAAAGTTTCGAGCTCGCCGGAAGCTTGGTTGGATCTTAGATGGATAAACTACTTTTATCCTTTGAGTTTTAGATCAATAAATCATGTGGGTTGTGTAGCCCTCTGAATAAGCTTTCCAAAATGTGCAAGATCATCGAAATCGGAATTCGGAGCTAAGAGATATCACCGTTTTAGTGAGCAGTGGTTCACGCAGGACGCTACACCGGACGCGCATTAAAGTGCACCGGACGTGCACTGCGTTTTGGGCTGTTTGGGCTGCGAAAGAGCACCGGACGATTCCGGCGTCCGGTGGGGGGTGCATCGGACGCTCCGGTGTGACCCTAGAACTCTCGGGTGCTGCTTCACAACGGTTAATTTTCTTGGCGTTTTGAGCACCGGACGCATCTGGTGCAACATAGAGAGCGTCCGATGCATACGCAGAGTGCCCAATGAAGGGGGTAACGGCTCTATTTGTTTGGGGGCTATAAATAGGAGTGAGAGCCGGCCAATGGCAGCTTGTCTTATACCTTGGGAATGTGTTTCCCTTGCTTGTGCATGGCTTAGTGTTCTCCAACTCACTTGTGCACTTAGTGATTGCATCCGATTGCGAGTGAGTGTGATTCTAGTGCATTGCATTGAGAGATTGCAAGAGTTGGCACTAGATGATCGAGTTGCAAAGCCGGTGGTGCTTGTTACTCTTGGAGGTCGCCACCTCCTAGACGGCTTGGTGGACGAGAGGCTTCCGTGGAAGCAAGCAAGGAGATTGTGTTTGGCTCCAGAGCAAGCTTGTGAGGGGTTGGAGCTCACCCCGCGGGAGATCGCGAAGAGTATCGCTAGTAGCGCGAGACGTGAAGAGCGACAAGTGGTCCGACCGAGTCAAGTGCTAGAGCTTGCAGTAAACACTCCACGTGGGAGAGTGTGACTTGCGGGTCACCACTAGCAAGAGGACCGGCGGCAACCTTGGAGCTTGTCTCAACGAAAGACGTAGCTTGTGGCGACAAGTGAACCTCCGGGAAATAAATCACCGCGTCAACATCTTCCCATCCTTCGTGGTGGTTTGCTCCCTTCTACACGAGTTATTTACTTTGTGCATTACTTTACTTGTGTAGTTGTAGTTGCTCTTGTGAGATCGGTTAACTTGTGTAGCTTACCACTCACCCTCTTAGCTTGTGTAGCTTAGAAGTAGTGTCTCACTTAGTTTGTGTAGCTAAACAAGTTGCGCTCCTTGATTAGGATTGTGTATCCTTCACGTAGTGAGTTTAGGTCCACACACATTTGACGGCACACACTTTACACGTTGGAGAAATTGGATGGAATGCAATATTAAGTTTATTTCTCATCAAATGTGGTGGATCGTAGATGTAGGCTTTTCCCATGCAATTGATGAGAGTAATCCAACTCAAGCGCAATGAAAATGCTTACAACTCGGTTACCAAGCTATTGACATGTTTTATAGAGCTTTGGATGATAGCATCTTCAGAAGGATCATGCATTTTGAGACCGCTCATGATATTTGGGCGTATCTCAATGAAAACTATGGCAAGCTCTCCGATGATGAAGATGATGCCAAAGGCATGAAGCTTGGTGATCAAGAGCACCTCCATGACTCCGTGATTATGGAGAATTGCTCCTACACTTGGTCAAGTGATGGTGATAATGATGCTACCCCAAGATCACTTGACAAGGGAGTTGAGGAAGCCACAAGTGACGTGATTGATGATGCTACCCCAAGCTCACTTGATAATGGCTATGAGAGTGATGTATCCACAAACTCTTCAATCTCATCACATTGCTACACGTTACTTGGTGGCGACAAGGTATCACTTGGTAATGTGATTGTTGATTGTGATGATCCAAATTTTGAGTTTGTATGTTGAAAGGACCGTATAGGCTAAAGGGGGGTGAATAACCTATTAAAAATTCTAGCAAAATACTAGACCATAAGTTAGAAGATAAGCAAGCGAGACAAAGCGCTAGTTCAAGACTATTGTATGCAAGCCACCTATCAAGATATGCTACTCACAAATGTAAGCACTCAACACGCAAGAAACCAACTCCTCCGAACCTAAGGAGATGGCACCTAAACAAGTATGAAGCGGAAGGAAGAAAGATCGAGTGGATTATACCAATAGACTTGATTGAAGTGAAGTCCGCACGCCATGAAGACCAATCACCGGGAGATATCCAATATGAAAACCAAGAGATCAAACCCAATACAATACTGAAAAGACAAAAGTCCACTCGATGGTGGAGAAGACGAAGAACACTCGATTTTTTACCGAGGTTCACGTGATCGCCGTCACGCTACTCCTCGTTGTGGCACCGGTCTTCCTTGGTGGATTGCGAGTTAGGCTTCACACGCCAATGCCTCACCGGGAGCAGCTCACCAACACAAGAGAAGTGGCTATCAAACACGAGCAATCCACTAGAGTTGGTTTTGGCACTCCGCCGAGGATAACCACAAAACCTCTCACAATCAATCACCTCGGTGTGGGCTTGAACAAATACCAATCAACCTCACACCGGAATCACCTCCAGGCCGCTAGGGACACGGCAATGTCCCAAGAGAATGAGAACTCAGCCTTGGCTTGCTCTCAAGTGCTCTAGAATGCAGATCACTAAACAATGATGCACTTGAGGATCACTCAACTCAAATGGATGAACAAGAGATGATCAATTGAGTGAGTAGGAGGCTTAGGATGCTCACAAAGAGTATGCAAATGATTCAAGAGTGCAAGAATTATCACCAAGTGACCAGAGAAGGAGTACAAATACTCCTAAGTACAATCCTAGCCGTTACCAACTGAAAAACAGCTTTTTAACACGCTTTTCGGGGCATCGGACCGACCGTCGGACTAATCCTTCGCGTCCGACGCTCGGATGACTGCCACGTGTCAACTCTCGTTCAACCTCAGCCGCTGGATCTCAACGGCTACTTCTCGCGCTGTTTTCCCATCCGTCAGACGTTCAAGCTGATGGTCCGACAGGCGTCGGACCGTCCGACTCTTACAGACGAGACACAGCTCGGCCACCGTCGGACTCTCGCGACGTTAGCCGTCGGACCAATGATCACCACGGTCCGACGCTTCCAGAGAGTTTTCAACTCACTCAAAACCGTCGGACTCTAGTCCGACGCTCGCCGTCGGACGAAGCTCTAGCGTCGACACTCTCTCAAACGCCACGCGTCACGCCGACACTGCTCGGCACCGTCGGACTGAAGTGGGCAATGGTCCGACGCTCGTTAACCAAGCGTCCGACGCTCGCCACTGGCCAGAACTAGGGTTAGGCGTCGGACTCTGGACAATAGTCTGACGCTGCCCCTGCTAACAGTCCGACGCTCACTTCTCAGGGTTTTTCAAGTCTATTTCTCACCCCTTGCTTCCATGTGCTAACACTCAAGGTCTTCAACACTTATGCACAGTGTGTTAGCATTTTCAAAACATTTTCCAAGGGTTTCTAACTTTGATCTCTAGGTTGTGTTAGTTCAATGCACATGAAATGCAACCTATAGCACTTGAAGGTAATCCAACACTCGTTCTCCCCTTAATAGTCGGCTATCTATCCTAAATATGAACACACCCACTAGGTGTCTTGTTCACCAAAAGGAAAACCTATTTGGATTATACCTTTACCTTCATGCCTTTGCTTAACACTTGATCACCTCACTTCTTGTTCACTTGATCCATGGTAGAGCCATCTTGATCAACATAGTCTCCTAGGCTCCACACACATGGTTTGACCAACCCAAACCTTGCCATCACTTAGCAAGTTAGGTTAGTCCTTAGAATGTCATTAATTATCAAAACCAAACCAGGGCTTTCAATCTCCCCCCTTTTGATAATTGATGACATCCCTTACAAAGATAAGAGTTAAGTTTGTTTTTGAACTTGCGAGCTTGTCCAAATAAGATTGTCATGTTTTTGGAAAGGACAAACAACACAAATTCGGTTTGGTGGCTAGTTAGCTCCCCCTACATATGTGCATGGGTTTGGATTTGAAAGCTTGCACATATGCATATATAGAGAGTAAATTTCCACCAAGATGTGTTAGGATGGTTAGGATAAACCTTTGAAGCGTGATACCAATTGAAAATTTCATATCGAAGTTGCAGAAATCTCCATCCTTAGCACTTTTGATAACTAGATGATCACAAAACTTGAGCATATGGTGAGATCAACATTATGTGCAATACTCAAGAACCACTTGTAAGACCACTTATAATGTACAAGATCATCTAGCTACCACCTAAGCATGCTAGTTATAAAGTTATCAAACAATTCTATACTAGCATACTTCACTTAAGAACATGGTAACAAAATGTAAAAACATATGCAAGTGCATCAATCATATGTGAGTGCACATTCCAAATGCAAACAACCAAGTTCATGAGTTTGCTCCCCCTTAAGGTGAGTTTATCTTAAATAAAGGTTATGATTCAAAATTTTTTGATCCCTTTACTTTGGCCTATTGCTCTTCCATCATCGGCCTAATGATGGTTCATCGCGAAGTTCAAGTCCCCCTTTGTCATTTTATCTTTGTTCTTTCTCCCCCTTGGCATCAAGTACCAAAAAAGGGTCAAGTTTTGTTAGTCAAATTTTGGTTTAATCTAGCAAATTTGTACAAGTGTCTTAACTCGGTTTGAACCAAAGACAAACTTCTTCACGCCACCTGGGATTATCTTGCCTACGTTGAGTTAAGCACTTAGTTATTCATTTAATCTAGATTCAACACTAGGTTTGCATCCTCATGAACAAGTTATATGTCATCACTAGATCAAGCAATCAACCAAGCAATAGTGATGCCATATAGACTTCAAAACCATTTTAGCTTTCAATGAATGACCTAGAGAGAACAAAATCATGTCTATATGATCTAGCAAGTCCTAACAAAGTATGAATGCATATGTCAAATAATTATACATTTGCCTTACTTGGAGGATAGACATGTCATAAGATATTCATGAAGTGCATCAACACATGTTGGAGTAGTCAAGTATGTTTAACTCATTCCTTAGCTTGCAAAATCTAGCTTCATCAAGTGGCTTAGTGAATATGTCGGCTAGTTGATCTTCGGTGCCTGCACTTGTGATTGCAATATCTCCTTTTGCTTGGTGATCTCTTATGAAATGGTGCCACACATCTATGTGTTTGGTTCTTGAATGTTGCACCGGATTGGTTGTGATCTTTACCGCACTTTCATTGTCACATAGCAATGGAACCTTGTTGAATTTCAATCCGTAGTCTTTCAAGGTTTGCCTCATCCAAAGCAATTGTGCACAACAACTTCCCGCACTAATGTATTCCGCTTCGGCGGTAGAGAGTGCAACACTATTTTGCTTTTTGGATGACCATGAAACTAGTGACCTTCCCAAGAGTTGACATGTACCGGAAGTGCTCTTTCTATCAACTTTGCAACCGGCATAGTCCGCATCCGCATAACCTATCAATGTGAAGTTGGAGCCCTTGGGATACCACAAACCAATGTTAGGTGTGCTCTTTAAGTACCTCACTATTCTTTTAGTTGCCTTCAAATGACTTTCTCTTGGAGAGACTTGATATCTTGCGCACATGCACACACTAAACATCACATCCGGCCTAGAAACGGTCACATAGAGTAGACTACCAATTATTGACCGATATTGCTTTTGATCAACCAAGTCACCTTCTTCATCCGGTTCCAAGCTTCCACTAGTGCCCATCGGTGTTAAGATTGCTTTTGCATTTTGCAATCCAAACTTCTTCACCATGTCCTTGATATACTTACTTTGACTCACAAATGTGCCATTCTTCAATTGCTTGATTTGGAGTCCAAGAAAGTAGCCTACCATGGACATTTCAAACTCTTTGGCCATCATTTCTCCAAACTCCTCACAAAATGTTTGACTTGTTGATCCAAAGATGATATCATCAACATAGATTTGCATGATGAACAAGTCATTCCCGATCTTCTTAGTGAAGAGAGTGATGTCAACCTTTTCCATCTTGAACCCTTTAGAGAGTAGGAAGTCCCTCAACCTCTCATACCATGCTCTTGGTGCTTGTTTTAAGCCATAGAGGGCCTTCTTGAGTTTGTATACATGATCGGGCTTCTTATCATCTTCAAAACCAGGAGGTTGCTCAACATAGACTAACTCATTGATGTATCCATTCAAGAATGCACTTTTGACATCCATTTGATAGAGCCTGATATCATGAGCACATGCATATGCCAATAAGATCCGGATTGCTTCCAATCTTGCCACCGGTGCATAGGTTTCTCCAAAGTCTAAGCCTTCAATTTGAGTGTAACCTTGTGCAACCAATCTAGCTTTGTTCCTCACAACAATCCCATCTTGATCTTGCTTGTTCCGAAAGACACACTTGGTGCCAATCACATTGTGTTTATTTGGTCTTAAAACTAATTCCCATACTTGATTTCTATCAAAATTGTTGAGCTCTTCATGCATAGCATTGATCCAATCCTCATCTTTGAGTGCCTTCTCAATATTGGTAGGCTCCTCTTGTGAGACAAATGAATAGTGCTCACAAAATGAAGCCACTCTTGACCTTGTTTGTACACCTCTACTAATATCACCAACAATTTGATCTAGAGGATGATCTCTTGCAATATGAGTTGGCTGAAGAATATGAGATGAACTAGCATCTTGAACTTGGTCTTGATCTTGATCATGAGCTTGAGCTTGAGATTCTCTTGAGCTTGCTTGATTTGCTTCATCTTCCACTTGTATAATAGGAGGGATGACTTCATCATCATTATCTTCAACTTGTCTCGGTCTAATGTCACCAATGTCCACATTCTTCATAGCATCAACTAATTGAGGTCCTCTTACATCATCTAGATTATCATTCTCTTCTTGAGACCCATTGGTTTCATCAAACTCAACATCATGGACTTCTTCAACTATCCCATGTGCCAAGTTCCATACTCTATATGCTTTGCTTGAAGTTGAATACCCAAGAAGAAATCCTTCATCACACTTCTTCTCAAATTTACCCAAACGAGTGTCCTTCTTTAAGATATAGCATTTGCAACCAAACACTCTAAAATATGCAATGTTGGGTTTTCTTCCATTCAAGAGCTCATAGGGTGTCTTCTTCAACATTGGATGACAATATAGACGGTTGCTAGTGTAGCATGCCGTATTGATAGCTTTCGCCCAAAATTCATCACTTACATTGTATTCACTTAGCATGGTTCTTGCCATATCAATGAGAGTTCTATTCTTTCTTTCGACAAGGCCATTTGATTGAGGAGTGTACTTTGCCGAGAATTGATGCTTGATTTCTAGATCATCACAAAACTCATCAACTATTGTATTCTTGAATTCACTTCCATTCACTCCTAACTTACTTCACTCTTGTATCAAACTCATTTTCACTTCTCTTGATGAAAGACTTAAAGATTCCATACACTTCACTTTTGTCAACTAGAAAGAAGACCCAAGTGTATCTTGAGAAGTCATCAATTATCACAAAGTCATATTTTCTTCCTCCAATACTTGCATAAGTGGTTGGACCAAACAAATCCATATGCAATAGCTCAAGTGGACTAGATGTACTCATCATGCCTTTCTTAGGGTGTGTGTTCCCAACTTGCTTTCCAAATTGACAAGAACTACACAACCTATCCTTCTCAAAGTGTACATCCTTCAAGCCTCTAACCATGTCATGCTTGACCAATCTACCAAGTTGATTCATCCCAACATGTCCAAGTCTTCTATGCCACAACCAACCAAGACTTGACTTTGAGATCAAACATGAAGAAAGTTTTGCTTCACTATCATTGAAATCTACCAAGTATAGGTTCCCATATCTAAAGCCCTTGAAGATCAAGTTAGAACCATCCACACTAACTATCTCAACATCATTAATACCAAAGATGCACTTGAAACCAAGATCACATAGTTGTGCAACCGATAATAAGTTAAAATTGAGAGATTCAACTAGCAATACATTTGATATGCTCATATCATTTGAGATAGCAATCTTGCCTAATCCTTTCACCTTGCCTTTTTCATTGTCACCAAATGTGATAGAATCAAACTCTTGGCTACCATTTGTGTTGATAGAATTAAACATACTAGACTTTCCGGTCATGTGCTGAGTACATCCACTATCAAGCACACAATGTCTTTCTCCGGCTTTATAATTGACCTACAAAGAATAGATCAATTGGTTTTAGGTACCTAAGCATTCTTGGGTCCTTGAAGGTTAGTGACCAAAGAATTAGGCACCCAAATGGATCTCATCTGTGGGTTGCCTCTTGGTGTACCAATATACTTGGCTTTAACACCCTTCACTCCCTTGGTGAGCATGTAACAAGAATCAAGGCGAATTGAAGTCGCACTAGCAAATTTTACTTGCTTGATCTTGTTGGCCATGCAATATTGCTCATTATGCCCTACTTGTTTGCATCTTTGGCAATACCTACCATTGCTCCTCACAAAGTTAGGTTTGGGAGTCACAAAAGCGGTCTTGCCTTTCTTGGGGGCATAGCCTAGTCCCTCCTTAGAGTGACTAAATCTTTGGCTACCCAAAGACTTTAGCAAGCGGGCATCCCCACCATAGGCATTGCCTAAGGCACGGGTGAGCTTGTTGACCTCCTCCTTGAGGTTTTTGTTTTCTACCACAAGTGAGGACTTAGAGTCATCAACTTTGGGTGAAATAGGAGTGGTGGAGCTGCAAGAAGGGTTAGTGACAATAATAGTAGAAGAAGGAATTGACATGTCACTAAGGATATCACATGATGAACCCATGTCACATGTCTTGATGGATGCCCTCTTCTCATTTTCGGCCACTAGAGAGGAATGAGCTTTCTCAAGCTTGGGGTGAGCCACCTTGAGTTTCTTATGGGCTTCCATTAACCTCTCATGAGACTTCAAAAGCTCATCAAAGTATTGCTCAATGGCTACCTTGCCTTTGCGCAATTATTTGCACTCATTTCTCTTGGCCTCAATGTAAGTATTGGCATCATCAAGCATGGACATAAGCTCATCACATGATAGCTCCTCCTCATCACTCTCATCATCGGATTGTACCTTGAATGGCTTGGCCATCAAGCATGTTGATGGAGTATCGAAGAGAGATACCTTGTTGTTAAGAGCAATGCTTGCCATAGCCTTCTTCTTGATGGTCTTGCTCTCATTATCACTATCATCATCATCGATAGAGGCATCACTATCATCCCAAGTGACACAATATGATTGCCCCTTCTTCTTCTTCTTGAGAGTCACGTTCTTGTTCTTCTTCTCTTTCTTGTCCTTCTTCTTGCTCTTTTTCTTATCTTCATCACTCTCATTGTCATTGTCACTATTTAGAGGACAATCAACAATGAAGTGATCCAAGCTCTTGCACTTAAAGCATCTTCTTGGCTCTTGCTTGTTTTTGGAGATAAACTTCTTCTTGCCTTGACCATAGCCCTTTCTCTTCATGAAATGACCAAACTTGCGTAATAGAAGAGCCATAGCCCCATTATCTTCATCATCACTAGAGGTAGATTCTTCTTCTAGCTCAACCATCTTGGCCTTGCCTTTGCTCTTGGAGGGTGTAGCTTTGAGAGCCACACTCTTTTTCTTCTTCTCCTCAACCACCTCTTCATTGTTCATGTCTTGGGTGATGATCTCACCAAGGATTTGGTTGGGCTTCTTAGTGCTCAAGTCTTCTCTTGCAAGCAAGGTCTTGATAATAGCAAATCTTGCGGGCAAGCACCTCAAGAACTTATGAGAGAAGCCCTTGTCCTTGATGTCCTCACCCAAGCTCTTCAAGTCATTCACTATCACTTGTAGCCGGTTGAACATCTCCGGCACACTTTCATCTTCATTCATCTTGAAAGTGCCAAACTTCTCTCTCAACATATATACCTTGGCATTCTTGACCTCTTGTGTGCCCTCATATGTCTCCTCCAACCGCTTCCAAATGTCATGAGCCAAATTAAGATCCTTAATTTGCTCAAACATATGAGACTCAAGAGCGGTGTAGAGTGCATTAATTGCATGGACATTGCACTCTATCTTTCTTTTGTCAACATCGGTGGGAGCTTGAGCATTCTCATACTCAATTTTTGTCTCCGTCACCTTCCACACATCGATATGCATTGTCATGAAATGCACTATCATCTTCCTCTTCCAATGATTATAGCTTATGCCATCAAACTTTGGTGGCTTCCCCAACACATTGATTTGAGCTATTTTTCACCACAAGGATGTTAAGCCTCAAACGATGGTGACCTCGGCTCCGATACCACTTGAAAGGATCGTATAGGCTAGAGAGGGGGTGAATAGCCTATTAAAAATTCTAGCAAAATACTAGATCACAAGTTAGAAGATAAGCAAGCGAGACAAAGCGCTAGCTCTAGACTATTGTATGCAAGCCACCTATCAAGATATGCTACTCACAAATGTAAGCACTCAACACGCAAGAAACCAACTCCCCCGAACCTAAGGAGATGGCACCTAAACAAGTATGAAGCGCAAGGAAGAAAGATCGAATGGATTATACCAATGGGCTTGATTGAAGTGAAGTCCGCACGCCGTGAAGACCAATCACCGGGAGATATCCAATATGAAAACCAAGAGATCAAACCCAATACATTACTGGAAAGACCAAAGTCCACTCGATGGTGGAGAAGACTAAGAACACTCGATTTTTTACCGAGGTTCACGTGATCGCCGTCACGCTACTCCTCGTTGTGGCACCGGTCTTCCTTGGTGGATTGCGAGCTAGGCTTCACACGCCAATCCCTCACCGGGAGCCGCTCACCAACACAAGAGAAGTGGCTATCAACCACGAGCAATCCACTAGAGTTGGTTTTGGCACTCCGCCGAGGATAACCACAAAACCTCTTACAATCAATCACCTCGGTGTGGGCTTGAACAAACACCAATCAACCTCACACCGGAATCACCTCCAAGCCGCTAGGGACACGGCAATGTCCCAAGAGAATGAGAACTCAGCCTTGGCTTGCTCTCAAGTGCTCTAGAATGCAGATCACTAAGCAATGATGCACTTGAGGATCAATCAACTCAAATGGATGAACAAGAGATGATCAATTGAGTGAGTGGGAGGCTTAGGATGCTCACAAAGAGTATGCAAATGATTCAAGAGTGTAAGAGTTATCACCAAGTGACCACAGAAGGAGTATAAATACCCCTAAGTGCAATCCTTGCCGTTACCCACTGAACAACAGCCGTTAACACGCTTTTCGGTGCGTCGGACCGACCGTCGGACTGAGTCCGTCGGACTAATCCTTCGCGTCCGACGCTCGGATGGCTGCCACGTGTCAACTCTCGTTCAACCTCAGCCGCTGGATCTCAACGGCTACTTCTCGTGCCGTTTTCCCATCCGTCGGACGCTCAAACTGATGGTCCGATGCGCGTACTGCTCCAGGCATCGGACCGTCCGACTCTCACAGACGAGACACAGCTCGGCCACCGTCGGACTCTCACGAGGTTAGCCGTCGGACCAATGATCACCACGGTCCGACGCTTCCAGAGAGGTTTCAACTCGCTCAAAACCGTCGGACTCCAGTCCGACGCTCGCCGTCGGACGAAGCTCTAGCGTCCAACGCTCTCCCGAACGCCACGCGTCACTGAAAGGTCCTAAATGGCTAGAGGGGGGTGAATAGCCTATAAAAATTCTATAAACAGCACTTAAGACAAAGTGGTTAGACAAATAAGCGGCGAAGCGAACTCTTGCGCTAGCCTACTAAAAGATGCAAGCCACCTAACCGTTCTAAACTATAGTCTCTATTTCACACACAATGGAATAAGTTGCTACTTCTACTCTACTCCTAGGTGAGCCACTAAGCTAACAAGCTACACAAGAGTAGAGTGTGATTTTTATACCGCCGGTGAAGAGTAGTGAATATCAAATGAATAATCAATCACAATACAATAGAAATCCTCGGTAGAGAGATGACACAAGATTTTTTACCGAGGTTCACTTGCTTGCCGGCAAGCTAGTCCTCGTTGTAGCGATACACCCACTTGGGGGTTCACGTGCTAATTGGCATGACATGCCAAACCCTTCTCAAGGGTGCCGCACAACCAACACAAGATGGGGATCCACAAGCTACGAGCAATCCACTAGAGTAGCCTTTTGCGATCTCCCGCGAGGATAGGCTCAAGAACCCCTCACAACTTCACCGATCGGAGGCGGAGACAATCACCAACTCCCCTCAACGATCCTCGCAGCTCCAAACCGTCTAGGAGTCGGCAAACTCCAAGAGTAACAAGAGAAACCAGTGCGAAAGACAACTACCAAGTGCCTCTAGATGATCTCAATCAATGCAATGCACTTGATGCTCTCCAAACTCACCAAATGATGATCACAATCAAGTAGGATGAGTGAGAGTGGAGTGGGAAGGCTCACAAGTATGTTATGATGTTTAGGAGTGCCAAGAGCTTCTCCTCAAATCGGCCAAGTGACTATTTATAAGCCACACTCAAAGAACTAGCCGTTTGGGCAAAACTGCGTACCGTCAGACTGTCCAACGGCCTGACCGTCGGACTAACAACGCCGGTTCGATGCCTCGGATGGATGCCACGTGTCCTCTGCCATTTGAAGTCGAACGTTGGATCACAACGGCTATTTTCTCGTGCCAAAAAGACCATCGGACGGTAAGCCGTCGGACCAAACATCCGGTCCGACGCTCCGCCGAAAACCACCGTCGGACTGAATCACAGAGGGTCGTCGGACTAACGATCGCGACAGTCCGACGCTTCCAGAGAGCTCCCTGAGCGCTGAAAACTCCCGTCCGACGCTCACCGTCGGACTAACGCCGAGCGTCCGACGCTCCTCTGCTCGGCAGCGTCAGACTGAAGTGGGCAATGGTCCGACGCTCGTTAACCGAGCATCCGACGCTTGCCACTGGCCAGAACTAGGGTTAGGCGTCGGACTCTGGACAATAGTCCGACGCTGCCCCTGCTAACAGTTCGACGCTCACTTCTCAGGGTTTTTCAAGTCTATTTCTTACCCCTTGCTTCCATGTGCTAACACTCAAGGTCTTCAACACTTGTGCACAGTGTGTTAGCATTTTCAAAACATTTTCCAAGGGTTTCTAACTTTGATCTCTAGGTTGTGTTAGTTCAATGCACATGAAATGCAACCTAGAGCACTTGAAGGTAATCCAACACTCGTTCTCCCCTTAATAGTCGGCTATCTATCCTAAATATGAACACACCCACTAGGTGTCTTGTTCACCAAAAGAAAAACCTATTTGGATTATACCTTTGCCTTTATGCCTTTCCTTAACACTTGATCACCTCACTTCTTGTTCACTTGATCCATGGTAGAGTCATCTTGATCAACATAGTCTCCTAGGCTTCACACAATCACACACATGGTTTGACCAACCCAAACCTTGCCATCACTTAGCAACTTAGGTTAGTCCTTACGATGTCATTAATTATCAAAACCAAACTAGGGCTTTCATATGTAAACTTTTCAATGATTTAGAAAATGAGATAAACAAAACAAAGAAATTGACTAATGAAAACTCGTTTCTAAAGGACACATGTAAACAATAAAAACATCTACTTTATGTCATGAGTTGTTCACATGAGGAGCTAAAATCGACTCATGAGAAGCTTAGTGTTGTTCACGAGAACTTGGTAAAAGACCATGATTTTCTCACTAAGTAGCGTTCTAATGAAAAATCTAAAACTAGTGAGAGCTCATCATTTGGGTCAAATGATCAATCATATATTGCTACCAACCCTTTTGATGTAGGCATGAAGAATGTATCCACCTCATGTGATGATTTATTGGATATGCCTCGTTCTTCACTTTTGAATGCTTGTTCTTCTTCCTTGTCTTGTGAGACTAATCTTTTGAAGGAGAACAATGAGCTTAAGCAAGAAGTGAAGAACTTGAACAACAAGATAGCAAGGTGGAACAACTCAAGTGCCTCCCTAAACCATATGTTGGAGAACACAAGAATGGTGGGCGACATGAGTGGTCTTGGATTCAAGGCAAGCAAAGTCATCATACAAAGAAGCCAAGATACAAGTGGCATTCACTTCAACAAGAGCAAGATCAAAGGTAAAAGATGGGGCAAGAGAACTTACGAGAGAGAGAGATGAAGAAGCTAGAGCAAGAAAGGCTTGCTCATTTCATGTGCTTTGTATGCCATGAGATGGGCCACTTAGCTTCATCATGCCCCAACCGAGAGAAGCTCAAGTTGAAGAAGGAAGAAAAGAGGCTCACACGCTCACAAAGTCTATATAAGAGATTTGTGAGGCCTCACCTAGAGCCACAAGAAAAGACACCCCAAAATCAAGTCAAGAACAACCATGAAGCTTGCAATGGTGACTTGAAGAAGAAGAAGACAAGAAGGGATAGTGGAAGAGGAAGGCATCCAACTCACATTCATGATGCCAAGTTGATGATGAGCAAGATTCAAGAGAAGAACAAGATGGCTCACATTAAGTGCTTCGAGTGTGAAGACATGGGACACTTTGCCTCGAAGTGTCCTAACAAGCTTGAGAAGAAGGCTCAAGCAACATACAAGAGGCAAGGCAAGGAGGAGCACCAAATGAGCAAGAAAGAGAAGGCTCAAGCAAAGCAAAAGTGCTACTCATGCCGGGAAAGGGGACACATGGCTCATTGATGTCCCCCTAGGTAACACTTCTAAGCCTATTTCAATAAATACAAATACTATGCTTAGGAAGGATGACAATGGTACCTCATCGGTTGCTATTGCAAAACATCCCGCTATCCATACTAAGGCAATGCCTAAGTATATTGCTCCTAACTTGAGAGGACCCAAACTTGCTTGGGTAGCCATCAAAAGGTGGATGAATGTGTGTAGGTACCATGACATTAGAGGCTTGATTCAATTGGTATTCATATTAATTATCACATGTTGAGTCAAGTCATGAAGCTAAGTACATATCCAAACCAATGTCAAGTCAAATGAAGTGAAGTTCAAGTGCTTTAATTCATACAAGTGCAAAATTTCAAGTTGTGGGTGATCAATCGGTTAATTATTTGATGACTTGCAAACAATTGAGTTAAAGCTTGAAAATGGGTGATCATAGACTATCAAGGTATACCATTTGTTGATCAAATTTATTTAGATGCATATGAGTTGATTGAATTGGATAAATATATATATGTTGCTTGCTATGAGAAGTTTGAATGGAATAATTGCTTAGTAATCAAATTTGGGTAAATTTGGTTGGATATAATCATGAGTTGACTTTTAGTAAGTGGATTCAATGTATTTATGTCTTGTGAGAGTATTCAAGCTAGTTTATCTTAAGTTTGATTCAATTTGATTAAGTTTAGCTCAAGTACTCAAATCCGTCCAAAATCTGAAATATGAGCTACCTGAGAAGAAAGCTATGTTTGAGTGATCAAAACTATTTGGATTGGCTTGAAATTTGGTATGCATGCTTTGGACTTATGGTATAAGTTGCTGTGAAAGTTTCATGAGTATTGGATAAGGATTGCTTTGCTTTTGGAGTAGTTCTTGTCAACTATAGTGCAGCAGTTTTCAGCATGTAGCAGTGTGGAGAAAAATGATGATCGGCAGTTCATACTTGATCAAATGAGGCTCAAATTTTTGTGGCTGCTAGCAGACTCATATAAGGTTATCTGCACAAAATTTCATGGTAATTGGACAAGTACAATGGTAGTTATGATCTATTCTTTGAAGTGTACAGCATCTGTCCACAAGAGAGAATTATTACAAATATTTGGTATCTCTTGCATTGAAAGGCTCTCAAGTTGGAATTATGATTACAAGTGGTTGAGAGTCTCATTTGTTTAGTTTTAGATCATGAATATTGGTACTCAAGTGAAGATCAAGACTAAGTAATGAAGAAGAAAGAAAAGGATTTAAAGAAGAAATTCAAGTTGATCATCATGATAAGTCCTTAGATCAATCAAGTAAAGGCAATTCAAGTGAGTGTTGAAGATATTTCTTTGGAGAGAGGTAACTTCTCCCGAGTGTCAGGGGCATGCCACCTTATGTAGGTAAACCAAGTAGGTGATGCTTGGATGGCTAATATGAAGTGGTGATCCGGAGAATCATTGGAGATGGTTAGTTGAAGCAAATTAAAAGGATTGATCTAGAGAGCAAGTAACTAACCAAATGAGAAGATTTCATATACATACATGTGGTATTCATATTTATTCAAGTGGTATTCCTATATTCAAGCTTGATCAAGAAAAGAAGTAAGTCAACCACAACTTTGAAACTAACACTTGGTCATAAGTGGTACTCAACTCATATGGGTGAAGAATGGTTTTTATGATGATAATTGGTCTTCACCAAGCTCTTCAAATGGACTTCACCATTGCTATTATTGGAGATTGATTGAAAATGACTATCCTCTACTCCGATATAACAAAGGTATTATTGTATGGCATATGCATCCATATTTTTGCTAAGGACTTGTCTAGAGCATATAGTCATACATAGATGAGCATTCATGAAAAATCAAATGATTTTGAGTTCATATGATGCCACTATTGCTTCTATGTCTTATTTGATCTAGTGGCTACATATGACTTGTTCATTAGCATGTGAACCTAGTGTTTGATCTAGTTAAATGAGCAAAAATGATCTAATTCAACATAGGCAAGATAACCCCTAGTGGCGTGAAGAAGCTTGTCTTTGGTTCAAACCAAGTTAGATTACTTGTGCAAATTTGCTAGTTTAAACCAATCAAGAAAGAAGCTCATGATAACAATCTAAGTTCAAGAAGCACAAGACAACAATGAAAATAGATATCAAGTTTATCTTTCAAGTGGTATCTAGAGTCACTAGTAGCATGCACATGTTTATTCCAACAAGTTGTACTATGTTCATCATGACAGGCATCCATGCAAATGGTATAAGTCCAACCCAATTGGTACTCACAAGTGATGTCTAGATCAAGCACACAAGTGGTATCCAACAAATGTGCAAGTGATCCTCGACTTTAAGTGATCATCAAGTGAAGAGAAGACTTCCAACAAGGCGTCCATCAAAAATGCAAGTGTCTACCCTCAATATCCCTACCACATACACCTTTGTCACAATCGAGCATGACCTTTTATGAAATTGATGACAAAGGGGAGAAGATGGACAAAGATATGAAATTGTGTGTTGGGAGAAATATGGAAGCAATGATCAAGGGGGAGAGATGATAAGTCAAGATGGATGGAAGTACGCGATGAACCATCATGGAGGCCGATGATAGAAGAGCAATAGGCCAACAAGAAGGATGATCCATAAGATTGAAGATTACAAGAGGATCAAAATTCTTGGACAAAAGAGAAGCACAAAAGTAGGGGGAGCAAGCTCATGGAGATGGTTGATTGCATTTGATATGTGTATATTCATATGCTTGCTTGCATTTGCATATAGTTTATTTACATATGGTATCTCTCTTGTGTGGTGTATGCTAGTATAGAATTAATTGATGATTTGATAACTAGCATGCATAGGTTGTTAGCTTAGACTTGTGTTTTTCAAGTATTTACTAGAACCTTATTATAATGTTGATCTCACGGGGTATCTAGTATTTTTACTTGTCTAGCTAAATCATGATGCTAAGGATGGATTCAATGGTGCAACTTCAATTGTCTTCAAGCAATTGGTATCGAGAAATTGGTATCACGCTACAAAGGTTTATTCTATGCACCTTAGCATCACTTAGTAGTGTTGGCACTCCCACAAATTTCATATTTATGCATCTGTGAAAATTTAAAACCAAACCATTTGAGCACACATATAGGGGGAGTTAACACTACCAAGTAGGGTTTTATGAAGCTTATCCAAGTCTAAAGATTTGAGCATAAAGATGGATAAGTAACATAAAATCCAAATCCAAGTTAGTAATTTACACTTGTGTGAAGAGCTAACTTGGTTAATACGCTTAATTTCCATATCATTGTAGAGTTGTCATCAATTACCAAAAAGGGAGAGATTGAAAGGTCCTTGTTTGGTTTTGGTAATTGAGTGACAACCTAGGTGAACTAATATGTGTTTAAGTGTTGATTACACAGGAGATTAGTCCATAGGTACATTGTGTGAGCATCTATGCCATGGAGGTGAAAATGGCTTGGAGATGTTGCTTAGCTCACACATGTGATGGTGAAGGAGCTAAACGCATGAGACACGACATGGAGTCATGTGGTTAGGATGGAGAAAATCAAGACATGACTTGGCGTCGACGGACCGGTTGAAACTGTGAAGGGCAAGTCGCGTGATGGCTTGGCGCCGATGGACCAACGCAACTGGTGAAGAGCAAGCAAATCGAGGATCGATGGACCAAAAGCCACGTGATGATATGAAGTGGATCATATCATTGTTGTGGTGTTGGTGAGGGGTTAGAGCTCACCCCGCGGGAGATCGCGAAGAGCATCGCTAGTAGCGCAAGACGTGAAGAGCGACAAGTGGTCCGGCCGAGTCAAGTGCTAGAGCTTGTGGTAAGCACTCCACGTGGGAGAGTGTGACTTGCGGGTCACCACTAGCAAGAGGACCGGCGGCAACCTTGAAGGCTTGTCTTAACAGAGGACGTAACTTGTGACGACAAGTGAACCTCCGGGAAAATAAATCACCGCGTCAACATCTTCCCATCCTTCGCGGTGGTTTGCTCCCTTCTACACGAGTTATTTACTTTAGTGCATTACTTTACTTGTGTAGTTGTAGTTGCTCTTGTGAGATCGGTTAGCTTGTGTAGCTTACCACTTACCCTCTTAGCTTGTGTAGCTTAGAAGTAGTGTCTCACTTAGTTTGTGTAGCTAAACAAGTTGCGCTCCTTGATTAGGATTGTGTATCCTTGTCATTGAGCACGTAGTGAGTTTAGGTGCTTAGTGCGCTTTTGCTTGCTAGTTGGTAGGAGCTCCCCGGTGCTTATAAAGTACTAGTGCTTAGTTTTGTGTGACCTTGCGCTAGAACGGTTTAGGGAAGCTCAAGCTAGGATTGCACCTTTGTTTCTTGTTAGGAATCTTTAACAAGGTGCTTAGAGTTATAGTTAGAGGGGTGAATCGTTACTAGAACCGAATAAGTTTTATTCCGCTACGATTAGTTGTTAAAAAGGACTATTCACCACCCTCTAGTCCGCCATCTCGACCCTACAGTGGTTCAATTACTCCATCCTTTTCCTCCGCGAGAGAGCCGCACTGGGCTGCCCTAGAGCCGCCGCCGCCACCTGCCTCTCTCCGTCCACCACCGTTGGTCCCCCTCCCTTCTCCTCTAGCATCTTGCCGGGGGTTGTAGGGAGTGGGGATCCATTAGTTTTGAATAAGTTTTTCCAAGTAGATTGAATGTTTAGGGTTAAGTGTTTCTCCATGCCTAAGTTCTTGGTATTGGAGTGTTATCTCCTCCTCCTTCTTCTCTTCTCCGGCGAAGGCGAAGGAAGAAGGGTGGAATCGTCTTCTCCATGGCGGCATCATTGAAGATGAGGACGACAACCTCGGTGTCAGCATCTTCATCAACATGACGATATGGAGACTTTTGTTTCCGGACGGTGACGTCGAGGCGGAGATGATGTCGTCGCCATGGAATAATTTTCTCCAGTCTCTTTTCCGTTTTGTTATGGTTAGATTTGGTCCATAATAAAAGACTAAGGAGAATATGTTTCAGATCAATCTTCCTCGTTCTTCGGTAGCAGAAAGAAGAAAGAAGACACCACAAAGAAGAATTTCCTCAATTGCGCCTACAAGAATGTTGGCCGTCGTTCGTTAGGCATTTGTTCTCAGGCCATTTGCCGAGTGTTTGCCTTGTACGGTCATCCACACTGTAAAGCATCAAACAGTGTTAGATTTTGAATTGCGCTATTCACAGTGTGAATATTTTTCTGTGATTCAGAGCGGTTGTAACGAATCTATGTACCCAGGTATCATATTATATAATTCTTCTTCCGTCGAAAAAAAAAGAAAATTAATTTCAACATGTGTAGCAAAAATTGACGAAAGTGTTATGCACCGAAAAGATAAAGTGTGTATAAAGATATTAACATTTGCTAATTTTTTCCCCTTACCACTCGATCTATTGTTCCTCATTTCCACTTTTATCGAGCCTAGATTGTATCCTTTCTCTAACACGATCTCCGTTATAGTTTGGGGCTATAAAATAGGCTAGATAGCATAAAACTCAAGTTATGCTATCATGACCACAGGTGAACAATCCTACCAGACTAGTTGCAGTACGAGAAAACGTAGCAACGGTGTATCCAAGCAACATCCCATTATTTTTATTATCAATCAAGCAGTCCACCACTGAATAATGAAGATATCTCACGTTTCCTAACGATCTAGTACTTCTCTCCATTCTACGCCGGGCCGGTTCTGAGCGCGCGGTCCAGATCGGCGATGAGGTCCTCGACGTCCTCGATGCCGACCGATATCCGGACGAGGTCGTCGGTCAGGCCGCGCTCCTCGCGGACCGCAGCAGGGATTGCTGCGTGCGACATGAAGCACGGCAGGCTGATGAGGGACTTCACGCTCCCTGAATTTAGGAAAAAGCAATGGAAGTCGTCAGTCAGGAGTTCAGTAGGCAGATGGTAAAAGCAAGCATCTTCCACGGGATCGAGTTAGTCTGGATCCTCACCGAAGCTGACTGTTACGCTGAAGTACTTTGTCGTCTCGACGACGTGCTTTGACAGAGCCAGTGAGCCGGTGAGGAAGCTGAGAACAGAGCCCGCTCCCTTTGCCTGATGAGCAAGAGAGAAAAGTAACAGGCATAGCTGATCAGGACAGCCCTGGAGGTCAAATTTCTCTTAAGCTGCTCATGCGAGGCAGCATGGAAAAATAAAAGGTACCTGAGAATAGTGTAAAGCCCGACCAGGATGGTCAGGAAGCCCAGCGTAGTTCACTTGCTTGACCCTCGGGTGAGACGCTAGGAATTCAGCAATCTTCTGGGCATTAGCCTACAAATAACCAACCGACCTTTAAGCCTCTTTAGAGAAATGATGAAACAGCCACAGACTGAGGTAGTGGAAAGATATATAACATACAAGTAACAGAAAAGTTTCACCTGTTGTTTCTCCACCCTCAAAGCCATGGTTTTGATTCCCCTCAAGCAAAGCCAGCAGTCAAAAGGTGCCAAACCTGATCCTTCAGCATTTTGCAGAAACGCTATCTCTTTAGCCAAGCTGCCAGCAATCAAAAATAAGTATTATGGCAGCAATTGATAAGAAACTTCTATGAACTGTTTATATAACTAAACGAGAGTCTTGTTAGTATTTGACACTTGACAGCATGCAGTATGGTCATTAGGATCACAAAGTAGGAACAGAGAACACACCTTGCACCCTTTACTGCAAGAATTCCAGCCATAAGATCACTATGTCCAGCTACAAATTTGGTAGCTGAGTGCATCACGATATCTGCACATAGGAAAACAGATGGATGTGAACTCCGCCATTGAATTAAATGGTGCAGAGTGCTCTTGTATCTAGTTAACACAATGTTCCATACCAGCTCCCAGTTCTATAGGACGGGAGAGCACTGGAGACATGATGCTGTTGTCTACCAAAACAAGAGCACCATGAGAATGTGCTATCTCTGAGATTGTCTGTCATGCAAACAAAAGAGAGGATGGAATAACTGTTAACTCTAACAGGATACTTCTAGATAATAGAAAATCTAGTAATACATTCTTAATGATCACTGAATCCATTGAACAAGAGTCTTACCTTAATGTCAGTAATTTGCTGACGAGGATTCGTGGGACTTTCAAGCCAAACTAGCCTAGTGGAGGGTCCAATTGCAGACACCACATCACTAATTTTCGTCGTATCTACTCGTCTGTGGAGACACAATGTATATACCACATGTCAGTGAACAGCAAAAGAACAAAGAGAACACTTTCATAAAGATAATCAATATCACACTGACTTTACAATTATGCCATTTCTTGGCACAACTTGCGAGAGCAGACGATCAGAGCCACCATATATGTCCTCACCAGCAACTATTTCTTGCCCTAAAATCGCAAGTTTGATCCATTAATTTATAGGCATACACGAGATTAAATGTCAAGCATTAGAAATGGGACGCACAGGAATATGTCAAGTGCTTACCAGACTTTAGGAGGTGTGTTACCGCAGCTAATGCTGCCATCCCACTGGTGAAGCAGAATGCTTGATCTGCCTTCTCAAGCTTAGCCATAAGGCTGAACATGAGACAAATTTCAACAGAACCATAATGAATTTCTCTACACTGCAATAATAAGAAAAAACGCTGTACTGATGTACTAACCTCTGGAGAACATCACGAGTGGGGTTACCACTTCTAGTATAATCATAAGGTCCATAATCTGTAGCTGAAGGCTGGAAAATAACTTTTGGCAGTAAGTCACTACTCACTACTGCAGAGTAGGAAACAGGCAAATAGAGCAAATCATGAACCATCTTACAATTGAACTAAATAAAGATATTGGCACACAATTTCACAAAATCAAAATCAATATCCGTACAATAAAATATTTGCATAATTGGAAATCAATAGGATTCAAGGCTACAGAGGAAAATGCATATGGTTTGTCAGATAATTATAGCATCCCAATGCCTCAAGGACAACCAAGTCAATCTCAAATATAACTAGTGGGATCAAGAAAAAAATTACCACTTAACTATTGGCAGGTATACTACAGTTTCAAATACACAAGCAGTGGCCAGGTGCATTAAAGTAGTAGATTTTAGGACTTGTCCTAAGATTTTTGTAACTTTTGAAGAAAATTCAACCCAACCTATTGTTCCCACATTTGGCTAAATATCCAATCCATGTTCCAACCAATACAAATTCAATAAAGAAAACTAAAATACAGATTGATCACAACAGGTAGTGCAACCTAATATGGGACACCATCAAGGTGGAAAATGGAAACGAACGACATATTTATCAAAGAAATCAAAATGTACTGGCAAAGTTCGAAGCTTGTGGTTCTCCATTTTGGGCAGCATTCGTTTGTAATCCCAATATTTACCTGCTTAAAGGTGGCGGTCTGGTACAGCGGCGTGCTCAGAGCCCCATACTTATCGAACGAGTTGTCGAAGCTCGTCAGCATCGTCGCCACGCTCGGCTCCTTGGCCTCCAATTCTACACCACCACAAAACCAAAACCATCGTTCACAAATTCCCCCAATCTATCAATTCTCAGCAAAACCGCCATCCCACAGCCCCGAGCAACGCACCGGAATCGGAGGCGACGGAGTCCAGGGCCTCCAAGGAGACCGCGGAGGCGCTGAGGTCGCGTTCGGAGCAGCCGGAGGCGCCCGCGATCACCGCCAGCGGGGGGCGCCCCGCCATGCGTCGGGGTAGCGAGAGGCGGCGGGGCGGTTCGCGGAGGGCTTTGGCTTGGGCTTGAGCGGCCGCCGCCGCCACGCTGCTAGGGTTCGGATTCGGGGTGGAGTGGAGGAGGGAGACGCGGGCGGGAGCGGTGGGAACGGCGGCGGCCATTGGCGAGGAATTGAGGAGTGCGAAGCGGGAGGTCGTTCGTCACCTGCTGGTGGTGGACTGGTGGACCCTGGCCGTGGCTGCGTGACAGCGACATGTTTATAGGAGGGGGTGGGCGTTGCCTGACATGTGGGGCCCTGCGTCAGCCGAATTAATATCTCGAAGGAATTAGCTTTACACTGTCTAGGTTCGTTGAACGTGAACCTGTGTAGCACCGAGTTAAGGGGCGTTTAATGTGATTGATCTGTTATTAAGGGCTGGGGGCTGACGTCACACTTACATTATTACCAGTTTTTACGTTGGCCCAGACGAGATTTGCTTCTGGAATATCTGTTTGACGGCCACCATCGCGGCAAAACTTCCACTATGGATTTAAATCAGACTCTTGATTCGGCTGCTCAGTGGCCGACAGAGTGTTAATTTTCTTTTTTTTAAGTAGTATCTAAATCTATAATTATTTAATTAAATAACATTATTTCAAAAAAAATCAGCAACTTCACGCATCTGTGATGCGGGACCGAACGAAAAAAAGGTTGTGATGGCCGGATGGGCCCCGGAGTCTAGTCGGCAGGATGGCCCGCAGTTATCATATATAGTAGTGCGATATAGAACCGAAAACAGCATAAGAGTAAGGCACAATGCAACTACTAATCATCTGCGGTGCATTACTAGGATAAGGTGGTTGCTCCTCTTGCCTCTGTTTGACGCAAGATCCGTAGGAGAAGTGGTATGAATAATCCTTCACTCCGATCTACTCTGAATCCGAAATTTAAGGATATAGAGAGGTTTTTTTAATATCCTTGCGGATATGGATAATCTGAATCCGATTATATGCATTTGCGGAGTAGGACATGAGATTGAAAAAAATCCGACGGATACAGATTATCCGATAATTACATGCGGATTATCCGACACTCAAAATAGGATCAGAATATTTTAAGAAGCCCAAGAGGCAAAAATTGAGTCGGCCTAACCCATTGTACAAGCATTTTATACTGTATAACTCACAAGTAATTGATGGATGATGATGATTATTTCGTGTTATATTGCTGTTTTATGACTTTGGTTAATAAATTGTTTCACATCAAAAAAAAACAACACGTAAGCACGCATTATCCGACTTTCAAAAAATCCGCTTTCGCTCCGACGTCTGTCCGAATCCGTGTCATTTCCGATATCTGTAAAAATCCGCATTCGAATCCAAATCCGTGTATCCGATCCGCTCCAAATCCGATAAAAAATACGGATAATGATATGGAGAAGCCACTATCCGATCTGATCTGTTCTCATCCCTAGCAGCCAGTCCAGCAGACTCATTGATGCCACATATTCAAGAAATTTACAGATATAAGATCAATTTAATGTACTGCCCCAATTTGCAACCGCCTAGAATTCACAAATGGTAAAAAACAATTAACATATACATCAATTAACATCATGAGGCCATCAAAAGCCAATCTTCCAGCGCAATCGCAGCAATCAGAGTTGCCACTTCTCATTTTATTTTTCAAAACAGTAAAGACTGGATTTCATGACTGTAGTAACAACGTTGCAGAGTTGAATATTTCGCATTTAGGAAATAACCAATATAAGCACCCAGGAACAGGTACGAGGAGATAGAAACCCATCTAAGAGATAAAAGAAACGGCATCGTAGGGTCCTAATACAGGGCCCTCGGTCTTTAACTGTGCATAGACAACTGCAATAAAACCCTCGTGATTCACCCTAAGATGAGAGCTTCTCCCATTAAATATTCCTCGCCGAACTCGGCAAAACTACACTACAGAAATAGAATAAATCGTACTGACAGAAAACCCTCACCAGCTTCTGCTACCTTCATCTGCATTGGGTCACCAGCTTCTCCTACCTTCATCTGCATTAGGGTCATAATCAAATCCTCCAGTATACCTTCATCTGCATTGGGTCACCAGCTTCTGCTACCTCCATCTGCATTGGGGTCATAGTAAAAATCCTCCAGTACCTTCATCTGCATTGGGGCCATAATAAATCCCCCTCCTTCTAAGACCCCCGTCTGTATTGGACATGTAGTCAAATCCATGATACAACTTGAAGTTGTAAGGGACGAATGTTCCGTCCACATGCTCATGTTTGAGTGCCATTGGATTGTCATAGCCTGCCCACTGATCGTGGCGGCCAGAATTTTATATAATTTGAAATCAAGTCCTCATCTTGTATCAGGCCAACACCAAATCTGACAATAGTTTAATCATAATCACCAGATATGACATTACGCTTACACCAGTTCACTATCCAGTAGCCTTTCACACCTGTCTCGTGGTTGGTCCTTGCACCAACACAGTAGTCTTTCACACATGTTGCATGTTGGTCTTTTCACCAGCTAACACACCAGCATACATGAGGGAACATTGGGTGCATGTTAGTGCAAATCTTAATCTCCTAGTTGTTCTCCGGAAAATAGTAGAACTGACCGTACTCCAGATAAGATATATTAGCCCCTAGTTGCAGGCAAAAAAAGTTCACAATTGGCAAGCATTCTGCATATGGCCTTGTAATCAGTACGCAGAGTGAAGGTTATATCTCCTACCTTGTAAACAGATCCAATGCTAAATATTCAAAGACTATATTGACTACATAATTGCTAAATGTATACATATTTGATCAGGAACTTAAAAATTCTTCAGAATAATAAAAAATTGGACCCGGAAGATAGGGCAGGGAACCATGCGGAGCATAACTAGAAATATTATGTTCTAAGTTAAGAACAAGTTTTATGGGTGTACACCAAGTTTTCAGTCCTCCCTATAACTGTACGTGTTCTCAATTATCGGCAGGTTTGAAAGGAAATGCATTCAAGAAGATGACGGGGCTGAGGAGAATATTTCAGATACAGCTTGAAGATAGTTACACCCGCTGAAGTACAACACGTACAGGAGAATCTGATAGGCTTCATGGGACTACCTCTCAGTTAGGATTTATATATTATAATTGATAGGATGCTTTGCCTCATGGGCCAAGGGCCTACTTATATAGGGAGTAGCGATGAATACAAGCCATCGGATCAAACCGACCTTGAACAACGGCGTAGATTGGATCTCAATAACGGTGGAAGAGTCCATATCAAAGAGGGGCCAATTTGGCTGACAGGAAGGGCCGACCGGCCTAGGGTGGGCCGACTGGCCTCCCTCTATGCCAGGTGGGTCCCTCCTTTGTTGGCACGTATTCTAGAGTCTTCTAAAGCCTTCCTATGTTGATGTTCTTTGTAGAATTGATATCTTTCTCTCCATGAGTCCAAGTATGGCAAACAATATATTCGTTTCGATCATCTCAACGAGCTCATTGCAATGGTGCATTCCAATTCATCACTTGAGATACATTTATATGATGAAAACTTGAATATCTTGAATATCCTACAAAACAAGTGAAAACATCAAAACTCATTAAACTTGTTAGATTCCAACCCTACAATTAGATGTTGTCTCATTCCATATCATTTTATGCATTGGATGACAGTTAAATATATGAGTTAAATACTGTCAACAGTCCTCACAAACACTAGTCGTCTTGCTGGAGGGAGAGATGAATAGAGAACGAGGCAGGGGGGCGGAATGCGAGAGAGAGACGGGAAGCCAGGGGGGAAGGAGATTTGTTTAGGGGGAGGGCATGGCGCCTGACAGGTCGGCCTCGCTGCCAACGAGGCCAGCCCCTGCCAGGATGGCTTTGCCACGTGCTGCAAACCACCCTAGGGGTAAACCAGACGGTTTTGTAAATTTTAAATTACAAAACAACCGGTTTTGTAGGTGAGGGTGTTAAGTACTCCATCTCCCATACTTTAGAGGGTTATATGTGGTTTATTAACACTACAATATACGTTCATACTTTAGTTATCAAGCAAAAGTGCTTCTGCGGTGATACGGGTGTATTTTTTAGCGATTTATATATATATATATATATATTGACCTTGCCCAGTCGCCCACGTGTCGCTGATGTCGCCTCGCGCGTCTCAATCGATCTCGCTACGGCCGCCGCCTCATCCATGCCCGATGGCAGCAGCGTTGGTGTCGCCCTCATCTGGCGGCGGCGGCGGCCTTAGCCTTGCCCACGTCCTTCGACGAAGGCCTTGGCCTCACCACACTCAGCGGCGGCGAACGCAGCCTCGCCCGCGTTCAACAATAGCAGTGGAGGCCTCGCACAATAAAAAAGGGAACTGGCATGAGTCGCAGTAGGGTGACACTTGCGTGGCTCGCGCGCTTGCCCCTCGATCGGTGGACGGCACAACAAGTCTTGCACGACAGCCGATAACTGCGTCACGGCACATGGTGAGGCCATCGACAGGCAAGTGTGCAGGAATTGGAGCTTGGGTTGGCATTGCGCTCAAGCTCTGCCTCGCCGTGCCCCGCACACACACTCCTTGCTTGTGTTTGTGATCTTTTCACCATGGGACCCGACAGGGTTTTGGTACGTTGACGAGGCCAAGGATGGTGTGGGATTGCTTTCTGATATATATGAATTTTCGGGTCGAGGCAGGGATATGATTTCTGATCGTTACGTGATTCTTTATTGTAAAGAGTAATGATGTGGTTTGTGTATCCTTGTCGGAAACAAACGGTACTTTTTCTATGGGGCAGGGGCAAGCGGACCGATACAATGAGAAAGAGTAAATCTGGTTGGTACGGGTTTTATTAGGACATACCAAACAAAACGACGTGGACTCCGGATTACGGCACCCGAGGTCGGGCAGAGTCCGCACGCGAAGGGAGGGACGAAAAACCAGAAAAAAAAGCTTGACCAAAGAAGTAGAAGAAATCTTCCTGCGACATCTTGACTCCTAAGGCTGTGTTCGCTTTAACTAAAAAACTGAGCTGAATTTACCTGAATCTGATTTATTGTGAGGAGAAATACCGTTTCAAAGCTAAAAAGTATGTGCTGTTTAGCTGAAGCGAACAGAGCCTAAATTTAGAGTCTGACAAGCTTAAGTAAATAAATCTACGATATGAGGTGGGCTGTCCCAGAGATTGACCAGTGAATCAAGGAAATATAAGAAATAAGATGATTTAGGACTTTTAGAGACGCCATACATGGAAGGAAATAGGAAATAAAATTGAGTCTGCTCGTATCTGGTTTCCATGAGCCGAGGCATAACAATATGGGAGTTTTATTTTATTCTGGACGGTGACAGAATCCGCTTGTGAGCCGAAGGCGAGATTAATAATAGATCACAAGTAGTTACGAAGGTTGGACGAAAAAAACATCAGAAATTTTGTCGCTTTATTTATTATTTATATATATATAGTGTATTTTCTATACTCCTGAGAGTAGTTACTCCTGTCTTTAACAAATCACCTTGCGTATGTGTTTATACTTGTTTATCACTTTGAGTATGTTTACATACTCATATTAAGATGCTTCAAATCTTCCTATGCGAAAAAATTTGAAAGGGAACCCATACTTTTTAATATATTACGAAAATGCCACTTACTGTAGTATATAAAATAAGTATGACCATATACTCGGTGTATGTATGCATACTTCATAAATATACTAACATAGATGGTCTAATATGATCATATACTTCATGTACATACACTTCATTTGGTCATATATGCCCTAAATCTGAAGATACAAGCATAGCAGTAACTACTCCCTGAGAGTAGGAAATAATTTCCATATATATATATATATATATATATATATATATATATATATATATATATATATATATATATATTATTACCAGCAAAACTACTCGGGCGTTGTAACAGGAGAGTCAAAATAAACTTTCGTCAACTCAATTGTTAGCGATCGTGCGTTGCAGTTAGAAAGTGTAAAAAAATTCGTTAACTCAATTGGTTTTCGTAACCAATATAGAAAAAAATAATTATTATACATGTTTGACTTGCGTATCAATATCTCTTTGCAAATTGCAAAAAAATATAAGATATGAGTTTTTTTAGTAAAATGTCTCTTATTTTATTTGTATCTCACTTGGTTGCCTTCTCTCACTTTACCGTATAGTACTAATATTAATCGGGTATACAAAACTAAACCGTATTAAGTATGTGTTTTATTAAGACTAGCAAAATATGCCCATGCGTTGCAACGGGATAAAAAAACAAGCGCTAATGAAAGAGGACGTGCGTTTTATTATATATTTATTTGTGTTACTATTTTCGGATCTAAATATATGGTCTTTTTAGAGTCTCAAAATACAAATGTCTGAACTCCATTTACTATTTTTATGACTATCAATTTTCCCATAAATCTAATCCTATTTTCGCTCTTTCCACTTGAGTTGTTCTAACACACACACACACATATATATATATATATATAAAAGTACGTCTTATGAGTCCGTGTTACATACACATTTCAATATATGTTTTGATATTAAATTCTATATTGCGCTAGACAAAATTTATTCTGGTTCGTATGGGCATGTGTTATCCTATATAATATAAGTCTAGACAGGAAAAACTATATTTGTTAGTTATTGGCGAAGGCAGACTGAACGGACGAAAAAAACAGGAAGAAATTTTTGCCGAGATATAGATAGAAGCATGAGCGAATTTAAAAAAGAATCATTATCGGTAAAATATCTTTTGACCAATCAGCGCTTATTTCCAGCCACGAAACAGTATTTCTCTCTCAGAATAAATCAGCATCAGCCAAAATCAGCGCTCGTTTTCAGACAAAAGAACAGGCCAGATGAGCCGTAGCCTCACCGGCTGATGCACTTCAGGCTGGCCACAATTGCCGATATGCCACGTTGCCTGCTGGGCGGCCTTTGGGGTAAGATTGTTGATAGGTATGCGTCAAAACTGTCAGGCCGTCGAGGGCACGTCGGGGCTCATGCTGGACTTCACCAACCAACCATAATTGATATTCTCTTCGCATTCAGGACTGCTGTTGTTGCATTGCAGACAATCGTCGGTGGCCAATGTTGGCTTGCTTGTTGCCATACAGTCGCGTATATTGAGGTATCGGCCGAGCTGTTGCTATTTTGGTGCCATCCCGTGGATAAGCTGGATCATTGTACTTGCTTGGAAAGCATATCATGTTCACGTCGTGTTGCCTGCTGCTGATCGTTGGCCATCAATTTTCGGGCCGTCGTTGCTTGCTGCCACGGTTGCTACTTCTGCTAGTACGCCAGGCTCTTGTTGTTTGCGCTGCTGTCGGAATTGGACATACTTACCGTTGATATGATGTGCCGCTGCATTACTGTCGGGCTGAACACGGCATCCGTTGGGCTGATGCTTCTTGTGCCGTGCTCATCCACCGGACGTTGGGCGAGGTAAGAGACGATCGTCGGATTGCCGTTGCTTCATTACTCTGTTCGCTTCAGCTAAACAACACTTATTTTTTACTCTGAAATAGTATTTCCTCCCACAACAAATTAGCTTCAGCCAAAATGAACTCAACTTTTCAAGCTCCAGCAAACATATATTACATGTGGGTCAGCTCTTGCCAAATGCATCACCAGACCGTAGATGTGCCATCAATTTGTGCGGTCGGCCGAGCTGCTCCCACAGGGGACCAGGAACGGTCCCTCGTTGACATGACGTGATGAACCCGTCCGTCCACAACATCAACACACCCTGCCTGCACCTCGTTGAGGAGAACGGGAGTTGCTCCTTTTATTGAATCGTTGCTTTACCTTGCTGCAAGTGGACCGAAGTCACCCAATGGCTGGGTCTTGGACTATATCTGTCCGTGTCGTGTGCATGCTGGACGCTATCCATCGTGTGCATGCTGGACATGGTTGGATGAAAAAAATTGAAGCCGAACTCCAGTACCGGTGTCCCAACAGAAGGAGTCCCGATAGCAGACAGAACACTGAAAGGAGTCCTGCTAGCACATGGAATAGCTTGACAAAAAAAGAGGGGAGAAACTTTGCCTCTTTAATAAGAGGTACAGATAAGATTACACGCTAGCTGACTTCCATCACCTAGGCCCAGCCAAGAAGACGTCTGTCAGCCTCCGATCGGAGGAAGCAGGTAGCAGGTGGACGGCCCATGTACGTTTGTCTCGTCGATGGATACAAACTTTCAGCGAACTTCCCTTCTATATCAGCGCAGAGTTCGCTGGGGAAGGGACGGGGACGGACAGTAGCACCAGAAAAAAAAAACCAAAAAAAAAAAGAAAAAATCTTCTATTTTTATTAGTAGGTATAGATTAATAATACACATATATATATATATATATATAACGTATAGATATAGATATTATTATCTTTTCCATTCGTTTATCTAGTAGTGATATTGTTATCATTTTTATTAAAAAAACAAACATCACGTGCGAGTCATTTTCTCCCTCACGTGTTGCAGAACTTACACGGTGGCCGTTAGAGATGCATGTGTTCGTCTGGGATTCGGAATGAGCCCTGTGGAAAGTCGTTGGGTGCATAATTAAATTCTGAGCCGTGATATTCCATCCACAAAAGGCCCTGTGTTCGATCATCCTGTGCAACGATGCCACGGCCGCAGTGCGGACGACGCCACTGGCTTAGTCCTGCCGCTCAGCCATACTGCAGGAGAAGAGGGGATCGCCGCCGCGGCCACGCTGGCCTGCACGCCAACGGCACATGCCTCCCGGACGACGCGCTCGCCGACATCTTTGCCCGGTTACCGGACTCGGCAGATGTGGTGCGCTGCGCAGCTACATGCGGGCGGTGGGCATTTCGGTCGACAAGAGCCTTTTCTTGAGGCTGTTTGCAATGCTGGTACTCTAAATTCGTCCTCTAAAAAAATAAAGATCGGACCATGAAGTTATATCTTTTGCAAGTGTTTAATATCCTTACAAGTGTTAAAGGAGAAAAACAAAGAGTCCATACTGCACATGAGCTACAATACTCGCACGTATCGTAATTGTGCTACGGTAATCCTTCTTTTATTTTCAGTTTCCACGCGTAGGAGAAAGAAAAGGCACAAGGAAGGAGAGGAAGAGAGAATTAGAGCTTGTTGCCATCAGCTTACGGTACCCGTATGTTGTTCCTCCCACAAAATTGGTTAGGCCTCTTGTTTTTTTTTTCAGTCAATCCCATACTGATGATCCTTTGCTATTCTTGATGGCAATGACGTCCATGGAGATGGAGTAGGTCAAGTCAACAAGACGTGTAGCCTACGGAGATCGCTGCGAGGGAGAAGGGGATACAGGAGAGCAAGATCTTGTCTACATATCTTTTATTCCGTCAAAAAATTGTCACATTATTACGCGTGCATGATCTTGTATACATATATTTAATCAATATTTTTTTTAAAAAAAATATTTCTCAAACAAAATATAACGCACATTGAGAGAAGTTTAAGTGTGTGAAACTATTATCCATTGTTTGGTGAGCCATTCATTAAACCTAGTCAGAATTAGAAAAAATGTGACTTAGCTTGGAGCTAAGACACCACCTTCCATTCTGGAATGAAGGCTTGTAACATGATAAATAATCTTTTGAATAGGTAGCATGCAGATACATAATTTTGAAGTATGTATACATAGAAAAATACAAGTCATATCTTTATAATTTCCTCTAGGGCATATCAGTTATTTGATGCACACTGGCAAGTGATGAGCTCAATGGCCCATTTCAAAGCTCGGGCTTCTTCAACATTACCACAATGACAGGGCACATGGCCTTCCCTTTCTCGAGGTTCTTTGCAAGGATCGAGGCATACACCATGAACAGTTCCTCAAGGATATCCTCACCAAAATGATTTATGATCAGTGGCTCAATACCAGCCCTTATGATCTTGGCAATGTTTTCTGCGCTACTAGAACAGCTGAGAACAAAATCGCCATCTGAATCATCGTAGGCATCCCAGTTTGACTCAAAGAGTCTCACGCCTTCAATTTCGAATAGATCATTCTGCTTAATCACTTGTGTCACCTCATCTAATGATGGTGCGTAGTATGGCATGTTGAAGGAGCTTAGTTTCTTCTTCTCCACACGACCCTACAAACCATGTACCCGTGTAGGGTTACATTAATGTATTTATTGGATTATTGGATCGGATATATGCCAAAGTAGAACTGTCATTTATCTATTTGCCAGTGTTTCTACTAATAAACAACACTTTTCCTATATTTCACGCAACACTTTTATACCACTAACTAGTACAAGTAAATTATTGTTTTTATAATTTGTTATTTGTCTTTGTGTCATGACATATTAAATTTTGTCCTTATCTTCTTATAGAAATCATTGTTAATTGTTAATTATCTTTATGTCAATACAATTAGATTTTGTCGGGTTTGTAATATTATCTAACGATTTCTTTTATTATCGGTACTCAAAATTACAGATTGCGTCTAAAAAATTACAATGAATGGGCGGGCGGAAATGCGGTGGCCTCGTCTCCCTCTTGTCGGCGGCGCGCTCGGCGACCGACGCTCCCTCCTCTTCTGTCTCCGTATCCGCGACAGCGAGCTGCTGCGGCTCCTCCTCCCTCTCCGGCACGGCGGGCCCACTCCTCCGGTGGCCCCGTCTCCCTCTCTCTCCCTCTCCTGCGCGGCGGTGGAGGCCGGCAGCGGCGGCCCACGCGCCTCGGTGGTCTCACCTCCGTCGGGCTGGGCCTTGGTAGCCGTCGCAGCGCCGCGTCCGGCCTCGGGCTCGGCGGCAGGCAGGCGGCGGCGGAGAGGAGGCGCCCGCTTCTCTCTCTCCCGTCCCCATCGAGCGGCGCGAGGCGCGAGGTTGCGTGGGCTCCGCGCGCGCATAGCGGTCTTCCTGTCTGGCGCTGGATTTAGCGGCGACTCTCCCATCGCGGATGATGTATAGGACGGCGCTGCGGGAGATCGACATCCTCCAGGAAGCGGTAGAGTACCGCAAGTGCAGACAGCCTCATGCACTTTGCCATCTGTGCAGGCCAGAACATCCTCTGTGACAAAACTTCATAATTTGAGATGCAGCAGGGAGATAACTTCCTCCAGGCTGGTAGAAAGGAGTCGAGCTCCTTTGAGCAGGGCGTCCTGATGCACCGGATGAAGATGGCATGCCGAGACACCTCGCTTAAGCTACGACGATGGTTCGGCGAGAAGTGGCCTTGTCTTGTTCACCATGGGAGAAATTAAGCAGTGGACACAGTGGCACATTCACCCTTAACCTCCGAGATGAAAAGGGGCAGAAGGTGGCCGATGGCGAGGGCGACCAGTGGAGGCAACTTGGTCGGATTTGAGATGGATCGGGAAGCATACCTCGCGTTGTTAGCTCATGGTCATGGCTAGGAAAACTTGAATTATATTGTTTTGTGACAAGAAAAGTGTATGAAATTTGCATACTACAATAGATGTCCAAAAAGATAGCCCGTCACTGGACACACCTGAGTTCACGCGGTACATATGAGGGGAGCTCTATTAGCCACAGTTTACTAAGGAGAGCTCTCCATCCTAAACTATAAATTATTCTAAGAATATTAAAAAGTTAAAACATCTCAAGTTTGACTATAATTATAGAAAAAAACACAAAAGTTTATGACACCAAATAAATATACTATGAATATATATTTGGTGAAGAATATAATGATACTTAGTTGATATTATAATATTATTATCTTATCATATAAAACAGGTCAAAGTCAAGATGTTTTGACTCTCTAAGATTGTTGGAATGACAATTTGAGATGAAGGAAAAACATCTGTTTGAACATCTATAGGTATAGGTTAGTTCACGCAACCCTTCCTTCATGCCAACTCGCAGGACGTTTTGGAAAAAATCTTTTCAAACATTGAGAATATAAATTATGAATAACTTTTAAATTATTAAGTTTATAAATATAAAATCTATATAAATAGATTTGTCTTCAAATATATTTTCATAAAAGTATATATATATATATATATATATCACTTTTTAATAAATATTTTTATAGAAATATGAAGTCAAAATCATGCTTTAGAGACCCTGTCGTTGTTCTAAATGACATCCTTTTCTTATATTGAGGGAGTACATTGCAGAAGTTCAATAGTACTCCCTCCGTCCTATAAAAAGGGTCGTTTTTTTTATGTTCGTGCCAATAATTTGAATAGATTTATAGAAAATACATGAAACATTTATATCTCCAAATAAATTTATTAAAAATTAGACTTAAAGTTCTATTCAATGATATTAATTATGTATTATAAGTATTAATAATTTTTATATAAATTTAGTCAAAATTATTTTTCGAGAAGCAAGACTGACATTTTTTAAGGACGGAGGGAGTAAACAATGGACACGTGCACACACAACAGCTAAGAAATAAGTTAAAACAAGCATGTAACCCCGTGCGGCACGAAGCTGATACCGCATCTGATAGTTATATGCTTGTCTTGCAGACATCATTTGTACACAGCATTTTGTTATATGCTTGTCTTGCAGAGGTGTGTTAATTAAATAAAACTTAAAGAACAAAAGATATGAAAAGAGAGGCATCAAATGAGGTACGCAAGTGTTTACATAACTGAAGGTATGATTAATGATGTATAAACAAATTGCAGATAGCAACATATTTTGTCAGGGAGACTAGGACTTTATAACAGGTTAAAAAAGAAAATGAATACGTGTCTAAAACACAGACAGTTCTATCTAGTGGTGGCTGAAACACTAAGCTCGAATAAATAAAGCATTCTAACTAGCGGCAGCGTAAGTGGACAGCTTTGCTAGATGGAGGTGTTGAACGCCATTTGATCATCTGAAGCTAAAAATTTGAATGTTAATGGAACATAGGTGAACATGCATCTGCAAATGAAACTGTTTGAATGCATTCTTGGTCAATGGAAGCAAACGGAAAGGAAACCTGACCTGTTAATAATAAGTACTAACACCAAAGATCATGGAAGCATATAATCTGGAAATTTATGTATGTGTAACCTAGAAATGTAAAGCTTGGCAACAAAAATTGCCAACAAATAAGGACAATTAGAATTAACAAATAAGAGGGAAGGTGGTTCATGTCATTGATTTGGCAATAACATTTGAACAATGCAAGGTGTACAAACTTATACATTGTATGACCCTTCATTGGCCACGGTATCTAAGAACATGGGAAAAATAAATTATATGGCAACCTGAACCCAAGATCATAGAGCAGCAGAGGCATGCAATTAATTTGGGAATGGCCTAACCATGGAAGGCATTTTAATTTTGTTTGGCGAGAACATGATTAAAGCTGTTCAAGGAATAGTTTTAAAAATGACAGTAACATGTCTGTATCTATGACCCCAGGTCTATAACCAAGAGACAGAAAAGTATTACAAAACAAACTTAGAATTACACATTCTATACACCAATACCCCTGATTTGACATTAGTTTATACCTTTGTCCATTTCGTATTATGTTTTGGCTAAGTTTGATGCCGATCTTTGAAATAATAAAAATAACTGATAAGCTTCACGTCCTTATGTAACCTTTGAATTCCACGCTGAGTAAATAGCCATACAATCTGTATGCCAGTTTAAACATCAGACAACGGAAACATAGTCAGAAGAAGATTCATGGCGTTGGTGAGGCATGACACATTTATCCAACTTTTTCGGAATCTGACTTTTCATGTTTTAAGCCGACATGGGGAATCATGTACAACCACAAATTGAAGAGAAGAGATGCTTTGATCTAATCATATCACCAACCAGCGAAATAAAAGAACTGGTCCAGTTATTTTACCTTTAAATTCAGAGGTTGTATGGAGGCATATCCTTTTTAGTTTGTTTTAGGAAGCCATATAACATTTTGTTGCCATTGCTAATTATGAGGAGCGAAGAACAACACAGTGAAGGTTTGCAATTTTGGAATACATGGTGAAATACGTTTGTTCCTTTTTTGGTAAAATTAAAACTTCACTTTTGGTTACACAGGGTTCGTAAGACATTCTTCTTTACTGAAAAGGGGAAAAGCAAGTCTAAAACTTCAGGTGAACAACAATGTTGTAGATGCATTAACTGTATAGCTGCAGTCCATAAGGAAGGTAAATGAGTAAGAAATTGCAAAGGAACTGAACCAACTAAAGGATGTGAAAAATCATTGTACCTGAAAATCTTTCTTTGTATACATGACTCAGCTTTGTAGTGTTTACGCCGTCAGGAAAACCCCTTGTCCAGTATTATCCATGAGCATGGCCCAAAACAATGTAATTGGGATCTGAAATGATGTGCCATGGAGTATGCGTATAAATACCAAATATTTGATTATTGCTGAAAGAACTGAACCGATGAAGGTAAAAACTACAGTTTAAGAAAGACAATGGCTATTAGGTAACTGGCATAATGAAGTTCCATGTTTATTTCTATAAAAAGAAAAGGAACATATTTACTTGTCCAATGTGAAGAGCACAATAACTGATGTGACATAACAATTATATGGTGAAACAATCATAGCAGATGGATGAATAGTAAGCTGAGAACAAACCTTAAATTTCTTTGAGCAGATGAATGAACTGTACAAATTAATCCCATTTTGATCTATTTATTTGTTATACACAGAATAAAACTGAGTTGACTGCCCTACCTGCGAACATATCTATAAATACAAATAAACTTGGCAGTCACTAGTGAAAAAGGTATGGACAGAGGGATAAAGGAGGAGTTATGAACCTTCATATATTCATATATTTGCCCAGCTGAAGTAGAGAAATCTATAGTGTGCCATTCTTATACACAGAATATGAGTGGACTGCCCTTGTACCTGCAAACATGTGTGTAAATATAAATTTGGCAGTTACTGGTGAAAAAAAATATGGACAGATAAAGGAAAAAAAGGAGTTATAAACCTTCATACATACTCAAGAGTCAAGAGCCATTCGATTTCATGAGCCTGGCAGTGAGTGGAGGAGTTGCCGCTGCCACATGTGGCCAGGGCAGCAAACCCCGCTACTGCAAGGACCAAGAGCCCTGCCGGCGTTGGAAGAGGGAGAGTCGTCAGCGAAAGGTAAGGAGAGAAAGGGAGCGGCACCAAAGCAGTGAGCGGACGGCGACGCCCCACTGCGAGCTGCTGGCCCCCGTGATCGGGGGAAAGGAAGAGGATGCTGACGGGGATGACGCGGGAGGGTCGTCGCTGCTGGGGAGGCAGGCCGCGTTCGTTGGCGGCCGCAGGGCGGAGTCACCGCAGTCCCGCGTCGGAAGCGCGAGGTGGCTCGATCTGCGGATGATGGAGTGGCAGGCGGTGGCGCTTGGTGCCGCGGGTTGGCTCCGCGGCATTGCTGCGGCGGGGCGGCGAAGCGGCCGAGGCGCGGTGGACTGGGAGGCAGGCCACCGGAGTCGCGGCAGTGTGGCATCGGCCGCGCGCTGCGGCTTACGGAGGGGCAGCCGGCGGGAATTCGTGTCCGCAGGATGGGTCCGCGGTGCTGCTGCGGGGGGCTGCGAGGCGATGCAAGGAGGGGCAGGCGGTGGCTGCGCGCAGGGAAGGCTGGGTGCCGTCGCCATTTTTCTTCTTTTTCAATATAACAAAGAGTCTGTCTCGCCGGCAGGCTGACTGATGGTTTGCACAGTCACCTTCAACCTGCCGCCCCCTCCTCGCACGCCGCCCCCTCCTCGCTCCTCGCCCTCGCCGGCCGCCGCGGCCCCCTCCTCGTCCTCGCCCCCGCCCCCGCCGCTGCCACCGCCCCGCCGCGGCGCCCTAGGGTTCGCCGGAGCTCCGGCAACCTAGGGCCGCGGCCCTAGCTCGTTGGAGCTCCGACGAACCCTAGGGCGCCGCGGCGCCCCCCACCACCCCTACCCCTTCTTCTGCAGCGACCCCCCTTCTCTCGCCCGCTCCTTCTTCTCCGGCCACGGCGGCCATGGAGCTCCCCTGCCCCTCCCTGGCCCGGCCGCCTCCACCACCGCCAGGGCCCCGAACCGCCGGCTACCGTCCCCACCGTCTGGCCGGCCTGCCTCCCTGGGTCCCTTCCTTCTAGGCACGCCGGAGATGGCTGGGGAGCCGCCGCCGCCGCCGCCATCGCTTCTTCCTGCGCCGGTGAGCCCCCATCCCCCTCTCCTCTTCTTCCTGGCGCGAATCGGACGGCCGCGGGTCAGGCGACGGCGAATCGGACGGAGGCGGGTCAGGAGTAAATTTGTATAACAAAGCCTGTTTATGTATTGAGAGATAAAATATTTATATGTTTATATTTTTTGCATATACGTCACGAGATAAATTTTTTAAACCTAATTAAATTATAATTAGATAAAAATTATCAAATATAAATGAATGTGCTACAAGTAAACGGCGCCAAAATGCGGATGGGAGGCCGGTGGCAAGTAGGGCTCTGTTGTCGCTGTCGTCTTACAATGGGGAGAAGCGTGGTGGAGCCGTGACGCGTGGGGGCCGGATTTTTTTTTTTGTTCTTTTTGCCGAAGGGTCGAGACGGGACTGGAAGGGCAGGCAGCAGGGCGGCGAAGGCCACGCGTCCTTCATCTACTACGGTGCTGTTGGGTGGACGGACTGGTTGCAACAGTAATGGGCATACTGTAGGTGAACAGGATACTGAGTCTGGAAAATCAGATGAACAGTAGGTTTCAAGTCTTTATAGATTAGGACGCTGCTAACGTGTGCGCATGCAGGCGGAAGCGTTTCTGCCTGCACGCTCGTCCGTCCGCACGCGCATGCCCCCGTCACCGGCCTCACCTCCGCCATGGCCGCTAGGGCTCGTCCGCGCATGCCCCCGCCACCAGCCCTCACCCCTGTCGTGGCCGCTTAGGGCTCGTCGGACGAGCCCTAGCAGCTACGGCGGCCCCTCCTCTCCACTCTCTCACGCGGTTTTCTTCCCCAATGCCGGTGACCTATCTCGCCGTGGCCGCCGTCTTTACCAACTCGGGCGAGCTCATCCTCGCCGTACCCTTTTTCCGGCCGCCTCCACCGCCGCCAGAACAAGCCGCCCGTCCCTTACCGTCTGGCCAGCCTTCCTCTCCCCGCTCGGCCCTTCTATACCTCGCCGGAGTCGGGGAAGAAGGGCGGCGTGACTTGCTCCGCCACTCGCCAGAGAGCGACATCAGTTTCACGCCATCGCCAAGGGAAGGGGAGGGGAAGACGAGGCGGGGTGATGCAGGGCTGCCGGCGTGAGCGGGGCGAGGAAAGATGAGGTGGGCAGGTGCCAGGTGGGAGAGGGAGACCGCGCAGGTGGAGTCGCGCCCACCTGCGCGTTTCGTTACGAGGAAAATGCAGTAGCAGTCCTTCAAGTTGGCGTTGAGTGTCACTTGAGTCCCTGAACTTTCAAAGTGATATCTGCAGGTCCCTAAATTTGGCATATTTTGTCATCTAGGTCCTAAACTTTCAATGTGATTAGCGCAGGTCCCTAAACTTGGTAGTGGGTGTCATACAGATCCCAAATACTGTATCTAATTTCGGCACAATTTTTTATTAAAAAAAAAATCTAATTTCAGGGTATCATAGCTACATTTCGTAAAATATTTCAAAAATTATATTTTTTTCATACGATCTCGGATGAAGATGACTTTAATATAAAAGTCCTAGCCCTTGATGAGATCTACAACTTTCTAGTTTTAAGTTCTTAATATTAGGATTGTTAAGATGTTCAAAAAAAATTAAATAAAATTTTAACAGTATAATAATTGCGCACAAGCGCTTATTATTTAGGAAAAATCATGCATTTCTTATATGATATCAAATGGTGATACATTGTATATGAAAATTGTAACACTTGACGAAATCTATAACTTTTTTAGTTTTAAGTTTTTTAATTTGAGATCGTTAAGATGCTAAAATGGTGATGCATTTCTTATACTTTTAGTTTTAAGTTGTCGTCACCGGACGCGCAGTAGCGAAAGCTTCGGCGTCTGGTGTGCAGACCAGAGCTAGGGTTGTCCACCGGACATCCACCGGACGCTACACCGGACGATTCGGAACGTCCGGTGTCCATGCAGAGAGGTTCCAGAGAGCTCCTTTCTGCATCGGACGAGTCCGGTGCCAGCCCGCCGGACACCACGAGCGTTCGGTGCGTTTAAATCGTCTGAGGTACAGTTACCGTTGGTGGGGCACCGGACGTGTCCGGTATGAACTAATCCGCGTCCGGTGCACCCGAAAATAGAGGGTTTTGTACCTAACGGCCATGGGCTTGTGTGGGGGGTATTTATACTCTTTGTGCTCATCCATAGGAGGTCTCTTGCCACTTCAAACAGCTGAACACACCTTGAGGTCTTGTGAGTTGCGAATTCGAGTGAGCTTCTTCCGTAGAGTTCATCAAGAGTGACTTGTGTGCTTCCATCCATCTTCTTGGCCTTGTTTAGGTCAAGTGAGAGTTCGACCTTGTTACTCTTGGTGATCGGAGGCTTGGTGACCGGTTAGAGAGCTTGTGGGCGGCCCAAACCAAGCTTGTGAGCGGTTGTGGGCGATCCACCGTGCCGGAGAGGACAAAGATCAGTCCGTAGAGAGCATTTGGTCCTTGAGAGGATAAGGGGAAGCTACACCCTTGCGTGGGTGCTCCAACGAGGACTAGTGGGGAGTGCCAACTCTCCGATACCCCGGGAAAAATTGGTTTTGTCTTTCTATCTCATTTACTTTCCCGTATTTAGTTTGTGCTCTTTACATTCATAGACTAGAATTGCATGTTTAGGACTTAACTCTAGGTTGCTCAACTTGTTTTAGGCTTAGAACAATACACAAGCACTTGTGGGGTGAGATTGGGCAAATGGCGATAGGTTGAATTGTTTTGCGAAAAATTATTAATTGCCCAGTTCACCCCATCTCTTGTGCATTCTCGATCCTTTCAACCATTTGATATCATATAAGAAATGCATGATTTTTCCCAAATAATAAGCGCTTGTGCGCAATTATTATACTGCTAAAAATTTATTTAATTATTTTGAACATCTTAACAACCTCAATTTAAAAAACTTAAAACTAGAAAGTTGTAGATCTCGTCGAGAGCTACAACTTTTATATAAAAGTCATCTTCATCCGAGGCCGTATGAAAAAGATATAATTTTTGAAATATTTTATGGCACGTAGCTAGAATACCCTGAAATTAGATTTTTTTAATAAAAAAATTGTGCCAAAACTAGTTACAGTATTTGTGACCTAGATGACATTAACTGTCAAGTTTAGGGACCTATGGTAATCACATTAAAAATTTAGGACCTAAATGACACAATATGACAGGTTTAGAAACCTGCAGATAGCACTTTAAAAATTCAGCGACCTAAGTGACACTCAGCGCCAACTTGAAGGACCGCTACTGTATTTTCCTCCTTTGTTATTAGCATTTCCCTAAAATTATAGATTTGCAACGGTGAGAGCCGATCGAGAGGGCCCGGGGTCGTATGGCCGAAGCAGATGCAACGCTGCGATTGGCCAAAGGACACGTGAAGAATCAACTATACATGCTGTTGCCCCCAGCATCCCCAAGCTCACGGAGTCACGGCTCACAAGTCACAACTCGTCGGCGTTGCCACTCTCCTCCGCGCTCGTACGTGCTCCAGCCAGCCTCCAGAGAACAATGCCGATCGAATGCTTCGACGTCGAGGTGGCGTCGCGGACGCTGGTGCGGGCGTCCGACCCACCGCGGGACCTCCCGGCCGTGCTCGCCGCCTCCAACCTCGACCTCATCCTGGGGTCCTTCAACGGCTACCTCATCGCGGTGTACCCGGCGCCGCCGGCGGCGGGGCTCGCCGCGGTGGAGGCGGCCGTGCGCGCCGCGCTCCCGGCGTTCCTCTCCCGGTTCTTCCCGTTCGCGGGGCGCGTCGTGGCCGACGCCGCCACGGGCGTCCCCGAGATCGCCTGCAACAACGCCGGCGCCGAGCTCGTGGTGGCCGACGCATTGGTCGCGCTCGCCGACGTCGACTTCGCCGACGCCGACCGCTCGCTCGGCGTCATCCAGGTGCCCTTCGAGCCGGGCCTCGCGCTGTCGCTGCAGCTCATCCGGTTCGCGTGCGGCGGCTTCGCGCTCTCCTGGGGCACCAACCACCTGCTGGTCGACGGCCACGGCCTCACGGCGCTGCAGGCCGCGTGGTCGGAGCTGCTGCGCACCGGCGACGTCTCGTGGCAGCCCCACCACGGCCGGGCCTCCCTCTTCCGGCCGCGCGGGCCGCCGCGGTGCCCGTCGTCGTCGTCGCTGGACGCCGAGTTCACGCGGTACGCGCCGGGGCAGCTCCCGAACTCCCTGCTGGTGGCCACGCTCGTGCGCCGCGTCTACGTGGTCACCGCGGCGGACCTCGCACGCCTCCGCGCCGCGGCGAGCATCAGCGCCGCCGCCCGCCGCGCCACGCGCCTGGAGGCCCTGTCGGCGCACGTCTGGAAGCTGCTCGCGGCGGCCGTCGGCGGCACCGACACGCACTGCCGCCTCGCGTGGCTCGTCGACGGCCGGCGGCGCCTCGACCCGGCGCGGTACGACGGGGACACGCTGAGGCGCTACGTCGGCAACGTGGTCACGTACGCGTCGAGGGAGGCCGCCGTGGACGCCGTGTCCTCGTCGCCGCTGGCCGACGTGGCGGCGATGGCGCGCGCGGCCATAGCGGAGGTGCTCCGGCCGGAGCGGTTCGAGGAGCTGGTGGACTGGATGGAGGCGCGCAAGGGGGTGTTCCGGGACGGCGGCAAGTGGACGGAGGCGGTGGGCGCCGGCACGGGGAGCCCGGCGCTGGTGCTGTCGGCGTTCGTGGCGTTCCGGGTGGACGGCGACTTCGGCTTCGGGCCGCCGCGGCTGGTGATGCCGTGGGTGCGGCCGGGCCGGCTGGGGTCGGCGGCGATGATGGTGGCGCGGAACCCGGCGGAGGACGGGTCGTGGGTGGTGTCCGCCAGGATGTCGCCGCGCCTCGTCGACGCCGTCGAGGCCGACCCGGAAGCTGTCTTCAAGCCGGCCACCGCCGCGAGGCTCGGGTTCGGCGTCAAGCATTCCCGTTCCTTTGAGCCGGCGGCGGCGATCGCCGTGAAGCACGCGAGCCGGCTATGAGAGGTGGCGCAGCGGCAGCGCGCTGCATATTCATTGATGCAGCCTAAACATGTGCTGATTTTCATGTGGGGTTCATGTGTCATTGCTCGAGTGATGTAATGTGCCTTCCATTTGCAAGGCATGGGTCATGTTGCAAATCGATGTTGCGTTCTCAATTATTTAGATGCATGTGTCGACAGGTTTCGATAAGATTTGCATGACTGACAAACAATGTTTTGTCATGGAGCTCGCCAGCTCGGCACCACTTATACCTTGCCAGATCTCTCTCTGCAGCTGGGACATGGAAGTGGACCTCAACGGTGGCACCATTGGTGCCACTTATTGTTGTTGGAAGTGGAATTATATTTGGTTGTGGCAAATGGTGAAATGGATTAGCATCAAGCGTGTGTGAGTGAGAGAGGAGAGAGATAAAAAGGGATGGAAAACACCCTCTCCTGATTTTACTACTGTATTTTATCCACAAAATAATGGACCGCGGGAGCAGAATGAATAGGTGCTAAACCCGAAAACGGATAAATCAGAATTGTCCAGCTGACTGGGTTGTACGACTGAGTGGCTGATTGTTGTAAGAGAAAACACTACTGAATGGCTGGCCGATGCTGGCCTATAAGTTCAAGCTAACAGAGCCAATGAAAATATGACAGGAATGGGGAGTAACAAGAACTTAGACTATCTCCAACAACAACACTCAAAATATAATACCCATTTCATGTTTAGGTTGCGCTACAGTGAATAGATTCACTACCCATTTTTAATCTTCTCCAACAATAACAACTAAATGAGAATCTCTCTGCAAATGAGTTTCGAGAAGAGAGGAGACTTAAAATCTGGGTTGTGTCTCTTGTGAGACCCAAAATAGATCTCTGGTATGAGTATTCTGTTAAAGACTGAAACAGTACAGTTGAAGACCCATTTTGCATTTGATCTCCATATCCATACCTTGTCGGAGATAGCCTTACGACGAACCATGATTACTACCCAAACCAGAGTCCCACACGCATATGAAGGGAGTAATAAAGTGATGCGTCTAGTAAATAGTACAACAACACACACTGCTGCTCTCCTATTGTGCATGTTGTTGTCTGCTGGCGCATAGCAAGGACGCTAGTGCACGGAAAGGTTGCTCCCTATTGGCGCTGCATGGTCGTTGTGCCTGCGCGCACACCAAAGTAGGAGTAGGTACCACACACAGGACACTAGCAAGCAGCATTGGCACGGCGCGGGCCAGGAGGTAGTCAACGGGAGGGGCGGCTATCCCGGCTAACGGGTATGCTAGCCGGGGGGAGGGTTTTTTTTTTTTTTAGTGTTAGTATCATGTACGATATGTATTTCTAGAATATAGAGGAAGTTAGTTAAATCTAGGAGATCTCCTTGTTGTAAACGTATTATGTTGTACACGTCCTGGTGGGGGCTCTTCCATAACACGCAACCGAGCAGCCCAGGAGGACATCTCGTTCCCTCAATTTTACATGGTATCAAAGCCATAAAAATTCCACACGGAATAGATCGATCCCGAGCCATGGCCACTGATGCCCTCGCCGCTTTCTCCTTTGGCTTTCTCCCGCCGGTGACCGAGAGACTTACTCCAGGGAACTATAAAATGTGGCTTGCCCAAGTCACATCTACCCTTCAAGGTGCTCAGCTATGGAGCTTCGTCAAGCCAACCGCCAAGGCGCCGGCAGAGTTCTTGGGGGCAGACACCGTCGAGTCGGCGAACAAGACGAAGGAACCGGAAGTCAATCCGGAGTGGGAGAAGTGGATCGCCAAGGATAGCCAAGTCCGTAGCTATCTCTTCTCATCCCTCTCGAAGGATGTCTTCTCCCAGGTTGCATCTGCAACCACGGCAGCTGATCTCTAGGCCAACATCTAGGGTCTACAAGCCTCCCAATCTCGCGCACACATCATGTCGATGCGGATGGCACTCGCCACGACAACCAAGGGTCGTCCATCGTGGCGGAGTTCTTCACTAAGATGAAGGGCCTGGCCGATGAGATGGCATCGGCAGGCAAGAAGATTGATGACGATGAGCTTGTTGCCTACATATTGATGGGCATTGGAGAGGAGTTTGACTCTGTCTCCTTGGCAGTCTCCAACAGGGTTGAACCAATCACCCTCCAAGAACTCCAGGCTCAGCTCGTGAGCCACGAACAACGTCGTGAGATCCGAGACGGTGGCAGCTCCCTGTCCTCTGCCAACGTGGCCATGAAAGGTGGTCGAGGCGGCGGTGGTGGAAACCCTCGCGGCAAGGGTGGCCGAAATCCTGGAGGTCGTGGCGGATGCGGCAACTTTGGTCGCGGCAGAAGTGGTGGTCGTGGCAACGGCATGAACTCTTTCGAGGAAGGAGTGTTCTGCCAACTCTGTGGCAATGAGGGTCATGGCGGCCTGCGTTGCTTCAAGAGGTTCCACGTCAGCTACACGGGCCCTCCCCCGAAGAGCGCTGCATCGGCAAACATGTCTTACGGTGTGGACTCTAACTGGTATGTCCACTCTGGAGCGACAGACCACGTGACCAGTGAACTCGAGAAGCTGACGGTCAGGGACAAGTACGGCGGGCAAGATCATATTCACTCGGCTTCTAGGACATGTATGCGAATACATCATATTGGTTCAAGCATGTTGCGTACCCCTATTAGTCAATTTCATCTGAAAAACATTCTTCATGTGCCTAAAGCTAGTAAGAGTTTAATCTCTGTGAACTGCCTTGCCCAAGATAATGATTCCTACTTAGAGTTTCATCCTGATCGGTTTTTTATTAAGAAATAGGGAACCTAGAAGATCCTTCACACAGGCGCATGTGAAGGAGGACTCTACCCTCTTAAACCTGCTTAGCATAAAGGTGTCCTCGGCGTGTCTAGACAAGTTCTCGGCGCCGTCAAGCCCTCCACGTCTCTGTGGCACTCTAGATTGGGGCATGCCTCTCATCGTGTCGTCCAGCAAGTCCTCCATCGACATAGTCTTCCTTTTATTCCAGAGTCAAATAAAAGTGTGGCGTGTGATGCATGTCAAAAAGGCAAAATTCATCAATTGCCTTTTCCTAGTTCTACCAGTGTGTCATCTAGTCCTATGCAACTTGTGTTCTCTGATGTGTGGGGTCCTACGCCTACATCAATGAATCGAAACAATTATTATGTAAGCTTTATAGATGATTATAGCAAGTTTACTTGGGTTTATCTTTTGCGCTACAAATCAGAAGTGTTTCAACGCTTTCATGATTTCCAAAATATGGTACAACATCAATTCGAGTGTAAGATCCAAACCATTCAAGCTGATTGGGGCGGAGAAAGTATCAATCCTTAAATTCTTTTGAAAGGATCAAGAATGCCCAAGAGGGGGGTGAATTGGGCAACTAATAATTTTTTGCAAATACAATTCAACCTATCGCAATTTACCCAATGTCACCCCACAAGTGCTTGTGTCAATTCTATTCCTAAAACAAGTTATGCAACCTAGAGCCTAGTCCTATCACAAGTATACTACTCTAGGAAAGTATAGAACACAAAGGAAATGCGGGAATGTAAAGAGTTAGAAAGACAAATCCGGTTTTTCCCGAGGTATCGGAGAGTCGGCACTCCCCACTAGTCCTCGTTGGAGCACCCACGCAAGGGTGTAGCTCCCCCTTCATCTTCGCAAAGACCAAGTACTCTCTAAGGGCTGATCCTTTGCCTCTCCGGCGCGGTGGATCGCCCACAACTGCTCACAACTTCGACTTGGGCCGTCCACAAGCTCTCCAAGTGGTCACCAAGCCACCAATCGCCACCAAACCGTCTAGGTGATGCCGATCACCAAGAGTAACAAGCCTAGACTCTCACTTGACCAAGAACAAGGCCAAAGAGGATGATGGATGCACACAAGTCACTCTTGATCTCTCTAGGGAAGAAGCTCACAAGCAATGGAGTTCACTCAATGCTCCCTAGGGCTCTTGCTCTTTCACAAAGTCACAAGGGTTCCATCAGCTGTTAGAAGTGGCAAGAGAGATAGAATGGAGGCTTTGGTGGAGTATAAATACTCACCCTCTCCAAAACTAGCCGTTTCTCACTTTCCTGCGAACCGTCGGACGCTGCCGAGGCTCGAGCGTCGGACCATTCACTACGGTCCGACTCTCACAGTCGCACTGTGCTCAGTCCTGTGCCAGAGGGGCGTCGGACCGAACTCGATGGTCCGACGCTCCTCAGTCCGATGCTCTGAACAGCTCGCACAGTGCCTCTCAACGGCTATAACGCGGATCAATGGTCCGACGCACACCGTCGGACCAAGTTCGACGCTCTTTTTCGCTCTGGGAACCTCTCTGGAAGCGTCGGACGCTAAGAATCCTTAGTTCGACGCTCGCTCTCACAACGGTCCGACGCTTGCTTAACACCCAGAGGCACCGTCGGACTCTGGCCAATGGTCCGACGACCATCCAGCCAGGGTCCGACGCTCCCTGGCACGCTGAGAATCATCCAGGTGCTGCCACGTGTCGTCGGACTCTAACTATTGGTCCGACGCCCATACTAGGTTGAGTCCGACGCCTCTAATTTGATCAAAACTTCGCCGAATCGAAAACTTTACAAAACGAAGTTTGATCCTCTCTCTCTCAAGAGTCTCACTGGGCTGTCTAGAGCTATGTTGGACAAGTGTGCATCACATCTACACTCTCTAATCTTGCTCTAAGTCAAGCTACCCATCCAAACCTCTCTTAATAGAACGGTCAAAGTGAAAAACAAAACCTAAGACTACGCCAAGTGTCTCTCAACTCCAAACGACACTTGGCACTAGCCTATCACCGTCTTGTCTTCCATCCTTTGAAAACCGAATCGAATTCCATCGCTAGGGGCTTGAACCTACATGTTATTATGACCTAACCTCTAGGTTATCCTGCAAAATACGCGTTAGTCATAATAACCTCTTTGTTGTCATTAATCACTGAAACTACTAGGGCCTAGATGCTTCAATCTCCTCCTTTTTGGTGATTGATGACAACAACCTGAAATATATTTAGAAAGAGTGAGGTTTTTAAAGGCTTGATTCATATAAGCATGTGACAATAAGAGCAAAGGGGGTTAGGCATACTTATACAAATCAAGACCACAGGGTACATATAAGATAAGAAATAAGCACAAGTACCAAGTGTTATGCTCAAGATCGGAGTGAAGTGCGGAAGCAAAGACAATGAGCATAACCAAAAGAGAACCAAGTGACATGATATATAAAAAATGAAGATCAGACCACATGTCACACAAGTCACAAAACAAGTCTCAAGCAAACATATAAACATGATGCATGATTATATCACATCAAAAAGAGCCAAAACCCCTCACACGCTCCCCCTAAATCTATGCTCTCTCCCCCTTTGGCATCAAACACCAAAGACCTAAGACTCAGGAGGAGGAGAAGAAGCTGCAGCGTCGCGGTCAGAGGAGTGAGGTCGAAGCTCAAACTGAGAAGGGTCTCCCTCCGACTCTGAGCTCTGAACGGCCTGACCCTCTGTCGGAGCACGTGAAGGTGAAGCGGTCTGGGTCTACTCAGTTGTCTCTGTAGCTGCTGCTGTGACTACTACGGTCTCAATCCCTGCGGAAATCGGGAGTGGCCCTGAGGAGGCGACTGAAGACGGTAGTGTCTCCGTAGTCCCAGTGGCAGGTGGAGCTGTGGTGGTGGTAACAAGCTGTCGGAACTCAGGAGGTGTAGGCAAGCCTGTGATCTCGCTAAAAGTAGCACCCAAGCTCCTGGTCACTGAGGGGCCACGTAGGTCAGGTGTGAAACCGGTGTGAATCGGAGTGAACCCCTGAGTGCCTGGCGTGGCAAACCACTGCTGAGTCTGCTGAGTCGGCGTGACGAACTGACTCTAGAGTAAAGCTGTGCCCTGACTCTGAAGTCCACCGGACTGTATCGCTGGAGTCACCTGGGCTGCAGTGGCTGCCGGTCCAACCTGCTGGACTGGCGAGGCAGTGGCTAGGTAAGGTAGGGCTCCGGTGTGCCTGATGATGTGCTCCATGAACCCAAAGGTCTGTAGCTGTATCTGCTGGCTCTGGAGCTGCATCTGGAGCATCTGCTACTGGAACTGATCCTGCCTGAGATGAATCTGAGTGAGAGCTGCAGCCTGCTCCCTGGCAAACCGGGCCTGCTCCTCTGCCTGTCTCCGCTGTGTCTGCTGTAAGCTCTGAAGAATGGCAAGCAGTGCAGGGTCTGTCTGTGAGGTCTGTGGAGCGGAGCTGGACCCACTGGCCTCCGAGTCGTGAACTCGAGGACGTGAAGGGATGGGCCGGTAGTCCCTATCAGAGCTGGACGAGGAGGTGTCGACGGAGTCGTCGTCTGCAAGTAACTGCTCAAGCTCGCTATGGGTAACGTGCCTCATAGCCTCGTCCTCCTGCTGTACCTCTACCATGTCTACCCCTGAAGTCTGACGGCGCTGAACTCTGTGTAAGGCTCTGCTGCCACGGCGTCCATCAATCAGATAGGTCATCCTATAGACTGGAAACTCTGTCTTAGTCTGGCGCAGCTCACGGGAGATACCTGTCCAAATCCGGTGCAACCTCCGCTCAAGGATGTGAGAGATCCAGTGAGCGTAGGGGAGCTGTCACCTAGACCTGATGCCCTCTGCGATGGTGTCCTCCATCTCACTGATGATCAAGTCTGCAACGTCAAACTCTGACTGCTGGACCAGGGCACTAAGGAGCCACAGCTGTAAGTGAGTAAGACCCTCCTTGTACCCCTCCCGCGGTAAAAGTGTATGCCTTATCACGTCGTTCAAGAGATGAACGACGGGACGAAGCTCCAAAAGAGTCCTGCGGGAGCCGTCTCTGAACGGCGGCCGAAAGCATGCTGCTATGTGAGCAGTACCAGGTGCAAGTCCTCCGTGAGCCCTCCTCGGCGGGTCTGTCGTGGCATAGCAAATGCTGTGCAACCTGGTACCTGACTCTGGCACTCCAAGCAGCTCTCGCAGAGCCTTCGCGTAGAGCCGGTATGGCTCTCCGCCGAAGGTGTATTGCAGGTACTGGTGGTCGGGGTCTATCCATAGTGAAGCATAGAACTCTCTTACCCAAGACTCCACGTACTGGGCTGAACGGCCAAGAAGCTCTGCTATTCCAGGCAGGTAAGTCAAGTATGGCTTGATCTCCTCTCCTGCTGTCTGGACTATGTCCTCTAGGGGACATACCCTGTGCTGTCACAGTCCAACTCCTGTGGCCATGAGGGCGGTGAAGAAGTCCTCATGAAGAGTGGTGTACCAGCCCTCAGAAGCTCTGGGATCTCTCTAATCCGGAAACCAACTAGCAAGCGAAGTCAGCCGGAGCTCTCTGACTCGGGCTGCAGAGATCCTTCGCAGGTCCAAGTGAACGTCCGGCTCAGGCTCCGGCTGAGGCTCGGAGGGAGCAGGAGCCCTGGGGACTCGGTCTCCGCGCCTCTGACCAGCGGGCTGAGGTGGCACCGAAGGTCGAGTGCGGCCCGAGCGACGAAGAGGTGGAGCTTGGGCCTGCTCCCCTGAGTAGCTGCCCCCTGCAGCTCTGGCTGCCTCGGCTCTGTCTCTGGCTGTGCTGACTCAGTCTCCGGCTGTCTCTGAGGCTATGGCGGCTCCTCGGACTCGTCCCTGCCTGACAAGCTGACAGAGATACCTCCAATATGTATACCTCTGCCTCCTCTGCAGCCTGTGCTACCCTGATAACCTGCCTCTGCTCAGCTGAAAGCCTCTTCCTTTTCTTGCTGCTCTCAACAAGAGGGGCCTTCCCCTTGTCCAAAGGTGGACGAGGAGGGGGCCTCTCGTCTCCACCTGTGGCTCCCTCACTATGACTGGGCTGCTTGCACCTCACCATCTCTGCCAACTGTCACTGTCTCCCAGAAACTGACAACTGCCGCTAACACTCAGAGGCTTGGCCTCGTTCCGTATCCGCAGGCTTGGCCCCGGATTCACTGATCCACTGCCAAACACTCTGACCACGACAGCTGCAAGAGAGAGATAGACAGGGATACATAAGCATATATAATCTAGAGATGAGTAAACCTAGGAAGCAAGCATATGGGATAAGGGAGGAGTAGCAAAGCAACCTGAGGGAAGACCTGTGAAGAGGTAAGATCCTCTATCAACACGGGGCACCAACAACGAGACACGGCTAGGTCACTGCACAAGAAGGGCAAGTGTCAAAGAACTGAGAAAAATGACACTAGGTGCAATGAACAAGAAACTTGGATTGAGAGTCCAAGAGGAAAACCTTGGATGTAACTCACACAGAGTAGGGACTCACCCAAGACTAAGATCACAGAGGTAGAGGGCCTGCTCTGGGGACGCTCAAGGTGAACTTGATAACCCTAGAAGTCACTTGAAGGGGACAAGAGAACCCTAGGGTTAACAAACAGAGAAAGGACACCTTAAGGAGCAAAAGATCGAGCACCTGAAGGGCAGAGGTGAGGAACTCACCACCAACAGCAAGAAGGAGTCGAGGAACTCGATCACAGCAAGAACATCGGCGAGAAGAGCGCAGTCGTCGGCGGCGAGAGCACGGACGGCTCGAGCAGGAGGGCGGCGGAGATGTGGCGTGGTGGTTCGGCAGAGCGGCGGCGGCGTTGCGGCTGCAGCTCGCGGGCGTGCGCAGGAGGAGGGTGCGCACACGCGGCAAGGAGTTGGCGGTCAGCGGCGAGGGCGCCGGCGAACTGGCGGCAGAGCGCAAGGGCGCGAAGCGGCAGCGGCGGTTAGGGTTAGGGCGTACGGGCGGCGGCGCGACGCACGGCTCGGGACGAAGACGAGAAGTGAACTAGCAGGCGGGCCCTACGCGACAGAGGAAGAAAAGAAATGAAACGCGCCTTCAAACCGACCGTCGGACGGTTAGTGTTGCAAGCGTCGGACGAATACTCTGCAGGGTCCGACGCTTCCAGTAAGCTCCAGTACCCGTCGGATTTAGTCCGACGCTCCTCGTCGGACCAAACTTCTCGGTCCGACGCCGTGAACGCGGCACGCCACGGCGTGAACACGTTCCACCAATCGCCCGATGCCCTGAAAATTTGAGTCCGACGCCTCCTTAAACAGGGCCAGGGACCGTCGAACTGTAGGCAATGGTCCGACGCTAGGAAAACCAGCGTCCGACGCCCTAAAACCCTGAATCCTTCAAGATTCTTTGCGCCGATTTTTCCCAACTAAGTTCCTACCCCAATAAGAGTCAAATAAACACCAGTTGGAACTAGTATGAGATGTCCTCACTCAAACCCTCAATTTTTTTAAATATTTTGCCTTAGGCATATGTGAATTTTATGAAAATAGGCAATGAAATCTAAGAACGAAACGACAAAACAACAACCATGCAATATGCAATGCAAATTCACGTAAATTAAACTACTTGCTTGTCAAGTTTGTCCTCGGGTAAGTTTCTTCACACGCTTTTGGGCGGTTATCTTAACCGAGTTAGACAAGCCCTACGTGCAATTCAATGTTAGACATGTTTTATGTTACAATGCAATGCACATGTCAACACAAGATCATATTTTAGAGAAGTTGCTTAGATCAAGGCAATTAAGTTCATTCCTTAGAGTACAAAAGCGTGCCTCATCCAATAGTTTAGTGAAAATGTCCGCCAAGTTATCATCCGTTCTCACTCCCTCAAAGGAAATGTCACCCTTGGCAACGTGATCTCTAAGGAAGTGATGACGGATGTCAATGTGCTTTGTGCGGGAGTGTTGAACCGGGTTGTTGGCAAGTTTTACCGCCCTCTCGTTGTCACACAACAAAGGCACCCTTTTTAAGTTGATTCCATAATCAAGTAGGGTTTGTTTCATGTAAAGAATTTGTGCACAACAAGCACCCGCGGCAATGTATTCCGCTTCGGTTGTTGACAAGGCAACACTATTTTGTTTCTTGGAGGACCAAGAAACTAGTGATCTTCCAAGCAAATGGCACCCTCCGGATGTGCTTTTCCGGTCAATCTTGCAACCGGCATAATCCGAATCGGAATAGCCGACAAGAGTAAAGTTAGCTCCTTTAGGATACCAAAGGCCAATGCTTGGAGTGTGCTTTATGTACGTAAGGATTCTTTTTTACCGCAACTAAGTGAGATTCCTTAGGATTAGCTTGAAAGCGCGCGCACAAACACACACTAAACATGATGTCGGGCCTAGATGCGGTCAAGTACAACAAACTACCGATCATAGAACGATAGAGAGTTTGGTCAACCGATTTACCTCCCTCACCAAGGTCGAGATGTCCATTGATAGGCATGGGGGTCTTGATGGCCTTGCATTCTTCCATCTTGAAGCGCTTGAGGAGATCCTTCGTGTACTTCTCTTGCGACACGAACGTCCCCTCCCTCATTTGCTTGACTTGAAAGCCGAGGAAGAATGTGAGTTCACCAATCATGGACATCTCAAACTCCTTGGACATCATATCACCAAATTCCTTGCAAAAATCTTCTATCATCAACATAAACTTGACAAATGAAGATATGCCCTTTGTGTTCTTGGTGAATAGTGTGGTACCAATCAAGACGATTTTGAAACCCTTGTTGATGAGGAAGTCGCGGAGGCGCTCATACCAAGCCCGTGGGGCTTGCTTCAAGCCATATAGCGCCTTGGACAACCTATAAACATAGTTTGGATATCTAGGGTCTTCAAAACCCGGTGGTTGCGAAACATAGATAAGTTCATTTATGAAGCCATTTAAAAATGCACTTTTCACATCCATTTGAAAGAGTTTTAGATTGTGATTAGATGCATTTGCAACTTGGATACGGATGGCCTCAAGTCTTGCGACCGGGGCAAAAGTCTCCCCAAAATCCAAGCCTTCAACTTGGGAGAACCCTTTTGCCACGAGCCTTGCCTTGTTTCTCACAATGTTGCCCTTGTCGTCTTGCTTGTTGCGGAACACCCACTTGGTGCCTATGACTCTTGCTCCTTTTGGCTTCTCTTCAAGTGTCCGCACTTGATTGCGGGTGAAGTTGTTGAGTTCTTCATCCATGGCATTCACCCAATCCGGATCTTGAAGAGCTTCTTCTATGCTAGTAGGCTCAATGCAAGAGACAAACGAGTGATGTTCAATGAATTGAGCATGCCTTTGTGAGCGAGTCATTACCCCCCTTGAAGGACTCCCTATTATGAGATCTTGAGGATGCGCTTGTAGGAGTGGAGTAGTTCTTCTATCAACCACTTGAGAAGGAGGTTGTGGAGCATCAACATCTTGTGCTTGTGCCTCAACTTCTTCTTGTGTGATATGGGTATCTTCATGTGGATCCACCCCATCTTTATCTTCGTCATCTTGAGGCACATTTGATGAAGATGGTTGATTGATCACTTGCACATCATCACTATCATCTTCATCATCTTTAGGCATGATGTCTCCGATTGGCATGTTCTTCATAGCCTTCCTTAGTGATTCATCACCTACATCAGAAAGATTCCCAGGCTCTCCTTAAGAGCCATTAGATTCATCAAATTTCACATCATATGTTTCTTCAACAAGGCCGGTGGCATTGTTGAATACTCTATATGCTTTGGACTTTAATGAGTAACCAACAAGAAAGCCAATATCACAACGTCTTTGAAACTTCCCTAGGTGTTGCCGCTTCTTGTAGATGTAGCATTTGCAACCAAACATCCGGAAGTAGGAGACGTCCGGCTTCTTGCCAATGAGTAGCTCATAGGGGGTCTTTTTTAGCAACCGGTCAGGGAATAGGCGGTTGGATGCATAGCATGCGGTGTTGATTGCCTCCGTCTAAAACCTCTCTGGTGTGTTGTACTCATCAAGCATAGTTCTTGCAAGGGTGATCAAATTCTGGTTCTTCCTTTCAACTACACCATTTTGTTGAGGGGTATAGGTGGATGAGACTTCATGCTTGATCCCAACTTCATCACAATATACTTCAATGTTTGTGTTGTCAAACTCTTTCCTATTGTCACTTCTAATCTTTTTGATCTTCACTTCAAATTCATTTTGTGCTTTCTTGGCAAACTTCTTGAAAGATTGGGCAACTTCGGTCTTGTCACGAAGAAAGAACACCCAAGTATATCTTGAAAAGTCATCAACAATCACTAAGCAATAGAGCTTGCCACCAATGCTTGCCTAAGTTGTTGGCCCAAATAAGTCCATGTGAAGTAGCTCTAATGGTCTTGAAGTTGACACAAATGCCTTGGATGGATGTGTATTTGCCACTTGCTTCCCGGCTTGGCAAGCACTACACAATTTATCCTTTTCAAATACAACATCTTTCAATTCTCTCACCATCTCCTTCTTCAATAGCTTCTTGAGTGTGCTCATCCCAACATGTGCAAGCCTTCTATGCCAAAGCCACCCAAGAAATTGTTTGGTGAATAGACAAGTCTTCAAATTTGCATCTTCCGAGTTGAAGTCCACTAGATAGAGGTGATTGTATCGGAAGCCCTTGAATATCACTTCATTGTCATCTTTCTTGGAAACAACCACTTCTTCAGTTGTAAATAGGCATTGGAAGCCAAGATCACACAATTGACCAACGGATAGCAAGTTGAAACTCAAAGAAGCAACTAGAAGCATATTTGATATGGAATGATCATTAGATATAGCCACTTTGCCAAGCCCTTGCACTTTGCTCTTGGAATTATCACCAAATGTTATCTTTCCTTGGTCTTCTACATTCTCTTCAAGAGAGGTAAACATACGAGCATCACCGGTCATATGTTGAGTGCACCCACTATCAATTACCTAATGAGAGCCACCGTTCTTGTAGTTCACCTACACACAATAAATCAAGCTTGATATTTAGGAACCCATATTTGAGAAGGGTTCCGGACTTTCTCAACCAAAGCTTTTGCCACCCATAGTTGCCTAGGTCTATTCTTGTTAGGGGGTCCTAGGAACATGACTTTCACTTTTCCCTTAGAATCTTTCCTTAGCATGTAATGAACATCAAAGGCAAAGGGCCTAACATGCTTGGGCAAAGGTTGTGTGGCGGTGTCTTGCACTCATGAGCAAAGTGACCTTCTTGTCCACATTCAAAGCATCTCTTAGGCTTGGGCTTGGGCTTGTTCTTTGCTTTGTTGAGGCGATTTTGAGCTCTAATGTTTTGTACCTTCTCACCCATATAGCCAATCCCACTTCTATCAAACTTCATCACGGTGTTCATGAGGAGATCACTTTGGAGATATTGGCCTCTTGTGAATTTTTGCAAGCCCACGGTGAGATGACTCTTTTCTTGCTTCAATTTCTTGTTCTCTTTCAATAAGCTTGCAAGGTGACACTTCTCATTCTTGAGGATCTTGTTTTCTTTTCTAAGCACCTCAACTTTATCATCTTGTTGCACCGTTTCAATGACAATGGTGTTGGTGGTTGATTGCTTCTCAACCTCTTTCTTCAAGTTCTCATTTTCAATCTTTAGCTTCAAATAGTTATCATGGCAATCGGCCACCACCACTTCCTTGCCTTTGCTACTAGCACCTTGCTCAATGATCTCATCAATCAAGTCATCACATGATGTAGCTATGTCACACTTAACAATAAGGTTAGGAGCATCATGTGTTTCATTTGAAAGCAAGTCATAAGCCATAGTAAGGTTGTCATGATTCACTTTCACTTGAGTGTAGTTCTCTTTTAGCTTGTTGTAACTAGTGGTGAGCTCAATGTGTATCCTCTCAAGTTTATCATGTTTTTCTTTGAGCTCTTTTATGTTGGCTTTGAGCTCCTTGAGCTTGGATGACACATTTTGATTTTCAACTCTAAGCTCATCACTAGTTTTAGTGAATTGTTCATTTTGAGCTAAGAGGTTGCCATTCTCAAATTTTAGATTTTCATTTTTCCTTGTTAGCTTTCTTATAACTTTGGTGTAGTCATTAAGTAAGCTAGCAAGTTCATCATAGGTGGGTGAATCATATTCATTGTCACTATCGCTACTCTCATCATCACTTTGTACCTTCTTGTCCTTAGCCATAAGGCAAAGGTGTGTTGCAGATAAGGGCGGTGATGGCGGTGGAGGAAGTGAAGTCCCAATCACAAGAGCGGCCACCTTATCCTTTTCATCGTCACTTTCTTCACCGGAGGAGCCAATAAAAGATTCAATGTCGGTGAGCCAATCACCAACAATGTAAGCCTTGCCACTCTTCTTGCTTTTGTGAAATTGCTTCTTCTTGAACTCTTTCTTCTTGAATGGCTTGGCCTTCTTATTCTCATCTTCACTTTCATCACTTGAATCTTGCCTTTTGCCCTTATTATTATTCTTGAACTTGTCTTTCTTGGGCTTTGGGCATTGATGAGCAAGATGCCCAAGCTCTCCATAATTGTAGTAATCCATCTCGGAGATGAGCTTTCTTTTGCTACTAGTGAAGAACTTCTTCTTGTTGGAATCAAATTTGATTCCCTTGTTGTTGAGCTTCTTGAGCATCTTGGTGGTCTTCCTCACCATGAGAGCAATCTCCACATCTTCATCATCATCTTCACTTGTGGAGTCAAGAGAAGTGTACTTGACTTGAGCTTTGCCTTTCTTGTCAGCCTTGAGTGCCAAGTCTTTCTTCTCTTCTTTCTTGATGATGATCTATCTTGAGGAGTGATCTTCATGTGTAACACCCCTGGTGTTACGATTAATTAAAACCTGACATGTCATCATCCTTAGTTGCAAATCATCCCGCATCAAACCTGATCACTGTGTACTAATTAAAATAATTTTTATTTCCACATATGATTGTACTTAGGTATCTTTAAGTGACTTTATGATTTAAATAATTGTCTGTGTGTATGCCTATAAATTCAAATAGAAAATAAAAAGGAAAACAGTTAAAAACCCTGATCGGACCCGAAACCCTAAAACAAAAACTAAATAGGATAAAGTGTCGGGCCTTAAACAAAAGCTATAAATCTTTAAAAGTTGAGCAACTCCTATTTTGGGCAATTTTGAAGTTATTAAAAATAATTTCAAATAAAACTTTAATCTAGGTTTTAAAGTTTAAACTTGAAATATAAATTCAAAAACTAGTAGGAATCTGATGATGGTCCTTTAATAAAAGTTTTATACCTTTCAAAATGGAACAACTTTCATTTTTAGATATTTTGAAGTTATGCAGAGGAAATTCAAATTAAACTCAAATCAATGCTTTGAAATTCAAATTTGAAATGCCACTTCAAAAATTATCAAGAATCTGATCAAATACCTTTAATGAAAGTTTTTGAGTTCAACAAGTAGAACAACTTTTATGTTTACATATTTTTAAGTTATTAAGAAAATTTGGGAGAATTTCACTGAATTGCGAATCAAATTCAAATTCAAGATTTACCCCCTTTTGATTATTTTCAAATCTGAGCAGAATTTGAGTTTGCTTCAAAAACCAAAAATCTTCTACATGAAATTTTCCACAACTTTTATTTTTGCAGTTTTTCCTGTTGGTAACTGGAATAGGTAATTATGGCACAAAATAGGGTTTGACTCCTAGGGTTCTAGCTAGAGTGGGGGACCCCTACTGTGCGCTCGACACCGTGCGCGCGTCGGCCACCGTCCGGCCGGCCGGGGCCCGATCGCCACCGCGCTAGGGTCACACGGGGGGCCCCGGAGCCTCGCTCGTTCTTATTCACCCCCTCCGACGGCTTAAAGGCCACAAGCGCCACTCCCTTTTTCCTTCTTCCCCCTCGCGGTCGCCGGTGAGCACGCCTCGGTTGCCGGCCAAATTGGCGTTCTCCTCTCCCCCATTGTCGAATTCCTCCTGTCACGAACCTCACTACTCGCTTGTGCCTCGGATGCACCAACACTTCCAAGCCTTAGTGCCTTGAGCATCCCGGAGCGGGCATCGTCGTCCTCGGGTCCGGCCGGGGCGCCGCCGCGGGCGATCTTCCAGTGCCTAGCTCGTTTCGGTGAGTCTCTCCCTGTCCCAACCTTCGTCTGGTTCTACTAATAACACCACGATCATCATACCTGTGTTGGTTTAACCTCTACCACTCTAGAATCATCGAAACATGAGGACGACCGGCGGTGCGCGTCGCTGCAGCCGCGGTCCGCGTCGGGCTCGTCGTTCCGAGCTGTCTCCGTCCTTAGCGCCCGCTGTCTCATGATCTTGGTGAGCTACTGATCATCCCCAAGCCTTCCATTTAAACGCTACTGCACGCTCGTGACTGGAACGGTTGTCCCGCGCCATCACTTCCGCCATGGGTGAGATTCAGCTCGTCGAAGGCGCATAGCTCATAGGTCCGGTGTCTTAGGGTGTCCACTAGGGTCGGAGGTGGGCTACGGTGTGCTCGGTTTGGGCGTGGCGGCCGCCGGCGACGAGCTCCGCGGTGGGCCAGCACGCGCGTGCGCGCAGGAGCGCCCTCCCCTGCGCGAGGTTGAAGATGAGAGGGGAAGAGGCCGGATGGGCCGTGCCAGGCCATTTTGGGCCGATCCAGTCCAGTGCGGAGAGAGCAGAGAGCTGGAGAGAGAGCGCGCGAGTTGGCTGGGCCGGTCAGTTCCTCATGGGCCGTCTCGGACCAGAATCTGGTTGTCCATTTTTCGGTGATTTCAAATGTTTTTCTATTTCAAGCAAATGAATAGTAATGTGTTTTGTTATTTTTGTATTAATTACTTTATTGGGTCAAAAAATTATGAGAATAATTGTGTAGGCTCTCTGTGATATGTAGTATTTAATAAAAATATTAAATATGTGTTTTGGACATTTTATGCAGTGGCTAAAAATCGGTATTTTAATTCATAAAAGCAATTTTGAGCAATTTTAATTAATTCTGCATTGATCCAAAAATCATGAAATTTATTTTAGTATTGTTTTAGGTCAAAATCTATCTGTTGAAAAAATCTGAGCTCAAATGAAAATAATTTAATTATTTCTTATTGAATTACTTGATTAATCGATTTATTAAGAAAAGGTTATTAGAATTAAATTTTAAATGATTTGCTTAATCTTTTAGGGTTTGATTAAACACTTGTAGCATGAACCCCTGCTGTTCCAAGTTTTGATGATCATTCACTTTGTGGGTATAAAATAAATTACTTTATGTAGTAACCAAATGCTAAAACAAAAATCCTAATTGATAAATTGAATTATAAAATGGATAGAAACCCTAACTCACTTTTGTGTGGTGTGACTTTTGGATTGTGTGGACCTTGGGTCAATCACCCAAATGACCCTGGGAACTTTTGGTTGAGTTCCTTGTGGCCAGTTTTACTAGTAGTGGTAAAGCCATGCGGCGGCTTTCTACTTCTATTAAAAGAATCAAATTAGTAATCGGTAGTTGCTAGGTTAGTTGGCTTGCAACTTTATCGTGAAGAAAAGTCGTACTCAACCTTCAAATTAAGTTTGCTTACTTTTGATCAGTGATTTTATGCAACTCCTGCATCATGGCATACAAATCATCATGTAAGTATTGCATTATTATTTCGTGTAGTGAACACGCGGTGATTATTATCTGAAGCGTGTCCTGAATAAGGTCTTCACTCGGTGGACGTGGATCCTTCTCGATGATTGACTTTAGGGTTTCGTCTACTTCAAGCAACAGGCAAGCCCCGGTGCATTCAGCCCCTTCCTTGTGATTTACAAAATATTTATAACTTGAGTTAATCTACTGCATTAGTTTTATAGGAGTTGATTGATAACCCATTGATGCATTACCTCTCCTTGACCACGTATTATACCTGAGACCCTGATTTATTTAAAGTATTGAAAAAAATGCTTAGTCATGCTTAATGATAGAGTTGCAAAAATGCTATTTTGAAAACTGTGATGATATGAAACAAATGAATCATTTTATGGGATTGGTATTGTCCTCGTTTGGTGATGGTGTACTTGGCTAGTCCATTATTATCAACGTGGATGGGTTTTCCCGTTTGGTTGGCCAACTGTTTGGGTTAGAGTCCCAACTTTTGTCGCCATCGGGAAAGTGATATGAAAACCGGGTAGTTACCAGTGTACTTGGGTTAGAGTCCCAATGCATGGTTGCTAACGGAAAAATATTAGGGACCGTTCGTTGTCAGGCCTGCTGTGATCAAGACTTTGCAACTAGCCACATGCTACGGGGAGCCTCTGACTCCGGTGGCTCTACTGCTGGAACCGACAACCACGCACTGGAAGTGGAGAGATGGCGAGAGTAGCGTGTACCCTCGTGGCCGGCGTGCCTGGAGTCTAGAGGAGTACTGTGCTCTCGGGTGGCACAGGACCGGTTCTTGGGTATGAAAAGCCGTGGTAGGCGGGGTTGGCATATGCAAGCTTAAGTGCTACATATGCAGTGTGGATAGGGATCCTCAGCTGGGTAATAATCGATTCGAATCGTCGTTGCTCCTCGGTTATGGAGACTTGATCCTCACACCTACAGCGAAGAGTGGTTCAAAACTAGGATGTTTTTGAATGGATAAAGTATATGAAAGAATGTTGATATATGAGAAAGAACTTGGAGATATGGTTAATAATTAATAATATTATTGAGATAAAATACTGAAAATAAGATTAGTATTGCTTTTCTGCAAAATCCTTTGACTCTTGCTAAGCCCTACCTTGACTCTCCTCAGCCTGCATTCCTGAGTCTCATTCCTTTTTCTTAGTCGGGTAAGTCTTACGGAGTACCCCAGTACTCAGGGTTTGTTAACCCCCTGTTGCAGGTGAGTTGAGTGTACGGTTCTTCGTGGGACCGTGCCGGTTGATGGATCGTGCATGGATGAAGATGTGTATAACCCTTGGGCAGGGTGTCTAGTTATGACGCTACTCCACTACGAAACTCTGGTTTGGGATAATATCATTGTAAACCTATGATTATGAAATTCTTCCGCACTCTTTACTCTTATTCATTTTATTTGTGTAAACTGTTGTAATACTGCAATGCTTACAATGAGATTCTCGGGGAGTTAGGGTTTCCCAGGGAAACCCAGCAGGCCACCTAGGTCAAGGGGAACTCGTGCAGACTGATTGTGGGTCCTTAGGGACGCTGACGGTGCACGTGGGCCCTATGATTAAGGCGGTTTTGTCACATCATGTACATCTCATGAGCATTGATCTTCCCCAATATTTGAGTGGGGGTTGCATTGGTGAGATCCGTTTGATGAAGTACGATTACAATGCGACCATACTTCTCAATTGAAAAAGCATTGAGGATTCTCCTTGCAACCTCGGCCTGTGAGATTTGAGTAAGTCCAAGGCCATTTACTTCCTCTACAATGATATTCAAGCGAGAATACATGTCATTAGCACTTTCATTAGAAAGCATTTTGAAAGAATTGAGCTTGTCAATGATAAGATAATATCGTTTCTCTCTCTCATTCTTAGTTCCCTCATGGAGCGCACAAATATCCGACCATAGTGCATGGGCGTTTTTGTGGTTCCTCACACGGTTGAATACCTCTTTGCTAAGGCCTTTAAAGATGATGTTTCGAGCCTTAGCATTCCACTTCTCGTGCTCTTCCTCAACGGGTGTGAGGGTTGCGCCGGGTTTGGGAGTCGAGTACCCTTGTATGGCAGCTTTGTGAACACCAAGGTCCACCGCCTCAAGGTATGCCTCCATACGAATCTTCCAATAAGAAAAATCGTTACCGTCAAAGACGGCAGGGGGACCATCGTGACCACCGGACATCCTTTCTCTTGGCGGTTAAGCCAAATTAATGAGCAACCAGGCTCCGATACCAATTGAAAGGATCAAGGATGCCCAAGAGGGGGGTGAATTGGGCAACTAATAATTTTTCGCAAATACAATTCAACCTATCGCATTTTTTCCAATGTCACCCCACAAGTGCTTGTGTCAATTCTATTCCTAAAACAAGTTATGCAACCTAGAGCCAGGTCCTATCACAAGTATACTACTCTAGGAAAGTAGAGAACACAAAGGAAATGCGGGAATGTAAAGAGTTAGAAAGACAAATCTGGTTTTTCCCGAGGTATCGGAGAGTCGGCACTCCCCACTAGTTCTCGTTGGAGCACCCGCGCAAGGGTGTAGCTCCCCCTTGATTTTTGCAAAGACCAAGTGCTCTCTATGGGCTGATCCTTTGCCTCTTCGGCGCGGTGGATCGCCCACAACTGCTCACAACTTCCACTTGGGCCGCCCACAAGCTCTCCAAGCGGTCACCAAGCCACCAATCGCCACCAAACCGTCTAGGTGATGCCGATCACCAAGAGTAACAAGTCTAGACTCTTACTTGACCAAGAACAAGGCCAAAGTGGGTGATGGATGCACACAAGTCACTCTTGATCTCTCTAGGGAAGAAGCTCACAAGCAATGGAGTTCACTCAATGCTCCCTAGGGTTCTTGCTCTTTCACAAAGTCACAAGGGTTCCATCAACTGTTAGAAGTGGCAAGAGAGATAGAATGGAGGCTTTGATGGAGTATAAATACTCACCCTCTCCAAAACTAGCCGTTTCTCACTTTCCTGCGAACCGTCGAACGCTGCCGAGGCTCGATCGTCGGACCATTCACCACGATCCGACTCTCACAGTCGCACTGTGCTCAGTCCTGTGCCAGAGGGGCGTCGGACCGAACTCGATGGTCCGATGCTCCTCAGTCCGATGCTCTGAACATCTGGCACAGTGCCTCTCAACGGCTATAACGCGGATCAATGGTACGACGCACATCGTCGGACCAAGTCCGACGCTCTTTTTCGCTCTGGGAATCTCTCTGGAAGCGTCGGACGCTAAGAATCCTTAGTTCGACGCTCGCTCTCACAACGGTCCGACGCTTGCTTAACACCTAGAGGCACCGTCGGACTCTGGCCAATGGTCCGACGACCATCCAGCCAGGGTCCGACGCTCCCTGGCACGTTGAGAATCGTCCAGGGGCTGCCACGTGTCGTCGAACTCTAACTATTGGTCCGACGCCCATACTAGGTAGAGTTCGACGCCTCTAATTTGATTAAAACTTCACCGAATCGAAAACTTTCCAAAACGAAGTTTGATCCTCTCTCTCTCAAGAGTCTCACTGGGCTGTCTAGAGCTATGTTGGACAAGTGTGCATCACATCTACACTCTCTAATCTTGCTCTAAGTCAAGCTACCCATCCAAACCCCTCGTAATAGAACAGTCAAAGTGAAATATAAAACCTAAGACTACGCCAAGTGTCTCTCAACTCCAAACGACACTTGGCACTAGCCTATCACCGTCTTGTCTTCCATCCTTTGAAAACCGAATCGAATTCTATCACTAGGGGCTTGAACCTACATGTTATTATGACCTAACCTTTAGGTTATCCTGCAAAACACACGTTAGTCATAATAACCTCTTTGTTATCATTAATCACCGAAACTATTAGGGCCTAGATGCTTCATCTTTTTTTCTAGCGTATTGGCATTGTTCATCATGTATCTTGCCCTCACACCCACCTAAGGATGAAAACGGACGGAAACGAACGGAATATCGCTATGTCATTTTCATTTTCATATTTTTAGATGGAAACGGGAGCAAGAACCGGACAGCCGGAATCGAAAACGGTAGTGAGATAAATGGTAATACGAAAATGGGTAAATACGATCAGAAAATAGACGAAAACAAATGGTAAACTGAACTTAAGCTGAAACATGTATGTCGTATATCATACCTCAAAATATACCTCAAATATAGAGACTAAAGTGTAATACCAAATATAAATATCCACTAACCATATATAAATATTAGTACAATACTAAATATCCATACATAACCATACGTGCATGTGTTCCAATTTATTGCTCCAACTGCAGAGAGCACAACAATACGCGATACAGCATCACAGGCACGGCACATCAGTTTTTCTCGTGACATCGGCAAAGGGGCAGGGCCTGCTTGGCTAGTGTGGTGGGCCAGCAGCGGCTCATGAAGCTGAGGACGGCGACAAATTGGGCCTGTAGCCTATGGGCCAGTTGGGCTGCTTATCCCGGATTTAAGAAAAACGGGATAAAAAACAGGATATCTCGGTCGAAAATGGGATACCGTAAATATGGACGGAAAAACGCTCTACCGTTTTTTATCCCGCTCCCGTTTCACTCTATCCCGTTTTCAGTCCCGTTTTCGTTTATCCCGCAAAAAACAAAAACGGTCGGGAAAAAAACGGTATACGGCTGCGGACGAAACGGGATTTATCCCGTCCGTTTTCATCCTTACACCTACCAACAAAATGGCTCTGCCGAGCGAAAACACCGTCATATTGTCAAAGTCGGACTCTCTTTGCTTGCCCATGCCTCTGTACCCCTAAAATTTTGGGATGAATCCTTTCTTACAGCCGTTTTTCTGATTAATCGGCTCCCATCTCCTGTCATCTCCAACCAGACACCATATGAGCGCCTCTTTCATCAACCACCCCATTATATTTTCCTCTGTACGTTTGGTTGCGTGTGTTGGCCAAATCTCCGTCCCTATAACACTCGCAAATTACAGTTTCGCTCCAAACGATGCGTCTTCTTAGGGTATAATAATCTTCACAAGGGTTTTAAGTGCCTTGATCTATCTGTGGGCCGAGTTTATGTTTCTAGGGATGTTAAATTTGATGAGAGTGTTTATCCCTTCTCGGAACTTCACCCCAATGCAGGTGAACGCTTGCGTGCCGAGCTTTCCCTTCTCCCTGATATTTTACTCAACCCTAGTGCTAACTTTGGGGATGCATCTTTGCCAAACCACTATGATAATTCGCTACCTACTAATGGTGTTTCATAGTTTGGTGCAAGTATGGATGCAGGAGTACTAGCAGCATGAGCAACCAGGTGAAAATTCGGTGTCCAATGGCCTTGATTCCAGCTCCCACCCGCTTCATCCTGTGTGTCTCCCGGGGGGGTGACATGCCGGCTCCAATTCCCGAAGCAGATCCGGCTGTCAGCGGCGGCAGTCTGCCCTCCGCATCGCCTCCTGGATCCGTGCCCACTCCTTCTGCGTCGCCTGCTGCACTGGTGGAAGGCAGCGCGCTGTCTCCTGACGGCGAATCTTCTGCAGGCTGCTCCGTCTCCGTCCGCGGCGGCCACATTGGCTAACCCCGCACACACGGATCCGACTACGGGGGGGACAGGATCTTCCCATCGGATCGTCTGCAGCGTCTGGATCCGTGGCTGCGCCTGGTGCTGCAGAAGATAGTATGCCCCGTCCTTCAACTCGATTGCAGCATGGGATCCGAAAACCAAAAGTTTATACAGACGGCATTGTTCGATGGGGTCTTGTCAGCACTATGAACACAGGAGAGCCGTCATCAGTTGAAGAGGCGTTTGGTGATGAAAGGTGGATAGCTTCCATGGATACAGAATATCGAGCATTGCTTGATAACAAGACGTGGCATCTTGTTCCTAGACCAAGGGGGAAAATATCATAGACTCTAAATGGGTTTATAAAGTCAAGAGAAGAGCCGATGGGACAATCGACAGATACAAAGCACGCCTTGTTGCAAAAGGATTCAAGCAACGCTATGGCATTGACTACGAGGACATGTTTAGTCCTATGGTGAAGGCGGCTACAATTCAGGTTGATTCTGTCCATTGCAGTATCGAGGGGCTGGTCCTTAAGACAGCTTGACGTCCAGAATGCCTTTCTTCATGGAGTCCTTGAGGAAGAAGTCTATATGAAGCAACCTCTATGGATATGAGAACAAGGATTATCCAACCTTTGTTTGTAAGCTAGATAAAGCTCTTTATGGCCTTAAGCAAGCTCCGCGAGCGTGGTATGCTCGGTTATGCAAGAAGCTGATCGCTCTTGGCTTTGTTCCCTCCAAAGCAGACACGTCCTTGTTCTACTTCAGCAAAGGCAAGTATACTATGTTTATACCTTGTATACATGGATGACATCATTGTTGCTAGCTCATCTCAAGAAGCAACCAATGCACTCCTAAGAGATCTAGAAAAGGAGTTTGCGTTGAAGGACCTTGGTGTTGACGGTAATTATTGTATGATTTTACCTGTCAACTAAATATGAAATAAGTATATAAATGCAAACACCACCATAGAATAGGGCCTTAACTGACAGAATTCCATAGTTTTAGGTGAATCAGTGTTTTGCAGGGGGTTATCCAGAAAAGAACCAAGAGAGGCCCACATGTCGGATTAAAATAATGAATTCCACCGTGAAAGGAGATCAAGAATATTTCAGAGAACACCAGCGACACCCCTGACGAAACGGGGCCCATTTGGTAGTGGGAGAGGGTCGACCGACCCACTGCTAGGGTCGGACGACCTGTCAGAGAAGCTTCTTCGCGTGCGCTTCGATGTGGATCCACATCCCAAAATTTCATGCAATCTCAGCTGCCCGTCAAAGTCGATTTGATCTAAGGGCTACGGTTCATCCCACTGGCCTATACAAGGACCCCCAGATCCCCCTAGGATTTCATATCAATTCAATCATCAATCATTTCAACCCAGTTGTAGAGAGCCAGAAACCCTAGAATCATTAGAGGTTCACCATCTAGAGTATAATGTTAGAAGTAGAAGGAGGCGAGTTCTACTCGAGTTTCGAATCTGTCTGGAGCTAGAAGGCTTTCCGGAGCCATTGTAAACTCTCTCTTGTATCTTAAACCTCTTTTGAGTGCTTGAGATAAAGTTAATTGACATTGTTCTACTATTGATTATGTTCTCAATTATGCTATTTATTGCTTATCTAGATTGTATATTTTTCATAGTTAAGATGAGCGCTCATTCATGGATATCATGGGTGGGTGATGAACAGCATGTAAATATGGTGCTTACACGTGGTTTGTCTGCAAATACGCCTTATTTTCTGGGGTTTGGGGCATATCTGCTCACAGCCAGAGACCGGAAAAAGGCCAGTGGTTAACATGTCAAGCGCCAGGGACCAGCGCGCAAAAGCTGCTGGAGCTCGGGCTTATAAGCTGGTCTCTACGCACTTGGCTCAGCGGTATGGTACTTGCCCACTGCCCTCGCCTCCTTGCGGAGTTGCGGTCCTCGCCTTCGCCCGCGGGGCGCACTGCGCGGAAGGCAGCCCAACGGAAACGCCCGCCGAATCATGGGCCGGGTCATCTTTGGCGGCCCAGTTGAGTGGAGGAGGCTAATGGAGGGTGTGCTTTTGTTCTGTACGTCCGTCCTCTTTTCGAATTTTGATGTGTATATACGTATACGTATACCTCGTATACGTGACACGCCTCGTCGTTCATGCAAGTCGTAGTCCGTAGACGATGCTTTCCATTTCTTTATTGGGATCAATTTATTTTTCTGATTATTAGACAACGTTTTCGTTGAGCTTACCTGCTGTGGACTATTCATGGTACTGGTACGTAGCTATAGTCTAAAACTCTCCAGACTCAAGGAAGTGCTCATAATTCTAGAACACGTACGTGTAACGTGTCAATGTGTGTGCCACCATCTTGATGTATCACACCATAAGCATGCTCATCACCACCGTACCACCATCATCTGATCTATCACACCATAAGCATGTGCACGTACTTCACGACTTCACCGTTCAGAGAAGAGGCAGCTAGCAAGGCTGTCGTCTGTGTGCAACAGTCAACAGGTACCATGAGCACCAGACCACCAGTGCACCACACCACGTGGAGATGAAAAAGGAGGCAATGCCGGCATGCCGCCGATTCCCTGAAATGTCCACGTCTACCTGAATTAAAAGGACGAGAAGCTTGGCGCTAACAAATCTCGAAACTTTAGTTTACTTGCTGACAACACCCAAGGGCGGCCAAAACGACAAACCAAACATTTTATCGGTAGATTTCCGTAGAGGGCAAGAAATTGAGTTAAATAAACTCTCGATCAACTACAGCTCGAAAAGCTGCTCAATGGCGATGCTTGTTATAGCTTATTTGAAAAGTGATTCCTAGAGAAGTTGCACAAATAGAGTAAAACGACGGTGAAAATAAGTAGATCTTGTCCAACTTCAGCTTTCTAGCACAAAAATAAGAATGTTGGGAATAAGCATGGCCAGAATCAGCTATAGAGAGAAGCATGTCGTCTGACCGTTAGTTTCATCTTATTTTGGCCAAAAGCAGTCGTAGCCTCCACAGGCTCCACGGGTCCCACCTCTAAGTCTATCACTACTATTGTTGCTTTTAGTTTTTCATATGTTTACGATGCTAAATGTTGCTATCAAGTTAGTTACAAATTCGACAGACAAATATTTGTTATTTATAATCATGCTGATTTTCTGTATTCAAATTCACTGAATTTTGCCTAAATTTATAACATATACTCCCTCCGTGCTTAAATATTTGCTATTCTCGCTTCCCGAGAAATTACTTTTTATATAAAAAATATGAATATTTATGATACATAATTGATATCTAGATAGATCATCTGTTAATCTAGTTTTTAAATAAATTTACTTGAAGATAAAAAATTGCACGTATTTTCTATAAATATAGTTAAACTTGTGGCACGAAAATCGAAAATAATAAATAAAACGGAACAGAGAGGGAGTATTGTATACATGATCGAGCCACTCCGTTGACTGTCCACTTGAATTGAAACCAGCTCTGGACGACCGAAGAATGCCCGGGTTTTCTGGCTGGTAGTCTTTGACCGAAGAACCTACTGCATGTCTGCATCCTTGCGCCGTTTTTTTTTTAGTTCAATGTGCCAGTTTGAAGCTACCTGTGGATTTCTTTTTCTTTTTTTTTAACAAGAAGCTACCTATGGAATGAAACTATGGAAGAGAGGAACTCTTTTCCCTTGGTCAGTTCGTTTTGTTCGTTCACGGTTGCATCTGGATGTGTGTTCGCACTCAAATTTGACATAGTCTGCAAAATAGGCTAGGCCGGGTATCGAACCCGGCTAGGCCGGGTTTTGACCCTTGTGCCAGGCCCCGTCAGCAGGACACGTGTCGCCCCAGGAGACCCCGTGAAACCCAGCTTGGCCGGGTTTGATCGAGTCCGAACCGATTAATAGATTTAATCGGTTTTTGGTAGTTTTTTAACGTGGGAAACTTGGAGACTTACCTGAATACGTGTTTTCTACTGGGATAAGACCATCCCCCTCTATATATATGGAGGATCATGGCCGATTGAGATCTTAACCATCCAATCGTCAAAACACATCTACCAAGTAGATTCTCGCGGTGGTTCATCTCTATCCTGCTGTTCGGCTCGACTCTCCGCGAGTTTTGTCAGCGTTCTAGGTGATCTCCGTGATCCCTAGGGCAACCTCTACGTGCATCTCTCTGACGGATCTTTCCGAGGGGTGTTCGGGAGTTTCCGGCGAAGGACGGGCGCTACATCGACCACTAAACGTCCTCTGCTGCTGAAGACGGTCGTCCCGATGACCAGAAGACCGGAACCCTAGTTTCCTCGGCGAACCTGAGGAAACCGGCTCAGCCGACTATCAAAGTCGGCCAAGCCGGGTAGGCGGCTCGGCCGGGTTCTGAAACCGGCCAGGCCGGGTTTCGCGGGCGTGCTGCTCCGTGCTGTTTCGTTTCGTGCGCGACCGTGCGATCTAGCACCTTGCTGTGTGTTGTCCCGTTTCGGCGTCAACACACTTTTTCGCGACTCCGCTGGGGAAGAAAGCTCAATCCCAGATCCAATCTACTAGCAGCATGGCGACCGACGACGGAAAGAAGACCGACAAGAACGTCAATGAAGACAACGTCGTCCGCCCCAAGACTATCGACGAGCTTCCTGAGGAGCTCCGGAAAAAGCTGGTGGCCAAGCTTGCTGCCGATACCCAAGCCTTCCTGGATAGCTGTACTAAGGACCGGCGCAACAAGGTCACCCAAGTCTCTGAACCTAACTTCGGCGACTCGTCTTCTTCATCCGACGGAGGAGGCGGGAAGACCGAAGTGGAGAGGGCTACTAAGGAGGAGGAAAAGCTCAAGGCTAAGGTAAATAATGATGAGAACCCCTCCACTACTACCTATGATGGTCTTGCATATTTAGTTGAAGATATTGGTAAGCAAATTAAAATTTCTATTGATGCATCCGAAACTAAAATCGGCAAGCGCATATCTAAAATTGAGGAAAAGTTAGTTGGTTTTTAGATCCTGATAATCAACCTGAATTTGGTATGCCTTTCGATTTTGATGAAAATCAACCTAATTTTGCTATAGCTAGCCAATTTCAATCGGGTCCTTCGGCGCATGAAACCGATAGAACCGATCGCGGCATGGCTAGCTCTTCAGCTAGGCAAGTGAATCCGACTAGGCCATCGGCGGGTCGTAACACTGTTTTACCTAATCCCCCGCCGTCACCTAGTCAGATTCCAGTGGCTAATAATGCGGTCACCGATTCCTATAAGACCGATGTAGACGCTATCGTAAATCGGTTTAAAGCTGAGATGACTAAATCCATTGAGAGGAATCTAGGGATAACCATTAAGCCTATTCAGAGCTCATACCAAAAACATATCCTTCCACCTATGATGTTTTGCGGGCACCGATTGGGTGGAAGATGCCCGATTTCCAGAAATTTAATGGTGATGATAGTAAAACCACTATGGAGCATATTGGCATGTATCTGGCTCAGTTAGGAGAAGCTAGTGCTCATGATTATATGAAAATTAGATGTTTTTCTTTATCTTTGTCTGGTACAGCATTTGCATGGTTTTCTTCATTGCCACCATATTCAATTAGTACCTGGAATGATTTGGAGGAAAAATTTCATAACTATTTCTTTACTGGTGTTCAAGAAACTAAACTGTCACATCTCACATCGGTTCGTCAAGGGCGTGATTCCGTAATTGATTATGCTAAACGTTTTAGGGACGTTAAGAACCGATGCTTTAATTTGAATATTTCTGATAGAGATTTGGCAGATTTATTTCTTAACGGTATGAACTCTAATATTAGAGAGAAATTGGAGCACTATGAATTCTATAGCATTAATCAATTATTGCAAAAGGCTATTGCTGTAGAATCTCGTTTAGCAAGTGAATCCAAGAAATCTTATCGGACCCATGTGTTGGAATGCTCTGACAACGAGGACGATGAGAATTTGGAGTGTAACTCTGCTGAATTTGTTTGGTCTACAAATAAAAAAGGAATTTCTTGACCATCTCTGAAACCGATTTCTAAAAATCGGCAGGATGAAATTAAATTTACTTTTGATGTTTCTAAATGTGATCGGATCTTTGATGAATTGCTTAGAACCGGTAACATTAGAATTACTCATACCTTGCCGTCTAGTGAAGAATTGAAAAAACGGGCGTATTGCAAATTTCATAATTCTTCTAGTCATGCTACTAATGATTGCAAATATTTTCGTCGACAGATACAATCGGCCCTCAACGAAGGACGATTGAACTTAGCTGAGATGATGGTTGACAAAGTGCCTTTTCCGATGAATATCATCGAGAAAGGGGAGCCCGCTATTTTGATTCGTCCAGAGCAAGCCGACGCCATGCAAGGCAAGAACGTGATTATCGGCGAACCACGGGAGGCACCGAAACAAGTTTCGGGGCGTCAAGCGGTGCTTGAGAAGGACGAAGACGGCAAGACGAAGCTGAAAATCTCTGCAGGGTCGTCGCAGTACTTATCTCGGCAGCGGCGCTGGAAGGCCACGGCAGCACAGCAGAGGCCGGCCAGGCCGGTTCCAGGAACCGGCCCAGCCGGGAACACGGCACAGCCAGCTACAGAAGCAGGCCAGGCCGGTTCTGGCGCCAACCTGGCCAGGCCGGGTACAGTAGCTGGCTCGGCCAGTTTTGTCGGGGGTGGCGGCTCTTCTTCCTCTGCTGCTCCCAGGGCCGCCAGCGCTAGTGGTGCCCAGGTGATCAGGACGTTCGTCCCAAAGCGTCTAGAAATTGGCACTTGGAAGACAAACACAAGTTCAAACAAGGGCAAGGTCGTTCCAAAGAAGCTTTGCACGTTTGACCGGCTCATGGAAAAATACCGGCAAGAGAAGACCGATTCTCAGAATCGGCCCATAAAAAAAGAGAGGCTACACCGCCAAAGCGAGATGAGCAACCAAAGAAAATGACGGTGGCTCCGGCAGCGTCTCCGGCACAGGAGGTTGCTCACTCTTGCGTCTCTCGTTGGGGTCCCCCACCTCCACCTCAGCCGCATTGGGGCCCCAACGGGGTGTTCGTGCCATATCCCTTCCTCATGCAGCAGCAGCCGATGAACGGAGCGTCTTCATCATCGGTGTTTAGCCGATTGGGCTACGGTCAATCGGGCTACGGCGGCCAAGGGGCGTCGCTCCCGCAGCCGCCAGCGAGGTTGGTGATTGGTGATGGAAGAGAGAAGGCTCCACCGCGACAAGTCTATGTGCCTAAGAGGGTCGTGGAGTCTCCCATTGTTCCTATTGCTCCTACTGCACCGCCGCCGAAGGAGGCACCTTCGGTAACAATTCTTATCGGCTCTCAAGAGGTGCCTATCGTTGACAACGACGAGCCGATGAGGATTGAGGAGCCATCATCCACCGCTCCGAAGGTCGCCGCTAAGGTTGTGGAGAAGAAGCCGATTGATCCAAAATATTTGCAACCGAAGTGGTGCCCGCCGGGATTGACCAAGACGCAGCGGCGGAAGTTACAACGAGCGCGCCAAACTCAGCAAAAGCGGGAGAAGTTGGAACAAAATGAGAGAGGAGATCTTCAATGCTGCACACCCAATTTTTCCGCAAACTCAGAAAGGAAGTGATCCGGCGTGCTTCACAAAATCTGCAGAGAAGGTTGCTGGGCAGAAAGATCTGCCAGAAGCGAAGTCTGCACAGGTCGCAGAAACTGGCCAGGCCGGGTCAGAGCCGGCCCAGCCGAGTTTCCCAGGAACCGGCCAGGCCGGGTCTGCCTGAAGCCGGCCAGGCCGGGTCAAACCCGGCTAGGCCGGGTTTAGCGGCTTCGTCTCCCGCCGCCGACGCCAACACCGGTTCACTGGAATCGGCTGTCGCTGCTGTTTCTTCTGTTGTTGCAGGTTCTGGTGACGTAGAAGATGAGAAGATGGTCAATTATGAGCCGACGCTGCCGCGCGCCGAACTTAATGTCGTTTACCTGTCTTTCGATTACTATGTAATCGATGAAGATGAAGGTTCGGCGATGGCTCAGTTTTGCTTCGCTGCTGAGGATGCCGTCTTCAAGAAGCCGGAGGGTACCATCAACCACCTTCGGCCGCTCCATATCAAGGGGCATATCAACGGCACGCCGGTTCATCATATGTTGGTGGATAGGGGCGCGATTGTTAATCTAATGCCGCATTCGCTCTACAAGAAGCTTGGCGGCACGGAGGGGGAGCTAGTGAAGACCAACATGACGATCACTGGAGTTGGAGGTGGCGAGCCAATTCTAGCTTTGGGCATAGCGACGATGGAGGTGACCGTCGCAGCAAAACGTTGGCAACCGCGTTCTTCGTCGCCGAGGTACAAGGTAGCTATAATCTCATCTTTGGTCGCGATTGGATTCATGCCAATCGTTGTGTTCCATCCAGTTTGCACCAAACTTTAATTCAATGGGTGGGGGATCAAGTTGAGGTTATTCATACTGATTCATCGGCCTCCATTGCTACGGCCGATGCTCCTTCGTTCGGGGGCACGATGGTATTGCTTACTTATCTGGTCATGACTTGTCTGGCGTTGAGTTTATTAGCGTCACTAAGAAAGGATTTGTGCCTGTGTCATTAAAGCCGATTGATAATCGGCTCAATATCATCGTGTAATTAATTTTTTGTGATGGATGCTAGTGTTGAATGGTTGAAACATCGTGTGGATCTGAAACGACCTCGATTTCCACGAAGGGAAATCCACAGGCTCGAATTGTAATTCAACAGATTGCTTGGGACAATCCATGAAATTACCCATATCTCAGTTGACACCAGGATCCATACAACGGTAATTAAGTCTTACATAAACATTTATTACATCGCCACATTGGCGGAATCAACATTCAGAGAAGCTTTAGAAGATGCGGAAGCGATTCATCCTTCACGGCCAACTTGAGTGTAGCACGTGACCTTATTCCTCGCCATCATCTCCCTCGAAGTCGTACTCATTCTCGTCACCTGACAGCAAATTTATCAGTACGATTTGTACTGGCCACGGAGCCCACCTATGCAGCATTTGCTTTGTGGAAAGTGGATGCAAGGCTATACAAGCAGACCTATAGGCTGAGGTTTTCCTATGCAGCTGTAATCAATGTTTAATTAGTCAAGTTTTATCACCAGTTAACACCATCATCCCTTTTCCCATCACCACACCTCACATACCCACACCTCACTCTCATTCGACAGGCCCAACTCCCTCTCGGGCCTATCTCAGCGGCACACTACCACAACGGGTACACTGCCGGAAAAATGTTATCCAGGGGGAGAAAAGAATATGCTCTCATCTAATAGTGGTTGCAGAAACATTAGGAAAGGTCCATAGCCAACGAGTTGGCTTATGTATGGATCAATCAACCATACACTCTGCAGAGGTTTTACTACTCACAAGATTAGCCATCATCGATGCTGTACAATCATCTAGGCAAAATTCCGGGTGCTTGCTTGCCTAGGTCGATGCCACCCTGCCACTCAGCCCTGGGACATTCCGGATCCAACACCATCACACTGAGACTGGGAGACGCAGTACCGGGCCCCATCAGTGGTACTACGCATCTAGAACGGTACGGGAATCTGCCATCCGTCACCGTCCACCCTTATCACCTCTCAATCCAGCAGTAGTGGCACCGCCCTACCAAGTAGTCCAGCCGTCTCCCGCCCATCAGAAGCGAGTGAGTAGCAAGGGAATCCAGATGTTTCCGGTCACTAGTCAGATCCTAGGTTGTGACCAAGCAGGCATCTCCACTTAGGGGATACTCTCCCCGTGCCATCACAGCACCTCCGTCCACGGGCTTCAAACCACCAAGGCTATCCCACCCGGAACCTCCTCAACAACTTTACCCGCCACAGGTATCTCACTTGGGGATGCCCAGGTTGCACCCCCGGCACGACTTGCCCCATGGGCTTGTCTCACATCCCACTTGGTCGACGTCAACCCTTACCATGCACCCAAGACGCACGCGGCACTCTCTCCCAGTGGTTATAATCAGTTATACACCGTCCCAATTCCACCACATAGCATATAGCAAGTAGTAAGTAGTGGAAGAGTAACAGTAAATTAAGCAGCAGCTAACCTAGCAGCGGATAGCAGGGTATAGTCTTATCAAGGCAGGGAATTCAAATATACTACCATGCAACCAATCCATACATAATCATAAAGCAATAGCAACAATATCATTTGCAATGCGTAAATAGGATCTAAGGATTTGGTGGGACGTGGCACCTTCGTAGTCGTCTCCTAGCTCCTGAAAGTTCTCGTGGTCGTCTTCCTTAGTCAGATCCTCCTCCGGCTCTGAAATCGAACACGAAACAATCGCGTCAGCGACTCCTATAGAGTATTTCAGAAAAATCCAATTAAACAAAGAGCCAAATGCACACAAAGATAGTCTTAGATTGTAGATCTCATTTTTCTGAGAATTTTGATATATGGTGCGCAATTTTTGGACTTCGTATGAATAAGTTATGAATTTCCAAAGATTATCCTATTTTCTGAAAATGGGAAAATTGGTCGGTTAATCTGGGGCAGCTCGGGATTGGTCCACGTGGCGCGCGGGTCCAGTAGTGTGGCATGTGGCGCCTCATCAGAACACAGACCCGCTGGTCGCCCACCAGGTGTTCGATGCTGGTTCCCAGAGAGTCGCTGGCGTCGGCGTAGCTCGGTGGTTGGTCGGGCGAGCTCGATGTTGGTCGGGGGGGCGGTTCTCAGAGGTCGGGGGTGGTTCTCAGAGGTCGGGGGTAGCTCGGCGGAGCTCGGTGTAGCTCGGCATAGCTCGGCGTAGCTCGGCGGAGCTCGGCGGGGCTCGGCGTAGCTCGGTGTAGCTCGGCGGAGTTCGGCGGTGGTCGGGGGTAGCTCGGCGGAGCTCGGGCGAATCGGAAATTCGGGCGCCGAGGGGGCCGCTCTCCCGAGGTCTACCGGGGAGGCTCGGGCGAATCGGACATTTGGGCGCCGAGGGTGCCGCTCTCCCGAGGTCTACCGGGGAGGCTCGGCCGAATCGGAAATTTGGGCGCCGAAGGGGGCCGCTCTCCCGAGCTCTCCTGGGGAGGCTCGGGCGAATCGGAGATTTGGTGCGCCGAGGGTGCTGCTCTCCCGAGCTCTCTTGGGGAGGCTCGGGCGAATCGGAGATTTGGTGCTAGCAGGGTTCCAGGGCGTCTGTTCAAGGCGGCGGTGTCTCTCCGGTGCGGCGGACGATGACAGGGCGGCGATGACCATATTTCGGCAAGACAGGGCTCGGCTTTCCCCAATTGGCGTGCTCAGGCAGTCGTCCGACCAGATGGTGGCGGGTTAGAGTCGTGGTATGGCCTCCTTTTCTCCCTCGACATACGGCGGTTCTCCGACGAGGTGGAGGCGCACGTAGCCAAGGCGACAGACATGATTCGGGGCTCGGCTATCTACGCGGCGGTGCTGAGGCAGACTTGGCGAACCTCGTCGGCCTCTCTCCGCAGCGCGAGGCGACCGGGGGTACTCGGAATGGATTTTAGGCGAGGCGGAACGTGTCGGCGGCGATGTCGCCGCGACTGTGAGGTTCCGGCGGGGCTAAGGAGGTCTTCTAGGAGATGTATACGCGTCCAGGGTCTATGGCGATGGTATACCAACTACCAATTTTGGCTACCGAGATTGCCAAGGTGCTCGGTTGTGGTGGCGGCGTGTCGCCGACGACGGCGGAAGGCGGCAACGCGGCTACGACCAAGTATTGGTTCAATCGAATGCGGTCTTGTCAAATTGGTGAGGCCAGAGAAGCATACAACACTCTGGTGGCGAACTTTAGCCATGGCATGACCTTCTTTTGGCGACGGCTCGCGGCGGCGCTCCGGTAAGGTCGCGGCGCACGCGGCCAAGGCGATTCAGGCTTCCTCTAGCGCTTAGATCCGCGTAGCTAGCTCAAGGGGTCGTGGCGGTGCTCCACGACGCTCTAACCTATACGGGTGCTAGTCGGATTGCTCGGAACGGGTGATTCGGCGTCGGAACGCGTCGGTGGTGAGCGCGCTCCGCCGAGAACGCGTCGTGCTGCGTTCTCGGTCTAGCAAGCTTGTAGTCCGGGGGTTTCGGCCGGTCGCATGAGTGCATGGTGCAGATGATCTTCCTGAGCCGGTAAAGGCTCGTGCCTGCGCGTCCCGTGGGTGGAACACCATGGCAAAAGCAGGGCGAGGTTCGGACATGGCGTGCGGTGGCTCACCGTGGTGTCGGTGAAGCTAGGATGGCGGTGCAGTGGCGAGTCGAAGCCGTGCAGAGCGATCGCAGTGCCGTGCCGCTCCTCGTCCGCAGCTCGGGCTTCTCCTCCGTGTCCGGCTCCGGCGTGCTCCGCGGCGGCGGCGCTCCGGCAGCTTCTCCTCCTCTGCTCCGCCCTTCTCCTACGCTCTCTCTCTCTCGGTCTGGTGCAGTGTGCCGGTCTGTGCTGCGGTGGCGGCGAGGGGAAATGAGGGTAGGGCTTCGGGGTGAGCTCCTTTTTATAGGCGAGCTTGGCCAGCTCCAATGGTGAACGGTCCTGATCGCGCTCGACCGATCAAAGGGCCGTGGCTCGAGTGGATCTAGGGCTCCGGATGGGCGCGGGTTCGCTTGGCGGCCAAGAAAGGAGGGGACAGGAGGGGAACAGCGGGGTCAGGGCTCTGCCATGCGTGGCGCTGTCGGCTGTGGGACCGGGGTCACACGAATTGCGTGCATTCGTCCCCGTCGCCTCTGCGAGGAAGAAGAACAGTGGGGGGGCGAGAGCGGCTGACAGGCGGGGCCGGGTTGGCAGCGAGCGCGAGCGCGTGTGTGCCGGTCGCGCGCGCGCGCTGCCGAGCCGCAACGTGGGCCGCGCGCGGGTGAGGTGAGGAGAAGAAGGCCGGGCTGGCTTGGGCTGGCTTAGCAGACCGGCTGGCCGAATAGCTGGCCTAACTCTCTTTCTCCTTTTCTATTTTCATTTTAGTGTATATATACATATATTGCCCATTTTAAATATTGAGTAAATACAAACATAAATTGCAATAAATCCCAAATGTGATGCATAAGTTATTATTCTATGTGAATGGAATTAAAATGCAAACTACACTCCTTTATTTACCAATTTCATAATGAAACCTGTATGCTTGCACAAGAAAAATGGGTTTTCACAATAAATAAATGAAAAATTTTAATTGGTTGGGATTTTTAGATTGTGTGGATTTTTAGGGTTGTTACAGGATCAATATCGGGCTTCTATGACCGATGTCTGTGAAACAATTGATGATTTTGATGAGCTCAATAAGTTGGGCCAAGGTTTCACGTCGGCCGATCCATTGGAAGAAGTTGACATTGGGGATGGTTCTACACCAAGGCCGACGTTCATTAATAAAAATTTGAAAGCCGATTATAAAGCTGAATTAATCACGCTTTTAAAAGAATATGCTGATTGTTTTGCATGGAGCTATAATGAGATGCCCGGATTGAGCCGAGAGCTTGTTGAGCATCGGCTTCCCATTAAGCCTGGATTTTGGCCTCATAAGCAACGTCCTCGCTTCTTTCATGCTAAAATTTACGACCGTATTAAAGAAGAAATTAATCGGTTGTTGGAAGCGGGATTTATTCGCCCATGCAGGTATGCGGAGTGGATCTCTAATATTGTGCCCGTTGAAAAGAAAGGATCGGACAAGATTAGAGTTTGCATTGATTTTAGAGATTTGAATAGAGCCACTCCAAAAGATGAATATCCTATGTCTATTGCCGATATGCTTATTAATGATGCTTCAGGACATAAAATTCTTAGCTTTCTTGATGGTAACGCTGGTTACAATCAATTATTTATGGCCGAAGAGGACACGTCTAAAACGGCCTTTGTTTGTCCTGGGTTTGTTGGATTATTTGAGTGGATTGTCATGACATTTGGATTGAAAAATGCCGGTGCTACCTATCAACGTGCTATGAACTTAATCTTTCATGATTTAATTGGCGTGATCATGGAAGTATATATTGATGATATTGTGATCAAATCGGCTACCAATAATTCTCACTTGGCCGATTTGCGTCTTGCTTTTGAGAGGATGCGTCGGTATGGTTTAAAGATGAATCCGCTTAAATGTACTTTTGGTGTATCGGCGGGCAAGTTCTTGGGATTTATTATTCATGAGAAGGGCATATAAGTTGATCCCAAGAGAATAGAGAGTATCAAGCAAGTTCAGGCGCCTGTATGTAGAAAAGACTTACAAAAATTTCTGGGAAAGATGAACTACTTGAGAAGATTTATTGCTAACTTGTCCGGGAAAGTTATTCCTTTCACCCCCATATTGAGATTGAAAGATGAGAGTGAGTTTGCTTGGGGGGCAAAGCAACAAGAGGCATTTGAGAAGATCAAGGAATACTTGTCGAAGCCATCGGTTCTTCGTGCTCCAAGAAGAGGAGTTCCTTTTAAATTATATATTGCTGCCGAAGAAAGAATAATTGGTGCGGTTTTGACTCAAGAGGATGATGACAAGGAGTATGTTATTGCTTATATTGGTCGTCGTCTTCTTGATCCCGAGACAAGGTATGGCCATATTGAAAAATTATGCTTATCATTATACTTTGCTTGTACTAAGATGAGACATTACTTGTTAGCTAGTACATGCATTGTTGCTTGCCAGGCCGATGTAATTAAACATATGTTATATCGGCCAATCCTTAGTGGAAGGATCGGTAAATGGGCATATGCATTGGTTGAATATGACTTGACTTTTGAGCCTTTGAGAGCCATGAAAGGTCAAGTTCTTGCTGATTTTATTGTTGAGCATGCAATTGATTTAGGAGATGAGATCAATTACATAACTTTTACTCCATGGAAACTTTATTTTGATGGATCGGTTTGCAAACAAGGCCAAGGTGTTGGTATTGTTATTATTTCACCACATGGTGCTGAGATGGATGTGTCAAACCGATTAGAAAATTATTGCACTAATAATCAAGCCGAATATTTAGCTCTTTATTGCGGCTTGGAGATATTGAATTTCATGGGAGTAAAACATGTTGAGGCTTATGGTGATTCTTTATTAGTGGTGCAACAAGTTTCTGGTGAATGCCAATGTTTAGGGGAATCACTTAATGCTCATCTTGATACTTGTCTTGATTTAATTGCATCTTTTGCCGAATTTAAAATTCGGCACATACCGAGACATAAAAATTCAAGAGCCAACATGTTAGCTCAGCGAGTCTCAGGCTTTGACGTCGGTGGGCGTAAAGATTTAAAGCCGGTGCAAAGCATCTTTTCTGATTTCTATGCAGGTACGTGGAAATCGGCCCAGCCGGGTCTAGGAGTCGGCCAGACCGGCTCTGGACCAAACCCGGCCAGGCCGAGTACAGAAGGCAGCCAGGCCGGTTCTGGCCAGGAACCGGCCAGGCCGAGTGTTGAAGCCGGCTCGGCCGGATATTGCGGCTTTGATCCAAATCGGCCAGAATTGTGCCAAGTTGATGGGCAGGCCGATTTGGAGGATTGGAGGACTCCCTTGTTAAATTTTCTGCGAGATCCCAACACTAAAGCCGATAAAAGTATTCGGTGGATTGCGTTTAAGTTCACTTTGCATAATGATGAGCTTTATCGGAGAACCGCCGATGATTTGTTGCTCAAGTGCTTGGGACCTGATGAAGCTAAAGTGGCTATGGGGGAAGTCCATGAAGGTGTTTGTGGTACGCATCAATCGGCTCCTAAGATGAAATGGCTTTTGAGAAGGGCTGGTTTTTATTGGCCTACTATGATAGCCGATTGTTTTCGCTACTACAAAGGATGTGAGGAGTGCCAACGGTTTGGTAATATTCAGTTAGTGCCTGCTGCAGTGCTTCATCTTATAATCAAATCGTGGCATTTTCGTGGTTGGGGACTAGACTTCATTGGCCAAATTCATCCCCCTTCTTCAAAGGGTCATTGCTTCGTGTTGGTGGCCACAGATTATTTTACTAAGTGGACCGAAGCGGTGCCTTTGAAGAATATGACACATAGGAGGTGATTGAGATTGTGACTGAGCATATTATTCATAGATTTGGCATTCCTCAGACTTTGTCTACGGACCAGGGGAAGTCTTTCATATCAAAAGAGGTGCGAGAATTTGCCGAATCATATAAGATTAAGTTGCTCAATTCATCTCCATACTATGCTCAAGCCAATGGCCAGGCTGAGTCTAGTAACAAGACCTTGATTAAGCTTATCAAGAAAAAGATAGAGGACAATCCAAGAAGGTGGCACGAGGTATTATCAGAGGCTCTGTGGGCTTATCGTATATCTCGTCATGGTGCTACAAAGGTGACTCCTTTTGAGCTAGTATATGGACAAGAGGCCGTGTTACTCGTCGAGGTGAATTTAAATGCATATCGGCTAGCTAAGCAAGATGACTTGTCTGCCGTTATGTATTATGATTTAATGATGGACAATATTGATGAGGTGACAGATAAAAGGTTAATGGCTCTAAAGAAGATAGAGAAGGACAAAGCACGAGTTGCCAGAGCTTATAATAAGAAAGTGAAGATCAAGTCGTTCCAAGTTGGAGAACTAGTATGGAAAACAATATTACCAATTGGGATCAAGAGCAATAAGTTCGGCAAGTGGTCGCCTAGTTGGGAATGTCCTTACAAAGTGGTCAAGGTGATATTCGGTAATTCTTATATGCTAGAGACATTGCAAGTTGATCGTCTCCCAAGGGCAATTAACGGGAGGTATTTAAAAAAATACTTTCCAAGTGTTTGGCAAGAAGCCTAGGTGCTCTCCAAGCAATGGCCGGTACATGTATCGCCCTTAGAACAAAAAATGGCCGATGTATACATCGCCCTTAGTCATTAAACAGCCGTTGGGTTAAGTATCGTCGCTGTTTGGTTTTGCTTGTGTTTTCAGGTCCATATGCAGCAATTCACCTGAAAACAGGGGGCATATGTTTGCACTCAAATTTGGCGTAGTCTGCAAAATAGGCTAGGCCGGGTATCGAACCCGGCTAGACCGGGTTTTGGCCCTTGTGCCAGGCCCCGTCAGTAGGACACGTGTCGCCCCAAGAGACCCCGTGAAACCCGGCTTGGCCGGGTTTGGTCGAGTTCGAGCCGATTAATAGATCTAATTGGTTTTTGGTAGTTTTTTAACGTGGAAAACTTGAAGACTTACCTGAATACGTGTTTCCTACTGGGATAAGACCACCCCCCTCTATATATATGGAGGATCATGGCCGATTGAGATCTTAACCATCCAATCGTCAAAACATATCTACCAAGTAGATTCTCGTGGTGGTTCATCTCTATCCTGCTGTTCGGCTCGACTCTCCGCGAGTTTAGTCGGCGTTCTAGGTGATCGCCGCGATCCCTAGGGCAACCTCTACGTGCATCTCTCCGACGGATCTTTCCGAGTGGTGTTCGGCAGTTTCCGGCGAAGGACGGGCGCTAGACCACCAAACGTCCTCTGCTGCTGAAGACGGTCGTTCCGATGACCAGAAGACCGGAACCCTAGCTTCCTCGGTGAACCTGAGGAAACCGGTTTAGCCGACTATCAAAGTCGGCCAGGCCGGGTAGGCGGCTCGGCCGGGTTCTGAAACCGGCCAGGCCAGGTTTCGCGGGCGTGCTGCTCCGTATTGTTTCGTTTCGTGCGCGACCGTGCAATCTAGCACCTTACTGTGTGTTGTCCCGTTTCGGCATCAACAATGTGCTTGATGAATGGACCTGCAACTCCGGCAGCATTATGCAGCGGCGGCCCATGATCGACCGATGCCGCGTGGAACTGTCGGAGCCGTTCGATCTGCTCCCTGCGCTTCCCATGTGTTAATTTGTTTGTCTCGGATGAAGCAGACGGCAAACACTTGTAGCGTGTTTGCCTGTTTGGTTTGCTCCTACACGGAGCTGCCTGTCATAAGCAGCATCTCCAGATCGATTTCGAGCGCTTACGAGTTAGAATTGAGATCGCTGTCTGTCAGACGCTCATTCAAAACGTGGCCTTTGTAATTTCGACCGTGAAGCATTCGGTAATCAGTGAGCGAGGTTCCTCGTGTGGGCTTCGAGAAGCCGGAACATTTGAAGATTTCAATTCAACTCCACCGTGGTGGTGGTTTCTGAATTTCGGCCATTTTGCTACTCCATCCAAACACACATGACACACCATCCGATTGAGCAACGGAGCAGCCAATCAGGGCCTTTGAAACCGAGTCCACGGCGGCTAGGGCAGTGTCATCGTCCTGAGCATGTGTATGTGCTTACATTTCTACGCCGGCTAATTAATAACGATGACCGCTTGCTAATGCTAACTAACTAGCAGCAGGCCAGCAGTGACGACGTTCCTCATCGAGAGTCCATCTTCTTTCCAGAACCTAGGACGTACGGTTCAGAGGCTTTTCCACAGCTAGCCCGGGTCGTCGTCGTCGTCGTCATCAGGGCCGCCGCCCGGCCTTCTAGATCGTCAGAGCCGTCGCGAACGCTAAGCTGGATGCATGATCCGGACAGGTCATATACTCATGCGCACAGGGACATGGAAATGGAATGGATAGCTAGCCAATGCCCATGGACTCGTCTCGTCGTCCCCCTGTGCGCTGCGTTGCTTTGACTGGGACTGGGATGCCATTCCGTAACCAGGGTGTACTCGTATGTCCTTGTACTGTTCATTGAGGAAGGAATAACAGCCGCACGCACGCAGTAGTAACTAGACCGCACTTTCTTGCGTGTAATGACCGAACCGGAAATCGAACCGGCAACACCGTCGGCTCACTGGTCCAACCGTTTAGAACCGCCGGTTCAATTGTTTTGGACCAGTTAAATTGAACCGGTATATATATATATATATATATATATATATATATATATATATATATATATATATATATAGGAAAATTATTTCCTACTCCCAGGGAGTAGTTACTCCTATGCTTGTATCTTCAGATTTAGGGCATATATGACCAAATGAAGTGTATGTACATGAAGTATATGATCATACTAGACCATCTATGTTAATATATTTATGAAGTATGCATACATACACCAAGTATATGGTCATACTTATTTTATATACTACAATAAGTGGCATTTTCGTAATATATTAAAAAGTATGGGTTCCCTTTAAATTTTTTCGCATAGGAAGATTTGAAGCATCTTAATATGTGTATGTAAACATACTCAAAGTGATAAACAAGTATAAACACATACGCAAAGTGATTTTTTAAAGATAGGAGTAACTACTCCCGGGAGTATAGAAAATGCACTATATATATATATATATATATATATATATATATATATATATATATATATATATATATATATATATATATATATGACATATGACATATGATAAACAACACAATTTAATCTAAAACCATAACATATATGGTAAATACAAAATGACATGTTCCTAAATTAAAAACATTAAGTGTCGAAAGTGCATGAACAATATCATTGTGATATTTCAAAACGAATGGCTAGAATAGTATTTTAAATATTCACCATTATAAAACAATCTCGGATGCTAAAGGGAGTGCATCATTACGAAGAGCTCGTTGTGGTAATTAAAATAGATATATTATTTGTCAAATTTAGAGCTCATTCAAAATTTTTTGAAATTTTGAAATTTAAAGACAATAGTACTAACGTCAAATGACGCCACCACCAGGGTTATATTTACCGACGGCATACCGCGGTAACCGGCCGGTTACCGGTAATACCGGTCCGGACCGGTACCGGTACCGGCCGGTTTGGAAAAACCGAAATTTCAAATTTAAAATCGGAGGAAAAAATGGTAAAAAAATTCCTAAAAATACTTCATGATTTATAGATTCCAATGGTGTCAAAATTTTTCAAATTTGACTACATTTAGAATTTTTTTCGAAGTCCCGAAGTAAAAAAAAAAAGGCCCGTTAAGGCCCGTTAGGCCCATTAGGCCCGAACGGGCACAAAACGGCACCCTGGGTCACGGGTGGGGCAGAGCCACCCCCCATTTCCCCCCTCCGCGCCGCAGCAGCCCGAAACCGCCGCCTCCCCGCTCGTCCGCTCGCCGCCGCTTTCTTACCGGCCGGTAGCACCGGTATACCGGTCGGTAAGACCGGGATACCGACGCGCGCGCGGATCCGCCGGGTACCGGGCGGTTTCACCGGTTTCTCGGCCGGTTTCTACCGGTAACCGGCCGGTTTCGCCGGTTTTGGCAGGTAAGGTTGTTTCTTTTTTTTCTTGAGCATTTTTAGTAGGATTAGCTTTAGGATTTGGAATAGGAAGTAGTTATCTATTGATCTAGGGTGCAGTGGTAATTTGATTTAGGATTTTAGTAGGATTTATGGTGTGTTTAGGTTATTAGTTAGGGTTATGTTTAGGATTTGGTTTAGGATTTTAGGTTTGATGTATATTTTAGGTTGTAGGTGTGCTAATACTGATGTATATTTTAGGTATATACTGATGTATATTTTAGGTTTATATTGTTTAGGTAAATTTTATTTAGGTGGAAGGTTGTGACTTAGCCACTTATTTACGTAGATTTAATCTATGTGATTGATTAGTTTGTGTTGTCCATTCATGCAGGTGCACAATGTCAAGCAGAGGAAAAGACATTGTATGGGAGCATGGTGAAAACCTTTCTCCTGGGTGGAGGTGCAACTACTGTCATACGATGAAAGGAGGTGGTGGTGCAACAAGATTCAAAGAACATTTAGCCGGTCGCGGGTCGCAGGTGGTGCATTGCAGAAGCGTGCCAAATGATGTGCGTGAGTACTTTCAACGTGATCTTGATAGAACTAAAAAGGCAACTTCTGACCGGTCTCGACAAAAGTTGGCAAGAGAGAAGGCTGCAGCGGAGGGTAACCATCCACTTGGTGATGATGAATATGAGGAGCAGCTCCAGCAAGCACTTAATCAGTCGAGAGCAGAATATGAGTACGAGCAGGGGGTGCAACAGAGAGGAGGTAATTACGACCGTGGAGGGGGTAGTGGTTCACAGGGTGGGAATCCTTTGCAAAGGATGTTTCGAAGAGCAGGATCACAGAGGGAGACTCCTGTGGTTCTGCAGGACTACAATTTGGCAGCCGGTAGGAGGAGAGGAATGGTCCAACCAAGGATTGATACAGGGTCTTGGACGCAGAAGGGGAAGAATGCAAAGGAAGCTATTGGGAAAGCTTGGGGAAAGTTTTTCCATGTTGTAGGAATCCCAGGACGACAGGCCGACAATCCGTACTTCATAAGTGCGGTGAGAGAGACACAAAAGTGGGGTTAGTACAACTTTCAGAGTCATCTCTCTCAATTTTGACGTTTGTATCTTTATGTATTCTCACGAATGGCTTCTGCTTACAGGTGAAGGCATTGTGTCACCTACTGGAAGGGATATCGATGGCAAGTACCTAGATGAGAACGAGAAAGACTTGAAGGCTAGGTACGCAAAGTTTCAGAAGGAATGGACCAACTTTGGCGTGACGTTGATGTGTGATTCTTGGACTGGCCCCACTAGAATGAGTGTCATCAACTTCCTGATTTATTGCAATGGGGTCACATGGTTTCATAAATCTGTTAATGCAACTGGGCGAAGTCAAGATGCCAATTATTTATACCAGGTAGCTTCTGAACATGTTGTTAGGTTCATACTATTTATAATATTGTGATTTACGTCACATTTGTAAAAACTGTTGTGGTTATATTTCAGGAAATTCGTAAGGTTGTTGAAGAGATTGGCGCCGAGCATGTCGTACATGTGGTGACCGACAATGGCGCCAACTACAAAAAAGCTTGCAAGATACTGGGGAACCATTATGCTCATATTGTTTGGACGCCATGCCTTGCACACACCATCAACTTGATGTTGAAGGATATTGGTGAAAGGCCCGAACATGCAGGTACAATCGCAACATGCAAGCGAATCTCAACCTTTTTGCACAACCATGCTCAGTTGAATGCAATGATGAGGAAGGCAATCGGTGGTGAGTTGGTCAAGTGGAATGTTACTAGATTTGGGACCAACTACATGTTCCTAGAGAGCTTTCACCGAAAACGTGACAAGTTCATGCAGTGGATGTCTTCTCCTGAATTTCTGCAAAGCAAGTGGATAAAATGTGAAGACGGTCGCTTTGCTCATTCAAGGTTATCAAGTATCCAGTGGTGGGAGGGACTGGAATACATCATCAAAACAGTTCAACCAATTTATAAGTTCCTCCGCTTCGCTGATCAAGACAAGCAGCCTAACATGTGTGATGTAGTGTATGCCTACCAGACTTGCAAAATGGAGATGGAGTCAGTCTTTGGAAGAAATAAGCAGACATGGAATGAGTATCGACAGATTATGGACAACAGGATTACTGACGTGTACATTGACACGTATGTGGGTGCAGGTACGATCATGAATTATATTTACTTAGCAAGCTCCATGAAATGAATACTTACCGTTCCCTTGTTTGGCATTTGTCATGTGTTGCAGGTGCTGTCCTAAATCCAAAGTACGCATATAACATGGATCCAACTCCAACAATGTTTAATGGTCTGAAAGATACATTTTCGCGCATGACGGATTTGCAGAGCGCCATGCAGGCTTTACAAGAGGCAGAGATTTTTCGACAGAAGCTTGGTGAGTTTGGCTCCGAACTCGCTATGAAAATGGCAGCGGATCCAAGGACTAGCCCATGTAAGAGCCTAAGAGCACTTCTCTACCCTTGATGCTTTGCTCTCGTGGAATATATATCTAACATAATGTGTTACACTTGCAGCGGCCTGGTGGATGATATTTGGTAGTCAAACTCCAAATTTGCAGCGTCTTGCTTTGCGGCTTGTTGCACAATGTATCTCCTCCAGTGGATGCGAGCGGAATTGGAGTACTTTTGCCTTGCTTCATACGAAGGTTCGCAATCGGTTGTCCCACAAAAAACTAAACAAGCTTGTGTATGTCAACTACAATCTTCGGCTGCGACTAGCTGATATCTCTGGACCGTCACTGCATGATGACGAAGATTTCATTGACAAGTTCGCCGAAATCTCATTCTATGACTCGAACAATCCAGTTAGGCAATGGATGGAGTATGGTAGATCAAACCAGGCACCAGTTCTTGATGAGGATGATGACGAAGTAGACGCCCCTATGCCATCACATATTGTCAGGTATAATGTGTGTCTCTGTCTGGCTTTCATATTATGTATGTCCATTTTATTTATGTGATTTATTTGTTTGTGCTCGTAGTGACCACATAGACGCCCAAGATCTACGTCAGGCCACGGGAGATGATTCCATCAGTGATTGGGCCCGTAGACATGTGGGTGATAGTCACCTCGGGAAGAGGAAGATGCAGATGCCGCCTAAGAAGGGTGACCCCAAGCGTCAACGCGGAAAGAAAAAGCAAGTGATCAGTGACACTGAAACTGAGGATGAGGCTCAGCGTAGTCCACCGTATAAGGAGTCTCAGTATAGCAGCTCAACTGATGACGGTTCTGATGACGACAGTGACGGTGGCGGTGATGGTGATGGTGATGGTGCTGGTGGTGCTGCTGGTGGTAGTGGTTCTGGTGGTGGTGGTGGTGGCAGTGGGTTTGGTGCTGGTGGTAGTGGTTCTGGTGGAGGTGATGGTCTTCGTTTCACAGGTATCCATTGCACCTACGTACGCACAATTGTTTCTGTGTATGACTTCTAAACTACTAATAATGGTTTTTTGCAGGCGAGACCCAGTTCACGCATGCTACTCAGGACCGCGACCATGGACAACCGGAGTCGCAGAGGACTGTTTATGCACCTACAGACTACGACACTCCGCAGCATTCTTCTTCCTCGTACAGTGATACCTCCTAGGCAAGCTATAACTATCACATTCCTGACATTACCACGCAACCTGCGACCAGATGGGTGTATGAATGGGAAGATCCCCATTTTTACGCTATGTTAGTTCAAGAATGGGAGACAACAGCGGCATGGACGGGCCAATCTTGGAATGATTTTAAGGCCGAGTTGCTTAGACTGCGAGGTATCGCTTTGATGTCCACCGCCGAATATCAGATGTCTTGCAGCATGGGGGCCTTTTCATACTTCATACAACGTTGATTATGCCTATGCCGATGACTATCACATTTGTTCGTGTATGAGACTAAGAATATGCTATTTATATGATACTATGTATTGATGATTTTGATGTGCCTTATGTATTGATACAATAAAAGTATGTGTATGCCCTATGTATTGCTACGGCACTATTTATCCCTGAAATGTATGGTGTTTATACCTCATTATGTGCAAAGGCCATTCAAAAAAAAATTTGTTTTCTGCATTAAAAAAAAGAAAATCAGCTGGTTTTGACCGGTTACCGTTTATACCGGTCATACCGGCCGGTATACCCGTCTAAAACCGATTGAACTGTGAGTTTGAATTCGATTTCGAATTCGGCCGGTTTCCGGCCGGTTACTGTTTATACCGGCCAATATACGGTTACCGCCGCCCGGCGGTAACCGGATTTCGGTCGGTATAAAAAACCCTGGCCGGCCCGTTAAGGCCCATTAAATCATGAAGGTCGAAAAATATACTAAACGCACTCAAATTTGAAAAACTTTGACATCATTGGATTCTATAAATCATTAACTATTTTTAGAAATTTTTTCAGCATTTTTTTTAAAAAAAATAAATCTGAAATTTGAAAATGCGACCGGTTACCACCAAACCTAAACCCTAAACCCTAAACCACCAAACCGGTCGGTAAACCGCTCAAACCGGCCGGTAACCGGTCAAACCGGCCGGTATACCGGTCCGAAACCGATTGAACTGGGGTTCAAATTCAAAATTTGAATTCGACCGGTTTCTACCGGTAACCGGTAATACCGGACCGGTATACCGATACCGCCGGCCGGCGGTTACCGGCTACCGGTCGGTAAAACGAACCCTGGCCACCACTACCAAAAGTCAACCGAACAGCATCAATCACCGTGCATGCAACATTCAAACTCTGAGAGCAGCAGCCAGGCGGTCCATGGCAGGTGGCAGGTGCATGCAGCCATGCACACCGTCAAATTCTAAAAACGTGAGGCGAGGAGCAGCTAGGAGGGCCCATCAATGCCAGGTGCATGCACTCCACCCGCTAGAACCACGCTGCACAGCAGACTGCACGTCCAGTAGCCAGCATTATGCGCCATTATAGCAGACCGGGCCAGTCCAACCGGTTTTACCGGTTCGATTGCACAGACGGTCTTTTAAGGGTCTTTTAAGTGAATCAAACCGGTTAAGGCTCTGATTCGGTCTTTTAGTGGTCCGACCGTCGGTCCGGTCTGATCCTAATAACTGTGCCTGTAATTGTGTGGCTGCAACTGCAACCAACGCACAAGAGCCAGCTGCAACTCCTCAGAACCCCGTCCCCAGGTTCACGCGCGCATCAGCAGCAGTACAGAGTGGGACAATTCATGGGCTCTTTCCGGCGTCCGTGCCCATGCATGATTCGACATGGCTGATGACAACACATGACACGCAGTGATCACTTACCCTTTTCAAGAACAAGAAGCAGCTCCTGATCGTTGTTTGCGAATCCAAAATACAGGGCCATCAGAGAATGTCGGCGCCGCGTGCCTGGGCCAGCGCTGTCCGCCTCTGCTGCTGGGACAGACTGGACACCGGTAGATGCCTTGCCCGTCTCTGATTTTTGTGCCCCCTCCCTCCATTTCCTTTCTTTTTCCCGTCGTCGTCGGTGCTCTGTCTCCAGCCCAGCTCTGCAGCTTCCTCCACATTCTACTACTGCTCACTCACTCAACAAACCTACCCTTTTCAGAATCCATGTTTGTAGGGTGTAGTGTACTAGGCCATGTTACGATCCCTCCCCTTGCCAATTGCCCAATTTCCATATGGTACGGTAACAACAACCTTTCCTTCCTTTGAGTTTTTTAATTATTTTATATATATAATTGGCTCAGCCTTCAGCTAAGCTAATCATCTCGCCAGCCCACATGCAAACTAAAAAGGCAGGTAGCTGGAGCCTGGAGTTAGGTAAAGATGCCACCTTTGGCTTCCTAGACGATGACGATGACGTGCGCGGGTGAAAACGCACGAGTCAGGACTAGTGTTGTTTTGTTCTCTGCCTGATGATAGCTTTGATATCAAACCTCTTGTTTGACGAGGTTAACACTAATAACACAATAGTGCTCTTGCTTGCTTGGTCTTGGAGGTATTTCTTTGACGAGGTGGTGAAGAGGAATAATGTCACCATCATAGGAGAATATGTGAGAATTCTAGATGGACCAAAAGCTTGGAATTTTGTTTGCCGGGAGGTGAATGATCCTTCATTCTTCTCACCAAGTTCCTTGCTTCCCGTCCAAGTTAAAAAAAAGAGAGAGATCTTGACGAGCTGATCAACTATGCTGAATGCCTTCTTGACCCTGCAAACTTTGACGCTTACATTTTTATATTGCCAACAAAGAACACCAAAAAGCATACTAGTACACACGAAGCCCTCCCGCCTATCTACAAATAAAAACATTGAAAGTTCACCACTGTGGAAAACTGGAAGTCCATCTTGTTTGTAATAATAATGAAAAAAAAAAACATTGAAAGAAAGCTCTCTCTCTCTCACACACATGCCTACGTACGTACAACGAAACCGCGAAACGTGGAGCACTTAAGAAGAGAATGAAAGGAAAAAGGCAAATCCACCGGTGGAGAAAAAGGGTAAGTCTGGACAATTTAGTCCTAGTCAGCACCCACAGTTGGAGCCTCCAATTATTATCGCCACTACACTATACTACTGGCTCAACTGACGGCTACGGTGGACTACCAATAAAGTATCCTCTTACATACCTGGCTCTGGGTGATCCTGCGCCTCTGCCACTCTCATCTTCGTTGTCCTCGTGACGCACCGGGTTTCCTCCTTCCTAATCATGCCACTAAACTATTCTCATGGGTCATGATATTTTTTTATGGATGCGATGAATACTACGTATGTACGGATAAAGCAATTAGCGGTGGTTATTAGTATATACTAACCCATTTCAGATGATGGGATTCCATAATTTTCATAAAGAAACATGCATGTTGTTTCTTTTCATTCAATTCAATTATTCATCGTGAACTCGTGTTTTCAAACTCACTGACAACATGAAGTTACTACTGTTTTGTACTTTCAATTGGCGTACAAGTATAATTCTTATTTACACAAGTTTGGACTTTGGAGTAAGTGGTGCTAGTACAATGCTAATTAAATGCCTTTCTTTGTTTGAGGACAGCAGCAAAAGGAAACAAAGAAAAGCATATAATCATAGTATTGCCCAGGCGCATCCACCGACGAGCGGACGAGGACAGAAAGGGATTAAAAATAAAAGTTAGCATAGGACGGTGCAAAAAGGAACGGAGGATGAACACCACAGACTAATCAAATCACTTCAAAACACCGCCAACAATTCATTATAACCTAATAACCTGCCTGAACGTCACTAATTAGTGATTAGTCCTCCTCCTCCTACTAAGAAAAAAAAACTACTACTACTATACTCCCTCCTTTCTAATTTATAAGTTATTTGACTTTTTTAACTCTAAATTTAACCGCTCGTCTTATTCAAAAATTTATGCAAAATATTATTATTTTTTTTGTTACGAGCTACTTTATTAATAGAAGTTCTTCAAAAATAAATTAAATTTAATTCTTTTGACATTTTTTTAATAAAACGAGTGGTTAAAATTAGAGTTGAAAAAATCAAACGACTTGTAAATTGGGACGGATTAAGTACTAGTTTTACCACTCTACTAATTGTAGCAACTAGTAGCTAAAGCAAGCTTGATGTGCATGCTGAGCTGTTCGTGCAGTGCAGTGCAGCATTTGTTTAATTTGGGTGCCGCGTCCCTGTCCGGCCACCACCGGGTGGTGGTTCGCCTCCGGGTTGGCCGAGCCGGGAAAGCGACCGCCCCTCCTCCTCTTCTCCTTCCTTCCTCCTTGCCAAGAACGCACGCAGTCCATTCCTCCTCCTCTCCTCCTATCACCGCCCCCCCCCCCCCCTCTCTCTCTGCCCCTCTCCTCCCCGGAGATTCCTGCTTCTTCTGCTTCACCCATCCACTCTGCCGTTGCCGAGGTGAGTGCTGTACTTCTGTGCCGCGCTACGCTATGCTCTCTTCGGTTTACTTCCCTCCTGATGAGCTCCAGCTCCAGCTCGAGCTCAACCCCGTTTCCGTTGCTTTGTTGGTTTCGCATGGGGGCAAGCGCGGGTCTACGGTTCTAGATGGAGTAAATTTTCATTCTGGGCATGTCGCGTTGCTGCTACTGGCGATTCTGGCAGCGGTGAAAAAAAAAGCTTTCTTTTTCTGGGGGCTCGTGAATGGAGGTGAAAAAAGAAACGCTTATCTATTGCCTGTCCCCCGCCGAGGCCCGAGCTCAATTCGAAAATCCGTACTTGGCGGACTTGTCCTTCGTTGGCTTGGATTCCACTGCGCTGGCGGCTGGGCTCGTCGTCCGTCGTTTCTGGATTCGTCGTGGACGCGTGACTGGAATTGGATCCAGCGAGCCTCTCCTGGATTTGGTAGGTGCGCGCCGTGTGCGTGCGTGTGCGAGAGTCGGGATGCTTGCTGATGCGATAGTACTAGCTCGTTGCGTGATCCATTGCCTGCCAGGATGCCAAATTTGAAATCCTGTCTTGGCCGTTCCGGGGAATTCTGAGATTTCAGTGGCTCGGCCCCTCGGCCGGAGAATCCGGGCGTGATTCTTGCCTTGCTCTGCTCCGTTTGTGGAATCTGCTATTTGCTTTTCCTCACCCCCAATTCTTCCCTCCCTCTGCTGTGGCTTGTTTGGATCGACCAGAATAGAAGTTGCTTCTGTCTTGAGGCTAAACAGCGTCTTCACTTCAGTCAGCCTCTTGCAAATTGCAATCGCAGCTGCTCTGCCAGGTTCTGCCGACGCCTTTTGAGATTTTGCTCTGCTTGTAAGTTGTCTCCTTTTTCGGTTTTGGGCTTTTGGCATGATGGCCTTCAGCACATGTTTGCCAGTTTTGCTCAGCATGATCTGTTTAGGCGCTTGGCATATTCCGGAAACTCACTATGCCAATTTTGCTATCCCGTGTCCGTTGGGTGCGTCCAGAGAGGTGTTCGTCTTGTTTGTTTCGTCAACCCCAGAGTTTCGCGGTGTTGTTTTGATCGTCTGTTTCGTGCCCTCCTGTTTTTAACCCATTTGGATCCATATGTTTTTGATGAAACTCATCTTGATCCAGTGATATTTGTGCATTTTTGCTCTAGTAAAATACAGCTGTTGCTTCGATCTCTGTCGGTTTGACCTCCTTTGCAGTTCAGTCGTTAATCTGTCAGTCTTTGATCAGTTTCTTGCAGTATTTTTTTTGCAATAATTCATCAGTGTTTTATTTGATTTCTGCGTGTCTTAGTGTGATGTTCAATTAGGGATTGTTATCGTCCTCCCATCTATTTTCCTAAGACAAAGCCCAAACATTTTTGGGCTCCATGCATTTGTCATCCAACTGTTACCGTGCAGCTAGTTATTTCTTGTACAGTAGATTTCGACTGTTGATGTAATTGGACGAATAGATTCAGGGGATTTTTCCTACTTCTCTCACTGACACTGACATATACATTTCGGTTTAAGGCAAGCAGACGTCTCATTTGTCCAACGCTTGGTTCTTGCCTATTCAGGCCCACTAGGACGATATCAGCTAGGAGTCGAGGGGAATGGCCGTTGGCGGGACTCAACCGGTCCTCAGGAAGTACCTAGGTGCCCTCAAGGACACAACGACTGTGAGCTTGGCAAAAGTGAACAGTGATTATAAGGTGATGTCATTTTCGTGTTCCCTCTGACTAGTGTTTGGAAGTCTTCATGCTCAGACCCTCACTGCACGCAATGTGCACTTATCATTCTTCCCTACAACAGGAATTGGACATTGCAATCGTCAAGGCCACAAACCATGTTGAGCGTCCATCAAAGGAGAAGTACATAAGAGGTAGTGGCATATCCTGCCTTTTAAGCTGAATTCCTAGTTCAAACTCTCAACTGTGACTCAATCTCCAAATTTTCATTGTTAGTGAAAACTCAACTGTTATATAGAAATTTGCTCACTCATCGCAGATATTTCATTGCTAGAAACATGTAACTGTATTTGGTTATGCAGTGATTTATTTCAAATGTTTAATAATTGCCCAACCTCTTTTGTTGCTGCCACAACTAACATCTTTATTTATTTGCAGAAATTTTTCATTCCATTTCTGCTGCTAGGCCACGGGCAGATGTAGCTTATTGCATTCATGCCCTTGCTAGACGTCTTTCGAAGACGCGCAACTGGGCGGTATGGATCCTATCCATTGTCATACTATTTACTGAACTAACGTCATGAATCCTTCTACTTATTTTAAATGCTTTTCATGGTACCACGAAACAAATAAAGTTACAAAGTACTCATGAACATTTTGCATTTTGTCCATCAGGTTGCGCTGAAGACATTGATTGTCATTCATCGCGCCCTTCGGGAAGTTGATCCCACTTTTCGTGAAGAGCTTATTAATTATGGCAGATCTAGGTCCCATATGTTGAACATGGCCTATTTTAAGGATGACTCTAGTGCAGAAGGTACTAGTTGTTAGTGCTATCCTGGTACTATCTATTGCATTATAATTTCTGATTTAAAACTTGTTCTTCTATTTCTATTTTTTTTTTCATTCAGCTTGGGACTATTCTGCATGGGTGCGCATTTATGCTTTATATTTAGAGGAGAGGCTTGAATGTTTCCGAGTGTTGAAGTATGATGTAGAGACAGATCCTCCGGTATGTAATCTAATGCAGGCTTACTTCTTTTATCTCCTTCATTTGTGAAACATTTTGAAATCTCATTTGCATTTTTACATTTGTGGTAGTCCATGTACCTACATGTTAATGTCACTACTCACTAATTAATATACTGCCGTGTGAACTATAGCGTCAGGTCTGTCCTGATCTAGGAACTACCGGCTTACTTCTTTTATCTCCTGCATTTGTGAAACATTTTGAAATCTCATTTGCATTTTTTACATTTGTGGTAGTCCATGTACCTACATGTTAATGTCACTCCTTAAGATACTGCCGTGTGACACACTATAGCGTCAGGTCAATCTCTGTTTATAACCGTGTGAACTTTGTGGTACCACTACCACACAAAAAATGTGTTACTATTATTTGCAGCAATTAAATTTCTGGTGTCGGAAAATGCAACCCATGTTTTTTTTACCAAGGAAACAATGTGATCTACTGCTGTACTTCATGTTTTCCTTTGGTAAACTCATGATGTTATAATGTTGTCAGAGTTCCAGTAGCTTGTCATATATGCAGATGATTAGTAGTTTCCCCCCTTGAATGGAATGGAAGTTTTTTTTTTTTTTTTTTTTTTATGTCAAGAAACATTAAATTCAAGCAACTGTATTTCTAAGTACATGGATACTTCTGGTATCTGCAGAGGACTAAGGATCTTGATACTGTCGCTTTGCTTGATCATCTGCCACCACTGCAGCAACTCCTTTTTCGGCTTCTTGCTTGCCAGGTAATGAATCTTTTGTAACTACTGTGTGTACAACTCACACCAGTTCGTCTTCCTGTACGTGATGCCATTTAAGTTTTCAAATTCTGTTGGCTAATTCCTGAAATTTTACAGCCACAAGGAATGTCGTCTTACAATGTTATAATCCAGCATGCACTCTCAATGGTTAGTACGAATGTCTAGTTCTTTGTTTCTGTCTTCCTTAACTTTTAGTTCTTGTTTTTAAGACTGGGCTTTGGTCCCTGGTGTTTATTGACTTTTTTTTCTTTTGCATTACTTGTAGGTTGCTTTAGAGAGTGTTAAGATCTACACTGCGATTAGTGATGGAACAATCAATCTGGTTGACAAGGTGAACTTTCTTAAGCTTACAACCTTGGATAAGTTTGTCAAATCTGCCTAGAATTGTTATATTATTTGATTGATTTTTCTCATCAAATTTAAATTATTGCAGTTCTTTGATATGCAAAGAAATGATGCTGTTAGGGCACTTGATGTATACAAAAGAGCAACTAACCAGGTATATTGTTACTCCCTTTTCTCTTGCAGATCCATCAAATTAGTTTTTGGGGCTATTTTCATTCAGTTTTACCAGCACATGATTCCAAATTTTTTGCCAGAGCACATCAGCACAACAAGGATATAGTGTAGCTATGTACCAGGATACTTTAAATGGATAAACAGTCAGTTTCTGGGAGGGACTGCTCTTGTTTAAGTTTTTAGTGGGCTTATCCTTGTTTGGTTTATCTTTCCCTATGAAGACAGTGGGAAATATCATGTGTCAAGCATCCGTTTTCCCCCATAGTCTCTATTTGTGTTGTGGAATGAGGATTATTAGCATATGAACACTGCGAAAAAAATGTTCAGTTCATATTTCAGCATCACCAGCTCTGCTGGCACTGATCCATGTTCCAAACTTAATTCTGAGCCATAAGCCATTTATTCAATACTTGAGACTGTTGAGATGAAAACGTGTAGGCTGGCTGGTACTGAATATTGATGGGTTTAAGTTTCTTTTCAATTTTTTTGGCACATAGGCTGAACGACTATCAGAATTTTATGAAGTGTGTAAAACTATACACATTGGGCGTGGTGAGAAGTTCCTGAAGATTGAGCAGGTTCGATAAATGTTCCTTGGATTCTTTAAGTGTTTGGTTTTTGTCCCCTAAGTTAGCAATTTACTGATGAAATTTATCAATTACTTCCTGCAGCCTCCAGCATCATTCCTGCAGGCTATGGAAGAGTATGTAAGAGATGCTCCGACAGGTCAAAAAGAAAAGGTATGGAGACTACAAGATGTAAAATCACTTACCGATAGGATGTTTGAACATGAAGAAGCTACCTTCATTTGCATGTCAGTATGCCCACAAACTGGTGACGATGAATCCACTTCAGAAACAATTCAACCTAACTAGCTCTGCGTTGTTTTTGCATAATTCTCTGTGAAATATGCCATTTTTAATAACCTTATATGTGAAAAAATTGTGAATACATATATGCTGGGATTTCCAAATTAATGTATAGTACTACGGAACAAAATAGAAAGGCTGAGATCTATTTTCATCTGAATAAATGATCCTCACACACTGTTGAACCATTGCATTTGGATCTTCACACACGCCATTTAAATTAAGTTGCTAGCTTGAAGTTTTCAGGAGGTCCTCAAACCATCTTGTTCATTTTGTTATACAGCTCTTGCTAACTAAGTATTCTTGTCTCTAATCGTACGTCATTTGTTTCAGGCTGTATTAGCAATAGAATACAAAAAAGAGCCAGAGGAGGAAGAAAAACCAGCTTCACCTCCTCCGGTTCCAGAACCAGAACCGGTACAAGAGCCTGAGCCAGAACCGGAACCAGTGAAAGAGGAAGCACCAGAAGCTGAACCGGATTTGCTGGTAACATTCTTTGCTACTACTATGAAGCAGCAGTCATTAGCCATACATTTTTTCTGCTGACACTCTGTTTCGCTCTTTAGGGTCTGAACGAACCGAACCCTGCGGCGACCGCGATAGAAGAGCAGAATGCTTTGGCGCTAGCAATTGTTCCGATAGGTAAATTTCACATGAACGAAAGCTAGTCGCACCATGATGTTGGTTATCTGATAGGCATCACGCTCACTCTGGCTTACTGTGGCAGATGATGTTCCGAAAGCTGCTCCTACTTTTGAAAATGGAGTCACAGGCTGGGAACTGGCCCTTGTGACAGCACCAAGTTCAAACGAGACCACCGTTGCCCCAAGCAAGAAACTGGTAGGTTGCTGAACCACCTTTGTCTCTCTCTCTGTTTTTTTTTTTTTGAAAATAAACTACCTTTGTCTCTCAAATTCAACATTTTTCTAGACAGGAATTGCCAGGTTGTTTGCTCAAATTTTCTCACAAAAATTTGAAACCGTGTGCAGGCCGGTGGTCTGGACTTGCTGACCCTTGACAGCCTTTACGCCGATGCGAACCGGAGAGCGAGCCAGCCGGCGGCAAGCTACAACCCCTGGGACGCGACCCCCGCGGCGCCTGCCCCGATGATGATGATGACCATGGCGCCGGCGATGCACGACCCGTTCTACGCGTCGAACGGGTACGCGGCGCCGCACGGCGTGCAGATGGCGGCGATGGCGCAGCAGCAGCAGGCCTTCATGCTGCAGCAGCAGCAGCAGCAACAGCAGATGATGATGATGGCGACGATGGCCCCGGCGCCGGCACCGATGCAGCAGAACCCCGCGAACCCGTTCGGCAACCCCTTCGCGGCGGCCGGCGCCGCCGCCGGCATGCCGCTCCACGCCGGGCCCGGCAACGTCTACACGGGGCTGATATGATCTAGTGCCCACGTCCGGCGCCGGCGGTCATCGGTTTCTTGGTTTCTTAGCGCTACTGCTGTTACCACACGATTCATTCTTTTTTGCCCAAACAAGTTTTCTTGTTGCCATTGTGAGAAGGAAATTTGTAGCACAGACACAGACACAGGGTAGAGTACATTATTATTATAGCGTCCGGTCCGGTTGGTGGAGTGTATAGCAAGCAGGGGGTCGTCATCATCAGAGTCAGTGGTGTCCCGTACGTAGTATAGGAAGGAGGAGGGTGATTGATTGTACATGTGTATCATATCATTATACGCGTAGAGTTTGGTCACTTGTTAATGTGCAGTTGAGGAGTCGAGTTCTTGTTCGCGAGGAGACACGGCACGTCGAGATTGAGAGCTATATTGTTATTATTATTGGATTTATTCTTGGTGAACATACACACTAGATACGGTTGAATAATGGAGGCATTCTTTTTAGCAGCTGACCCTTTTTTTTTTTTTTTTTTTTTTTTTTTTTTTGCTGAGGCATTCTTTTTAGCAGGTGACTTTTTTTTTTTTGGTGTGTGTGTGTGATCGAATGAAACAGGACAGTTTAGATCGGCATGTCAATCATATATATATGAATCATCCGGAAAGTTGTTCCATAGCCAAAAATACTTTTTGCTTGGTGCTGCTAGTGCTAGTAGTGTGTGGCCCTGTCTCTCCCCTGGCGTGCGCTTGTCTGCCGCCGTTTCTCGGAGCCTTGCTTGACGCAACAAGATCACCGGTGCAAGCGGTCGCCGATCTGTCTATTTTTCTCTCATCGCGCAACCACCGGCAGCAGCATCTGGAGTTCTGGAACGGCGCACGCGCCCAGCCGCCGCCGCCGGCGCAGCCGGATGCCAGCGCCACGCGCGCGCGCGCGCGATCACCCAACCAACGGCCCGCCCCAAGCCCGGCGCGACAACGACCCGAACCCAACACGTGAAGCCGGGCCGGGAACCGGAAGCCTCTCTCCGCCTCGCGGTCCGCCACCTCCTCCTCCTGCTCCTGCGGCCGCGAAGTCGCAATCATTGCGTCCCCCACCACCAAGCCCACACCTCAACTCGCCCCACACCACGCCAAGGCAGCGAAAGGAGAAGCAAGCAACCACGCAAGGCCGCGAAAAGCAATCGGTGGCCCCGAAAGGGAAGCGACCGCGAGGCGAGGGCGGCCGGCGGGGCGGATGGCGCGCGGGCTGCGCGGCGTCCGGGACGACCTCTCGGAGCTAGGGCGGCACCTGCTGGACATCGCCTGCTTCCTGCACCCGCTGCTCAACCCGGCGCACACCGACTCCCCGCCGCCCACCCCGACGGGGACCCGCCGCCGAGCCCGCCCCGCGCGCCGCTCCCCGTCCCCCGCGCCGCCGTCCCCGTCGCTCCTCGCGGGAATCCTCTCCGACCTCGCCGAGATCGGCGGCTCCTTCCGCGGCGGCTTCTCCCGCGCCGCCGCCGCGGCCCCGCCCTCGCCCTCGCCGCCGCCCGACCACCCCGCCCCCGCAGCCGTCGAGTCGCAGCAGGCCGCCGCCGCCGCCGCGCCTCCTCCTGCTGCTGCTGCCGACCAGATCGCAGATGACGTCGTGCGAGCGGCGCGCGCCCTCGCCGCGCGGCCCGAGGCGTGGATCGACTTCCCCGTGTTCGCCCTAGATGAGGGTAATTGTTATCTCTTCTCGTCTCTGACATCAGCACGATTGATTGTTGCTACTTCTGCAAATATTGGCATCTGGCTACGCATATTGCTCCTGTGCTGTGGTTTCCTGGGGGTGGGCGTAAAGGTTTCTGGTATGAGAGTTTGTTTAGTTCCAGTAGTCAGTAGATTTCAGTGGAATTGAGAGTAGATGGAACATAATTAGGTACTCAGATACTACTCGGGATGTTAAAGATTACTGCTCCGCAAGCTAGCGTCATGGGATAATGGCGTGAGTGTAACAAGTTGATGCCCTTTGTGTTGTTTGATGTGAGCATTGGAGGATGGGGTGATCAGAAGACGAATAGATCAATTCAATGGTTCCAGCTTTAAATCTCGGGGTTTTACAGCTGCCGAGTGTGTTATTTGGTTTTTTTAGCTCATTTGGTTGACTGTGGAGTTGCCTGGAATAGGCTGAAACAAATGGGAGAAACTCTTTTTATGTACGTGCTATGCTTGGATGCTGGGGGCTTGTCCTGTATGCTGTATTCCTGCTGATTTTGTTTTCGTACTTTTGTTCCATCTTGCATGTGTCGTTCATTACTATAGAGTTGACTTCCTATTATATATATTAAATGCATACAAGAGTTGATATAAATGAGATACATTTATGGATTTTGAAGAATGGTTTACTGTTTTACAACTGTATAAGAGGTACTTATACATAAGCAACTATATTTAGTAAATTGCTTGATGTTTGAAAATAGATGACAAAGATGTGTCGCTTATTCTGTGCAATACGTGGTCAAGTTTTTCTTCCCTACTCCTTCGATCAATTATGATTGGCATGATCATGACTTTGAAATCTTGAAAATACAGTACTGTAAGTTGTTTTACTTGGCTCTCGCTTAGAAGTATTATTTGTGGCTTTCATTCTTCTTTGCTATGCATTTTTTGCCCTTATTTACTTCTATTAATTTCTTTGTTTGTGTGACTATTTCAGTCATACCATGATGTTATTTTATTATTATTTTTTTTTCAGATTCTGTACTCTCTGATATCCAAAGAGACCATATGGAATCCATTGAAAAACTTGTCCCAGATTTAGCATCTCTACGGGGTAGTCTCTGTCCTTCTTACATGGATGAAGACATATTCTGGAAGATTTACTTTAGGCTGCTTGAGTCGAACATAAGTGAGCATAGTTCTGAGGTACATTCTTTTTTTTTTTTTTGTGCATCACTCTCTTGTAGCATACATTTGAATTTTGATGGTAGACCACATTTTATGTACTAGTTTTTGTTTGAATGAAACTTCCGTGGTTTTGAAACTGAGATGTCATCATAGCATAGCCTGTTATCAAAGTGAGCACGAAGCATATTTATACTAGTTATCTTTTCCATATACATTTCATGTATTTAAGCCATATTCTTTCTATAATATGGGAAACCTCTACGTCAAATGAAGTTCAAAATACTATGCATGTTCTAAATTACTACACCCTCCATTCCAAATTACATGGTGTTTTGACTTCTCTGGATGCATTGCTTTTACTATGTTTCTAGAGTTCGACAGTGTATATCTAAGTGATAGCAAAAACTATATGTATCTAGAAAAGTCAAAACTTTACATAATTTGGAACGAAGGGAATAATTGATATTATTATTACTGAAAGTCCCTACTTCAAGAGAAGCATAATTACTAGAAAAACTCTTATTTTCAGCGGATTTTGTTGACTTAAAAAACACATTCATGGAAAAACTCTTATATGTAGCAGATCACTATGAATTCTGGAAGCATAGTAGGTTGGGCTGCCCGAACAGTTTGACATCTTGTGAGCTTGGGTATCTATATCATTCAGCACTTTGGCTGTAAAGATTTGATCATACATTGGTGTGATCCCACAATGGATTTATTTATGCATTGCAGAACTAATACAAACAATATCTATGTCTAAATAACAGTTTGTGTCATCAATAAAATGCCATCTTATTTCAGCAAGCAAATACTAGGATTTTAAGGAATAAGGATACAAAGTAGGTCACCAGATATTGATAACATGAGCTATTCCATAAATTGTATCAGTGATTTTGCTATAGCAGTGCTAGAAGAATAGTTTGTGTGCACTGTGCACTGAAACAATGTTGCTGAACCGATTGGAAATGTGAATCCCATTTTAGTCATTCTAATATATTTTGTTCTTCATTATATTGACGTACAGAATGTATTGTTGCCTTATAAAACATGTATTGCACCACTGAGTTCACAGCTGAAAATCTTTCTGTATGCACTAGGAAGTAGGAACGCAACAGAAATGAAATTAAATGTATAGAATTTTCCTTTATAGGAATGTAATAATTTGGTGAAGTGTGAATTTCTACCGAAATTTTATATGCATTTGGGATATACCCCCTCCGGTCAAAAAATACTTGTCAAATTTGACTTTGCACGGTATTTGATGTACAATATCTTTGACCGGTGATTTTTTTTTCTAGAATATATTCTCAAAATCGTTCAAATTTATGAGATTTAATTAACAAGTATTCTCAACACAATTCTAAACCATAAACTTGCATGATTTGAAACAAAATAATTTAAAATTTGTTGTTGTTTGTAGTTTTAAAGGTATGACTAAATATTGTTCCAAACATGTTTTTATGACCGGAGAAAGTACTTGAGTATGGTAGTCATCTCTCACCAGTGCCTGTATGCAAGACAAGTATTGAATCTTGCATTTTGTCGGATTACAAAATCGGTTGCTACCTTACATCCTTTGGATTCACTATGTTGGTACATGCTTGTTTGCTTGCTGACCTGGGAAATATGCCTGGCCCACACCGCATTTCTCAGGTGTTTTATTTCTAACGCCTGTGGTTGTTCAAGCTGCCTGACCAGCAGCTCCTAAGGCCAGGGCAGCAACCAAGCACCATGCACATTGCCAATAGTGTCTAGAGTTCCATTTTTTACTGTTATTACTTATTAGCTGCTATTTTGACTATCATCTGGAGGCAGTCTCCCCATTTTGCCCAATGTAGACTGGACACTGTTGTAATGAAAATGCAGTCTTAATCTTTGGGCTTAATACGATCATCTTTAAGCTTCTCCACAAAGCAATATTACTGAAAAAACCGAATTAATAAATTGAGTTATGTGTTATATGATATGATATTGTATCCTTATTTATCTTTTTACTAATTATAGTAGTTACTAATTCTTCGTGCAGGAAGATACCCAGAGTGTGCAAAATTCTGTACATCACAACAATGAGATAGAGTCAGATTCTCCACCCCACGTCTGTGAGATAGAAAGTGTGAAAAGCAACCAAGAAGGGTATCAATCTTCGGATGGCCGTGCTTTGCCCAAGACAAGATCCGAGCGAAGCATTGACCAATGGGTATTTGCAAAGTCAAAATCTGAGGAAAGCATGGATCAGTGGTCTGAAATACCTTCAGATGTGGAGTCCTTCAGAGAAGGTAAAAGATACCTCAGTAGCGAGGAGCTGAGCGACGTTGATAGTGCCAACGTTGTTGTTATGGACAAATACATGGATTCACTTCTCTCTGACCGGAGGAACCTCCCCTACGCCAGCTCCTCGGTGCGCCAGGATTCAGTCAGACGAAAACCTGCTTCGTCCGTTGATTATAGCCACCGCCCCCCGCAGCCAACTCCACCTGCATCACTGTCAAAGAAGGAATCGTGGGATGTCATTGAAGATTCGGAGTTCGATATACTTGACAGTTAGTAATTGGGATCTTTGCGATCTCAGGTTTGTCTATCCTTCTATTTTCGTCCATGTTTCCCCACACTTCACCTGGTTTGTAAATGTGGACGTGCAGGTGGCGTCAGTGATAGTGTGGGAAAGGATTAATGATCTTTCTACCAATATATTATAACAGTGTGTGCATATAAATCTTCTCAGCTCGCAAGCTGTAAGCCTGTGTAACCTGGGAAAACTTTGATGAATCTGTCCGTCATTCAGCTAGTTGTCAAGTGGGGATGGTATTTTGCCTCCCAAATCCCTAGTTAAAAGCGTTTCATGTGTTGCCATCATTGTTTGTTTCTGATATTTCTTCATTGCAGAACAGGAAATTGCCCTCATACCAACATTCGTATCTCTGATCTGCCATCACAAAATCGAATATCCCATACATAGAAATTTTTTGGGCGAAAATATACACTTATCATATCCAACCGTTGACTATAGTCAAGTTATAAGAGACTGAAAAAACATGTTACTCAATTCACTGAAGGGCAAGAAATCAAAGAGAAGACAACGGTCTGCTTCCTCTTGGGCCTCACATAGAAACAAATTGAAGGAATCCCGTAGAATATAAGAGAGACGACGACCTCAGTTCCACTAAATTCATTTGTTCTAAAATGCGGGTCCTATTGACAGCGAGACGTCTGTGGTGACTTCGTCAATCTTAAGATCTGTCGGCGTAGTCTTTCGGAGGTGCTCATAGGTATAGGGTTTGCGTACATGTGTTCGTCTGTGTCGCAAAAAAAAAAAATAGTTCCATTAAATTCAGCATGAAAATATACGTTTCCTATTAACATGATCAAAGTTAGCACAAACATAGACCAAGTTTTTAGCGAAGCAGCAGTCGTTGCTCATCGTACAGCACAATGTCGACAGCAAAAGGTGGATCCTCACCGTTTGGAATTCAACCTACTGGCATTTGGTTCAAAACAGACGATCACCATGTCCAGGCGGGATCCACAAGACGAGAGCTAATCCTGGCTGGGAGCATGCCACTCGTACAGGCTACTGAAACCCACCAGGAGGCACGAACAGGTGAGCCGCGTCGACGTCAGGGCGGAGGAGCCGCAGCGCGACGCGCTTCATGTCCTCCATGCCCCGCTCGTACCCCCTCAGCGCCTCCTCCACCAGCCGGCGCTCGTGCTCCTCGGAGCCCAGGAACTCCTGCACCGCCGCCGCCCTGGCGCTCCTCACCTCGGCCTCCGTCGCCTTCCTCGCCTCAGCGAGCTCCGCCTTGGCCTTCTCCACCTCCTCCCGGAGCTTCAGCGCGTGCCCCAGCGAGAACGTCGCGTAGTTCGCCGCCTGCATTGCGCCCGCGCGCGCCGCGCCGACGACGCCACGAGCAGAGCGGCATTAGTACGTGCACGGTGCACCCACGCGCCGCCCGCCGCCGCCGCCGCCATTTATGCTGAGGCGGTGCCAAGCGGCGGCCAAGGAAGGATCAGGACCGGACCTGGAGCGTGGCGATGTAGCTCGTCGCGATGACGGCGAAGGGATCCGCCACCAAGAACGCGCGCTCCCGCGCCGGCGTGATGACGCCCTCCAGAAGCTGCCGCGCCGCCGCCCACTCCACCGTGTCGCCGTCGTGTCTGTCCGGGGCGTGCTGCACCTTCCGTTGTTGGTGGCGCGTGGAGAAGCCCGGCGGGACAGCAGACGCCGACCCGTGACCAGTGTTGTCGTCCTCCGCCGGCCTCTTCTTCCCCGACCGCGTCCAGCAGCCGGGCGGCGGCGCGCTGCAGCCGGGCTCAGTCTTCGCGGCGACCTTCGCCGCCGCCGCCGCCGCAGCCTCGGCGGCTGCCTTCTCCGCCCGCATTTTCTGCATCATGGCATACGTTGCTGCATCCATCCCTAGCTCGATCAAATCACAGTGACACACAGCAGTGAATCATTTGCTCCAGCTGGAGTCAAGCTCAGAGGTCAAGGATGGTGCACGACATTTTATTACCTTTGGCATCACCAGTAGCAGTACGATGTGGAGGCGACGGTGTAGGTGGTTTTGGTGCACGAGCGGCGGCGAGATCGCCGCCGTCTCTGAGGTAAGCCAGGACATCAATCGGGGCGGCGCCGCGCGCGCAGAGTAGCTTCGCCACCGTGGTCTTCTCCTCTGCGGTGAGCACGGGGTCAGCGGTGGATTTCTTGGTCGGCTCGCCCCAGAGCACGGGGCACGGCCACGGCGCGGACGACGACCTGAGGAAGAAGAAGCCCTGCTTCCACCCCTTGATCTTGTCCGGCAGCCCCGTGAAGAGCACGCCGGCGGTGTCCTTGGGCGCGAAGCAGTAGAGGCCCTTCACCTTGAGCGCGCGCAGCGCGAAGAAGCGCAGGAACACGGGGACCGGCGGCGGTGGCGGGTGCACGCCGGCGGCGCGGCAGAGCGCGAGGAACGCCGCCATGACGCGCCAGCAGTTGGGCGCGAGCTGGCTCGGCGCGACGCCGAAGTGCGCGAGCACCTTGCAGGAGAAGGGGTCCAGCGGGACGCGCATCCCGGCCTCCAGCGCGTCGGCGTACACGCAGACGGAGCCCGCCGGTGGGGGCGAGCACGCGCGCCGGTCGCCGGCGGGGAGCGGGGTGAACGCCTTGGTGTCGACGCCGAGCTTCTCGCAGATGGCTTGGACCGAGTTCTGGCTCCAGAGGCACGAGGTGATGCGCTCCGTCGCGGCCCACAGGAGCGCGTTTCCACCACCAACACCGCCGCCGCCGCCGCCGTCATCGTCGCGGTCGCTGGTGTCCGCGGCGCTCGCGGTGTTGGGAGGATCAACGATCTGGACGGAGGACGAGGAGTGGGAGGTGGAGGAGGAAGGCATGGCGCAGCTGCAAGGGTGGCCGGGGTTGGTGTTGGACTACCGGTGGGGAGCGCCGGTCGGCGAGGCGCTTCGCGTTCTCGCGCGAAGGTGTAACGCCGATTAGATGGACGAATGGCGACCGAGCAGCAGGAACGAAGAGAAACAGTAGACGTGGCGAGGTCCTCTAGACCGACGCAACTGCCCAGCCATGTCCCAATGCAAGGGGCTTCGAGGACTACTGGTTACACAATTTCGCTTTAGAACAACTGATGTGCGTTGAGATACAGCTGTAATTTGCAATTTTGACACTGTAGCAGCTGGGAATTTTTTTTTTGCCATAAATACCTAATCATGACCAAAGTAGACTTAAAAGATTCGTCTCGATGTACATGCAAATTGTGCAAACATACAAACATTTCGCCTATATTTAATACTCTATGCATGTGCTGCAATATTGATGTGACTAGTTGCAATTGCAATTTGCAGTGTATTTAAAAAGCATAACAAGAGGATGAGCATTTTGAAGAGCAAAATAAGATAAAATAGCCTCTAACAGTTTAGTAAAACAAATTGACGTTAAAGTAACTTGGTATATATTCTCTTTCCTCCGTGCGCTCACGCGCATATACGGTTTGATATTCAGGACTCTTCGTTCTCTATAGAGCATCTTTAAGAGTTTGACATGTTAACTTGGCATCTATATAGTTTTAGCAAAATAAAAAAAAGTAGCCTTCAATAATTTGGTAAAATAACTTGGTATCAATAGCAAACTGGCATATCTTCTCTCTCCACGTGCAAATATGCGCACGTGTATACGGCTTGGCATCCGGGGGTCTTCGTTGTTTTAGCGGGGCTCTTCTTTCTCTTAGCGGGTTTTTTTTTTTGCTAGGAAAATGTAATACCTCGGGTATTACGGGTCAATTAAACTTGCCATGTCATCATATTTAAATTAATTAATCTGCATATGATTGTGCTTAGGGCCCTAGAGTGGTTTGGATTGATAAATTATTGATCTGGAAATTCAAAACCCTAATCGGATATCCGAATTAACCCTAATTTTGGCCCAAAACCCTAATTCAAAATCTATAAGGAATCTTGAGATGACCCCTAAATGAAAGTTGTAGATCTTTTAAAACGTGACAACTTTTATTTTTGTAGATTTTGAAGTTCTGTTGTAAAAATTTGAATTTAACTCAAAACAGTGAATTGAAAATCAAATTTGAAATGTCATTTCAAAAAAATTAGTTGGAATTTGACAAAACTCCCTTAACGAAAGTTGTAAAGCTCTCTGAGGGGAACAATTCTTATTTTGACCATTTTTCAAGTTGTTATGAAAAATCAAAAGTAATTTCAGAAATTCAATTTAGGTTTTAAAAACCCTATTCACCCCCTTTTGAATAATTTTCAAATTCGGCCGAATTTGGGGTTGGTCCAAAAATGAAAGATGTTCAGTTTTTATAGCCCTACAACTTTGGTGTTTGCTGTTTCTTCATTTGACACACGGTTTGGGCGCAATTGAGCAAAAGATCAGAGAGGAGTAGGTAGCTGCTACAGTAACCACGGCATGGGCGCCGTCCTTCTCCCCTGTTCGCGCGACCGCCGGCATGGCCGGGGCGTCGCGGCCGTCTTCTCGTCGCTCCTGTGCCCACGACCTCGCAAAAGCGACCGCGAGCGTCGTCTCTCTCGTCTCCCAGCTCGCTCCACCTCTATAAGTACCCGCGGCCGCCGTTCTTCTCCATTTTTCTCTTCTCCTCGCCGCCGGTGACCCTCTCGGTTTCCGACGAAATTCGTCGTCCATCCTCTACTCCAATCCGATTCACCGCGTGGCTAGACTCAACATTCCCTTGCGCATCGTTTGAGCTCGGTTTGTCGCCTTGTCATCGCCGGAGGAGCCCAGACGCCGTCTTCTTCTTCCTCGGCTCCGGCCGGAGCACCGCCGCGAGTCCCACCGTCGCGTCCAAGCCCTTCGGGTGAGCTCTGGACCTTGAGTCCATTCGTTTCCATCTCAGCGCTCTCGGTGGCGTCTCATGCTCGCGATGGTTTTTCCCCCGGTACCCTAGGTTCGCCGGAACGGAGGAGTTGCCGCCGGGAGTCGCCGCCGCGGATCCCCTCGACGTCAAGCCATCGTTCCACCTCGCCTCTGCTTCACCCGGCTGCTCGGCTAGGATCGGGGTGAGCCACTGGTTGTTCCCCTGCCTCTTTTTCCCCTCTTCCGGTCCTTCGCGGCCGGCGTAGGATGCGCCGGCGTGCGGGTCGCCGCCGGTCCGCCATGGGCGAGCTCGTGCTCGTCGGAGGCGCGTAGAACCTACGGCTATTGGCTAGGATGGTTCGCGGGGTGTGATAGGCCGTGGGGGTGTCCTCGGTTTGGCATCAGGGGTCGTCGCCGGCAGGTTTCCCGGCGAGCCGCCGTGTTCGCGTGTGCGCGCGCGCGCGCGAGAGCGAGGGGCGCGGCCGGGCCGTGTCTGGCCGTGGGCCGGCTCGGTGCGGGCGCGTGAGAGAGAGGGAGAGAGGCGCGCGCGTGCGGGCCGCCTGCTGGGCCGTTGGGCTGGCCAAGCAGCGCGGCTGCGGCGGGGCTGGCAGCAGGCGCGTGCGGGCCGCGCTCGGGTGCGTGGGCCGTCGCGGGCTGGATTCGTTTTCCAATTTCCAGAAGAATTTCAAATACTTTTTCCAAATTGATTTGTTTAAATAGTACTGATGTTTGTTAATTTCATAGGGATTAATCTATTAGTTAAAAAAATGTGAAAATATTTGTGTATGCTCTCTGTGATGCCTAGTATTTAGGAAAAATATAATATCTAGATTTAGGACCTTTTCTGTTAGGAGTAAAAATCAGCAAAATAAATGAATAATGCAACTTTGATGATTTTTAATAAATTGTGGGTAGTTCCAAAAATCATGAAATTAATTGTGGCACTGTTTGATGATGAAATCTAGCTGTGGGTAAATTTTGGTCATAATTGGAGTTGGTTTGGTCAGTTAATAAATAGGAGTGCAAATTAGGAAAGTTGTACTCAAGACGTTAATCTTTGACTATCGCATTTTCACCTGTATTATTGCATCATGTTAAGTATGCATCATTGCACACGTGTAGTGACCGGGAGCGAAGGAGTAAAGGTCGAGGCCACTGCTGGGGAGCCAACTCCGGAGGTGATCCAGGGATTTGACATCTGCGGAACCGACCCTGATCCCACCCTCTTCTCAATTGAAGGCAAGCCCCGGTGCATTAACCCTCTATTGTGAAATCTTTACAATTCGAGTTAATCTATTGCATTAAGTTGCTAGGAGTTGATTGTTACCTATCCAAATGCATTGTCCCATATAATTACCCTGAAACCTGATTTAAATAAATAGTTTGAAAAATGCTAGGCATGCTTAATGAAATTAGAATTCCATAAAAGAAAAACTATTTTCTGTACTATGTACATGTATATACTTTATGATTGGTGAAGAACTTGTTATCCGTTGGTCGATGTGTATTCGGGCTAGAGTCCCGATGCATGGTCGCTTTCGGAATAGTTTGGAACTGGTCGGTATCACCCAAAATATGTTTCGTTGAGTGGCCTGCTCATGGGACGGCGTTCCCATGTCACACTACTCTTCAGGCATAATAATAAAACTGTCGGGCAGTCTTGTATTCGGGCTAGGCCCCAATGCAAGTCTGACGGCAGGAAGGAAGTAGGGACCGTTCGTTGTAGGCCTGCTGTGATCATGATGAACAGCCTAGCCACATACCTATGTGGAAAGCCTAGAGTCAGGTGGCTCTATTGCTGGAACCGACAACCACGCACTGGGAGTGGAGAGATGGCGGGAGTAGCGTGTACCCACGTGGCCGGCGTGCCTGGAGACGAGTGGAGTACTTTGCTCCCGGGTGGCGCAGGACCGGTTCCGGGATAGAAAGACCTAGATGACGGGTTGGTATATGTATGCCGGCGTGCTGCATATGCAGTGTGGTTAGAATCCCCAGCTGGGTATTTACTGGATTCGAATCGACGTGCTCCTCGGTTAATGGAGACTTGATCCTCACACCTACCCCGAAAAGTGGTTCGCAACTAGGTTCACTGAACGATCAAAGGAAGTTGAGAATTGATGATAGATGAGATTGATTATTGGAACTATGACTATGATTATAATGATAAATAATTACAATGTTGGTTAGCAATGCTTTTCTGCAAATCTTCTCTCTCCTGCTAGCCTTACCTATGACCTGCATTCCTGAGTCTCATTTTACACCCTTAGTCGGGTCAGTCTTGCGGAGTACCCCAAGTACTCAGGGTTTGTTAACCCATGCTGCAGGAGAACCACCGTCTGACGTCTGTCTCGCCCCGTGCTGCATGACCATTATCCAGGAGGGCAGCGAGGAAGAGTAAATGTGAGACCCGTGGGCTGGGTTCGAATTATCATATGTATGATGTTGTATAATTATTCAACTGCTACTGCCACTACCTAGGGACTGTAATAATCGTACTTGAATTCTATTTGGAACAGCTGGTTTGTAAAATTAAGTTATGTAATATTCCGCTTCCGTACTCTGATGTAATTTGTTATGAAATGTTGTAATCTGTAATGTATTCGCAATGTGATCCTGCGGAGTTTTGGGCGCTGATGTAGCCCGACAGGCCGGTCTAGGTTACATGGAACATGGGTCCGACTGTCAGAGTCATTAGTGATAATGACAGTCACCTGTGGGCCAGGTGATTTAGGCGGTTCTGTTACAGTTGGTACCAGAGCATTACATTGCTAATCATCACGGATTACTTTTCGAAAACTTTAAAAGGTTTTGGATCATAAAACTTAATATGTTATTTTGGGTCCAAATTGCTTCTATTCTTAACTTATTCCGTAGTCTTAGTTTAATCTGTATCTAATACTATGTGGCTGTAGTAGCATGAGGAATAATATTATTATTATTAGCCCTATGTTAAAAGTTTATTTACTTATGTACGTGTTTACTTGCATGATTTAAATTCGTAAGTACGTGCATGCATCATGTTAATCACATAATAATAACTTCCTCCTTAAAAGCGGGTAATTGGGATAAGTTACCAAACCTATTCTTGCTAACTTGTATATCTTATAAAATCCGCTTACCTTCTCCAGATGCCCCGTTGCAAGCTCACCGCCAGGAAGATGACGGGACCGCGTGGTGTTCCGCACCACCAGCTGGCGCCGCGTACTGGGGAGGGTGAGGCCTCTGGGAGTCGCTCACCCCGTCGCAGTAGTGAGGAGTTGGAGGCTGAGGTCGGGAGACTTCGGGAGTTGGTCGGGCAGTGGGAGGAGGAGTACGAGGTTGCTCGCCGCCACCACTACCAGGATGTGAGGACCAACCGTGACCTGCGTCGGGAGGTCAACCGCCTGACGCAGCAGCGGGATGAGGCTTGGGAGCGCGAGGATGCGATCGTCGACAGGATGCTGAGGGCGGAGCAGCGTGCCGCGCAGCTAGAGGCGGACAACATCGCTTTGCAGGAGGAGGTGCACCAGCTCAACGATCAACTCTACCCTATTCCGGCACCTGAGGAGGAGGATCCGGAGCTTGGAGTTGTCCTTGGTGAGGATGAGGACATGGAGGACGTTGACGAGGAGGTTGAGCCTCTCGAGGTCGAGGAGGCAGACTCTGAGGAGGACTCCGAGGGCAGTGACGAGGACTCCGAGGAGAGTGACGAGGACTTCGAGGAGGACTTCGAGGACAGTGACGCGTCTGCAGTCGACGAGGACTAGGCTAGTGTAGGCCTAGGGACGTTAACTAGTTTCTTTTTTCCAGTTTGTAAAATAGGTGCTTGTAGTAAGAACCTTAGTCATGGGACGTGACTCTTGCGTGGGCGCGAGTCGTGTAGTATAATAATGTAATATTTGTGTGTGTTGCTACTATGTTCCATCTATGTAATATAAGTCCTAAGGGGTTTGCTTGTTAACAGATGGGAGATCACTCTGCTCATGGGACTGGAGCTCCCCAAGCACCACCACTTCCAAACACTCTGGCAGAGGCCATTACCGCACTCACCAATGTCGCAACAATGCTAGCTCAGAGTCAACAAGACCGTGGTGGGCGTCGTGGTCGCCGCGACAACGAAGAAACCACCTATGTTGATTTCACCGACACCCGTCCGCCTGTGTTCACCAAGGCAGATGAACCTCTGGAAGCAGACGATTGGCTTCGTACCATGGAACAGAAGTTCAGCTTGATCCACTGCACAGAGATACAGAAACCTCTGTTCGCAGCGCAGCAACTCCGTGGACCTGCCACCACTTGGTATGCCAACCTATTGGCAGCACAGGATCCTGGACATCAACTCACTTGGCAGGAATTCCGTGAGGCGTTCCGTGCTCATTACATCCCTGCGGGTGTGATGAGGCTGAAGCTAGACCAATTCCTAGCTCTGAAGCAGAATGAATCCACTGTCACTCAATACCTGGGGCAGTTCAACCATCTGGCACAGTACGCACCGGAGCACACCAATACTGATGAAAAGAAGAAGGCCTGTTTCATTAGGGGCCTGAACTACAAGATTCAGCGCAGCTTGTCCAATAATCTCAAATGCACCTTTCATGAAGCAGTTGATAGTGCACTGGCTTTCGAGGAAAGCAACCGTCAGCTCCAGGAGGAGAAGAAGAAGAACAAGAGGCCTGCGTTCTCTGGCAGCCAGAAGCGCCCAAGAATCATCTATCACCCCACTCACCAAAGCCGCCCATCTTATCCTCATCAGCAGGTGGTTGTGCGCACTGCCGCCACCTCCCACACCTCAAATCAACAAAATGCCACTCAGTCGAATGCCCCTGGCGTTCGCGTTACTACTCCCCAAACCACCTACAATCATCCTTGCTACAACTGTGGCAAGATGGGACATTGGGCACGCAACTGTCCTTTTCCCAAGAGGTACAACCAGAATGCACCAGGTGGTCAACAACAGCAACATCAGCAGCAGCAGCAGGGTCAGCATCGTGGTCATCAGCAGCATGCTCAGAGGGGCAAGATCGTCAAGAAAGCAGGTCAGGTCTATTATACACAAGTGGATGATATCCCTGCGGGAGAGCCCGTCATGATGGGTAGGTTCCCTGTTGCCAGTCACCCTGCACTTACGCTTTTCGATTCTGGTGCATCACATTCATTCATCAACCGTACATTTGTGGTTAAGCATGAAATACCTATTGGGGAGATAAAGGAAGATTTCCTTATACACTCGCCCGGGGGGCGTATGTCTACTAAAGAGGTAGTTCAGGGAGTGCCTATAGAGTTGGGAGGGCATAAGTTCCCTACTACTATGATAGTGCTAAAGAATCAGGATATTGATGTGATATTAGGTATGAATTGGATGTATCAGCACAATGCTCTTATTGATGTGCTGAATAGAACCATAAGAGTGAGCATACCTAATAGCCAAACTCAACTTCTTATCCAACTTCCACTACCTGTGAGAAAGGTGGAGAAATCCGTGCAAAGGTTGTGTGCTACTTCAGTGGAAGAAGTGATGAAGATTCCAGTGGTCTGTGAATTTCCAGACGTGTTTCCTAATGAGTTGCCTGGTTTGCCACCTGATCGAGATGTGGAATTTGCCATTGAGCTAAAACCTGGAACAGCTCCTATCTCACGTAGAGCTTATAGGATGCCTCCCAAGGAATTGGCAGAACTTAAAATTCAGTTGCAAGAACTACTTGATAAAGGCTTTATTCGCCCTAGTTCATCTCCTTGGGGTTGTCCTGCTATCTTTGTCAAAAAGAAGGACAAGTCTCTTCGACTCTGTATCGATTATCGTCCACTCAATGAGGTGACCGTTAAAAACAAATATCCGCTACCTCGTATCGACCTACTCTTTGACCAACTGGCTGGGGCTAAGGTGTTTTCTAAGATTGACCTTAGGTCCGGCTACCACCAAATCAAAATTCGTCCTGAGGATATTCCGAAAACAGCTTTCACCACCAGATATGGCCTGTATGAATACCTGGTCATGTCTTTCGGCTTAACCAACGCACCTGCCTACTTCATGTATCTCATGAACTCCGTCTTCATGCCCGAGCTCGACAAATTCGTTGTCGTGTTCATCGATGATATCCTTGTCTATTCCAAAACACCCGAAGAACATGCCAACCACCTTCGCATTGTCCTAACTCGCTTGAGAGAGCATCAATTGTATGCAAAGTTCAGCAAGTGTGAGTTTTGGTTGAACAAAGTTCCTTTTCTCGGACATATTCTTTCAGCTGAAGGAGTATCAGTTGATCCTAGCAAGGTGGAGGAAATATTAAATTGGAAGCCGCCAACCACTGTGCATCAAGTTCGCAGTTTTATGGGCATGGCGGGATACTACCGCCGTTTCATCCCAGATTTCTCAAGGATAGCCAAGCCAATCACCAACTTGCTGAAGAATCAAGTCAAGTTTGTGTGGTCGCCAGATTGTGAGACAGCGTTTCAAACCTTGAAGAAGTGTTTGACTACTGCACCAGTCCTAGCTCAACCAGACATTGAGAAGCCATTCGATGTGTACTGTGATGCATCCGGCACTGGCCTAGGCTGTGTTTTGATGCAAGAGGGCAGAGTTATTGCTTATGCTTCCCGACGGCTCCGACCCCATGAAGAAAACTATCCTACTCATGACTTAGAATTGGCAGCTGTGGTTCACGCATTGAAGATCTGGCGTCATTATTTGCTAGGCAGCACCTGCAATGTGTACACCGATCACAAAAGCTTGAAGTACATTTTTACTCAAGAAGAGCTGAATATGAGGCAGCGAAGATGGCTAGAATTGATCAAAGATTATGATATTGAAGTACATTATCACCCTGGTAAAGCTAATGTAGTTGCCGACGCACTCAGTCGGAAGGCTCACTGCAACTGTTTGACTGTGAAGCCTTATAGTCTGTCATTGTGCTGTGAGTTGGAAAAGTTGGGCCTAGAAATAGTTCCACAAGGCAGTCTGGCAAATATCAGCATTGAAACTTCCATCCGTGATGAGATCGTGGCCGCTCAGAAAGGAAGCAAGGGCATCAAACATATCAAAGAAAAAGTCCAGGCAGGAAAAGCAGATTGTTTCAGGATTGACGATGAAGGTGTAGTATGGTTCAAGAATCGCTTGGTAGTTCCAAAAGTTCCTGAGCTACGTCGCAAGATTCTTGATGAAGCTCATCTTACAAGGTACTCTATCCACCTAGGAAGCAACAAGATGTACCAGGATTTAAAACAGAAATTCTGGTGGACTAAGATGAAGATAGAAATTGCACAGTATGTGTCGAGGTGTGACACCTGTCAGAAGGTTAAGGCTGTGCACATGAAGCCTGGTGGAGAACTACAACCGTTACCGGTCCCCGCATGGAAATGGGAAGACATTAGTATGGATTTCGTCGTGGGATTGCCCAGGACATCAAGAGGTTTTGATTCCATCTGGGTTATCGTAGATCGTCTCACGAAACAAGCCCATTTTCTACCTGTGAAGAAAGAGTATAGGGCGCCAACTTATGCCAAACTATTTATTGAAAATCTCATGAAGCTGCATGGGATACCAAAGACCATTGTTTCAGATCGGGGGTACTCAGTTCGTATCCAAGTTTTGGAAATCCTTCCACAAATCACTGGGCACGAAACTTTTACACAGTACGGCCTATCATCCCCAAACCGATGGTCAGACCGAGAGGGTGAATCAAATAGTGGAAGACATGTTGAGGGCCTGTGCATTGAATTACCCTGACAAGTGGGACGAATGTTTGGCATTGGCCGAATTCTCGTATAATAACAGTTACCAAGAAAGCATCAAGATGGCTCCGTTTGAGGCAGTGTACGGCCGCAGATGTCGTACTCCGTTGAATTGGTCCGAGCCCGGTGAGAGATGGTTTTATGGTGTTGACTTGGTCAATGAAGCTGAGGAGAAGGTTCGAGTAATACAAGAGAATCTGAAAGTGGCTCAGTCCCGACAGAAGAGCTATGCCGATCAGCGGCGTAGACCGCTAGCATTCAAGGTTGGAGATTATGTGTACCTGAAGGTTTCACCTATGAAAGGAGTCAACCGCTTTGGAGTCAGAGGCAAGTTAGCCCCGCGCTACATTGGACCATTCTTAATCACCGAGCGTGTGGGAAAAGTTGCCTACCGATTACAATTGCCAGATCATCTGTCAGAAGTACACAATGTGTTTCATGTATCTCAGCTCAAGAAATGTCTACGAGTTCCCGACCAAGTGACCGACGTAGAAGGTGTGGCGCTTGAGCCCGAGTTGACGTATTCAGAACAGCCGGTTCGAGTTCTGGACATTAAGGACCGGGTTACCCGAAGGACTACAACCAGGTGGTACAAGATCCAGTGGAGTGATCACTCTGAAGATGAGGCTACCTGGGAATCGGAGGACTATCTTGCGGAGAATTTTCCAGAATTCTTCGCCACCTTGTAGATGTAACGGTCTAATTAGTGCTTTCTGTATTAAAAATCCTTCTACTTATTTCGTGAGCTCGTGTAAAATATTTTGTCTCATGTATTTTCTTTTCCATTACTTTGTTTCAGTTTCTAAAATAGCTAATCTCGGGACGAGATTTCTTTTAGGGGGGAAGGCTGTAATACCTCGGGTATTACGGGTCAATTAAACTTGCCATGTCATCATATTTAAATTAATTAATCTGCATATGATTGTGCTTAGGGCCCTAGAGTGGTTTGGATTGATAAATTATTGATCTGGAAATTCAAAACCCTAATCGGATATCCGAATTAACCCTAATTTTGGCCCAAAACCCTAATTCAAAATCTATAAGGAATCTTGAGATGACCCCTAAATGAAAGTTGTAGATCTTTTAAAACGTGACAACTTTTATTTTTGTAGATTTTGAAGTTCTGTTGTAAAAATTTGAATTTAACTCAAAACAGTGAATTGAAAATCAAATTTGAAATGTCATTTCAAAAAAATTAATTGGAATTTGACAAAACTCCCTTAACGAAAGTTGTAAAGCTCTCTGAGGGGAACAATTCTTATTTTGACCATTTTTCAAGTTGTTATGAAAAATCAAAAGTAATTTCAGAAATTCAATTTAGGTTTTAAAAACCCTATTCACCCCCTTTTGAATAATTTTCAAATTCGGCCGAATTTGGGGTTGGTCCAAAAATGAAAGATGTTCAGTTTTTATAGCCCTACAACTTTGGTGTTTGCTGTTTCTTCATTTGACACACGGTTTGGGCGCAATTGAGCAAAAGATCAGAGAGGAGTAGGTAGCTGCTACAGTAACCACGGCATGGGCGCCGTCCTTCTCCCCTGTTCGCGCGACCGCCGGCATGGCCGGGGCGTCGCGGCCGTCTTCTCGTCGCTCCTGTGCCCACGACCTCGCAAAAGCGACCGCGAGCGTCGTCTCTCTCGTCTCCCAGCTCGCTCCACCTCTATAAGTACCCGCGGCCGCCGTTCTTCTCCATTTTTCTCTTCTCCTCGCCGCCGGTGACCCTCTCGGTTTCCGACGAAATTCGTCGTCCATCCTCTACTCCAATCCGATTCACCGCGTGGCTAGACTCAACATTCCCTTGCGCATCGTTTGAGCTCGGTTTGTCGCCTTGTCATCGCCGGAGGAGCCCAGACGCCGTCTTCTTCTTCCTCGGCTCCGGCCGGAGCACCGCCGCGAGTCCCACCGTCGCGTCCAAGCCCTTCGGGTGAGCTCTGGACCTTGAGTCCATTCGTTTCCATCTCAGCGCTCTCGGTGGCGTCTCATGCTCGCGATGGTTTTTCCCCCGGTACCCTAGGTTCGCCGGAACGGAGGAGTTGCCGCCGGGAGTCGCCGCCGCGGATCCCCTCGACGTCAAGCCATCGTTCCACCTCGCCTCTGCTTCACCCGGCTGCTCGGCTAGGATCGGGGTGAGCCACTGGTTGTTCCCCTGCCTCTTTTTCCCCTCTTCCGGTCCTTCGCGGCCGGCGTAGGATGCGCCGGCGTGCGGGTCGCCGCCGGTCCGCCATGGGCGAGCTCGTGCTCGTCGGAGGCGCGTAGAACCTACGGCTATTGGCTAGGATGGTTCGCGGGGTGTGATAGGCCGTGGGGGTGTCCTCGGTTTGGCATCAGGGGTCGTCGCCGGCAGGTTTCCCGGCGAGCCGCCGTGTTCGCGTGTGCGCGCGCGCGCGCGAGAGCGAGGGGCGCGGCCGGGCCGTGTCTGGCCGTGGGCCGGCTCGGTGCGGGCGCGTGAGAGAGAGGGAGAGAGGCGCGCGCGTGCGGGCCGCCTGCTGGGCCGTTGGGCTGGCCAAGCAGCGCGGCTGCGGCGGGGCTGGCAGCAGGCGCGTGCGGGCCGCGCTCGGGTGCGTGGGCCGTCGCGGGCTGGATTCGTTTTCCAATTTCCAGAAGAATTTCAAATACTTTTTCCAAATTGATTTGTTTAAATAGTACTGATGTTTGTTAATTTCATAGGGATTAATCTATTAGTTAAAAAAATGTGAAAATATTTATGTATGCTCTCTGTGATGCCTAGTATTTAGGAAAAATATAATATCTAGATTTAGGACCTTTTCTGTTAGGAGTAAAAATCAGCAAAATAAATGAATAATGCAACTTTGATGATTTTTAATAAATTGTGGGTAGTTCCAAAAATCATGAAATTAATTGTGGCACTGTTTGATGATGAAATCTAGCTGTGGGTAAATTTTGGTCATAATTGGAGTTGGTTTGGTCAGTTAATAAATAGGAGTGCAAATTAGGAAAGTTGTACTCAAGACGTTAATCTTTGACTATCGCATTTTCACCTGTATTATTGCATCATGTTAAGTATGCATCATTGCACACGTGTAGTGACCGGGAGCGAAGGAGTAAAGGTCGAGGCCACTGCTGGGGAGCCAACTCCGGAGGTGATCCAGGGATTTGACATCTGCGGAACCGACCCTGATCCCACCCTCTTCTCAATCGAAGGCAAGCCCCGGTGCATTAACCCTCTATTGTGAAATCTTTACAATTCGAGTTAATCTATTGCATTAAGTTGCTAGGAGTTGATTGTTACCTATCCAAATGCATTGTCCCATATAATTACCCTGAAACCTGATTTAAATAAATAGTTTGAAAAATACTAGGCATGCTTAATGAAATTAGAATTCCATAAAAGAAAAACTATTTTCTGTACTATGTACATGTATATACTTTATGATTGGTGAAGAACTTGTTATCCGTTGGTCGATGTGTATTCGGGCTAGAGTCCCGATGCATGGTCGCTTTCGGAATAGTTTGGAACTGGTCGGTATCACCCAAAATATGTTTCGTTGAGTGGCCTGCTCATGGGACGGCGTTCCCATGTCACACTACTCTTCAGGCATAATAATAAAACTGTCGGGCAGTCTTGTATTCGGGCTAGGCCCCAATGCAAGTCTGACGGCAGGAAGGAAGTAGGGACCGTTCGTTGTAGGCCTGCTGTGATCATGATGAACAGCCTAGCCACATACCTATGTGGAAAGCCTAGAGTCAGGTGGCTCTATTGCTGGAACCGACAACCACGCACTGGGAGTGGAGAGATGGCGGGAGTAGCGTGTACCCACGTGGCCGGCGTGCCTGGAGACGAGTGGAGTACTTTGCTCCCGGGTGGCGCAGGACCGGTTCCGGGATAGAAAGACCTAGATGACGGGTTGGTATATGTATGCCGGCGTGCTGCATATGCAGTGTGGTTAGAATCCCCAGCTGGGTATTTACTGGATTCGAATCGACGTGCTCCTCGGTTAATGGAGACTTGATCCTCACACCTACCCCGAAAAGTGGTTCGCAACTAGGTTCACTGAACGATCAAAGGAAGTTGAGAATTGATGATAGATGAGATTGATTATTGGAACTATGACTATGATTATAATGATAAATAATTACAATGTTGGTTAGCAATGCTTTTCTGCAAATCTTCTCTCTCCTGCTAGCCTTACCTATGACCTGCATTCCTGAGTCTCATTTTACACCCTTAGTCGGGTCAGTCTTGCGGAGTACCCCAAGTACTCAGGGTTTGTTAACCCATGCTGCAGGAGAACCACCGTCTGACGTCTGTCTCGCCCCGTGCTGCATGACCATTATCCAGGAGGGCAGCGAGGAAGAGTAAATGTGAGACCCGTGGGCTGGGTTCGAATTATCATATGTATGATGTTGTATAATTATTCAACTGCTACTGCCACTACCTAGGGACTGTAATAATCGTACTTGAATTCTATTTGGAACAGCTGGTTTGTAAAATTAAGTTATGTAATATTCCGCTTCCGTACTCTGATGTAATTTGTTATGAAATGTTGTAATCTGTAATGTATTCGCAATGTGATCCTGCGGAGTTTTGGGCGCTGATGTAGCCCGACAGGCCGGTCTAGGTTACATGGAACATGGGTCCGACTGTCAGAGTCATTAGTGATAATGACAGTCACCTGTGGGCCAGGTGATTTAGGCGGTTCTGTTACAGAAAAATGCCAAACTCTTGGAGATGAACTGTTTTTTACTTGACGTATCATTTCGGGAGTTGGCAAATCACAATATTTGCCAAGTAAAATTTGGTAAACTCTTGAAGATGGACTCTTCGTTTCGTTAGCGGAGTTTTTTATTTTACCAATTCAAAAATGCCAAATTTTTAGAGAGGGGCTGTTTTTTTTTACTTGGTATATCGTTTGGGAGTTGGCAAAACTTTTAAAAAAATGAACTATAGCACTTTTGCTAACTTTTTAAATAAGTGTCTAATTATGGCTTACTCTACGTAGGCTCAAAAAATTTATCTCGTGATTTACATACAATGTGTAATTAGTTTTTTATCTGTATTTAATGTTATACATGCGTCCAAAAATTGATATGATAGTTTTGTTTGGAATTTAGAAATGAAACTAAGCAGGACCTAAATGCTGATATAATAAAAAATTCATCTATATTTAATGTTTTATGTATGTGTTCAGAAATTAATGTAACATTTTATTTGACATTGGGAAGGGAGGGCCATAATCATTGCACTTGGGAAAAACAAAGTAGAAAAGAACAACAATGTACAGTGATAGACACTCTGTTCACTTGAACTTACCAGCCAGCATCAGCTAGTCATTCAACAGTGTTTTTCTCTCACAACAATCAACCAGCCAGCCAAACAGAGTGAGAATCTTAGCATAATAAATATCAGGAGTATCCCTCTTCTCTCTCGTCCTTGTCTCTCCCTCCCTTCTCTCATTCTCTACATGCAGCAGTACTGCAATACTGTTTCTGTCCCACAAATAATTATGACCTCTATCATTCTCTTTTGACGATCTGTCTTATTTATTTTTTTTATTCAAATAATAAAATTATTAAATTGTTATAAAAATATCTCCAACGATATACTAAGTCATAACAAAAAAATATTAAATATTTTCAAATAAAACAGACGGTCAAAGAAGAATATAATTATTTATGAGACGAAAGAAGTAGTACATGTAGGCCCTGATTGGTTAGACTCTAAAATTTACTCTACTAAAGATTTAGCAAGCCATCATTTTATCACTTGTTTGGTTCACTATCATATCTTGTTAGTTCCTCACATTTGGTTTGCCAAATCTATAATAATTTGTTTCCTTAACTTTGGCTTGCCAATTCTGTGACAAGACAAATTTTGGTCGTAATCTAAACAGGCCCATAGTCATGAACAGGCAGCCGGAGAGCACAGCAAGCACATGCAGACATGCAGCGGCAGGCCCGGCAGAGCACACACAGCCACGCAGTGGCGTGGCCGGCCACGGCCAGCGTGCGGAGCCGAGCCCTCGTGGCGGCCACGCAAGAGCGCGGCGCGGGCGAGCCCTCGCTGCGGCGGTGCGGCCAGCGAGCTCGCGCGTAGCGGTGGCGGGCGAGCGCGTGCCGCGTGGCACCTGGCACGCGAGCGAGCGCATTGGCTATAGCACGCGAGTGCGCAGCAGCACGAACAAGAGTGTGTGATGGCTTGTGCGGCGCGGGCGGCGCGACTGTGCCCGGGCGGTGAACGCGGCTGGGCGGAGGTGCGGCCTGCAGCGGTGCGGTCGTCGTGGACCGCGAGAGCGAATTGCGCGGTGGCGATGGCACACAGGCAGCTAGGCGGACGTGTGGCCCGACCAGGCACGACGGCGCGACCGAGTGGGTGGGAGTGCGACGCACCCGGAGAGCGGTAGTTTCTTTGTGCCTTGGACGAGGATAGACATGACTTCTCATCTACTCCTTCCGTCTACTAATGAATGCACCTCTCACTTACGGAGAAGTCAAACTTCCTTTCTTTTAATTAAGGCCTTATTTAGATATACTTTAAAATTCTAAGATTCTCATCATATCGAATATTACAGCACATATATAGAGTATTAAATATAGATAGATTTTTTTGCATGTTTGCGTAGTTTGTATGTAAATCACGAGACGAATCTTTTAAGGCTACTTAGACCATGATTGGACACTTATTGAAAAACATTCCTTTTCCAAATCGCAAATTGCAACTGTATCTAAACGGGGCCTAAGGTCATGTTTAGTTCCTAAAAAAGTACAAGATTTCACGTCACATCGATTGTTCTTTACGCATGCATTAAGTATTAAATGAAGTAGCAGTTGTTGTATGTTTATACTTTTTGTCTGGCTTTCTCAAGATGAATCTTTTGAGTATTACTTGGACTATGATTAGACAAAAGTTGTCAAATACAAACAAAAGTGCTACAGTGTATTTTTTGGCAACTTTTTGCCAACTAAACAGCCCCTAGGTACGTAGAAAATAATATTAATATTTATATCTTTAAATAAGTTTAGTGTAAAACTATATTCTACGAGTAATCTAATGATACTTATTACACATCATAAGTCTTAATATTCTTTTGTAAAAATCTGATCAAATTTAGAAAAATTTGAGTTCTCGATAAGCTTGATGAGCAATTGTTTGTACTTCTTTTTCCTCGTTAATTAGCCTGTCATGTCAACATTTTCCTTACGTGATGTCCTATTTAATAGGGATAGAAATCACCATTAATATTATATTGGGATTGCCTTTAGCTTGTCTTATACGGCCATACTCCCTCTATATTGTAAATAGAAGTCGCTTAGGATAACGATACAGTCTCCAAAGTATGACTTTGACTTCATATTTCTATAAAAAATACTTATTAAAAAGCGATTTATGAATAATTTTATGAAAGTATATTTGAAGACAAATATATTTTATATAGTTTTCATAATTCTAAACTCAAAAATTTAAAACTATTTATGATTTATGTTTTCAGTGTTTGACAACATGGAGGGAGTACCTAGAGATGCACATATTGTACAATTTTTCAACTTTAGAAATGCATTTATTATAACATAGTTAGTATAGTTAGATCAAGCATAGAATACATTTTTATAGTACATTTATTTAAATACATTAATATTAAATATATAAATGTTAATATTACTTTTTTATTTCTAGTCAAACTTAAACAGGACATATAAGTATTTTTTTATGGAATGTGTATTTTTTTTGTTACAATACATCTCTATCTATACGTATTAAGGGATATTTTAATCTTTTACTTTCTCTGCATTGATCTTCGTGAGAGAATCTACAAGATCAAGTATCATAGTACAGACGGAGTAGAACAGATTAGGCTTCTTGAAACGTAAATATCTTTCGAATTTGGTAAGATATATATAATAATAATATTAATATTTATATACTCTCTCCGTCCTAGAAAGACTGTCGTTTTACACTTTTTAGACATCTTGTCTTATTTGAAAATTTTATATAAATATCATTTCTCTTTTTATGATTTGTTACATCATTAGAGACATTTTAATAATTATTTTTTGATTTTGTATTTTGTAAAAAAAATTTGAATAAGACGGATGGTTACACGGAGGGAGTATGTTTTACTGAACACTCATTTTGGGAGCAAGTACTACTTCCTGTTTCTTTTTTTGGCTTTTGTGACAGAGGTGCAGCGCCTCGTGATGCTGTCTTTAACAGCCTACTCCTCTCAAGATTTCAAGATTCATGTGACATCAAATGTGCTGATATTTATTTATTTATATTTATATATTTATATATTCTTTATGGGTTGCGGTAGATTCTCGCACAGAAGTACCCGTCACGTCACCCTAAATTCTGTCGGCCGTCCGATCCATTTATCCGATGGCCTAGATTGCACAGCCCGGCTTTTACCCGAAGTAGCTTCTAAACATTCTTCTTACCCTGTCCAGCTTCAAGTTAACGGATCCCAGCTTCTCACACGAATCCCGCCCAAAAAATATAAACACAGCTTCTGCTTCTCCTCCCTCTCAAAATATCTTGGTAAAAAAAAAAATCCTCTCCTCTCCTCCCGTATCGTCCTCTCCACTGAAGTTGCAAAGGGAGATAAAAGGAACGTTGGATGAGAAGTGGAAATAAACTTGTCATTGTCTTCCTTTCAATTTAGTTGCATAAATAAATTAGACTCAATTGCAATGTTGTTGATTCTTTTATTATTATTATTTTTTTCAGTGTAACAGCATATTATGAAATTTAGGTTAAAATACAAAAAATATTTGGACTCTAGAATGAGTGATGGCCTTGAAAATGTTTCTTCGCCTCATGATTAAAATGTCGCTGACGTTGTTTTGCCATGATTTTTATACCTTGACAGTACATTTTTTGCAACCATTCATTTGTAACATGTTGTATTTATTTAGTGAGAATAAACAGACACACTAGAAAATAAGAATGTAGCCAAGATGGTTGACAACCTATGCCCATCCGCACAACCAGCGGCCAGAAAAATTTAAAAAAAAATCTGCATGTAGAATATGGATTAAAGAGATTAAAAGTGACATGTGTGTGGACCTGCTGTAAAATTTAAACAGCACACGTGGTAAATGAGAATACATGAAGACACCCACAAACCTGCTAAACCTCTGGCTAAATGTTATGAAAAACTGCAGGATGGCAGCCCGTGGATATGTCCTTGACAGCAATCAGCATGGTCTCCAGCATGACGCATCAGCTTAATGTGTTTGCAGTAATTGGACAACAAATTAGGGCATATGATTTGTCGAATGATGTTTGTGATCAGGCATGATCAGATAGATGAATTTAAGAGCAAATAAAATGAAACAAAAAAGGGACAGGATAATTTGTTCAAACCTAATTGTACCCATGTTGGTATAACTCATCAACAGGATTTGATGCCTCAAAGCTGGTAAGCACCACATAATATATGTATATGTACATGTGATGCTTGTAATTTTACAAATAGTGCTGATATGCAGAAAAAGGAACGTGAAAACTACTCAACGCCTTGCTGAATGAAACTGAATGCCTTGCACTAATAAAACGGTGGGTCGAAGGATGGATCGCAACCTCGAAGACGGAACTGAAGTAGGTCAGGAGGGGCATGGACTCTGTAGGCTGTATGGAAGGCGAGATATTGCAGCGTACCTGCTAAACCTCATCTCATGCGATCGATCCTACAAGGAAATAATTTAGTTAGAAATTGAGAAATATAATCAAAAGGCAAAGTACTCGTACCAGATCTATAGAAGTCCACAAGAAAAAAATGCATCATCAGCGCGCATCGAGGTAGCAGAGTTTTAAAAAGACAAGAGGTATTGAAACAAATTAGCTAGTGCAAGGTTAAATGAAGAATGAAAAATTAGAAGCTATTAAGACCACAAGAAAAATGCATCATCAGCATGCATCAAGGTAGCAGAGTTTTTTAAAAAAAATAGGAATGAGACAGAATTACTAGTAGGAATATGACACATCCATAAATGGTTTGAGTGAGTTGGTTTCTGTCCCGGTTGTGCCATCTGCAAACAGCAATCTGGAGATCATTAAAGACAGCTAGTGACCAATCAAGAACTCCAAACAAATGATGTTCCATTGTCCTCTTGGTGTCGAGTGAACCAATAGTGTTATTGAACCAATAGTGTTACTGCTACTGGGAAGCAGAAGCCTGTTGCAGAGTATCATGAAGAAGCATCTCTTCATGAGAGGGTTGACATTTCCCTCTAAGATTTCTTGCTGCAAGTTTGATATATGAATGTCACAGTCTTCAGTAAGACCTTGGTTTGTATCAGATATAAGCTGCTGGTGGAACATAACACCTTCCTTCCATGAGTATTGCTTGAAGTGTCCACCTCCTATAGGCAAACCAAGAACCATAATAATTATCTGTGAGGTGATTGGAAGGACCTTTCCAGGTGCAATGTTAATTAGCATTCGATCTGGGATGGTATGGTCCAATAGCCAGGTTAAAAAATGCTTGTTCTCGACAGAATCAATGTTCATCCTCAGCAACGGGGTGAAACCATCAGCTTCAATAGCAACAAATTGATGTGTGTTCAAAAAGGCAGTAGTGCTAATAACATCTGCGGGATTGCATCTAACGTTTAAAGTGGGAGTACGTCTTGTAGCTCGTTTTTTTCCTTTGTCTTGGCTCTGAAAATAACAAGAATGTCGATATAGTAAGGACATGAATGGAAAAAATGAATTTACTCAGAATTATGGGAAGTGCTATAGGAATTAAAAGCCAGTGCAGGGGTAGTCAAAAAAAGAAGACAGAATTAAATAACAATTAGTGGTGAAAGGGGATGTAAAACTGATAATATTATTCTAAGTCTGTCAAAGGTAATATTAATGGTGTGCTAGCTAAACTCAATTGGTGCCAGGCTAAGCAGTGGAATATTTATGTGGAAATGCACTGCTTATCTTGTAGAATATATCATAAATATTTTTGTCACTTTTTTGTATCTATAAAAAATAAAGTCAGTGAGCTGAGAATGTCATTATGTGGAGGACATGAACAAGCATGCCGACGTGATAAACCAGGAGGTGCACTGTTTTATTAGTTTTAAGTTCATCACTTAAAACCCCATTTTATATATCTTTTAGTGTAGACAATGTATTATATATAAATAGGGAAAGTTATATGGCCAGGGTAGAAGCTGGAACTTTGTTCCATTACATAAAAACAAGTTATGTAGGCAATTTAACAAATCATGTAATAGATGTATACATGATTAGTCAATAATAAAAGAGCAACATACAATTAAAACTTAATTTAGCAGATATTTCCTATAGGAGGTAATTACGGACTGAAACTACTCCTATGCTTTTTGTTGATATGTAGTGTGGAAAATCTTCTTTCCTGCTAAATATTGGTTCTTGCTGCTGAAAGTCCAAAGGAGAGTAATGTCGATATGGACAAGCAATTTACACTGTCAAAATTTGGAAATATTGAAATACTATATAGTGAATGGAGGGATCTGCATTACTCAGTTTAAACACCCTCGTCTAGCAGCCTGGAAATAATTGTGTACCTGTATGCCTCCACCGGTAGACAATCCTGCACATGTTTGGCTAGACTCCCTGGGACCAACATTCTTAGATGACGTTATGAGGGGATGACCGGGCATTTTGTAGGGGAAGGAAATCATCATCACTGTCCACACCAGCTGTAGATGGCAACACATGCTCTCGTTGAATATGATGCTCAAACCTTAAAAGTGGAAGGAAAAGATAAACTTTAAAAAATGATCAAAGAATTAACAAGAAGAAGCAAAAAACGAACATTGGAAGCATTAATATAAAAGTGAAACGCATATGACCTCTGTTGTGAGCTCTCCAAAACCACCCTCTTTATAGGTTTCTCGGCACGCTATCAACAACACGGTGAACATCATGAGTCATTGTCCTACAAATGCAAAGGAGAAAAAAATCCATGACCTTTTGAGGGGACACACGAAACCATTACTATGGTTAAATAAGGGGAAAAAGAACAATATTTCTGAGTACAGTAACATTGGACAGATGTACAAATTAGAAGAGCATGATGATATGCCTGAAAGGATCATGATTGGTGCGCAATTTTGTAAGCAAGATTGTGCAAGAAAATAACCTTATGTGTGGATGATCCCTGGAAGTAGTTCTGACCGGACGGTTCGTAGAACGGGAATGACTTGCATCTGCGTACCGAAAGAAAGAGACAAAGAAAAAATTAGTCAGAAAAGAAGGAATTATTGGCAGTGGAAAAAAGTTGATGAATTTAAAGATTGGAAAATCTTCTGATGTGTTAGAACAATATGGAAAGTGCGAACTGAGAAAAAAGAAATAGCCGAAGAGCAATGCAAGAAAACTGATAAGTTAAAATAGCAATATTAATAATCAATTAATATTAAAATGTAATATAATTATGTGTCCATGCATGAGATGATATAGATATATATTTAAATAATTAAAAAAAGAGTATATATGCTGTGAATGAATCTATCTATTTTTTTCTAGTAAGTTTAGTGATACTAACACCATATACCAACTGAATAACGATATAGTACAGACATTACCATTTGCACCTCTAGGTCATGGAGACGGAGCAGGAGTTGGACCCAGTGCGGAGGGTAACCTCTCGTCTTGTCAAAGAGGTACCTCATACCTAATTGCCCAAAAATCACAACATCATGATAAAAAGAAGAGCAATTACAACACATGAAAAAAGTGACAACAATTATAAAAATGTACCGACCGCTGTTGATCGAGTGCTCTCAAATACAAGCAATTTGGGGTTCTCAGGCATCTTATCAACCAGCTCAACCCGGATTCTGAAGACATAATCTATTTAGAATATCACACTGGTATGATATATAACTTCAATTGACAACCTCGCTCCATAGAATAAAATAGTTGAAAATGCTGGCTCAATGTGAATGTGTAAAATAAAATGCCTGATAAAATATGTGTCAATATGAAACAAAGAACCTTTTAGTCGAGGAACCATCGCCTTTTCCGGCACGGGCATCATCTGCAAATGCATGAAAAAGATAATTAATTTGGTATACTTAATCAATAACCAAACATAAGAAATCAACTCCTAGCACAATATTACTGTCAGATATGTCCTTACTGTCAGATATGCCAATGCTCCAACCTTATTATTGCATAAACTGTCAGAACTTTTTTTTGGAATGTGTAAGTTATAACACTTTCAGATTGAGGAAGAAGAAAATTAACTTAGAGCTGATGTTGAAGAAGCTTAATAGCAATATTAAGAAATTATTTCTGAGATGAAAGATCTTGAAAAAAATCTAAATAAATTAAGGAATTGAAAGAACAGTTAGTACTTTTTTCTCCTTGCCATTTACTTTCAGGCATCTTCTTTGTGAAGGTTGCATTGTCTTGAATCATATTTATTTCCCTAGGACTGAATTGTTTCCCGACATTTCCTTCTGTTACTAATAGTTTACTACCTGAAAAAAATGCCACTTTACTATGTAGGAAGAACAAGAAGCTATTTAGGCAAAAAAAAAGACTAATTGAATATTACTCTTTGATCTCATTCTGTTTCACTATCTAATCAACTTGAAATTTCACCTATTATTTGCAAAATAAAAGGTTTGAGGCAAAGATGTTTTTGAGTTTGCATCTTAAAAACAATCTTCCAGCCCCATCAACCTGCAGTACCACACAGGGCTACCATCAAAAATCGTCCCAGCTCCATTTTCTTCATCCCATCTGAAAGGTTCTAAATGGCTAGAGGGGGGTGAATAGCCTATAAAAATCTACAAACAACACTTAACAAGCCGATTAGTAACAATAGCAAGCTTTGCAAAGCACTAGCTTTAAACTATGCTATGCAAGCCACCTAGACAAGTATACTACACTATGATCACTAGTTCACACTCAAAGGCTATGTCACTACTAAACACTACTCCTAAGTGAGCAACTAACTAACAAGCTACACACGAGAGTAAGTACACAAAAGTAAAGAGAGAAGGTGATTTCAATACCCCCGGTGTAGAGAAGATATGAGGTCCAATATAACCAATCAATCAAATACAAGGGAAATCCTCGGTAGAGAGAAGACACAAGATTTTTTATCGATGTTCACTTGCTTGCCAGCAAGCTAGTCCTCGTTGTAGCGATACACCCACTTGGAGGTTCACGTGCTAATTGGCATCAAACGCCAAACCCTTCTCAAGGGTGCCGCACAACCAACACAAGATGGGGATCCACCAAGCTACGAGCAATCCACTAAAGATGCCTTTCGTGATCTCCCGCGGGGATAGGCTCAAGAACCCCTCACAATACCTTGATCGGAGGCGGAGACAATCTCCAACTCCCCTCAACGATCCTCGCAGCTCCAAGCCGTCTAGAAGTCGGCAAACTCCAAGAGTAATGAGAGAAACCGCTGCGAAATACCACTACCAAGTGCCTCTAGATGATCTCTATCAATGCAATGCACTTGATGCTCTCCAAACTCACCAAATGATGAACACAATCAAGTAGGATGAGTGAGAGTGGAGTGGGAAGGCTCACAAGTATGCTATGATGTTCAGGAGTGCCAAGAGCTACTCCCCAAACCGGCCAAGTGACTATTTATAAGCCACACACAAAGAACTAGCCGTTTAGACTTCACTGCGTACCGTCGGACTGTCCGATGGCCAGACCGTCGGACTAATCAGCACGGTCCGACGCCCCGGATGAACGCCACGTGTCACTAGCCGTTTGAAGTAGAACGTTGGATCACAACGGCTAACTTCCCGCGCTAAACAAACCGTCGGACTGTAGGCCGTCGGACCAAACCTTACGGTCCGACGCCCACTGCCATTGCACCATCGGACTGAAAATACACGCCACGTCGGACCAAACGAAACCATGGTCCGACGTTTCCAGAGAGCTCCCCGAGCCCTGAAAATCGTCGGACGTTGGTCCGACGCTCACCGTCGGACTAACGCCGAGAGTCCGACGCTCCTCTGCTCTCCACGTGTCGACCTGCTGCGGCTCTGCACCGTCGGACCCTGAGGACAATGGTTCGACGCTCTGAAATCAAGCGTCCGATGCTTGCTGAAGGGGTTAGCCGTCGGACCGAAGACGCTCAGTCAAGTTAGAGTCCGACGCTAGTTTTTCTTATTGAAACGTTTCCGAAATTCGCCGAAGTTAGAGTCCGAGGAAGAGAGGACTAAACCCTCTCTAACCCTCAAACTTCACCCCGTTTCTTAAGGCACTAACACTCCAATGTATCTCTCACTTAGGTGCACGTGTGTTAGCTTTTCAAAGAGTTTTCCACGGGTCAAGTTAGTGTCACTAGCATCTATATGCATATGCAATGATCATGAACACCTAGTGGCACTTGATAACCATATTTCATCAACGATTTCGCCCCTCTTGATAGTACGGCTATCTATCCTAAATGTGGTCACTCCCTCTATGGAATCTTGATCATCAAAAGCAAAAGAGCTCCTATGAATTATACCTTTGCCTTGAGCTCCTAGCTTTTTCACCATCTCTTGATGAAGCTTGTGGACTCCTTTTTATGATGGACTTATACCATTTGCATGGATGCCGTCAATGCCCTTCACTTGTGGCCTCCACCGACCCGGTCCTTTGCTCCATCTTGCCGTTTGCTAATCAATTCTCATGAAACACTTAGAGTAATCGTTAGCAAACTAGGTTTCATCAATTACCCAAAACCAAACATGGGCTTTCACCATCATCCAACGTTTTTTCCAGATAAAAGAAGTATACCAGTACACTCCTCCTCTACACGTGAAAAACATACCTGATGGACCCGAAGACTCCATCCAAATTGGTGGGGGCTGGGGTCGGGCCAGAACCGCCTTAATCATAGGGCACACGTGCACCGTCATCGTCCCAAAGGACCCACGATCAGTCTGCACGAGTTTCCCTTGACCTAGGTAGCCTGCCGGGTTCCCTAGGACACCCTAACTTCCTGAGGATCTCATTGTAAGCATTGCAAGTATTACAACAGTTTACACAAATAATTTGAATCAGAGTATAAGGTGCAGAAGTATTACATAACTCTAGATTAGAAATATAAATTACATTATCCCAAACCAGAGTTTCGTAGTGGAGTAGCATATACAACTAGACACCCTGCCCAAGGGTTATATCATATACACCTCTTCTTCCATGCACGATCCGTCAACCAACACGGTCACAAGCCGAACTGTACCCTCGGCTTACCTGCAAGAGGGGTTAACAAACCCTGAGTACTGAGGTACTCCGCAAGACTTACCCGACTAAGAAAAAGGAATGAGACTCAGGAATGCAGGTTGAAGGGAGTCAAGGTAAGGCTTGAGCAAGAGTCAAAGAGTTTTACAGAAAAGAATTACTACTCTATTTCAATATTTTACTCAATCTTATTTTAATCATAATCCATAATTCTAAATTCATTCTCATATATCATCATACTTTCAAATTCTTAATTATTCTCAAAAACACCTAGTTCCGAACCACTTTTCAATTGTAGGTCAAAGGATCAAGTCTCCATATCCGAGGAGCAACGACGATTCGAATCGATTAGTACCCAGCTGGGGATCCCTATCCACAGTGCATATGTAGCACTTAAACTTGCATATACCAACGCCGGCTACCACGACTTTTCTACCCCTGAACCGGTCCTGCGCCACCCGAGAACACAGTACTCCTCTCCTCTCCAGGCACGCCGGCCACGAGGGTACACGCTACTCTCGCCATCTCTCCACTCCCAGTACGTGGTTGTCGGTTCAAGTAGTAGAGCCACTGGAGTCAGGGCTTTCCGTAGTCTGTGGCTAGTTGCAAAGTCTCGATCACAGCAGGCCTACAACTAACGGTCCCTAATTCTTTTTCCACCGACGACATTGCATTGGGACTCTAACCCAAGTACAAGTGTCCCAACGGTTTTCAAATCCCTTTTTCGCTGGTGGTCAAGCATTGGGACTCTAACCCAAATTCACAACCAACGAGCAAGAAATTCCCTTCTCGTCTGTGACAATGTACTAATCAGGTGCACAGCCACTGAACGAGAATATACCAATTCCCTTTTTCGTGAATTAATCAATGGCACATATGTATCACAATAACTCAAAAGTAGCATTTTATGAAATTCTAATTTATTCGAGCAGGGCTAAGCATTTTCAAACATTTTATTTTAAAATGGGTTCCAAATATTTCATTGGTCAAGGTTGGTAATGCAGCAATTAGGTTATCAATCAACTCCTATCAACTTAATGCAGTAGATTAACTCAAGTTATAAACGTTTTTCAAATCACAAGGAGAGAGGCTGAATGCACCGGGGCTTGCCTGTGTTGCAGGTCTATCACTTCCGCCAGAAAACGGAGAAACCCACTTGACTTCTCTTGACGAATAATTCTTCCGTCGGCGAGTAATCAAGAAATTCTTTCGAGAACCCGATCTCTACACGTAAAATAATGATGCATGCTTACATGGTGCGGAATGACATGAATGGAAAATGTGGAATAAAAATTTAATTAACAACCTTGAGTACAACTTTCCTTCATGGTGAAGTTGCATAACAGTTCTCATAAGGTAAAATGGTGTCTTCGCATTTTCATTTTTATTGACAATTTTAACAGTCATAGAAAGCCGCTGCACAACTTGTTCGATATCTACCGCAATACACCAATTAACGTGCCAAGGATCCTCATAGTGAACGACCCAGGGTCATCAATCAATCAAAAATCACGCAAAACCTAGTTTATTAGGATTTTGTATTTATTTTATTAATCGATTAATGAGGTATAAAATTTTTAGTGCATGAACTATTTCTATTTTGAGCCCAAACTTTTTATACAGATAGTTCTTACCCCAAAACAGTGCCACATTAAATTTCATGATTTTTGGATAATAATTCTAGCCTACAAAATTCCTAGAAGTCACCTCTATTAATTCAATTATGTATTTTTACTTATATACAGAAAGTGCTCAAAATATTTATTTTGTATTTTTTATTCAACATATCATAGAGAGCATCCACAACTAATTTCATGAATTTTAGTGTCACAGATTTATTTCTGCAACAATAATAAAACATATTACTATTCCATTTATCAGAAAATAGAAAATATCATTCAATTAGAAAGGAAAATAGAAAACATTGATTTGGACCAAGCCGGCCCACCACCACAGGCTGGCCCAGCGCTCGCTCTCCCCCTCCCGGCCGCTCTCGGCGCGCCCGCGCACGTCTGGGCCGGCCCAGCACGGCCCATGCGTAACCCCCTCCTCTTCTTCAACCGAACAGAGGGGCAGGCCGCCCGGTGACGCCGGCCGGCCGCCGGCCTCGCCACCGGCGACCTATCCGGCGGCGATGAGAGTGCCAGTACATGAATAACCACCATGCGAGCGGATCTAGGTCACTAGTTGACCGGTTTAACACCTCCAGCGAGCTCTAGAGCCGCCATGGCGGATGGCCGCGGCGGTACTCGACGTTCCGGTCGATTCCGCCCGGTAGAGTCCAAACTGAGAACGCCAAAAGGTGCCGGAGCTCACCAGGAGTCTCGTGCGCGTGCTAGTTGGGGCGAAGGGGTGCTGGGGGCAGCTTGTCGTTGTTGACCGTGCCCACGACGGCTCACTCCGGTGGCACGGGCCCTGTTCCGGCGGTCCCTGGGCATGTAGGGAATAACCAACTAAAGCATGAGTTTCCCGAGGGTAGATAAGAGGTAGAACGTGAGGAAGATGATCCACAAAACAACCAGAGGAAGCCAGTGATAGAGAGTAAGCTCGCAGCGGCGCTTCCCCGACCGCAAGGAAGATGACGGCACCCCGGCGACTCCGATGATGGCAAGCTGTGGTCTTTGGCCCAGACGGTACGCAAAGAGGTAGCGAGCTCGGTGGTTAAGGTAATTGGACAGTGATGGATTGGAGGCCACGAATTTTTTGCCGACGATCGGAGCTTACCCGAGGCGGCGATGGAGAAAATAGCGCTCGGGGTGGCTTAATAAGGGACCGGGAAGAGAGGAAAAGGTGGCCGACACCCTCACCGGGCCCCCACGACTCCGACACGGCGGCGACAAGAAGCCGGCAGCCCCGGGCGGCCAGGCCGCACGGCGGCATGCACTGCCCTGTGCCCGAACAGAAGAAACATGTCGAGCACTGTAGCAGTCTTTACTCCTTTTTACTGTTTTCTCGAAATTACTTTTTATTTTACCTAGTAACTAGAAAAATCACCTTAATAAGAGTTGTAGAAAATTCCAATTTGAACAAATTTTCCTTTTGGGACATATTCAAATTTTGAATGGATTTTGAATAATTCAAAAGGGGGCAAAAGTGGATTTTGAATTCCATTTCAAATCCAGACAAATGCTCAAAAGTTTTCTCAATAACTTGAAAATATTCAAATATAAAAGTTGTTCTATTTGTCAAGATTTACAACTTTCATTAAATGAGTTGGGTCAAGTTCCTGATAATTTTTGAAATATCACTTCAAATTTGAATTTCAAAACACTAATTAGGGTTTAATTTAAAATTCCACTCACTAACTTCAAAATCTCCAAAAATGAAAGTTGTTCCATTATGAAAGGGCTAAAACTTAATTTAAGAAACTATCACCAGATTCTTGCTAGTTTTTGAATTTGTATTTCAAATTTAAACTTTAAAGCATAAATTAGGGTTTTATTTGAAATTCTTTTTAATAACTTCAAAATTGCTCCAAATAGAAGTTGCTTAACTTTTAAGGATTTACAACTTTTGTTTAAGGCCCAACCTCTAATTCCATTTAGTTTTAAATTAGGGTTTTGGGTCCGATTTAGGGTTTCAAAATGATTTTGTTTTTAATTTCCAATGGGATTTGAATAAATACACACAAACAACCATGTATACAATCAAATCACTCTAAAGTACCTATGCACAATCACATGCAAGAATAAAATTTATTTTAGTTGATGCATCTTAACAGAGTTAAATGCGGAATGATTTGCATGCGATCATGATGACGTGGTAGGTTTTAGTTAATGTAACACCAGGGGTGTTACACGGGGGAACGGCGACCACACGGCGACGACGAGTGCGAACGGTGACGGCACGGCGAAGGCTAGCGCGGGCGGACGTCGTACGCGGCTAGACGGTGTGACAGAACCGCCTTAATCATAGGGCCCACGTGCCCCGTCATCGTCCCTAAGGACCTTTGACTAGTCTGCACGAGTTCCCCTTGACTTAGGTGGCCTGCGGGGTGTCCTAGGAAACCCTGATTTCCCCGAGGATCTCATTGTAAAGACTTTGTAAGTATTACAACAGTTTACACAAATGAGGTAGATCAGAGTAAAAAGTGCGGAAGAGTTACATTAATATAGGTTTACAAATCTAGCTTACATTATCCCAAACCAGAGTTTCGTAGTGGAGTAGCAGTATACAACTTTACACCCTGCCCAAGGGATTAAATCATATACTTTTCATCCATGCATGATCCGCTGACCTACACGGTCCCACGTAGAACTGCACACTCAGTTTACCTGCAACAGGGGTTAACAAACCCTGAGTACATGGGGTACTCCACAAGACTTACCCAACTAAGAAAAAGGAATGAGACTCAGGAATGCAGGCTGAGGGGAGTCAAGGTAAGGCTGTGAGCAAGGGTTCAAGAGTTTTGCAGAAAAGTCTTCCTATCCTATTTCAATATTTCATCTCAATATTATTTTAATCATAACCATAGTTCCAATATTCCTTCTCATATATCACATTCTTTCAATTTCTTAATTATTCTCAGAAACACCTAGTTCCGAACCACTTTTCGGTGTAAGTCAGTGGATCAAGTCTCCATTAACCGAGGTGCAACGTCGATTCGAATCCAGAAAGTACCCAGCTGGGGATCCCTATCCACACTGCATATGTAGCACTTAAGCTTGCATATGCCAACCCCGCCTACCACGGCTTTTCATACCCCGGAACCGGTCCTGCGCCACCCGAGAGCACAGTACTCCTCTAGTCTCCAGGCACGCCGGCCACGAGGGTACACGCTACTCTCGCCATCTCTCCACTCCTAGTTCGTGGTTGTCGGTTCTAGCAGTAGAGCCACCGGAGTCAGAGGCTTCCCTAGTATGTGGCTAGTTGCAAAGTCTCGATCCAGCAGGCCGACAACAAACGGTCCTTAATGCATTTTTCCATTGGTTACCATGCATTGGGACTCTAACCCAAGTACAAAGTAGCCGAACGGTTCCAAATTCGTGCCCGTCGGTGACAAGACATGGGAACGCCGCCACATGTGCACATCCATCCGAACGGACTTCCTTTTTCATTTTCATTTTTCCGGCGGCGGCAATGCATCGGGACTCTAACCCAAAGTACAAAGCCAACCGAACGGTTTCCAATCCGTCGATGATAATACATTAGGACTCTAACCCAAGTGCAAGTCACCCGCACGGTTGCAAATTCATATTCATCTTTAGTATATCATCATAACTCAGAAAATAGCATTTTATGCAAAACTAACTTTAAAGAGCAGGGCTAAGCATTTTCAAATATTTTCATTTTTAAAACAGGTTTTGGGGTTATATATCAAGGCAGGTCATGCAGCAAGTAGGTGACAATCAACTCCTATCAACCTAATGCAATTATTTAACTTAAGGTGATAAAATTTTTAAAACACAAGGAAGGGCTGTAATACCCCGGGTATTACGGATTTAATTAATCTGCCATGTCATCATATTTAAATTAATCATTTGCATATGATTGTGATTAGGCCCCTAGAGTGATTTGAATTTAGTTAGTAATTGTTTGTAAAATTAAAATTCCCAAATAAAGGTTTAAAAATTTACTTTTATTATGACCAAAACCTAATTCAAAATCTAAAAGGAATTTTGAGATAGTCCCTTAATAAAAGTTTTAGATCTTTTAAAATGGAGCAACTTTCATTTTTGGAGATTTCAAAGTTCTGTGGTGGAAATTCAAATTTATTTCAAAACAATGATTTAAAACTTAGTTTCGGATTGGCATTTCAAAAATTATTTGGAATCTGGCAAAACTTCCTAAATAGAAGTTGTAAAGCTCATTGAGTAGAACAACTTTTATTTTGGCAATTTTTCAAGTTGTTGAGAAAATTTAAAAGTAATTTTGAAAATACAGTTTGAAATTTAAAACTCTAGTTTACCCCTTTTTCTGTAGTTTCAAAAATATTTCGAATTTTGATTTAGTTCCAAAAGCAAAGTTGTTCAGAATTTCAAACCCTACAACTTTTATTTTTGCAGTTTTTCATGTTGGTATTCGAAAACGATCGCAATTGTGCAAAAACTGACAGCCCTAGGGTCTAGGTGCTACAGTGATATGCCCCTCTTCCTGTTCGCGAACAGCGCCGACCCGCCGCCGTGCCGGCCGGGATCGTGTCTCCGACACCGTTCCTCGCGCGGGCGAACGTGCGCCACGCCGTGCTGCTCCTGTCCCCTCTCCTATGCCCCTTAAAGACGACGACCGCCTCCCCCTCGTTTCTTTCTCTCCGCTCGGCCGCCATTGCTCTCTCAGTCCCCGGCTAAATTCACCGCGCTCCGTCCACCACCACCCTCTCCATCTCACAGCCAGCTAGCTAGCTTCCTTGCGCACCGTTTGCATCCAGTGGTGCCAGCCGTAGCGCCTCACACGGGTCGGAACGCCGGTGTCTTCCCCGCGGGCGGTCAGAGCGCCGCCGCGAGCTCCGCCGTGCCACTAGCTTGTTTGGGTAAGCTCTGGGGCTCGGTTTGGTGCGCACGATGTTCTCCGTGATCTCCCGATCCTCATGCTTGTGCCGGTGTGCTCTCTGGTTCCCTAGGTTCGTCGGAACGCGGGGTTGCCGTTGAGCCGAACTGCCGGATCCGCCACCGTCGTCAAGCCGCCTTCACCGAGTCACCTCTGCCTTCACCGACTCGCCTGCCAGCTTTGTGGTGAGCTCCTGATGCTCGCGCACCCTTTTTCCCCTATCTCTACCAGCTTGTGCTCGCCGGCGACGTGCTCGCCGCCATTGCCGAGCCGCCGTGCTCGCGCCTCTGGGTGCTCTGTGCTCTAGATCTTGGCATGTCTTAGCTCGATAGGTTCGTAGTGGAGTGTGGAGTCCAGTGGTGCCCTCGGTTGCGTCCCTCGCCTCGCCGTCGGCGAGCTGCGGGCGGTGAACCGCCGGCGCAGCATCTCTGTTTTAAACAGAGGTGAGGCCAGGGGCCTCGGCTTAGAAGGAGAATAAAGGCAGGGGGTTAAGTGCAAATCCTGTGACTCATTTGAATAGTACTCGTTGGACTGCGGGTAGATTTGCGAGTTTCTCGGGGTCTCTTTTGAAAAGTTGTTGGCGCCGTGCGGGGCGGGCCGAGTGGGCCGGTTTGTGCTGGGCTTGGGCCGTAGTGGGCTGCTTTGGTTTTTCTATTTTCCCAGTGAATTACTAAATGCTTTTCTTTTATATATTCATATGAATAGTGCTGCAGTTTGTTATTTTCGTGTGGATTAATTTACTGCGCCAAAAATGATGAAATTAATTGTGTATGCTCCCTGAAGTATGTAGTATTTGTTAAAAATATAATATAGGGTGTTCTAGTGCCTTTAATCTGCTGTATAAATCAGTGAAGTAATTAATAAATGCAAGTTTGTGTAATTTTAATTAATTCTCTGTAAATCCAAAAATCATGAAATTTATTGTGGCTCTGTTTGGTGATAAAACCTAGCTGTTGGTAAAGTTTGATTGCAATTGAAGTTAGTTTGGTCAATTAATAAATATATGTGAAATTAGGGATTAATAAAGTAAATAGAAAAATGAATTTAGGGTTGTTGTGTGAATTTTTGGGTTGAATGAAGACCAAGGATCTTTCGCTGTGTGATCCTTGGCAATTCGAGAACTTAGTGCTTGATAGTAGTCATAAAGCTGTGTAGCGGCTTTCTGTGACCGTTAAAATGGTCAATAAAACAAAAGTAGAAAACATTACTTTTACCTTTCGTAGATCGTTTACAACTTTAGCGTGAAGGAAAGTTGTACTCAAGGTATTAATGGTTTACTTTCAAGCATTTCATTTGTTGCCCTCATGCCGCGCTAAGCATACATCATTGCATACGTGTAGTGCCCGTTTCCGAGGGGGTCCAGGTCGAGACTACTACTGAGGAGGCCGCTCCAGAAGTCATCCAAGGATTCGACATCTGCGGGACTGATCCCGATCCGACGCTGTACACGATCCAAGGCAAGCCCCGGTGCATTCAGCCCTTCTATTACAAAATATTTATAATTCGAGTTAATCTACTGCATTAGGTTAATAGGAGTTGATTGTCACCTATCCAGATGCATTGTCTCAAATAAATACCCTGAAACCTGATTTAAATAAAATGGTTTGAGAAATGCTTAGGCATGCTTAATGAACTTAGCTTTGCATAAAAGAAAAACTATTTTCTGTGCCATGATTATACTTATACTTTGATTGGTGAAGAACTGGTTATCCGCTGGTCGATGTGTATTTGGGTTGGAGTCCCAATGCATGGTCGCTTTCGGAGTAGTTTGGAACTGGTCGATGTCTTTGGAAACGTGTTTCGTTGGGTGGCCAGCTCATGGGGCGGCGTTCCCTATGTCTCACTCATCCGACAGGCACGATAATAAAAACTGTCGGGTAGTCTTGTGCTTGGGTTAGAGTCCCAATGCAGGATTGGCGGCAGGAAGGAAGTAGGGACCGTTCGTTGTAGGCCTGCTGTGATCATGATGAACAGCCTAGCCACATACCAATGCGGAAAGCCTAGAGTTCGGTGACGCTATTGCTGGAACCGACAACCACGCACTGGGAGTGGAGAGATGGCGAGAGTAGCTTGTACCCACGTGGCCGGCGTGCCTTGATAAGAGTGGAGTACTGTGCTCTCGGGTGGCGCAGGACCGGTTTCGGGATAGCAAAGCCGTGACGACGGGTTGGTATATGTATGCCGGCGTGCTGCATATGCAGTGTGGTTAGAATCCCCAGCTGGGTACTTTCTGGATTCGAATCGACGTGCTCCTCGGTTATGGAGACTTGATCCTCACACTCTACACCGAAAAGTGGTTCTCAACTAGGTTATCTGAAAGAATAAAGTAATTGAAAGAATGATGATACATGAGTCTGAATATTGGAGCTATAAATATGATTATAATAATGACAAAATAAAATATGGAACAGGATAGATTGCTTTTCTGCAAACTCCTCATCCTCTGCTAGCCTTACCCATAGCCTTGCATTTCTGAGTCTCATTTTACACCCTTAGTCGGGTAAGTCTTGCGGAGTACCCCAAGTACTCAGGGTTTGTTAACCCCGTTGCAGGAGGACCGCAGTCGGAGATCTGTCTTGCTCCATGTTGCGTGACCGTGGTCGAAGAAGAAAGCGGCGATGAGTGAAGTGGAACCCGTGGGCAGGGTTCGAGTTATCTTATCTAGTATTGTGTAACTATTCCACTGCTACTGTTATGTCCTCTGGCCTGTAATAACTATATTTGAATCCTATTTGAACAACTGGTTTGTAATCTAAATGTTATGTAATCTTCCGCACTGTACTCTGATGTATTTTATTATGAAATGTTGTAATCCTGTGATGATTCTGCAATGGTGATCCTGTCGGAGAAAAGGGCGCTAATGTAGCCCGACAGACCTGTCTAGATCATTTGGGACACGGGCCCGGCTGTCAGAAGTCGTTAGTGACAATGACAGGTGCCAGTGGGCCAGGTGATTTGGCCGGTTCTGTTACAGTTGGTATCAGAGCATTCCATTGCTAATCATTATGGATTACTTTTCAAAAATTTCAAAATGTTTTGGATCATAAAAAGTATAACCTATTATTTTGGGTCCAAATTGCTTCTATCCTTATCTTGTTCAGTAGTTTTTGTCTTGTTCTATATTTTACCTTATAGGATTAAGGTCGCTGGTGGAATAATATTATTATTAGCCCTATGTTAAAAGTTTATTTATGTATGTAGGTACCTTGCATGATTTAAAATTCGTAAGTACGTGCATGCATCATGATAATCACACCTGTTAATTAACTTCCTCCTTAAAGTGGGTTTTTGGGATAGCTTACCGAACCTATTCTTGCTAACCTATTATATCTTAAAATTCCACTTACCTTCTCCAGATGGCCCGTTGCAAGCTCACAGCACGCAAGATGACCGGACCACGTGGCGTTCCACGCCACCAGTTGGCGCCACGCGCTGGCGAGGACGGAACTTCTGGGAGTCGCCCACCTCGTCGCAGCAGCGAGGAGCTTGAGGCTGAGGTTGGTAGGCTGCAGGAGCTAGTCAGGCAGTGGGAGGAAGAATACAGAGTGGCACGTCTCAACCACTACCGTGACGTAAGGACCAATCGAGATCTACGTCGAGAGATCGATCGCCTGACCAAGCAGAGGGATGAAGCTTGGGATCGTGAGGAGACGATCATGGACAGGATGCTCGAGGCGGAGCAGCGTGTTGGTCAGCTTGAGCTCTACAACAACGTCTTGCACGAGGAGGTGCATGAGCTCTATGGTGAGCTCCACCCTATTCCTGCACCGCAGGAGGAGGATCCTGAGTTGGGAGTTGTCCTCGGTCAGGAGGATGAGGACGTGGAGGATGTTGACGTGGAGGTCGAGCCGGTCGAGGTCGTCGAAGCAGATGCCGAGGAGGACTTCGAGGAGATCGACGAGGACAGTGACGCTTCTGGCGCATCTGGGATCGATGAGGACTAGGCCGGTGTGGCCTAGGGTTGTCAGCTAGATGCTCTCTTTTGTCTGTAAAATAGGTGCTTGCCTAGCAAACCTTAGTTATGGGTTGTGGGTCTTGCCTGGGTGCAAACCATGTTGTGTGAACCTTGTATTGTAATATTTCTGTGTGCTGCTATGTTTGTCTAATTAATATAAGACTCAAGTTGGGTTTGCTTATTAACAGATGGGAGACAACTCTGATAATGCAACTGGTGTTCCCCAACCACCTCAGTTTCCACCCACTCTGGCAGAGGCCATCGCTGCATTGACCAATGTTGCAGCGCTGCTAGCTCAGAATCAGCAAGATCATGGTGGACGTCGTGGCCGCCGTGATAATGAGGATACCACCTATGTTGACTTCACTGACACCCGCCCACCGGTGTTCACTAAGGCTGATGAACCCTTAGAAGCCGATGATTGGCTCCGTACCATGGAGCAGAAGTTTAGCTTGATTCACTGTACCGAGGTCCAGAAACCTCTGTTTGCAGCTCAGCAGCTTCGGGGCCCAGCGACTACTTGGTATGCCAACCTTTTGGCTGCACAGGATGCTGGACATCAACTTACCTGGCAGGAGTTCCGTGATGCTTTTCGTGCTCATTACATCCCTGCGGGTGTGATGAAATTGAAGCTGGATCAGTTTCTGGCCCTGAAGCAGAATGAGTCCACTGTCGCTCAGTATCTTGGGCAGTTCAACCACTTGGCACAGTATGCACCTGAGCATACCAACACTGATTCTAAGAGGAGAGCCTGCTTTGTCAGAGGTCTGAACTTCAAGATTCAACGCAGTCTGTCTAACAACCTCAAGTGCACTTTTCATGAGGCAGTGGATAGTGCAATAGCTTTTGAGGAAAGCGACCGTCAGCTCCAAGAGGAGAAGAAGAAGAGCAAAAGGTCTAGCTCTTCTGGCAGTCAGAAACGCCAGAAAGTTATCTATCATCCTACCCACCATAACCGTCCGTCATATTCCCATCAGCAGGTAGTTGTGCGCACTGCCGCTACCTCTCATACCTCTAATTAGCAAAACACCACTCAGCCGAATGCCCCTGGCGTTCGTATCAACACTCCACAGACCAACTACAATCACCCATGCTACAACTGTGGAAAGATAGGACACTGGGCCCGTGATTGCCCTTTTCCGAAGCAGAACAACCAGAATGTGCAGAGAAGTCCTGGTGTTCCGCAACAGCAAGTTCAGCACCGTGGTCACCAGCAGCATGCTCAGAAGGGCAAGATTGTCAAGAAGGCAGGTCGGGTTTATTACACTCGGATCGAAGATATTCCTGCTGGAGAACCCGTCATGATGGGTAAGTTTCCTGTTGCTAGTCATTCTGCCGTTCTGCTATTTGATTCTGGTGCATCTCATTCGTTCATCAACCGTACATTTGTGGTTAAGCATGATATATCTATTGGGGAAATAAAGGAAGATTTCCTTATACATTCGCCCGGGGGGCGCATAACTACTAAAGAGGTAGTTCAGGGAGTACCTATGGAGCTGGGAGGGCATAGATTCCCAACCACAATGATAGTACTTAAGGATCAGGATATAGATGTGATATTAGGTATGAATTGGATGTATCAGCACAAGGCCTTGATTGATGTGTTGAATAGAACCATAAGAGTGAACATACCTAATAGTCAAACTCAACTTCTTATCCAACTTCCATTGCCCGTAAGAAAGATTGAAAAGACCGTGCAAAGGTTGTGTGCCACCGCAGTTGAAGAAGTATTGAAGATTCCAGTGGTCTGCGAATTTTCAGACGTATTCCCTGATGAGTTGCCTGGTTTGCCACCTGATCGAGATGTGGAATTTGCTATTGAGCTAAAACCTGGAACCGCACCTATATCTCGTAGAGCCTACAGAATGCCTCCCAAGGAATTGGCAGAGCTTAAAGTGCAGCTACAAGATTTGCTAGATAAGGGTTTCATCAGACCCAGCTCATCTCCTTGGGGTTGTCCTGCCATCTTTGTCAAGAAGAAAGACAAATCCCTCCGACTCTGTATTGATTACCGTCCCCTCAATGAGGTCACCATCAAAAACAAATATCCTTTACCCCGTATTGACCTACTCTTTGACCAGCTGGCTGGAGCTAAGGTGTTTTCCAAGATTGACCTTAGGTCTGGCTACCACCAAATAAAGATCCGTCCCGAAGACGTCCCAAAAACAGCTTTCACCACTAGATATGGCCTATATGAATACCTCGTCATGTCTTTTGGCCTAACCAATGCACCCGCCTATTTCATGTACCTCATGAATTCCGTCTTCATGCCTGAGCTCGACAAATTTGTTGTCGTATTCATTGATGACATCCTGATCTATTCTAAAACACCCGAAGAACATGCCAACCACCTCCGTATCGTCTTGAACCGTTTAAGAGAACATCAACTCTATGCCAAATTCAGCAAATGTGAGTTCTGGTTGGACCGAGTTCCATTTCTTGGGCATATCCTGACAGCTGAAGGTGTGTCCGTAGATCCGAGTAAGGTGGAAGAAATCTTGAACTGGAAACCACCAACCACTGTGCACCAGGTTCGCAGCTTCATGGGAATGGCGGGATATTACCACCGATTCATTCTGGATTTCTCAAGAATAGCTAAGCCTATAACCAACCTATTGAAGACTCAGGTCAAGTTTGTCTAGTCGCCAGAATGCGAGACAACGTTTCAAACCTTGAAGAGATGTTTGACCACTGCACCAGTCCTTGCTCAGCCAGATATTGAAAAGCCGTTTGATGTGTACTGCGATGCGTCGGGTACTGGCCTTGGTTGTGTTTTGATGCAAGAGGGCCGAGTCATTGCTTATGCTTCACGACAACTCTGGCCTCATGAAGAGAATTATCCCACTCATGATCTTGAATTGGCAGCTGTGGTTCATGCATTGAAGATCTGGTGTCACTACTTGTTAGGCAGCACATGCAATGTCTACACTGATCATAAAAGCCTGAAATATATCTTTACACAAGAAGAATTAAATATGAGGCAACGAAGATGGCTTGAGTTGATAAAAGATTATGATATTGAAGTGCACTACCATCCTGGTAAAGCTAATGTGGTTGCCGATGCACTCAGTCGGAAGGCTCATTGTAATTGCTTGACTGTGAAGCCATATGATCTGTCGTTGTGTTACGGGTTAGAAAAATTGGGCATAGAAATAGTCCCTCAAGGCAGTTGGAACAATATCAGCATCAAACCCTCCATCCGTGATGAAATCGTGGCTGCTCAGAAAAATAGTAAAGGTATCAGGCACATCAAAGAGAAAATCCAAGCAGGGAAAGCAGATTGTTTCAGAATTGATGATGAAGGGATTGTATGGTTCAAGAATCGGCTTGTAGTTCCAAAAATTCCAGAGTTACGTGGCAAGATTCTTGACGAAGCTCATTTGACAAGATACTCTATTTATCCGGGAAGCAACAAAATGTACCAGGATTTGAAACAGAAGTTTTGGTGGACTAAGATGAAGATCGAGATTGCTCAGTATGTAGCAAAATGCGACACTTGTCAGAAAGTAAAAGCTGTACACATGAAGCCTGGTGGAGAGCTTCAACCATTACCTATTCCTGCATGGAAATGGGAAGACATCAGCATGGATTTCATTATGGGTCTCCCAACAACTTCTAGGGGTTTCAATTCCATCTGGGTTGTTGTGGACCGCCTCACTAAACAAGCTCATTTCTTACCTGTCAAGAAAATGTACAGGGCTCCGCACTACGCCAAGCTATACATAGAAAATCTGATGAAGCTACATGGAGTGCCCAAGACCATTGTCTCTGACCGAGGTACTCAGTTCATATCCCAATTTTGGAGATCCTTTCATAAATCATTGGGTACAAAACTCCTGCATAGCACAGCCTATCATCCTCAGACTGACGGACAGACAGAGAGGATAAATCAGATACTTGAAGACATGTTAAGAGCCTGTGCACTCAATTACCCTGAGAAATGGGACGAGTGTTTGGCATTGGCCGAATTCTCGTACAACAACAGTTACCAAGAAAGTATAAAAATGGCTCCGTTTGAGGCAGTATATGGCCGCAGGTGTCGTACTCCATTGAATTGGTCCGAGCCTGGAGAAAGATGGTTCTATGGAGTTGACTTGGTCAATGAAGCCGAAGAGAAGGTTCGACTGATACAGGAAAATTTGAAAGTGGCACAGTCACGACAGAAAAGTTATGCTGATCAGCGGCGCAGACCTTTAACATTTCAGGTTGGAGACTATGTATACTTGAAAGTTTCGCCTATGAAAGGAGTTAACCGTTTTGGAGTCAAAGGCAAGTTAGCCCCGCGTTATATTGGACCGTTCTTAATCATAGGACGCGTGGGAAAGGTAGCTTACAAGCTTGAATTGCCAGAACATCTCTCGGAAGTACACAATGTGTTTCATGTTTCTCAGCTGAAGAAGTGTCTCTGAGTACCTGGACAAGTCATCGATGTTGAAGGAGTAGCACTTGAACCTGAATTGACATACTCGGAACAGCCAGTACGAGTTTTGGATATAAAGGACCGTGTTACCCGAAGGACCACAACCAGATGGTACAAGATCCAATGGAGTGATCATTCTGAAGATGAAGCTACCTGGGAATCTGAAGATTTCTTGGCAGAAAACTTTCCTGAGTTCTTTGCTACCTTGTAAAATGTAAACCTGTCTTTTAATGCGTATGTTTTCCCTTGTCTCTTGTTTAAGCTTGAACTTATTGTTGTTATCTGTCGGTGCTAATTTTGGCGAGGCTAACACCGGCTAGTAAATATGTGTTTTGCGGTTGAGGCTACGGATGGTGTGCAAGGGGGAACACAGGGATTATACTGGTTCAGGCCGAGCAAGCCCTACGTCCAGTGGAGAGGAGAGTCGTGTTGCCTTGCACCGGGGTGCTTGTAGTAGGGGTTACAAGCTAGTCGAGAGAGGGAAGTGCTCCCAGGTTTCGTGGGAGTGTCTAAGTGTTTACAAGTCGTTTGCTGTGGGTGAGAACTTGGAACTTCTCCGTCCGTTCGTTTGTTCTCCTGTCCTCTGTCTAAAGCTGGTCTCTGCCCTCCCTTTTATAGCCGCAAGGGAGAGGCAAAGGCGGCTACGACGCTACCTATTAAAGTAGTGAAGAGTTGCTGTTCTCGGTTTGACTAGCTGCTGCCTTTTCTCCGTGTCTCCGGGGTATGGGTATGGCTATCTTGGTTCGCGAGTTCCAAGGTAGAAACAGTCGTCTGACCATGTCTTGTCGTCGGCTCTCTGGGTCTTCTGGATATGGCCGTCGTGGTCCGCTCGACTTTGGTGCGTTCACACCTGCCGGCTATCCTTCCGTACGCTGTGACAAGAGGGAGAATCACCTTGGGGCGCTGTTTCCCGAGGCTCGGGATCGTGCTCGTCCTTTCGTGTGGACGGCGCAGTGGGCGTCTTTCCCGAAACGGGGCGGCGCACCGTGGACCACACCGTGGAGGACGATCGTAGTGGGCCCATCAAATCTTGGGGCGTTGTTTCCCGAGGCTCGGGATCTTGAAGGCGTGCTCATCCTTTCGTGTGGACGGCGCAGTGGGCGCCTTTCCCGAAGCGGGGCAGCGCACCGTAGACCATACCGTGGAGGACGGTCGTAGTGGCCCATCAAATCTGCTGTCAGGGAAATCCCGACAGGTGGTATGGCCATCAGGGGCGTGCGAAGCACAGTCGCGTCGAGAGTCTCGCCTGACGGGACAGTGCTTGTAAAGTGGTCAGAGAGATTTCTTGTGGTCCAAGATTGCTCCGCTGACATCACCCGTGCCTTGGATGCCGACTTTGGCGCCGTGGATGCCGCTCTCCCGAGTTCTCCCGAGGAGGCTTCGGGCGAGGCTCGGGCAAATCGGAGACTTGGGTGCCTAGAACGCCGCCTCCCGAGCTCTCCCGAGGAGGGTCGGGCGAATCGGAGAATTGGGCGCCGAGGACGTCGCTCTCCCGAGCTCTCCCGAGGAGGCTCGGGCGAATCGGAGACTTGGGCGCCGAGGGCGCCGCCTTCCGGGCTCTCCCGAGGAGGCTCGGGCGAATCGGAGACTTGGGCGCCGAGGACGCCGCCTCCCGAGCTCTCCCGAGGAGGCTCGGGCGAATCGGAGACTTGGGCGCCGAGGGCGCCGCCTTCCGGGCTCTCCCGAGGAGGCTCGGGCGAATCGGAGACTTGGGCGCCGAGGACGCCGCCTCCCGAGCTCTCCCGAGGAGGCTCGGGCAAATCGGAGACTTGGGCGCCGAGGACGCCGCCTCCCGCGCTCTCCCGAGGAGGCTCGGGCGAATCGGAGACTTGGGTCGCCCAGGACGCCGCCTCCCGAGCTCTCCCGAGGAGGCTCGGGCGAATCGGAGACTTGGGCACCGAGTGATTTGGACGCCGAGGGTGAGGCTCGCCCGAGCTCTCCCGGGGAGGCTCGGGCGAATCGGAGATTTGGGGCGCCGAGGGTGCCGCTCGCCCGAGCTCTCCCGGGGAGGCTCGGGCGAATCGGAGATTTGGGTCGCCCAGGACGCCGCCTCCCGAGCTCTCCCGAGGAGGCTCGGGCGAATCGGAGACTTGGGCACCGAGTGATTTGGACGCCGAGGGTGAGGCTCGCCCGAGCTCTCCCGGGGAGGCTCGGGCGAATCGGAGATTTGGGGCGCCGAGGGTGCCGCTCGCCCGAGCTCTCCCGGGGAGGCTCGGGCGAATCGGAGATTTGGGCCTCTGTAGACGCGGCCTTCGTGGGCTTCGTCTAGCCTTACTTGGGCCAGGCCAAGTTGGGAATGAGCGTTTTTGCATGGAAGTTGGGTACCCCTAACTTTGGTAACCGACAGTAGCCCCCGAGCCTGTGGCGGAGTGAAGGCACTCCTCCACAGGTTCATGCCGGTTCTTCCTGTCAAAAAAGATAAAGTGTGGGTTGTTTTTCTGGGGGGTGCGTGCGAGCGCACCCGCCGGGTGTAGCCCCCGAGGCTTTGGAGGGATGATGTATCCCTTCAAAGGCTTAGAATCGTGTTCGTTAGTCCTCGGGTGTTTTTCGATTTATTTAGGTGGGTTGTTTCCTTGGAAGCGGAGCCTCCGAGCCTCCCACCGTGTGGGAGATCGTTCGGCGGTCTTTCCAAGGTGCAGGGCAAGTTTCCGAGCCTCCGTTTTCGTATCGGAGATCGATCGGGTTCCTCCCTGTCTTTTTTTTAATTCGACCTTCACGCTCTTTTTTCGGGAAGAGGAAGGTTTGGTCCTGCTCGACTTCCCCGCTGGGGCACGAGTCGGCATTTCCGGTGAGCTACAAACGGGTTGGTCCAAGTGGAGGTCCGTGCCCTATTCGTTAAGGGTCGGCTAGTGGCCTGAGCACACTCCAATTATATCCCGAGGGTCAGTTAGTGGATGTCGGGTCCCTTCGACGGGTCCCGAGGGCATGATGCCTCCCACGGAGGGATTCCACGTAACCGACTCACTACTGGGACTTGGACACAGCATGGGATGTCCCTTGTGACGTTCCGGGCGTCGGGATACTGGCCGTTTTCGTGACCCATCCACTAGCTGTCCCTAACTCGATTTCCCTGGGGCGACTGTTCGAGCCTCGGAGGGCCAGTCTTCGATCCCCTGGGAACGTAACGGGTGCCCGAGCCCGGGGTTTCTTCGTTGAGAAAACGTAGGTGGAATCGAAGCGCGCGGTTGTAATGATTTGGCTTACCTTTTGAGGCGCGAAGCCTGACGGACGCGACGGTTCGGCTCAGTCGAGGCGGTTTGCGTGCGTGGTGATGGCGGGTCTCTTCCAAGCCGAGGTCGAGCTCCCTCCTCTGAACCTGCCGTGAAGAAGAAGCGGGCCATAGTGCCCTTGTAAAAAGTAACCTTTCGGGAGTGGTTTGAAAGGAAACAAACAATATGGCCCTTCGTGGCCTTAACATTTATGTAAATATTTGCTGAATGTTTGTTTCGCTTTGTTTCGTGCTTTTTTCCTTAGCCATTTTTTCTTGCCGATCCTGCGCCCGGGCCATCGAGCCTCGGGGGACGCTTTTCGGGTGTCGTAGCTTTAGTGGCATAGACGCAGCCGACGTCCTAAGAGCTTTGGCAGAAAGAATCCTTTAGAAAAGAAGCTTAGGTGTTTCCTCCCGAGCTTCCTCCCTTGGCCGAGCGTAGATCTTATAGGTTTTCTTCCGAGTGCGGGTTAGCTTTCGAACACGGAGTGCCGAGGGAAGATGCTGTGGCCCTGGGGCATAAGCGGTCTCCGGCTCGACCAACTCTGTCTTCTGGGGCTTCCCTCATTCTTCGAATTCTATAAGTTCATGCTTGATTTCCGGAAGGAAGCGTGTTTTAGGGAGAAACGAATTCGACAAGTTTTGAAATTTTTGCGTTTCCAAAATTGTTTAATCTCGGGATAGTTCGGGGTTTCCCCCGTCCTAGCCCCCGAGGGAGGGTCGGCCTTTCCGTAGGATAGGCCGGGCCTCGCTTTTAGTGCGTGGTGAAATAAAGGTTCATTTCACTTCCGAGTGTAGGCTCGGATTGAAAATCTAAAATCATGTTAAAAAGAGCGGAAGTCGGGTCTTTTCATCGATTTCAAGATTTTCAAAATAGTACAATGCATGGAATCTTAAGGATAGAAGCGACGTAGCTGTTCGATGTTCCAAGCGTTGTTGTAGACCTCGCCGTTCTCGTTCGCGAGCTTGTATGTGCCGGGGCGTTGTACCTCGGCGACGATGAATGGTCCTTCCCACGGCGGAGTGAGCTTGTGGCGCCCTTTGTTGTCCTGCCTGAGCCGTAGCACCAGGTCGCCTACGCTGAAGGTTCGACCTCGGACGCGCCGAGCATGGTACTTGCGTAGGGATTGCAAGTATTTGGCCGAGTGCAGCAGGGCCACGTCCCGAGCTTCGTCGGCTTGGTCCAGCGCGTCTTCCCGAGAAGTTTGATTGCCTTGTTCATCGTAGGCTCGGACTCTCGGGGCGCCGTATTCCAGGTCCGTAGGGAGGACGGCCTCTGCACCGTATACCATGAAGAAGGGCGTGAAACCCGTGGCTCGACTTGGCGTAGTCCTTAGACTCCATATTACTGCCGGAAGCTCCGTCAGCCACCTTTTGCCGAATTTATTCAATCGGTTGAATATCCTTGGCTTAAGGCCTTGGAGAACCATGCCATTGGCGCGTTCTACCTGGCCGTTCGTCCTCGGGTGGGCGACGGCTGCCCAGTCCACTCGTATGTGGTACTCATCGCAGAAAGCCAGAAATTTCTTTCCGGTGAACTGCGTGCCGTTGTCCGTGATAATGGAGTTCGGGATGCCGAACCGGTGGACGATGTCGGTGAAGAACAACACCGCTTGAGCCGAGCTGATTTGGGTGATCGGCCGAGCCTCGATCCACTTGGAGAACTTGTCGATGGCGACAAGCAAGTGGGTGAAGCCCCCGGGTGCCTTCTGGAGGGGCCCGACAAGGTCTAGTCCCCAAACAGCGAACGGCCAAGTGAGCGGGATCGTCTGGAGGGCTTGAGCCGGTAAGTGAGTCTGCCGAGCATAGTACTGGCACCCTTCGCAGGAGCGTACCACCTCAGTAGCATCGGCCACGACGGTTGGCCAGTAGAAGCCTTGTCGAAAGGCGTTACCGACCAAGGTTCTCGGCGCTGCGTGGTGACCGCAGGCCCCGGCGTGTATCTCTTCGAGCAGGCGTTTGCCCTGACTGAAAGGGATACAGCGCTGAAGCACGCCAGAGAGACTCCGCCGGTAGAGGCTACCATCGATCATGGCGAAAGACTTGGCTTTGCGAGCCAGTCGTCGTGCTCTGGTCTTGTCCGGGGGCAAAATGCCTTGGACTAGCCAGCTGACCAGCGGCTCGCGCCAGTCTGGTTCGTCGTCGTCCATCTCGGCTTCAATCTCCATTGCCTCGGCTTCGTCGCCGTCCTTACCCATGACCTCGGGTGACTCCCCTTTGTCGGAAGGGTCGACAGCCCCCGAGGGATCGGCATTGATCGAGGGCTTGTGGAGGTCATTGGCGAATACGCCCGTCGGGACCGTGGCCCTTTCGGCTGCAATTTTTGCCAACTCATCGGCCTCCTCGTTGTACCGACGCGCAATGTGGTTGAGCTCAAGGCCGTCGAATTTTTCCTCGAGCAACCGCACCAGCGTGCAGTAGGCGGCCATTCTGGGGTTCTGGCACGTCGACTCCTTCATGACCTGATCCACGACGAGCTGGGAGTCGCCTCGGACCTCGAGGCGTCGGATCCCGAGCTCGATGGCGATGTGGAGACCGTTGACCAGAGCCTCATATTCGGCCACGTTGTTGGAAGCCGTGAAGTGTAGCCGTAGTAGGTACTTGAGCCGGACCCCGAGGGGTGAGATGAAGACGATGCCTGCGCCAGCACCAGTCTTCATCATCGACCCGTCGAAGTTCATGACCCAATATTCCTCTTGGGTCGGGAGCGGCGGTAGTTGTGTCTCGGTCCATTCTGCCACGAAGTCCGCAAGTACCTGGGACTTGATGGCTTTGCGTGGCGCGTAGGTGATGCCGTCACCCATGAGCTCGATGGCCCACTTGGCGATCCTCCCCGTCGTTTCCCGATTTTGGATCACCTCCCCGAGGGGGAAGGACGACACCACGGTCACGGGGTGGGATTCGAAGTAGTGCCGCAACTTGCGTCGGGCAAGGACGATCGCGTATACTAGCTTCTGGATCTGAGGGTAGCGTGTCTTGGTCTCTGACAAGACTTCACTGATGAAGTAGACCGGTCGCTGTACCGGTAAGGCGTGTCCTTCTTCTTGCCGCTCTACGACGATCGCTGCACTCACAACCTGGTTGGTAGCCGCGACATATAGTAAGAAATTTTCCTCCTTCGTAGGAGGCACAAGAACCGGCGCTTTTGAAAGTAGAACCTTAAGCCTTTCGAGGGCTTCCTGGGCCTCGGTGGTCCAGGTAAAGCGTTCGTTTTTCTTAAGCAACCGATACAAGGGAAGGCCCTTTTCGCCGAGCCTTGAGATGAATCGACTCAAGGCCGCGAGACACCCCATAAGCTTCTGCACGCCCTTCGGGTTTCGGATCGGGCCCATCTGTGTGATGGCCGATATCTTTTCCGGGTTGGCTTCGATGCCACGCTCGGAAACAATGAACCCGAGGAGCATGCCCCGTGGGACCCCGAAAACACACTTCTCGGGGTTTAGCTTTATGTTTTTCTTTTTAAGGCAGTCGAATGCCTTTTCTAGGTCGGCTACTAAGTCACTCGCCTTCCTGGATTTTATCACTATATCGTCTACGTAAGCCTCAACGGTTCGCCCGATGAGGTCCCCAAAAACTTTGAGCATGCAACGCTGGTAAGTTGCGCCCGCGTTTTTGAGGCCAAATGGCATGGTTACGTAACAATATGTGCCGAAAGGAGTGATGAAAGAGGTCGCTAATTCGTCGGACTCTTTCATTCGGATCTGATGGTAACCGGAATAAGCATCAAGAAAGCAAAGCCGCTCACAGCCAGCAGTAGAATCTACTATTTGGTCAATGCGAGGTAATGGAAATGGATACTTAGGACAAGCTTTATTTAAACTAGTGTAATCGACGCACATTCTCCATTTTCCATTTTTCTTTTTAACCAAAACAGGATTTGCTAACCATTGTGGATGGAAGACCTCCTTGATGAATCCAGCCGCCAAAAGCTTCTGCACCTCCTCCCCGATGGCCCGGCGCTTCTCCTCGTCGAATCGGCGCAGGCGTTGTTTCACCGGCTTGGATCCGGCCTGGATGTCTAAGGAGTGCTCGGAGACCTCCCTCGGGATGCCTGGCATATCCGAGGGGCTCCACGCAAACATGTCGGCGTGTTTGCGGAGGAAGTCGACGAGCACTGCCTCCTATTCTGGGTCGAGGGTGGCGCTGACCTTCAGCGCCCTGCCGTTGGGGGAGTTCGGGTCGAGGAGGACATCCTTCACCCCCTCAGCGGACTTAAAGGTGCCCGTGGCCTTCTTGGGGTCGGGGACCTCTTTTTCTAACCTGTCGAGGTCGTTCATGAGGGCTTCTGACTCCACCAACGCGCCGGCGTACTCGCAGCACTCGACGTCGCACTGGTACGCGTGCTGGTAGGAGGCGCTGATGGTAATCACCCCTTTTGGCCCTGGCATCTTGAGCTTGAGGTAGGCGTAGTTCGGAACTGCCATGAACTTTGCGTAACACGGCCTCCCGAGGATGGCGTGGTAGGTGCCGTGGAAGCCTACCACTTCAAATGTCAGGGGCTCCTTCCTGAAGTTGTCAGGAGTCCCGAAGTAGACGGGCAGATCGATCTGCCCGAGGGGTTGTACGCTCTTTCCGGGCACTATCCCGTGGAATGGGGACGTCGTGGCCCGGAGGAGCGAGCGACTGATCCCCATTAAGTCGAGGGTCTCAGCGTAGAGAATGTTGAGGCCGCTGCTTCCGTCCATGAGGACTTTGGAGAGCCTCGTGTTGCCGACGACGGGATCGACAACAAGTGGGTAGCGTCCCGGCGATGGGACGTAGTCCGGGTGGTCGTCCCGGCTGAAGGTGATAGCGTCGTGGGACCAGTCAAGGAAGCATGGTGTCGCTGGTCCGGCGGAGTAGACCTCCCTGCGCTCGCGCTTTCGCTGCCGCGGCGTAGGGGCGGTCCCGGGCCCCCCGAAGATCATGAGGCATTTGTCGATGGGCGGGAACTCATCGTCCTTCCCGCCCTCGTCCTCCTGATCCCTGGCGGGCTTTTTGCCGGCGTCGTCCTTGAACGGCTGCCGGCTGTAGTGCTTCTTGAGCATCACACACTGTGCGAGTGTGTGATGTACTGGACCCTGGTGATAAGGGCACGGCTTGCTGAGCATGTCGTCGAAGCGGCCTCGAGGGGGTCGTTCCCTCTTGGGTTCGGTGGCCGCCACGAGGGAGTCATCGCGGAGTGGGGCCTTTCCCTTCCCCTTCTACTTCTTGTTGTTCGGTCCTCGGGAAGAGGTGCCCTCGGGGGCCTCCTCCTTCCGTTTGCCCTTGGGGTCGGAGAAGAGGGCTCCTACCGCCTCATCCCCTGAGGCAAAGCTGGTAGCGATCTTCATGAGTTCAGAGACACTGGTGGGTGTCCGGCGTCCGAGCTCATGAACGAGCTCTTTGCAGGAGGTTCCTGTGGCAAACGCTCCGACGACATCGGAGTCGGCGACCTGGGGCAGCTCGTTGTACTGTTTGGAGAAGCGCCGGATGTAGTCCCGGAGGGACTCGCCCGGTTTCTGCTTGCAGCTGCGGAGGTCCCAGGAGTTACCAGGGCGTACGTACGTGCCCTGGAAGTTTCCTACGAATATCTTGACCAGATCGCTCCAGTCGAAGATCTTTCGTAGGGGAAGGTGTTCCAGCCAAGCTCTTGTGGAATCGGCGAGGAACAAGGGGAGGTTGCGGATGATGATGAGGTCATCCTGCGCGCCGCCAAGTTGGCACGCAAGGCGGTAGTCCGCTAACCAGAGTTCGGGGTTAGTTTCCCCCGAGTACTTGGCTATGTTGGTTGGTTGTCGGAATCGAGACGGGAACTTGGCCCTCTGGATGGCCTCGCTGAAGACACGTGGTCCCGAGGGCTCGGGTGAGGGTTCACGATCCTCATCCGAGTCGTAGCGCCCGCCCCGATGGACGCTGTAGCCGCGCGCGGCTCCGTCAGTCTTTCGCCGACCGCGGGCTTGTAGGATGGCTCGGACGTCGACGTCCTTGCCAAGCCGTTGGTGGACTGGCGGAGCCCATGGAGCCTCGGGTCGAACCGAGGCTTCGCGCTTGTGACGTGCTATGCCACCATGCTGGTGACTTTCGGCGCCATGGTGTCGCGACGCTGAACTTTCCGCCTGGAGGACGGCGGCATCCTCCAGGAGGTCTTTGAGCTGATTCCTGAGCTGTCGCGCCTCCTCGGAGGAGGGCTCAGGTATACTTCGGAGTAGCATGGCTGCTTCCGCGAGCTTTCGGCTTGCTCGGGGGGCGACCCCTAGTGTCTCGGCCCTGTCGTCAGCGATGATTCGGGCCTGGACATCTCGGGCTCGACGCCGAGCTGCTCCTCCATCGGTTTGCCGCTCGCCAAGCTCCAGCGTAGCTCGCAGCTGGGTGAGGCGCAAGCGGTCCTCGTCCATCCGTGCCTCAAGCTCCCGGAGCTGCTCTAGCTCCGGGGTTTGAGGTGCGGAGCGAGAGGTTCCTGCCCCCTGACCCAGCGGCGGGGCTGACCGCGAGGGCTTCGGGGCCGCTGGAGGGGGCGTGACTTGTTCGTGCTGGGGATGCGACGGAGGGGGTATGTCGTCGTCGCCCCCCGAGTGGACATCCTCTACTCGCCCCTCATCAGGGTGCATCAAGTTGTAGCACTCCCGAGAGGGGTCGATGTAGGTCCACTGTGAGCTGGGGACGACGCTCGGTGCGTTCTCCCCCGAGTCGTTGGTGTGGGCGGCGTTGTCCACATTTGCCCAGAATTTGTCATCATCGTCGCTGTAGCTGCGACGAGGCGAGTTCCGGTCATAACGATTCCCCCCCTCCGAGCGTTGTCGAGGGGTGAGGTTGGCGGTGGTGTCTGTTTCCCCACCGCCGTGTGTCCTGGCACTTTCCCCAGGGGATGGCGGTGAGGATGCCACGTGGTCTCCCACGAGGCTGTCTTGGCGCTCGAGGCGCTGGACCGGAGTGTCCGACAGTTCGTGCAATAATGCATGAACTGCACACACGTGAGCGTCCATGGCGCTCTGAAGCCCAAAGAAGGACGACGGCGCCGTTCTCCTCTGCCGGTGAGGGCGGAGAGAAAAATCGGCTGGCGTCGTGTTTCCGCCCTCGCCCGTCCCTCGGGCGGTAAGCGGATGCGTGACCGCTGGTGCCGGAGATTCCGGGATCGCGGTCGGCGCAGTATTGGCTACGCCCGTTGGAGTTGCCTGGTGAGTCGCATCTCCCGCGGCGGGAGGCTGGTTTGCACCACTGCGCCTCCCCCTCCTGATTCGCCGAGGGCGGCGTGCAACGTTTCCCCCGTCCTCCGAGGTGGGCGGAAGCGTGGCGGGGGTCCTTTCTCCGGCCGTCTGCGGGGCCAGAGTCGGGACGACCGTGACACGGGGCCCGGTCGGGCGCAGGTTCATCTCGAGCCCATGGCCAGTGGCCATGAACTCGAGAGTCCCGAACCGGAGTTCCGTGCCAGCGGGAAGCGTGGTGGAGCTGGTTGCCATCCGAAACCTATGTCAACGCGCAAAAGGCCCCTACCTGGCGCGCCAACTGTCGGTGCTAATTTTGGCGAGGCTAACACCGGCTAGTAAATATGTGTTTTGCGGTTGAGGCTACGGATGGTGTGCAAGGGGGAACACAGGGATTATACTGGTTCAGGCCGAGCAAGCCCTACGTCCAGTGGAGAGGAGAGTCGTGTTGCCTTGCACCGGGGTGCTTGTAGTAGGGGTTACAAGCTAGTCGAGAGAGGGAAGTGCTCCCAGGTTTCGTGGGAGTGTCTAAGTGTTTACAAGTCGTTTGCTGTGGGTGAGAACTTGGAACTTCTCCGTCCGTTCGTTTGTTCTCCTGTCCTCTGTCTAAAGCTGGTCTCTGCCCTCCCTTTTATAGCCGCAAGGGAGAGGCAAAGGCGGCTACGACGCTACCTATTAAAGTAGTGAAGAGTTGCTGTTCTCGGTTTGACTAGCTGCTGCCTTTTCTCCGTGTCTCCGGGGTATGGGTATGGCTATCTTGGTTCGCGAGTTCCAAGGTAGAAACAGTCGTCTGACCATGTCTTGTCGTCGGCTCTCTGGGACTTCTGGATATGGCCGTCGTGGTCCGCTCGACTTTGGTGCGTTCACACCTGCCGGCTATCCTTCCGTACGCTGTGACAAGAGGGAGAATCACCTTGGGGCGCTGTTTCCCGAGGCTCGGGATCGTGCTCGTCCTTTCGTGTGGACGGCGCAGTGGGCGTCTTTCCCGAAACGGGGCGGCGCACCGTGGACCACACCGTGGAGGACGATCGTAGTGGGCCCATCAAATCTTGGGGCGTTGTTTCCCGAGGCTCGGGATCTTGAAGGCGTGCTCATCCTTTCGTGTGGACGGCGCAGTGGGCGCCTTTCCCGAAGCGGGGCAGCGCACCGTAGACCATACCGTGGAGGACGGTCGTAGTGGCCCATCAAATCTGCTGTCAGGGAAATCCCGACAGGTGGTATGGCCATCAGGGGCGTGCGAAGCACAGTCGCGTCGAGAGTCTCGCCTGACGGGACAGTGCTTGTAAAGTGGTCAGAGAGATTTCTTGTGGTCCAAGATTGCTCCGCTGACATCACCCGTGCCTTGGATGCCGACTTTGGCGCCGTGGATGCCGCTCTCCCGAGTTCTCCCGAGGAGGCTTCGGGCGAGGCTCGGGCGAATCGGAGACTTGGGTGCCTAGAACGCCGCCTCCCGAGCTCTCCCGAGGAGGGTCGGGCGAATCGGAGAATTGGGCGCCGAGGACGTCGCTCTCCCGAGCTCTCCCGAGGAGGCTCGGGCGAATCGGAGACTTGGGCGCCGAGGGCGCCGCCTTCCGGGCTCTCCCGAGGAGGCTCGGGCGAATCGGAGACTTGGGCGCCGAGGACGCCGCCTCCCGAGCTCTCCCGAGGAGGCTCGGGCGAATCGGAGACTTGGGCGCCGAGGGCGCCGCCTTCCGGGCTCTCCCGAGGAGGCTCGGGCGAATCGGAGACTTGGGCGCCGAGGACGCCGCCTCCCGAGCTCTCCCGAGGAGGCTCGGGCGAATCGGAGACTTGGGCGCCGAGGGCGCCGCCTCCCGGGCTCTCCCGAGGAGGCTCGGGCGAATCGGAGACTTGGGCGCCGAGGACGCCGCCTCCCGCGCTCTCCCGAGGAGGCTCGGGCGAATCGGAGACTTGGGTCGCCCAGGACGCCGCCTCCCGAGCTCTCCCGAGGAGGCTCGGGCGAATCGGAGACTTGGGCACCGAGTGATTTGGACGCCGAGGGTGAGGCTCGCCCGAGCTCTCCCGGGGAGGCTCGGGCGAATCGGAGATTTGGGGCGCCGAGGGTGCCGCTCGCCCGAGCTCTCCCGGGGAGGCTCGGGCGAATCGGAGATTTGGGTCGCCCAGGACGCCGCCTCCCGAGCTCTCCCGAGGAGGCTCGGGCGAATCGGAGACTTGGGCACCGAGTGATTTGGACGCCGAGGGTGAGGCTCGCCCGAGCTCTCCCGGGGAGGCTCGGGCGAATCGGAGATTTGGGGCGCCGAGGGTGCCGCTCGCCCTAGCTCTCCCGGGGAGGCTCGGGCGAATCGGAGATTTGGGCCTCTGTAGACGCGGCCTTCGTGGGCTTCGTCTGGCCTTACTTGGGCCAGGCCAAGTTGGGAATGAGCGTTTTTGCATGGAAGTTGGGTACCCCTAACTTTGGTAACCGACATTATCCTTTTTCATTACTTTGTTTCAACCTTGGTTATGTACCTAATCTCGGGACGAGATTTCTTTTAGGGGGGAAGACTGTAATACCCCGGGTATTACGGATTTAATTAATCTGCCATGTCATCATATTTAAATTAATCATTTACATATGATTGTGATTAGGCCCCTAGAGTGATTTGAATTTAGTTAGTAATTGTTTGTAAAATTAAAATTCCCAAATAAAGGTTTAAAAATTTACTTTTATTAGGACCAAAACCTAATTCAAAATCTAAAAGGAATTTTGAGATAGTCCCTTAATAAAAGTTTTAGATCTTTTAAAATGGAGCAACTTTCATTTTTGGAGATTTCAAAGTTCTGTGGTGGAAATTCAAATTTATTTCAAAACAATGATTTAAAACTTAGTTTCGGATTGGCATTTCAAAAATTATTTGGAATCTGGCAAAACTTCCTAAATAGAAGTTGTAAAGCTCATTGAGTAGAACAACTTTTATTTTGGCAATTTTTCAAGTTGTTGAGAAAATTTAAAAGTAATTTTGAAAATACAGTTTGAAATTTAAAACTCTAGTTTACCCCTTTTTCTGTAGTTTCAAAAATATTTCGAATTTGGATTTAGTTCCAAAAGCAAAGTTGTTCAGAATTTCAAACCCTACAACTTTTATTTTTGCAGTTTTTCATGTTGGTATTCGAAAACGATCGCAATTGTGCAAAAACCGACAGCCCTAGGGTCTAGGTGCTACAGTGATATGCCCCTCTTCCTGTTCGCGAACAGCGCCGACCCGCCGCCGTGCCAGGCGCGCGCGCGCGGCCGTCCGTGCCGGCCGGGATCGTGTCTCTGACACCGTTCCTCGCGCGGGCGAACGTGCGCCACGCCGTGCTGCTCCTGTCCCCTCTCCTATGCCCCTTAAAGACGACGACCGCCTCCCCCTCGTTTCTTTCTCTCCGCTCGGCCGCCATTGCTCTCTCGGTCCCCGGCTAAATTCACCGCGCTCCGTCCACCACCACCCTCTCCATCTCACAGCCAGCTAGCTAGCTTCCTTGCGCACCGTTTGCATCCAGTGGTGCCAGCCGTAGCGCCTCACACGGGTCGGAACGCCGGTGTCTTCCCCGCGGGCGGTCAGAGCGCCGCCGCGAGCTCCGCCGTGCCACTAGCTTGTTTGGGTAAGCTCTGGGGCTCGGTTTGGTGCGCACGATGTTCTCCGTGATCTCCCGATCCTCATGCTTGTGTCGGTGTGCTCTCTGGTTCCCTAGGTTCGTCGGAACGCGGGGTTGCCGTTGAGCCGAACCGCCGGATCCGCCACCGTCGTCAAGCCGCCTTCACCGAGTCACCTCTGCCTTCACCGACTCGCCTGCCAGCTTTGTGGTGAGCTCCTGATGCTCGCGCACCCTTTTTCCCCTATCTCTACCAGCTTGTGCTCGCCGGCGACGTGCTCGCCGCCATTGCTGAGCCGCCGTGCTCGCGCCTCTGGGTGCTCTGTGCTCTAGATCTTGGCATGTCTTAGCTCGATAGGTTCGTAGTGGAGTGTGGAGTCCAGTGGTGCCCTCGGTTGCGTCCCTCGCCTCGCCGTCGGCGCGCTGCGGGCGGTGAACCGCCGGCGCAGCATCTCTGTTTTAAACAGAGGTGAGGCCAGGGGCCTCGGCTTAGAAGGAGAATAAAGGCAGGGGGTTAAGTGCAAATCCTGTGACTCATTTGAATAGTACTCGTTGGACTGCGGGTAGATTTGCGAGTTTCTCGGGGTCTCTTTTGAAAAGTTGTTGGCGCCGTGCGGGGCGGGCCGAGTGGGCCGGTTTGTGCTGGGCTTGGGCCGTAGTGGGCTGCTTTGGTTTTTCTATTTTCCCAGTGAATTACTAAATGCTTTTCTTTTATATATTCATATGAATAGTGCTACAGTTTGTTATTTTCGTGTGGATTAATTTACTGCGCCCAAAATGATGAAATTAATTGTGTATGCTCCCTGAAGTATGTAGTATTTGTTAAAAATATAATATAGGGTGTTCCAGTGCCTTTAATCTGCTGTATAAATCAGTGAAGTAATTAATAAATGCAAGTTTGTGTAATTTTAATTAATTCTCTGTAAATCCAAAAATCATGAAATTTATTGTGGCTCTGTTTGGTGATAAAACCTAGCTGTTGGTAAAGTTTGATTGCAATTGAAGTTAGTTTGGTAAATTAATAAATATATGTGAAATTAGGGATTAATAAAGTAAATAGAAAAATGAATTTAGGGTTGTTGTGTGAATTTTTGGGTTGAATGAAGACCAAGGATCTTTCGCTGTGTGATCCTTGGCAATTCGAGAACTTAGTGCTTGATAGTAGTCATAAAGCTGTGTAGCGGCTTTCTGTGACCGTTAAAATGGTCAATAAAACAAAAGTAGAAAACATTACTTTTACTTTCCGTAGATCGTTTACAACTTTAGCGTGAAGGAAAGTTGTACTCAAGGTATTAATGGTTTACTTTCAAGCATTTCATTTGTTGCCCTCATGCCGCGCTAAGCATACATCATTGCATACGTGTAGTGCCCGTTTCCGAGGGGGTCCAGGTCGAGACTACTACTGAGGAGGCCGCTCCAGAAGTCATCCAAGGATTCGACATCTGCGGGACTGATCCCGATCCGACGCTGTACACGATCCAAGGCAAGCCCCGGTGCATTCAGCCCTTCTATTACAAAATATTTATAATTCGAGTTAATCTACTGCATTAGGTTAATAGGAGTTGATTGTCACCTATCCAGATGCATTGTCTCAAATAAATACCCTGAAACCTGATTTAAATAAAATGGTTTGAGAAATGCTTAGGCATGCTTAATGAACTTAGCTTTGCATAAAAGAAAAACTATTTTCTGTGCCATGATTATACTTATACTTTGATTGGTGAAGAACTGGTTATCCGCTGGTCGATGTGTATTTGGGTTGGAGTCCCAATGCATGGTCGCTTTCGGAGTAGTTTGGAACTGGTCGATGTCTTTGGAAACGTGTTTCGTTGGGTGGCCAGCTCATGGGGCGGCGTTCCCTATGTCTCACTCATCCGACAGGCACGATAATAAAAACTGTCGGGTAGTCTTGTGCTTGGGTTAGAGTCCCAATGCAGGATTGGCGGCAGGAAGGAAGTAGGGACCGTTCGTTGTAGGCCTGCTGTGATCATGATGAACAGCCTAGCCACATACCAATGCGGAAAGCCTAGAGTTCGGTGACGCTATTGCTGGAACCGACAACCACGCACTGGGAGTGGAGAGATGGCGAGAGTAGCTTGTACCCACGTGGCCGGCGTGCCTTGATAAGAGTGGAGTACTGTGCTCTCGGGTGGCGCAGGACCGGTTTCGGGATAGCAAAGCCGTGACGACGGGTTGGTATATGTATGCCGGCGTGCTGCATATGCAGTGTGGTTAGAATCCCCAGCTGGGTACTTTCTGGATTCGAATCGACGTGCTCCTCGGTTATGGAGACTTGATCCTCACACTCTACACCGAAAAGTGGTTCTCAACTAGGTTATCTGAAAGAATAAAGTAATTGAAAGAATGATGATACATGAGTCTGAATATTGGAGCTATAAATATGATTATAATAATGACAAAATAAAATATGGAACAGGATAGATTGCTTTTCTGCAAACTCCTCATCCTCTGCTAGCCTTACCCATAGCCTTGCATTTCTGAGTCTCATTTTACACCCTTAGTCGGGTAAGTCTTGCGGAGTACCCCAAGTACTCAGGGTTTGTTAACCCCGTTGCAGGAGGACCGCAGTCGGAGATCTGTCTTGCTCCATGTTGCGTGACCGTGGTCGAAGAAGAAAGCGGCGATGAGTGAAGTGGAACCCGTGGGCAGGGTTCGAGTTATCTTATCTAGTATTGTGTAACTATTCCACTGCTACTGTTATGTCCTCTGGCCTGTAATAACTATATTTGAATCCTATTTGAACAACTGGTTTGTAATCTAAATGTTATGTAATCTTCCGCACTGTACTCTGATGTATTTTATTATGAAATGTTGTAATCCTGTGATGATTCTGCAATGGTGATCCTGTCGGAGAAAAGGGCGCTAATGTAGCCCGACAGACCTGTCTAGATCATTTGGGACACGGGCCCGGCTGTCAGAAGTCGTTAGTGACAATGACAGGTGCCAGTGGGCCAGGTGATTTAGCCGGTTCTGTTACAGCTGAATGCACCGGGGCTTGCCTGTTGCTTGGAGTCGATAGAACCCTGAAGTCAATCACCGAGAAGAATCTACGTCCACTGAGTGAAAACCTTACTCGTGACTTGCTTCCGATAATAATTACCGTGCGTCACTACACGAAATAATAATGCCATGTTTAACATGATGATATGTATGCCATGATGCATGTGGTGCACAAAATTATGAATTAACAAAATAAACTTAACCTAAAACATTGAGTACAACTTTTACTCACAATATAGTTGCAAGCCAACAAAATTAACTTATCATTTCATTGGCTATTTTGACAATCGATGAAAGCCGCATTAATTGAGTTATACTACTATTAACCGAATTAATAAGGATTTCAAACAATGATTAAGGATGCCAAGTATCATTTTAAGTTAATGACCCAAGGTCTTCAATCAGTCCGAAAGTCACACAAAACCTAAGTCATTAGGTTTTCAATTTATTTCTTTTAATCAATTTTTCAATTAGTATTTCGTTTTAACATTTAATTACTACATAAAGCAATCCAATTTATGCTTGCAAAGTAAATGATCAACAAACTTTGTAACATCAGGGTTCATGTGTTACAAGGTATTTGATCAAACCTTACAAGATTTAAGCAAATCATTAAATTTTACCCTAATACCCCTTTTCTTAATTAGTCAAATAATAGGGTATCAAATAAATATTAAACAAACTATTTCCAATTGAGCCCAAACTTTTTATACAGGTAGTACTTATCCTAAAACAGCATCAAAGTAAATTTCATGATTTGTGGAGTTACAAAGAATTAATTAAAATTACTCAAATTTGCATATATTAATTAATCCACTGATTTTTAGATCCTATAGAAAGTATTTGAAACACCTATTTAATATTTTTATTAAATTCTACATACAGCAGAGAGTACCCACAATTATTTTCATATTTTTTCGTGTAGTAATTTAATTCATATCAAAATCACAAATATCAGAACTATTCACAAAAATGGAAATGGGAAATCCCTTGGAAAATTTCTAGGAAAAACGAAAAAGCAAACAGGCCCGAGTCGGCCCAACATCAGCAGGCCGGCCCAACCCGGCCGAAACAACTCGCCTACCCCCCGTTCTCTCACTGACAGACTGTCCCCACTCGTCAGCCTCTTCCCTCCCTCAACTCTCTTCCCAGTGCGCTCCCGCGTGCGCGCAGACGCCGACTCACCGCGGAGTTCGCCGCCGGCAGCCCAGCGACGAAACCGAGCACACCACGATGACCCCCCTAGACCTAGCGTAAACCTCAAGGTTCCTAGCCAAGGAGCCTCGCGCCTGCGACGAGCATAAGCTCGTCCATGGCGGACGCGGCGGCGCGGTTGATCCGCTCCTGCCACCAAGGTCGCGGTAGAGTTCAGAACAAAAGTTTGGTGATGATCAGTAGCTCACCGAGGTTGCGAAACAATAGGTGACTGAGACGGAGACGGCACAGAGCGACGAGCTTGACGTAGACCGAGACCTCAACGGCGCGAACCGGCGGCACGAAGCTCGTTCCGGCAAACTTAGGGCAATAAAGTTCAAACCAACGCGAGCATGAGGACCACGGCGTTATCAGTAACACCGGACGCGAGTCGGGATGGGGAGAAGCTCATCGGAGCAAGCTGGGCTCACCAAGGCGGTCTACGGCGGTGCTCTGACCGGGCCCGAGGACGACAACGCGTGTTCTCGGACTGCTGAAGCTCAACGTCTACTCAAATGGGGAAGACTGGTGCACATAGGTGTGGGAGGATCTCTACTTCGGCAATTTGGCAAAGGTGCAGAGACAGTGGTCAATTTGGCCGCGGACCGAGGCAAGCTCGCCGGCGACCGAGAGGGGAAGAAGGAAGGAGGAGAGGTGCTAGTCGCCTTTTAATCGGTCGGGGAGGACAGGATAAGGGCGAGCGGGTACCGGGCCCTCCCATACGACACTGGCGCAGCGGTGGCCGGGGCCCGGCCGGCCGGAAGATGGCCGGCGCGCGGCGCACGCATGCGTGCTCGGTGTCGAACACTGTAGGGGCCCCCGGTGTACTGTAGCTAGGGTTCTAAGTCAAAAGCTATTTTACCCAATTATTGCCTATCCAAGTAGAATCAGGTGAAACACTTAAAATAAAAGTTGTGCCAAATTTCGTGTTGAATATTTTTTCTTTTTGGACCAAGTTTAAATTCTGCCAAATTTTGAACTTAAAATTACTTTTAAAATATGGTTTTAGAATTTTAAACTGTATTTATAAAATTAATTTTAAATTTTCTCAACAACTTGAAAAATGGTAAAAATAGAAGTTGTTCTACTCAGTGAGCTCTACAACTCTTATTAAGGAAGTTTGATCATATTCTTAATATTTTTGAAATTGAAGTTTCAAATTTGAATTTCAACATAGTAATTTGAGTGTATTTTGAATTTCTATAATATAACTTCAAAATATACAAAAATAAAAGTTGTTCCATCTTAAAAGTACTAAAACTTTTATTAGGACACTTTCATCAAATTCTCTTTAGTTTTTAAATTAGTATTTTAAATTTAAACTTTAAAACATAGGTTAGGGTTTTATTTGAAATCCTTTTTAATAACTTTATAATTACCCCAAATAGAAGTTGCTCAACTTTTAAATATTTAAAACTTTTGTTTAGGATCCAACCCCTAATTATATTTATCTTTTGATTTAGGGTTTCGGGTCCGACGTAGGGTTTATAAATGATTCCTTTTAAATTTCTTTACTTTTATTTAGCTAAGTACACACCAACACAAATATTTACATAGTAATTCACTCTAAACCACCAATGCACAATCATATGCAGGAATACAATTTACTTTAGTTGATGCACATTAACAGGGTTAAATGCGGAACGATTACATGCAATCATGATGACATTGCAGGTTTTAGTTAATGTAACACCAGGGGTGTTACAGACGGCGGGGAGAGGGCGAGCGGCAGGCGACGGCGCAAGCTGATGGCGAGGGAGCGAGCGGCCGGTGAGAGCGTGAGAACGGCGGGAGTGGGAACAGCAACCGAGCGGCGCGTGTGCAGGAAGCTGCAGAGGCGAGGGGGAGGCGGCGAACGGGGGCGAGACGGGAGAAACCGGCTTAAGCTGCCGAGCTCCCCACGACCGCGAGATTAAAATGGAAACTGTAATTGGTGCATCAAACGAGCAGCTCTAATATGCACGCGGTGGGGCCGGTGAACCGTAGTTGGGTTGGCTCGATGGTGACCTGGACTCGGGTAGTGATTATTACTCACTACCCAGGGTAGTGTGTGTGTGTGTGTGTGTGTGTGTGCGCGCGCGCGCGCGCTATTGGGAGCTTAGGGCTTTCAATAAGGTAGTGGAAGCCCCAACCTAAACCTTCAGACCTGGTTGCACCCAACCAGGTTCATTTAACCCACACAAGGCCCACTTCTCACCAACCGGCCCACGAGACCCATGTTTTCGGGCCCTATATATACCCCAAACCCTATCCCAAACCCTAATCTCCCACCCATTCCATCCTAGGCCACCACCTGACCAGCGGCGGCGCGGCTCGCGCCCTTCCCCGACCCGGCGCGGCCTCACTCACCTTCCCCGGCCCGCGCGCGCCGCTTCCACGCCCGACCGCGACCCAAACCGTGGTGGCGCGGCCTCCTTCCCTGACCCACGTGCCGCTTCGTCTTCCGACCGCGGTGGTGCGCCCCTTCCCCGACCCGACCCCGACCGTGGTGGAGCGCCGGCCTCGCGTCCTTCCTCCCCGACCCTTCGCGTGGAGTCAGCGGCGCCACAGCCTCGCGCCTTCCTTCCTCGACTCGTGGTGGCCCTGCTCCACTCCTTCCTCGGGTCGCCTAGGCTGCAGGCACGGCGACGGGGTGCCGGCTAGGGAAAGGAGCGCTACGGGCGCGGCGACGGCGTGTCGGCTTCTCCCAGGAACTCCTCTCAAGCCCGATCATCTTCTCCAGGAACTCCTCTCGGGCTCTCCTTTTGGGGAACTCCTCCCTCTTCCAGCGCGCGGCCTCCTCCCCGCATCTGCATTCCTTTCACCCTTTCCCCGGGCGGCGGCGGTGTCTCCTCCATCCCACAGTGGCGTGCACTCCCTCCAATTCGATGGAATTTTTTATTCTTTTATTCTTTGATTTTTATGTCCCTATGTCTGTAAATATGTTTCTATGTATAGATAAAATTGTAACTTAAGATGTATTATATACATTGTTAGAGCAAATTTCTATACATTCCTATGTGCATTTATGCTTTTTGAAGAGAATACTATGCTTATCCTAATATAATGCGAATGGATTTGAAATCTTGAGTCAATGTTTCTATGCGCTGCTCATCCCTCGGTCATCTTTTATTCGTTTGTTCGTTGATTTCTATGTCCCCATAATTGTGTAAATAAGTTTTCTATGCATAAGTAAAACTGTATGCATGAGTAAAACTGTAACTTTGGATGTATTCTATACATTGTTAGAGCAAATTTCTATACATTGTTGGAGCATATCGTTTCTATATATTGTTGGAGCAGATCATCTCTGTGTGTTTAAATTTTGAAGTTTGGAGAAGACATATCGTCTCTGTGTTTTACGTGTGTTGTCTCCATGGTATATGCGTTGTTTCCATGTTAATTATACACTCTTTATGATTGATTCTATGCACCTAATCGGCCATCACATGTCAGGATTCAAATTTCAAATTTTACAGAACAAGAGATCATCACCATGTATTTTATGCTCTTGATCACATGCTTCTATGCTTTACCAGAAGCATAGAACTCTATATTCTAAAGGGCAACAAACTATTTTGTGCACCTTGACTATGGATTCTATGCATGGCCCATTATGTGCTGGGTTCTATACAATGTTTTTATGTGAGAGTGCATGAGATTTTACGTTGAGAACCTTCACATCAACGGGCCATGATTCAAATTTCAAATCTTGCAAAAAAAAGATGTCGCCATGTTTTTATACTCACAGTCATATGATCATATGCTGTGCCAGAAGCATAGAACTTTATATTCTAAAGCGCAAATTTATGAGTTTTTTAAAAAAATCAAAAAAATATTCATAATGGATCTTGAATTGTGCATAAAAATGTCTAGAGTCAAATGGTGAAAACCATTTTTGAATTGGATGCTTCGTTGAGAAATTACCGCGAAAAATAGAGGAGATTAGAGTGGAATTGGAATGGGCTGCATGAATTCATATATGCGTCAGGTGTGTTAGCCTGTGTCAGCATGTGTCAGGTCTCATGGAGAGGTTTCTATACACTGTGATGAATGTATTTATATTATGCGCACTAGTTTTCTATGCGTTACGACAGAACCTTATTTGTGGGACGACGTGGCGTGCTGTGAGTGGTTGGTGCTCCTGCCAGCCCATGTTTGATGACCGCAGATGAGGGGGGAGGGGCGGGAGGTGGTCTGGCTGGGACTTCCAATAAGCTACTAAAAGCTCAGGGCTCCCAATAGTCGCATATATATATATATATACACACACACCGTATTAAATATAGATAAATTTTTTACATGTTTACATAATTTGCATGTAAACAATAAGATGAATCCTTTAAATTTACTTAGGACGTCCGCAACGGTGTTAGCTACATAGCTAACTGATGTGGAGGTGAGAGATAAAAGTAAAGACTATTTTATATATCCCTTGCACAAAGGACCCACATGTCTGTCTCTTAGTTTCGTGAACCACGTGAAATGGATAGGCTATTTATTCATCGCCAGTGACTACTCTCTCCTGCTTTTTAGCTGCCCATGTCATAATAGCTAGCCATTGCGGACGCCCTTAAACCATGATTAGACACTTATTTTAAAAAAATTCTTCGCTTAAAATTCCAAAAGATTTTACATCTAAACGGGCCCTTGTACATAGGTTCCAAGGAGACAGTCTACTTCTACGTTAACCTTGATTAGATGCACTTGAAGGTTCTAAAACTCTCGTCAAATGTGCCAGCACATATATAGAGTATTAAATGTTGATGAAATTTTTACGTGTTTGCACAGTTTGCATGTAAATCACGAGAAGAATTTTTTAAGCCTACTTAGACCTTGATTGGATACTTGTTACAAAAGATTTCCCGCTGTTACAGTGTCATTTTATCCAAAGCGGGAATTTTTTTTTAAGTGTTCAATCATGGCCTAAGGAGGGCTTAAAAGATTCGTCTCGTGGATTTTACAATAACCATGTAAACAAGCAAAATATTTATCTACACTTAATACTCCACAAAATACAAAAAGTTCCATCATATTAATGTTTAGACACATGTATAGAGCCTTAAATGTTGATGAAAACTAAAACTAATTTGTCAGATTCGCAAAATATTGTGAGACGAATTTTTTAAACGTACTAGATTAAAATTGGACGTATATTATAAAAGTTAGCATGTTACTTCAGTAAAAAAAAAATTATAAAACGGACAATCTAAAAAGTAAACACCCCTAAACAGATCCTAAGGTTTACAGAGATAGTAAAACTCCTTTGCAGTGTAGTACTAGTCTAGAAATAGGGTCATAAGATAAAACTCCTTTTCACTGTAGTACTAGTCTAAAAAAGGGTCATAAATCTCCCACCGGACACCACCGGACACTGGCGTATGGGAGTAATAGATGCACACGAACAAAGCCAAGATGTTCTATTTCCAATGCAAGCCAACAGTCAATATATTTGTTAGATCTTTTGTCAGGAAGGAATATATTCTATCACATGGTGACAATTTTCTTTTGTGCCGAAAATAAACGCTAATTTTAGCTGATGTTTAGAAAAATATTATTTCATAATTGAAAATAAGTGCTTATTAATCAAAACAACAGGCTGCGTATATCTGAACGTATTCATAAAATATTAAATATAGACTAAAAATAATTAGTTATACATATTATGACTATTTTACTAGATGAATATTTTAAACTTATATAATCAATGATTTGATAATATAGTGCTCCAGTAAACATGTGTTGAAGAAAGATTAATTAACTTTAATAATTTTTTCGTAAAGTAGCGTTCATCTATATAATTAATTTTATAAATAGTCAATATTTAGTACTATAAAAATAATCAAACTTCCATATGATACGGTCTAAAAATAGTTCCTTTAATCAAACAGGCACAGACGGGCACGATCGCCGGTTTCTGTAGGTGATTCTTAGGTCAAAGAGTCGACTGTGCTAAATAAAGTCGCAATGTTGCTTATGTAAAGTCCTCATGTGTTGTTTCAAGAGCTGTTGTTCTCACAACGGCTCTGTTCGCTTGAGCTTAAAACCGCTTATTTTTCAGCCCTTCTATAGTATTTTCCTCTCACAAGAAATCAGCATCAGCGTTTATTTTCAGCGGTTTTGAGCTTCAGCGAACAGAGCCAATAAAAACTTTACACCGATTTCATTAGATATTAGACATATGTATAAAGTATTAAATATCGATAAAAATAACTAATTATACATATTGCGTGTAAACTACGCGACGAATCTTTTAAACCTAATTAGTCTATGATTCGATAATGTTTTGTTATACTAAACATCCTTCATTTTGGCTTTGTGCATAGCCATGGCGTGAATGGTGTGGATTGATGGTGTATGTGGCTATATGTTTGTTTTTTTTTTCAAAAAACAATCTGTGGAAGGATGTAAGACTCAATTTGCTCTATCAAGGACTATGTTGTGAACTAAAGTGAAACTGATTAGACCATTGTACAGTCTGAATTGAAAGCCTTCCTATGTATCAAAAATATTCAGAAAAGGTTTCTTGAGAGTTTAGAGTGCATGGTTTAAGAAAAAAAAAAAGTCCCCCAAGAATTTGGCTGATATAATGTTGCAGCTTTGACGTGAAAAGATGTGGTAGATGTGAAGAAAAAAAAAAAGAGCAATATAGATGAGGAACCAGGAACCTATATAGTAGCTACACTGTGCACAAGAGTCTCTATAGATGTACCTAATTCAAACTTTCTCAATTTGAACTACATTAGTAGAAAATGTGTGCAATATTTATATATCTAAATAAATTTATTAGAAAAATATATTTAAAGATCTATCGAAACCATACTAATTATATACTATAAATATTAATATTTTGGTTTATATACTTTGTCAAATATTTTTGGAAGCGAGAATGACTCGATTGAGGAAGTAGCACTCAAGCCCTGTTTAGAGGTACTTCTAAATTTCAAAATCTATGTCATATCGAATATTTAAACATATGCATAGAGCATTAAATGCAGATGAATCTTTTATATATTTACATAGAAACCAATGAGACGAATCTTTTAAGTCTATTTAAATTATGATCAAACATTTATTGTAAAAGTTAGTACAAATGCTACAGTGTATTTTTGTTCAAATTTTAGAGGCAAATGGACCCTCCGGCCGCTCGCGAATGGCTGCACAAGTCGATCAGCGGCGAGCTGCGCGCAGGTGTAACTATAGATGATGCACACATCCACAGTCAGCAAGACATACAAGATGGCACGTGGTATGCGTCTATGCGAGGACCCTGTAGTTGCAGCATCTAAACGATCCGTGTGGTCGCTACCAAAATAATAGAGTTCTCCTAATAAAACAATATAACTAATTATGGCACATAGTAATTTCGCTAGAAGGCCTTCAGACTAAATATTAAATACCACATTTTTACTTCGGCCTCTTGCCTCCGTCCGGCCATGTTTGTAGAGCGAGTGGTACACTGCTTTGCTCCGGTTTTAGGAATGAGTTGTTTTAAAATCGCATTAAAATTCCATAATTCAAGTACAATAATGGTCCATAAATATGCACAACAAATATGAATCAAAGTGATCAGATAGTTCTATGACATTGGCGGAGCGCGACGCTACGGGCACGGAAGAAAGTCAAAAAGGATAGATGGGATAGTAAATAATGGATGTCAAACAGATAATTATATCCCAAGTTCCCAACTTTATGACAGTACAAAACTCAAAAAACTAGAGTAGCCTTGAGGTACTTAAAAGGCATGGAGTTGGCCTTTAGTTTTACTTTTTTTTTTCAAAACGGAGTGGGTGAAGCTAAATGTGTTTGACAACGTAGAGTTGGAGCGAAACTAGAAAAACGAGAGCGGGGCAGTCCTAAATACCACTCTATGTTTTTTTCCTCTGCTCCACATGTTTTGCCAAACAAGTACAGCCGTCTACCTCCACGTACACTGCTCTAGAAAAAAAAAATAGAGTTTGTATAGAACTAATCCCATGATTGAGTTTGCCGACGCCAGCAGCTCCGTCGCTACGTACTCGCGAGTCGCGACACGCCTCACTGTTGGCTGCTACCTTCACCTTCTGCTGCCGAGCATGTGTGCGCCAGTCCGGCCCGTAGTAGCGGTTCAGGGTCTTGGGCTGTTGCGGCCTGGATGCTTGAAGCCCAATCACCTGCATCACCCACCCTCCGTTGCGGATCCACCGTCAGGCATGGGCGAAGCAGGCCTGGCCCTTGGTCCACTTTACAAGTTGCATTGGACTGAAGCGATGCCCTGGTCGCGGCCCGCCTGACCCGTTGCTTCTTCTTGGCTGGCCTGCATGCAGCCGGACCGTCCGAGCCCAGCGTGCACTTCACTGCATTGCAGCGCGTGTGCAGGCTGCTGCAGCCGTCTACATCCAGAAAGTCCTGGTTTTCGATTTGAGCCAAATTTGTACACCCCAACCGGCCCAGTAGCAGCACAGAGAGAAGAGAGGCAGAGAGAGGGCCCGCTGCGCAGACGCTCCTTTCGGCCGTTCTTCTACCTCGCTTCCGCTCCTCCAACCTGGCGTTTTTTCTCCTCCGACTTCAGCCCTTGCCCGTTGGCTGCCGTCCTCCCGCGTTCCCACACCGGGCGCTGGTCCTCCATGCACTAGTCCTCCCGTGCTCTGTTAGACTATTATCAGTTATCACATGCCGGTTGCATGAGGATCAGTTGACTGTCTTGGTAATTCTTTCCCGTTCTCGAATCTAATTAAGTTCTACTTAGATATCTTTGCAAACATCAAAGATGAAGAAATTTTCTAGAAAATTGTGTTGTGTATTCAAGCATGGAATAGGCATAGGATACCATCTAAAATGTTTGCATTTAGCTACTTTGTTAGCTATCGTTATTAGGACCCCGGTGTCGCGGTGTGGTGAGGAACATATACAGACTTCAATAGTGGCCCATGGGCGTCAGCAAAAGAACCCCGTTACCCGTACCTGCGCCGGGCCACCATCGATGGTTCCCGCTGTCGGCTGTAAGCTCACGCATGCGCGTACGGTCAGGGCATTCAGCGGGTCTGGATGGCGGTCGGTCCTGTTCCTGTCCCACGTGGCCCCTGCTCTCTGGACCAGCGGATTAATTAGTGCTAACTAGTACTAGTACTCCATAGTATCAAACACATACAGTATTTGGTGAGGTTTGTATAGTATCCATGACAAGGTCGAAATGGTTTGGATTCAAACTTTACCACCTCTACGGCGATTCTTTTTTAGTACAGAAGATCGACCTGCCTGGTGGCTCCGTCCCATCCCTATGGGCTACACGTCAACTGAACTACTGAAAGTCTGAAACCAAGATCATCTTGCCAGTAATTCATCTTCAGTAGTATTACGAAGTAAGAACCAGAAAGCAAATCACTTGATGTAGGCATCAACTGAGCTACTGAAACATGCATTAAGTGATTCATAAATTGCTTCACACCAGTAGCATGGGTCGATTGCAAGCGCAACCACCACCCACAGTCTGTACTTGCAAGCCGGCCAGTTGCGGCTGGCTGGGGCACGCCGGAGTTGCCCGGTGTGTCTTCGTCGGCAGCGAGGATGCAGCGACGTCGGCTTGGGGCGTCTGGTTCTGGGATGGACTTGGCGCCCCTAGGGCAGGGGCGGCGCCCACAGCGGTGGGGCATGCACCTCGAGGCTGCTTGTGCAAGCTCGACGGCGTCGATGATGTTTGCCGGTGTCGGCGTCGGTGCCTCGGTGGCCAGCGGCTCCGGCGTGTTACAGGGTGACGCGCGCGGCTGGGTAAGCCAGTCTCTACACGTTGTCCGGCCAGGGGGGGTGGCGGCCGACGCAGCTTTGCGGCTGCTGCGTGCAGCCGGCGCGTCGGTACCCCTCTGGAGGGGCCTCGGCGGGGCGGCACGGCTGGGACGACGGCGGTGGTGGCTTGTTCGGGATTTGGCGTCTTGGCCTGACGTTTGTGATGGGGGCGCTACGGGCGAAAGCCTTGGCGACGGTGACGCTTGAGGGCGCCATTATCCCTGTTGGGGGCGTCGCATCCCCCCATCCATTTCTATCCACGGGTGAAAATTCGGTCCATCCTTGGATGAACGACGCTTTTAGCGTTGTCCCCTTCTTGAAGGCGTCGTTTTTGGATCTTCGTCTGGACCACGATGTCCCCTTCGGTGGGTGCTCTTCGCTTCTCGGCGTTCGGTCAACGTGTTGGCGGGGTTTGGCTTCGTGGAGTCGGAGCTGCTGCAGCAGAGTGTAGCTTGGCAACGATGACATGGGCCTATCCCCAACTTCGACGACTTGGATCGGCTTAGGGGGTTCGGCAAACGCTGCGGGGGGCTTGAGATCATGACAGGAAGTCGGAGCTGCTCTTTGTGATGATTGAGCTCGGCAACGATAACCGGTTGTGACCTCTTGCTCTCGGGTCCAGTTTCGTAGGGTGGGTCGTCTGTGGTGTACCCTGACGCGTTCGCGTGGGTGGGTTAGCCTTTCGTGGTGTTTAGCACAACTGGCTATCCTTACTTGTATATAATTTTCATTCGTCTTAATTGAAAGGCAGAACTTCTGCTATTTTTTTTTAAAAAAAAAACAGTAGCTCACTCATTTTTTGCTACTCATATCAGTAGTGAAACAGCCCATAACCTGAGAGAGGGGGGAGAGAGAGAATGCTTAATCCAGCTATAACCCACTGCTGTTATTATTGTCTCATCGAAACCAACATTGCAGTAGTTGCAGGTAATATACCAAAAGAGCAGGTGAAAGTCAAGTTATCCGGAAGCCAGTTAACCACCGTCCTCGGCTCTTCACTGCCATTATTCTGCTTGGAAGGGACAAAGAACTTCCAGCACGGCATTGTTAGTTATTAGCTGCAGCAACCAAAAGATTCAGAAAAGTTGTTGACCAAAAACAAAAATCAGAAAAGTTGACCAGTAGCCGCACAGCAGGGAACTGGGCAAGTCCTGCATCTTTCATGGACCGCGCCTGGATGCAGCGTCCCGGCGACCAGCGCTCGACAGATCACAACACCTATAAATCCCGGGGCCACACGCCGCGGCGGCAAGCAATGGCGCCGAGCTGTCACGCGAGTGACTGCACTTGGAAGAAGGCAAAACAGACACTGTGGCCATTGGATCCATAAAAGAATGCAAGCATTCTCCTCACACCAAACAGAAAGGCTGTTATTCCCCAGAATGTCAATGGAGCTTTGCTGCTACCGTACCTGCACGCCTCTTTTTTAATTCACCTCCACACTGTGGCTTTGTAAGCTTGCAGCAAGTTGAGCAAAGGTTAAGGCAGAGGGCAGAAGGATCATCAGTAAACAAATGCACCGAAAATGAAAGGTGGTGCCTTTGGTTGGACTGTTGTAGGCTTTCGAGGAAGGAGGCACATGGCCTCTCTCCTCTCCTAATCATACTTGCATGGAAGTGATAGACGCAGGTAATTATCCTCCAGGACTAGGGGCCTGCAATTAGCACTAAGGCTGTACTTTTGTCACCTCAGAGCAGCGCACGAGCCCTCCAGATTTACACACATCAATCTTGTCATCTCGTGGTAGAGAAATGAACATGTGGCCAAAAAAGAATTTGAAGATGAATATGTAGCCAAAAACTAATTTGAAATGCAGCAGCTGTATTCATAAATGTTATTACTGTGAATGTATCAATGCTGAAGAGACGTACAGATAGAGGTGCAGTGGGGACTGGGGAACATTTTGAGCAGCATACAGAACAGTTATGAGGGTAATATACACACAGGAGTAGCTTTGGAAGGTGAAGATCAGCCCCAGGGCCGGACTCCATCAGATTGGAAATAAAAGCAACAGGTGGACGCCACAAGCAGGGAAAATAAAGCAGCTTCAATGGCACCCAGCAAGCTCCGAAAATTCCTCCCCAACCAACTCGCCCAGGACTTCCTCGCATATCTCCTTGCTGATTTCATCCACCTCCAACCGCAGCATTTCGGGCCACCCTTTGCCATGAATCTCCTTACCGACAACCCAATCCGCTGCAAGGCCTGCATTGTCTCCCAAACCAGCAATATCATTCTCATCATCGAAGAGCCAACTCTTTACTAACCTCCATGCTTCATTGGTTACTAGCACGTCACATGTAGCAACTCCCGGTGCATTAGAATGCCGTGCACTACAAGGGTATGCACCCCAAAGTTTACTTTGGCCGATGTCTAGTAGGGCAGCATTGACAGAATCAATGAGAAGCCTTTGGTTTGACCGTCTCTCTCTGCACTTGGCATCCTCCACTTTGCGTTCCAGCAGCTGGTCAAGCACGGCTGGGTTCAACGGGCAGTCAAGTGAATGCCACTGGACAAAGATGTCCTGGATCTTCTCATTACAGAAGCCAGCAAATGTTAAAGTCTTCTCAACGAACTCATACTGCTCTTGCTCATGGTAATCTCCTTTGGTAGAACACAATGGAGCCTCTTGGGAAGCATCATCCCACGATAAGGTCCTTGCAATTGATCCAATTGGAAGAGACCTAGATAGAGGTTCTGCAAGCAAGATAATTGCACTTATTGGCCTAGCCAATAATGATTACACACATATCATTGATACTACAACCTACTTCATGCACATATGAGACAACGCATGGCCATTTCCAATAGGGATAATTATGATGTTCAACAGCAAACATGCTACAGATGAATTGGAGGAAATTTATCACCTAAGAGCTGTCATGATGCCTTACCTTGTTTAGCAGTAATTGCACTTTCTGATGAAATGGGGGATTTCTCACTGATATCCTCAAATTGTAAATCAAGAACCGATGTAGGGCTGGGCTGATCGAAGTGGGAAGTTCGAATCTCAAATGATAGTGCCTTGTCAGGGGAAGCTGGAGACTGCAAACAGAATCATCCAAATTAACAAATGTTAATTATATTCTAGTCTCAAGAAAGCTAAACTTGCATCCAGATAAGCAAATGTACCTTAGACACAGAGGGTGCTTCAGGTTCATCAACCGGAACTCCAATTGGTCCATGATTAAACTGTTCTTCTAGACTGTCAAAAGCAACATCATCTTGCAAACTAGTACAAACATGCTGTGGAACATCTGATTGAGCAATTGCTACAGTACTGGCTGGCAAAACTCGGCTGTTCAGGGTTCCCAAGGGAGAAGGGTTAGCCTTTACTTTTTCTGTTTTCTTATATTTTGAGAAGAAACTCGTGATTTTTCCCTTCAAAGATGATTTCCCATTCTTAGGTTTGACCTCCTTTGGCACTGTAGGTTCTTTATGTTGAGAATCCAAATATCCACCATCTAACCGCAGGCTATCAAAAGTTGTTGAAGAGACCGGAACAGATCTTGACCTCGAAATTTTCCTGAGGGAGCTTTCTCCCTCACCTTCGTCAACATCACAATTAGATGATACACCAACTGTTGGTTCACACAATTGGTGGGTAGTAGCATCACGAGATGCTTGATCAGCAACCTCTTCTTTCTTCATATCAGGCATGGCAAGCATTTCACCAAGTGTGCTCAAACTTCTTCGCACTGGTACCTTTTCCTGGGTTATCTCACTGGATGGAACAATTGCCCATCTGTCAGAAGCATGTTTCTGAGCCTCCCTAGTTACATGTGACTCAGGGGAGCAAGAAACATGGCTCAAAGAGCCAAAGTAAGGATTGCTAAACCGGTAGATGTACTCCCAAGAATGATGTGATGTTGGGGTTCCAATTTCTGAGTCACTCAAGCTGTTGCCCTCTTCTTCGGCATACTGATGGTATGGTCTATCTGCGGTGAACATATTTGACTGTATGCAGCCCTGCAAAGATTCAGTGTGGTGTCGACAAATTCCATGCACTGACCAATCTATCTCATCACTAAAATGCCTTGATAGACCAGGTGCTTCAGAATCATCGAGATCAGCATGATAATTTTGCGCAGATTGCTCCATGGAAGTAATTACTGAAGTAGGTTTCAAGACCACTATCCTGGTGTGTTTCGGAAGCCTATCTTCTTTCACATGAGCAGCGTCAGACTTGTGCACGTTGCTCCTTTCTATTCTGTTTCCATCGACTGCATGGTTTTTCTGCCTTTTAATTGTTTTGTCAACCTTCATCTCCACTGATTTTGAGGGCTTCAACACAGTAATGCGCTTTCTCTGTGGTGATGTTGGCGCAGAATTGTGCCCTCCAGATTGCTTTGCGAAGAGAGAGTTAGGCTCTTCAAGAAATTTGAGAAACAAGTCTTTGTTTGAATTCAGAACTTCAAGAGCATCGTGGAATTCCTTGGAGTGGAGGATATTATCATGTGATGCAAGCCGCTTTGCTTCAACAAACTTCTGGCGGACAAGATCCATCCTTCTCTTATCATGATCTTCGTTCGGCCTTCTCCTCCTTGGATATTCATCACCTCTTGGTGGCTGGTGCCCAACTTCGTAGACATCCTTGTACTCCACATCGTCGGCGGAACTCGTGTGCCTCTCAAATGAAATTTGGTTGTTAACTCTTGCCAATGTAGCAGATAAATGGCCATCCGGGAAACTCCTCCTGTTCGAAGGCACCACATGCTTAGGAAGATCCACATTATCGTCAAGCCCCATCAGCCTTGCCACAACATTAGTGGTCTTCTGATTTGCGTCCCCCTCCTTCGCCATTTCTTGGGCTATCAGCGTCTTCATGGGCGTACCACTCGATCTATCCGATGAGCTCCTCCTTGTGCTCCCAGTCAACTGCCGACATAGATCATGTTGTGATGAGCAGGCAGTAAAAACATTTGGCAGGAAGCACTGACAGGCACATGGCCGATAAAAAAACACAGAAGCAGTAAAAAAAAAAAAAATCGGAACACTTACTGCCTTTGATCCAGCGTACTCCTCCTTTCGTTCTGATTGAGTTCCTCTCACCGGAGAGCCTGCGAGCAGGAGATAAAAGATCCATAATTAGGCCATCCCGAAGAATGATCGCATAGCTAATCATGTGTGCAACTGCTGGAAGCAAAATCATTGTCACTCGGTTTGGGCAGTTGCGTAATAATACCATCTCTTGAGGAGACCTTGGCGCTGGCTCCAACGCTCAATTCAAAGAGGTTGATCATTCTTTATTTATTTATTCCTTCAAGATCCACCACCCCGGAAACAGCTGCAATGAAAATCGCCTCCGCTAAACCATGGCTAATGCCTGAGGAAAACAACCAAAAAAAAAGGAGAGGGATAAAGAACTCAGCACAAGTTAAATGAAAGCGAGCAAACCAACATCAGAGCAGCTGGGAAATGGAAGGGCCAATTCAAATGGACCTGAACAAACGAACGAGGGTGCAAATCGAGCTGGGGAAACGAGTGCAGGCGGAACCGAATAGAATTTTAAAATGCACACGAGCCCGTGAAGCGCCCCGAGCAAAAAGGCGGCATTTTCAGTCAGTTTTTTTCGCCGACAAAAAAAGTTGCCCAAACGCGGGCCACGACAGGACAGGACGGCAAGATCCCCATCCCATGCCCTCTCGCGCCAATTCGCCCCCAATTCCGAGCCCCAAGAACGAGCAACGGGGCTCGGCGAGCAGCCGCGGAAGGAAACCGGATCAAGCTTTCCAGCAAGGAAAGGACGACGAGCAGCACGGACGAGAGAGAGCCAGGGACCAAAAAAAGAAAAGAAAGAAACAATAGGGCCGAGGACTGGAGGAGAGGCAAGCGCCGCACCAGCTGGAGAATGTCGGGTTGGCGAGGACGGCGGCGGCGGCGGCGTCCGGTCGCCGGCGGCCGCGGGCCGCCCACCGGCGCTGCTGTAGCGGGGGTGGGGGTCGGGGTCGGGGAGCGAGACGTGGGGGTGGTGGGTGGGTGCGCGCGCGTGCGTGGGTTCTTGCGCTGCTTTTGTATCGTAGCGGAAGGACGATGATGGGAGGGAGGAAGAGAGCCGCACCGCAAATGCAAATTGCGATGCGCTCGTTTTGTTTGCCCGGGCGCTGGCGGCTATTACCGCTGCCGTCTATTCTCCCGTGCGGACCGGATCACGGCCGTCTGTACTGTTTGGCTGACCGAAAAGAAATGCTAAGGCCCCGTTTAGATCCCAGTTGCAGTTGTAATTCTGCACTGTAGCACGTTCGTTTGTATTTGACAACTTTTGTCCAATCATGGCCCAAGTAGGCTTAAAAGATTCGTCTCGTGATGTACATGCAAAAAGTACAAACATGCAAACATTTCGTCTACATTTAATGCTCCATGCATGTGCCGCAACGTTGATGTGATTAGTTGCAGTTGTAATTTGCACTGGATCTAAACAGGGCCTAAATTTATTAGTTTTTTCGACAATCAACATAATTTTTTGAGAAATGGCCACATCTACCGAGCCAGGCTCAGCAGGAACGGCTGATTTGCTCGTTCCCACAGCGCCTAGCCGCAGGGTGCCTCATCCACGCACAGAGCCTACCTCAGGCGGTCGAGCAGGCAACCAAACATCTGATCCCTGTATCCCGTCAACCTAGTTCGAGTGGATGCAGGGAACTAAACAGGTCCGAGGTTTTTCAATCCATGGTTCACAACAAGCATTTTTCGTGAGCACTGTAAAGCAGCACAGTAGAACAAAGCTTACACAACAGAAAGAACTTGTAAGTACAAATCTTCAGCTGATTTGCCAAACATATCTAGGCTAGAAAAAAGGGATAGGATAAGTATTCTCTTTTATTTTAATTAAATTATTCATGCACAAGAAAAAAGAAGAATTGGCAAAAGAAATGCTGGTACCACCGGATGGCCGGATGGCCGTCCTGTGCATCTCCAGCTAATTTTCTCGTAATTCGCAAAAGAAATGCGTCAAGGATTGCTGGTGGTCGTTCGATGGGGCAATGTAACTCTGAGCCAAGGATAATTCTCCAAGGATTGCAGATGGATTTTGGAAAGAAAGAAAAAAAAAAGAAAGGAAAGGCGAGTGGTGTGAAGGAAATCTCATTGTATCGCCACAATGTCCAGAGATTCCTTTTGTACTGTTCGGCTTGCCGAAAAGAAATGCTGAATTTGTTAGTGGTGTTATTCAGAAATGCTGAATATTCTGTGATGTCAAAGGACAATGCACGGAACCTGTTGTTAATGGCACGGATGAGGTTTTTCGATCCATCGTTGACAACAAGCATTTATCGTGAGCACTGCAAAGCAGAGTAGAACTTGTTAAGTACATGTCTTCAGCTGATTTCCCAAACATATCTAGGTTAGAAAAAAGAAGTAGCATAGGTATTATATTATATTTTAATTAAATTAGTCATGCACAGAAAAAAAAAAGAATTGGCCCCTACATGGCAGCATCTATTGAATTAAGCCCTAAGCAATTGAACTCAACTTACTTGGATTTCTACTGGTACCTACTATCTTTCTATTGTGCGACACATACGTGCAGCTGTCTATTTACCATCCAAAACTGACAGTATATTTACTTACTTGTATTCTCTCGGTGCTTTTTATGTGAAGGAGGGAAAAACGCTGTGAAACCATCTCAGTTTCAGAACTAAAGGTCGAATCATAAGGTTGGCAAAGCGTCAAGGGTGAGATGGGCCAGTCCAAGAACAAGCATGATGTGTAGACTCTGAAGCGTCGTACTACAAAATTGGTGTGGTGCGATGACGTCGCTGTCTCGCTGTAGCGTAGCCGGACACAGACGGTCCAACCAAGTAATGTTTACGTTATTTGTTCAGCTCATTCAATAGCAGGGATTTTGGGTGAAAAAAATTACGAGGAGTGGTGTGAAGAAATCTCACTGTATCAACTATCAAGATCAACACACGGCGTCATGAGTTGCATTTGATGGCAGGTTAGCGATGCGGGCATTCAACACGGGCCTGGAGCTTTGCGCCCACGCTCGGTCCCCTGGGTACCGCCGGATGGCCGTCCTGTGCAACGGCCCTATGGTCCAGCGGATTAGTGCTAATAAGTAATAATAATGACGCGTAGTGGTGGTGTTTTCAGTGCTGAAGCAGTGAAGCTAACACGTAGGTTTGAACTATTTTTAGCTTATTATTTTTCTTTCAAGATAAATAAATCACCCGTAAAAATCAACCACATCCAACATACGTCTGTTCGCTTGAGTTAGTTTCAATTTTTAGTCGATCACGTAACAGTATTTTTTTTTCACAACAAATTAGCCATACAATTCAGCCAGCCGAACAGAGCTAGACCCTTTTCCTCCGGTGTAGTCACCCTATCCACGGAAGGGTGCAATTCTCCACTCGGTTTCACAAAACCAGAGCAGAAAGGCACGGCGGTTGGATGGGGGTCGTCGAGGTCGCCGGTCGCCACAACAGCCACCCCACCTGGGGATATTGCCACAATTGTGCAGCGAGAGCGCCGTGATCTGACGAAGGCGCGACACATCAACAGACCGTGGAATCTTCAGCGGCATGCCGACGACGGACGAGACAAAGGTGGAATGAGCCGTTGTTTTGTACTAATCGAGAGGGAGAAGACATCCCGGAGAAGGACATGGACATGCAACGGGGAGGAGGGACCGGTGATAGTTTGCATATGTACGCATACCATGAATGAAATCCACCGCAGGTTGACATCTCCATCTAATATTTCTCGCATAAATAACTCACAAAAAAAATGCGCCAACTGGCCGTTCGATCGGGCCATGTAAACTCTGAGCCAAGAATAATTCTCCAAGGATTGTAGGTGGATTTGGGAAGAAAAAAAAAAGAAGAAGAGGCGGGTGGAGTGAAGAAACCTCATTGTATATCACCACAAGGTCCAGAGATTGGATTTTACCGTCAGGAGTTGCTTGGCTGGCAGGTTAGCGATACGCATCGCCTTGTCTCCGTCACATTCACATACGTACGAGTACGGTGCCTGCCATATACGAAATGCAATGCAACTGGTGTGCTGTGCGCGTCGTGTCAAGTCTCTTATAAGCAAGGCCATGGTTGCGCCATGTTTGCTGGGCTGTACTTCTCCTCCCTGCGACACAATCAATACTAAATGGTGTTTAGTTGGATGAAAATGGCTAAAAAGTGCACTGTAACACTTTTTGTTTATATTTGACAATTTTTTTCCAATCATGACCTAAATAGACTCAAAAGATTCATCTCGAGTTAGTCAGATAAAAAGTACATATATGCAACAGCTGCTACTTCATTTAGTGCTCCATATGCAGGCGAAAAGTACAATCAATGTGATGGAGAAAGAGAAAAAAATTTGTAAACTAAACATGAACTAATTAATCTCCCCAATCAACGGTGTGGAGTGTTTGCATTGCTGCTGCGCATGCACAGTTCTGCTGCGGTGTCACTGTTGCAAAGTTTACTGTAGTACCCGTACACGCGAGCTGGTGACCGCATGACGCGTTCAAATTGGCAGCGGCTGGCATGCTTGGGCTTGCATCCCCGGTCGGGGGCTGCACCTGCACCGTGTGCGGTGTGCCTTTTCGCCTGTCTCGACTACCACTCCCCCACCGCCGGGGCCTGGGCCTCTCTGTTTTCTTGCTGCCTCTCTGTTTTCTTGCTCCGTGCGCTCCGTGCCGTCGCTGAGCCTGCAGCGAGCCGCAGACCCATCATCAGTGCGCGAGCCGCAGACCCATCAGTGATTGCGCAGAAGAGACACTGTCTTCAGAGCCCGCAGACCCGCAGACCCCAGAGCCATCTTTTTGCAGATTGCCCCACCTCTGGCTCGAGCTCCAGCTCCGAGAGCTCACTTTTTGGCCTAGGCCCACCGGCCCTCCCGAGAGGACAGGGTAATAAACGGAAAAAGGTATTAAAAAAAAAATGCACGAGCTCCCCACCTGCACTTCGTCTTTGCATCTTTCGCATCACTGGGTAAATACTCGTGCGTTGCACCAGAAACATATAACACCACGATAACCTATGTATAAGCGTGGGTTGTACTGTTATCTAAAATAGTTATCGCAATCATAATGTTCCAATCAATATTACATAAGTCTTTATGTTATCTAAAATAGTTATCGCAATCATAATGTTCCAATCAGTATTACATAAGTCTCCATGATGTTTTTTTTCCTCTGACGATAGGATTCACGGCGCCTCGGCACCTCTTATGAATTGCATCCTTTTGTTGAAGCCATCTGGCTCTATCCCTTTCCCTCTTACGTTCTTTAGCATCGACTGTAGTTAAAGTTGAATTAACGTACACATAGTATATACCATGTTTTTGACACAATATTATATTACCTTCTTTGGCAGTGTTAGTCTTGTCTCACAATGGTGCACGAGAATTGTTACCCATTGAGTGAATCTATAACAGAAAAACTGAAATAGTTAATAATAATTGCAATTAACACTTAAGAGCTAGCAGCTAATAGAAATGGTGCAGGAAAAAACTTAGAAATGCTTAGTCAGGTTCTAGTGTGACCTGCTTGGATTATTAAGGATAATTTTTTTGAACCTATTTGCTTGGTTCTATTGTTTCTTTCAATGTAATCATTTAAGTTTTTTCGATTACATGGTACATATCCATAAATAGAAAATACACATGTAAATGTATTCAAATGGAAGCATTTTATTGAAAATGCCTATACATAATTTTCTTTGTATTAAGAAGAAAAAGGGGCAAGAGCCCTTACAACACACACCCACACTCTTAAGCAAGTAAGTACTGATTATATCATCATGTATTTTTGAACAAAATGAAGGGAACGACCCAAAAAGGTAGCATATATGTTGTTACTGCTGCATGATAAATTGAGGATAAAAGAATATCTCTATGCAACAAATATAACAAAGCTGCTATTTTGTCTTGTGATTTGCCTGAGGTAACGATGTAGCTATCAATGCTATGTTCAAATTCTCCATGATCAATTTCATTATTTAATTAAGCTGAAGGCAAATACACTAAATGGTAAGTGTATTGTATTGTGCTAACTACATAGCAGCACAAGAGAACTGCATGAATCTTCACTGATAATTGTATTGAAAATTTAGCATATCTGTTTATCACATAGCATGCACCTAGGTACTCAAACAAAGAAAAACAAAATACCTTGACAAGAGCACCAATGACCCCCAAGCTAGTAAGCCTTAGGTACTCAAAAGGTCTCCTTTTGATGGTAGTGTTGAGGAATGGGTACAGGCACAATGGAATATGAGCTGAAAAGAATTTAGCTTTTGTCAATAATAGTTATCATAATGCATAATTGAGACAATGAGGAAGGGAGGCAGGAGGTAGGTTTAATAATACACCATTCCCATGCATTTGAACAATATTATGCAAGGACATGGCTTTTTACTATTTAAGAAAAGGATCCTGGTCTCAGGGTGTGATGCAACACACTGCAATAGTTAATGAAATCAATAAAAAAAAAAAGGTTAAACACAGAGGTATGCCATAAACCTAAACGTGTACCCTTACAGTAGCAGCAACCAGAAGCCAAAACATTGAACTATGATCCTGTTAGTTGAAAAAGAGCACCTGTAGAAGTGCAAGAGCATTGCAAACTTGTTTAACGCTCCAGGTGAGAGTGACGGGTAACTACACCTGAAGAAAATGTTGGATTAGAAGCATATGGCCCATGCCTCCTTGAAACAAAATGGATGCAAGCTACTAATCATGCTAGCATTTCAGCACCAGTTACTATACCTGACAAGCTTAAGGATTTAAGCATTCTATAGCTACAAAGAAATCATGCCACTGAACAAATGAGAAGCACACTCAATTGGTAGTTGCATCCGTCCCAAACGCAAATTATTTGTAAACAAGCATGTCCACATAAAACAACTGCCACCTAATTACAGAAAACTCTGATCTTCTGTGATAGGTATGGAAACAAAAAATGGGTCAAAATCAATAAACAAATAACAGAGCGTCACTGTCTCACAAATAATATTCGTGAGTTTGCTACTGCCAGCCATATTTACTGTTATAATAATAAATACCATGCCATCAGATACATATCGGCCTGACCAGTACATATTTTACCAAGGATGACAAGCAGAGTTTTATATAGTATAACTGAAGGCATGACATATCTTGTTTTATTAAAATAAAAATATATCAAGGTTTTTTTACCATCATCGGCAGTAAATCCTTGCCATTATAATTAATTTTCTTTAGGCCATAAAAAGGTTATCATCTACCAGCTAGACAAAGATACTGGTAAGAATGTACACATGTTGGACATTTCGAAATGTTTAATTTCGGCGCAGCAATGGACTGGTTGCTGTTAATTTTCACCAGAATCAAAGAACTCTCAATCAACTCCGAGCTCACCGCCCTCCTTCCCAGCTCATGAAGCTAAGCAAATAATAAAGCAGCCACTACTTAATCATGGTCCATTGAATGCTTATATAGGTTCAAAGAAGTCTCGGATTGGAAAGACCAGTGTTTCACTTTCACCAATGAAAAAAACATCATATCCTTTATGATTCAGATTTAGAAAAGAGATGAGCTATGAAATATACCTGAAACAGAGCCTTGATAACGGAAGCAAAAGTAGTGGATGTGGTTCGCCTGATCACCACTAAGAGAAGATGTTCTTGACAAATTGATCAATCTGCAGTAAAAAAAACAGTAAATCCATCTGTAACGAAGCAATTCAGTGGTTGTTTGTTAGATGCAAACTATCGAGGTATTTGTCCTATACATGAGCTCACTAATATAAGCTTGTTTTATTCATTATTTTTATAGTCAATTGAGCAGTTTATAACTGCATTAGATTCATGGTTCTTGTAAGTCCTAGAGTGGAAGGAGGATACAGTTCTTAGCAATCCAACTATGAAGCCATCAGGGCAGCGACCGACCAACGGGGGAACATGCAATTGGTCGATGGCAGCTCAAGTTCAGTTATGCAACATTATGCCTGATATTCAGTTTGATTTACAAAACCGAGCTAAAAATTGCAAGCTTTTATGAGCACTCACCAGTGGCGGAGTTAGGATTTTAAACTTAGGTATTCCCACAAAGCGAAAAAAATCCAATGCATAGCAGTAAAGAAGATTTCAAGTATAGTTCATAATAGTATTTTTATCGTAACAAAAGTCAATAGAACTCTTCAAAACAACTATTTTCTTGTTCTTCATTTTGTAGAATGCAAAAATCTACGGCCTACATATAAAGAAATCCTAGCCAATCCAAGCGACAAATCCTAGATGGAATCAAGGAGGAAATAAAAAATCCCTCACCCTGCCCTCACCTTCCTTTTTCTTAATTCCTTTAGCCTTGTGCCTGTTCTGAATTCCGTTCAGGCCTGAGCCAGCAGCCTGAGCCAGCAGCGCACAACACAGCGCAGCCCAAGCGCCCAGCACCAGCACTATCCTGCACAGCCGCCCGACAAGAAGGCCTTGGCCTCCCGTGTGGCCGCGTCCCGCCCGAGCGTCCGCACGCCGCCTGCGCGGCTGGCCGGCCTCCGATCCGGTGCTCCCGGTCCCGATGACGGCGACCCGCGAGCACGCGACCGGGCTCCAGCTCAGCGGACGGCGGCTCCCCTGCCGTGCTGCGGCGCTGCGCGGCTGCGCCTCCCTGCCGGCGGCCGGCGCCTCCGCTGTCCGTTCCCGGCTGAGATTGGGGATGAGGCGGGCCGGCGATGGCCGCGGCGCAGGGCTTGGCTTGCGAGGCGGCGCAAGGCAAGGCGGGCGGCGGAGGGGATGGCGACGGCCGCGGCTGCGCAGCAGGATGAGGCGGGCCGGCGATGGCCGCGGCGCAGGGCTTGGCTTGCGAGGCGGCGCAAGGCAAGGCGGGCGGCGGAGGGGATGGCGACGGCCGCGGCTGCGCCGCAGGACGAGGCGGGTCGGGGTGGGCCGGCGACGGCTGCGGCTGCGGCGCAGGGCGTGCGCGCGAGGCAGCGCAGGGCGAGGCGGGCGGGCGGCGGGGGTCGCGGGAGTCGGAGCGGCGGGCGGGCGGGCGAGGCGGGGGTCGCGGGAGTCGGAGGCACGCTGGCGAGGAGGTGTGAACGATTGGTGTTTGGGCTTTTGAGTAGTTGAGATTTAAATCTTTTCTGACTTCTAATTCAACTAGCCACATCAATTTTTAGACGTAAACATAGAACATTAAATATAGATAAAAACTAAAACTAATTTAACAGCTTGATAAATGTTATCTCACAAATCTTTTGAACCTATTTGTGATATGATTGGACACTTATTAAAAAAACAAAATGCTGCTACTGTATTTCTAAATTCCAACTGGATGGATTTAAACATATTCTTTATACGTTTAAAAAAGTCCACTTTATCTCTCTAAATTTTTGCAAAGTCTCTTTGAACTGTAACCGAATATTTATATTCCTCGAGCTATTCAAACCAGCTAATTTACTTTAGGTAGTTTTCAAAGTGGTTTGCTAGGTAAATTGAACATTCACGGTAGTTCAGTAAGGTCCATTAGACTTATCATACAGAGTTTGACACCATGCACAACATTACCTCACAAAGTCAACAACTGGTTGTTGTAGCCTACGGGTTAGACTGAGGCATAGAGAGCCTGCACCGAGAGGAGTAACATGCTTCAGGCTTCCTAGTCGAAATAGATCATGGACAATCATGACCGCGCTCCTTCTGGCACCACCGCTCGGTGCTTCACGCTCATGTACCGTCTGTTTGTCATAACCTAGTGGATATGGAGATTGATTGATAAGGTGAGCCGGTGAGGTGCATAATGCATCAGGGAGCAAATTGAACAATTTGTGGTGCCAGTGTGCCGTGCCGCACATAGCATAACACAAGGGTGTGTCCGTGTGTGTATGCGTTGGTCCATGTGAACAAATGTAAAGAGAGGAAGAAATGAATAGGTATGATTTTTTTTACTTAAAACAAATTTATGATTTTTATAACATTAAATAACATTTTAGTATTTTAATTTACATTTTTTTCTAGAACACATATTTTGACTTTTTTTTTTAAAAAAAAGTTGTATATTTTTATATAAAGTCTAATGGACCTGCTTGAGCTATCGAGAAAGTACAATTTATCTCCCTCATGGCTGCAAAATCTTTTTGAAAACCGTCTAGGAAGGTAAATTAGCTTGTTTCAATAGTCAAAGGAGCACAAATATCTGATTTGCAGTTGAAGGAAATACTAAACTTTTGCAAAAATTGAGGAATGTAACGTGGGCCAGGGCTGGATATGGGCCTATGCCATTGCCCCATTTGATTCTCGCCCCATTTGATTTGGCCAGCTCCTTCTTTCACGTTTTACCTTGAAAAACAGATAGGAACGGGAAAATCCTGGTGGAAGTGCGGTGAGCAAGAATGGAAAGTAGAGCGTGCATGGGGTGCGTGGCCCAAAAAGCCGAGTACCCATCCCCATTGTTCGGCCTAGTTTGATCTGGCTCTAGGCGTGGCCCAATTACATTTTCAGTTCTACCAGCCCGGCAAACTCCAATCGCCTGCGCCTCCCTCCGTCTCTCGCAGCGTCGCAGCAGTGCGCCCATTGAGATGCCATCGGCATAGTTTAGTAAAATCAACTTGCCAAATCTTGTGTTTTGACAAGTTGCTAAATTATTTAGCAAATAAAAAAAGAGGTCTTTCCAATAATTTGCCATTTCAACTTGGTAAAATCCAAAAATTAGGCCTAAATTTGGTTTCTTGGGCCGTGTAGCAGGGCCGTGCTGCTCGTCCGTGCTGATCATCGTCACGTACGTAGGTACGCCGCCGCCACGTGCCTGTCTTCTCCAGTAGCAGCAGCTCGACAGCTTTTGCCGTCCACGAGCAAGCACACACACACCTGATAGGACAGTAGCAGCAGCTCGACAGATTTTGCCGACCCGTTGCACTAGCGCACCTGAAAGGACAGTAGCAGCACAGACACACCAATACGTGACCTGTTTCGTCGTGCGAAGAACAGATGAAGTCGCGCGACCGATCTCTATATACGCGGGAACGGGGGAAACCAGCGCGGGAAGTCCTACGCGGGCGCGGGAGAGGGCGCGATGCCCCGGGCCGGCGCGATGGCAAGTGGAATCCGCGCGCGGAAGAATACGCGCGCGAGGGCATCGGATGGCAACTTGCCAACGATAGGGAGCTCATTTGAGGAACTGTTGGAGACGAGATTTTATGATTTTGCCAATTTTATACGGATAGCAAGTTGATTTGAGGAGTTGTTGGAGATGTCCTAAGCGGCGGCACACTCGCGTGGCCAAATCAAGCAACGGGGTAGCGACGGTCGCAGGACCCCGGAGGCTTAGCCCACGGGCATGCAGCAGCGTAGGCGTAGATGTCTTCCATGCTAGCAGCAGGTATAAGCATCCCCAATCCGCCATTGCTCAGTTGCTCTAAGCGGGTACCACACGCCACTATTGTAGGGAACTGGTTCAATTTGTAACCCTCATAAGTCATAACCATGGTTTGCCATCTTTCAATTGCACAACAATTGGTTCCTTGATCAATAACCTCCATGTGCACTGTAAAAGTTCACAGGGATCGGATCGTGAAGCTATTAACGTTGCATTTAACAGTTTGTGGAAATGCCTCTGCTTACGGCCTGAAGATGTACATAACAATGCATTTTTTAACTAGATGCGGGCCTGGAGCTTTCGCCCACGGGGTCCCCTGGGTGCCGCCGGATGGCGGACCTGTCCAACGTGGCCCCTCTGGTCCAGCGGATTAGTGTTGATAATAATGCTGCGTAGTGGTAGTGTTTTCAGTACTGAATCTAAGTTTTGCAGATTCCAAACAGTGCCGTTGTCCACAATAATACCACTGTTGGATGTTGCGCCATGATTCCACTTCATTGCTAAATTCAAGGTAGCCAGGCACTAATATCAGGATCAGAATATCAGATGATGCAAAGCATGGGACCTGAGAGGCAGGTCCTTTCCTCCAGTGCAGCGACCCACGAAGCGGTGTAGATTATTATATTCACAGAACAATTCTCCACTCAGTTTCACATACCATACCAGAAGAGCATGGCGGTTGGATGGGGGTTGTCCAGGTCGCCAAAAAGGCCACGTCAGTACCTCACTTGAGGACATTGCCACAATTGTGCAGTGATGCGTGCAGCGAAGAGCGAACGCGCCATGATCTGACGAAGGTGGGTGCGGCACATGGACACTCCGACAGACTGTGGAATCTTCAACGGCGTGCCGACGAAGGACGAGACAAATAAGCGGAACTAGAAAAGACAGCGTCCTACCAATGTGCAATTGTGAAGCAATAATATAAAATGCATATAAAAAGCTCACCGTTATATATATATATTTTTATATATTCAAGTACCATGTGACCTAAGTAAATGTTAAGAGTTACACATAAAAAACAGTTGGCAAAAATCAGTATACTGTTGTACACTGGAAGGAGAGAATGTCCGTTACCATCTAGTATTTGCTAAGGAATTAGTTCCGACGTTAAATTAATGAGGAATCAGTCAGCAGAAAGTTATAACCTTATCCGTAAGGGCGTTGTCATTAGGCACCCTGCTATGGCTTGAAGAACAAAAGCTATATCTATGCTCAACAAACATGACTTTATATTTCGATAATATGGTAACGCTAAGATATGAAGTACATACATTGCTATCTATAGTCATGCCATTGTCGCCATAGCATCAGTACCCAAGATCAAGCATATCGAACCAATAGTGTCGGTGTTAGAATTAGCGGGTGCTAACACCGGTTAGTAAACTTATGCTTTGCGGTTGAAATCATGGATGGTGTGCAAGAGGAAACACAGGAGTTATACTGGTTCGGGCTAAGAATGCCCTACGTCCAGTGCAGGTCGAGTCGTGTTGCCTTGCACTGAGGTGCTTGTGGTAGGGGTTACAAGCCTAGGCGCGAGAGAGAAGCTCCCAAGTCTTTTGTGAATATGCGTATGTGTGTGTTCTTATGGTTATAGGGTGTTGTGAGCGACGCGAGGTCTTGCCTGAAATCGGTCTCTACCTTCCCTTTTATAGTTACAAGGGAGAGGTTAGAATTACACGTGTTTCTCTGTGGTTACAGTACTCGGCATGGTGGAGATCGTGGTGACCGGTGCCTGTCGTCAGCCACGCCCTCGTCTTGGCGCCTCGAAGGTATGGCCTTAGTCATTCGGTTGATCTCCCACTGTTTGATTGGTGAGTCCTGAGGCGGCACACAGTGCGGGGCATGGTTTGCTGCGTGGCGCTACGTCATGACGTCGCATCCGACCTGCACAGTGCAACGAGAAGATGGGTTGACATTTGAGTATTAGCTCCCGAGGTTCAGGAGTCCTTGATGCTGTCGGGGGCGTGACGGGACGGAGCGGTGTGAGTGTCCTCCCTCGGGCGCGTCCCTTCCCACGTGCGGTACTTTTCAAGGGGTAGGCGAGCCTGGTCGTAAGCCTTGCCCATTCCACCGGGTTGGCCGGACGGTTGTCATTCCCCCTTTCCCGACGCCATACGTACGGCTGGGGTATGGGCAGTCGCTGTCGTAGTTGGAGAATCTCCTCGTCAGTCCAGGGGGTCGTACGGTTGACTGTCCCTGTAGCGGCGTGGGAGGAGTGGGACCATCTGATCCGTTGCCAGAGGAGATACGGCAGTTGGTATGGCGGACGTGCGCGTGCGGGGCACAGTCGCGTCGAGGGATCCACTCGATTAGACCGTGCTTGTAAATTGGTTAGGGAGGTCCCTTGGCCGGCAAGTTTGCTCTGCTTACGTCGGCAGGGCTCGGGCGAACCAGAGAGGTGCGCCTGAGGGAGATTGCATATAGCGGGGAGCTCGGGCAAATCGGAAGTTGGCTGCCCGAGGCTGCGGCATTCGCTGGCAGGTTCGGGCGAATCGGATGGTGTCGCCCGAGGGTCCTGCTTTCCCGAGCCCTGCCATGGAGGCTCGGGTGAATCGAAGGATTTCTCCCGAGGGATCCGCGTGCCTGAGGGAGGTAATGTGCTTTCGCGCGGCTCTGTCTTAGGCCGCGTGGGCTATTCCCGCATGGGCCTTGGTTGGCGCCCTCTTGGGCCGGGCTTTATTTGGGAAATGTGTTTTTACGTTGAAGTTGGGTACCTCATATTCGGGTACCCGACAGTAGCCCCCGAGCCTGTGGTGGAGTGAAGGCACACCTCCAGAGGCTCAAGTTAGTTTCTCCTGTCATGTTAGTAAGGTTTGATTATTTTGTCCAGTGGGTGCGCGCGAGCGCACCCACCGGGTGTAGCCCCCGAGGCCTTGGAGGGATGGTGTATCCCTTCAAGAGCTTGAAACCGCACTTGCAAAATCTCGGGTGTCTTCTTGCTTGCTGGTGATCCATCTCTTGGTAGGAGTCTTCCGGTGCTAGAGCCCGCGAGCCTCTGCCACGGGTAGACGGCCGATCTAGGAGCGTCTTTCATCTTGCCAAGGTACAAGGAGAGTCTCCGAGCCTCCATTTTCGTATCGGGGGTCGATCGGGTTCTTTTTTGTTAGTTCGATCTTCGCGCTCTTCTTCGAGAAGAGGAAGGTTTGGTCATGCTTGACTTCACACGGCGGGCGCGAGTCGGCATTTCCGGTGAGCTGCAAGCGGGTTTGTCCAAGTGGAGGTCCGTGCCCCGTTCGTCGGGGGTCGGCTAGTGGCCTGAGCACACTCCAAATGTTTTCCGAGTGTCGATTCGTGGGTCTCGGGTCCCTTCGACGGGTCCCGGGGGCCTGATGCCTCCCCCGAGGAGATTCCACATCATCGACTCGTTGCTGGGACTTGGACACAGCATGTGGTGTCCCTTTTGACGCTCGGGCGTCAGGATACTAACCGTTTGGTGATCCACCCACTAACTGTCCCTAACTCGATATCCCTGGAGCGACTGTTCGAGCCTCTGTGGGCCAGTCTTCGATCCCCTGGGAACGTAACGGGCGCCCAAGCCCGGGGTTCCTTCATCGAGAAGGGGAGTATCGTCGAAATCGAGGAGGTTAGCGTAATGATTCGACGCACCTTTTGAGGAGAGAAGCCTGACGGACGCGACCGTTCGGGGTAGACAGGACGGTTGCGTCCGCGAAGCCGGCGGCGATGCGGAGAGTCGTGGCGGGACCCACGCAGTTATTGCGGCGGATTCACCGCATCTGTTTTCGTTCGTGGCTCAAGTATATAAGGAAGAAATCGCCCCTTTTTTCTTTTTACCTTAGCCATTCGCCGCAGTCGCTTGCCCTTTACCTCCTCGTCTTCGTCGTCTAGAGCCCTTTGCTAGTTCCTCGCCCTCGCCGCCGACGTCCCTTCCTTATTTTCGCGCCCTTTTTCTCTCGCCATGGCCCCTCCAGCGCCCTCTGACGCCGCCGCTGCCGCCGCCGCCCTGCTCGAGGTGGAGCCTTGGCTCCCATCTTCGATGACGGAGGGGCAGCTTGAGGATCTCGTGACGCTGGGGCTCCTACGCCGCCGTACCGACCCTCAACGCCCGGAGTGGATCGCGTCGTCGCGCGACCACCAGGAGCCGCGGCCCCTCGCGGGGTACGTCGTCATCTTCGTCGCCTTCCATGAGTGGGGGCTCGGGTCGCTGCCGAGCCGGTTCTGCCGGGCGCTCCTCTTCTCCAACGAGTTGGAGCTGCACAACCTCACCCCCTAACTCCGTCTCGCAGGCGGTGATCTTCGCCGCCGTCTGCGAGGGCTACCTCGGGGTGATGCCGCACTGGGACCTTTGGCGGTACCTCTTCCGCGTCGACTCGTACACCAAGTCGTTCGGCGCGAAGAACCCGCGGAAGGTTGTGAGCGCTAGGGGCAGTAACTTCTCGTTGCGCTCCGCCACTACATCCCTTGCAAGGCCCAATCCTTCAACAAGGGGTGGCACGACGGCTGGTTCTACCTGCGTAATGATGACGGTGCCTTTCCCGAGTATACGGGAAAGGTGATCTCCGCCCCTATCCCGCGGTGGAAGTGGGGGTGTCCGTCGCGGGACGCCAAGCACCTGGATTACTATCTCGTCACGTTGCAAAAGCTACGGGACCGGGGCTTGACGGCGGCCGGGGTTGTGGCGCACTTCCACGCGCGGACGGTGCTGCCCCCGATGGAGCGCTGGCTTGCCTTGTACGATATGGTGGAGGGAGCGCCGAGGGAGGGCACGGCGATGTTGACTCAGGGGATTAGCTCCGACAAGATCATGCGCCGTGTGAAATACACGGTAGACGGTCATCCCTCCTGGGACGAGCTGAAGAGGGTGGCCATGCGCCCTCGCTCGGGATACATCTCGCTGGTGAGAATATCTCTTTCCGTCAATTGTCCGCCTTTCTCTTCTTTTTCTGATCCTTCTTCCCCTCTTGGCGTAGGGCCTTTCAAGGGAGGGAAGGCCCTCTCTGCCCCCGTCCCAGAGGATGCCGCCTTGAGGGTCCAGAACCATCTCCGGGGCGAGCGACAGAAGGCGGAGAAGGACAAGAGAACCACACAAAGGAGGAGGCAGGTTCGTGAGACCCAGAGGCTCGCCCACCTTCGCCGCCGCCAACGGGAGGCTGGGGAGCCAGAGGAGGAGTCCCCCTCTGAGGAAGACGAAGAAGGAGAAGATGATGATGATGATGCTGACACCTGGTCCATAGTGGCCACAAAGCCCGCGGTGGGCGCCGACGAGCCGGGGAAGGCTCCTATGTCGGCGCCCGCCGGCGGAAGTGCCGGGGGCCGTAGCCCGAGCCCCCGAGCAAAGTTTTCGGAGGCCACGTCCGGAGGCGCGGCCTCGGGTGGTGAGGTCGTCGGGGCCGGTGCTCCACCGACCGGTGGCCGCGAACGGAGGGGCCGGGAATGGGCTCAGGCCCGGTGCCTGAGGCGGCGAAGGTCGCTCCTTCGACCGCGGCTGGTGGTGGAGCCCAAGGGCCCTTTTTCAAGCGGACCCTCCTCCCAACGCGTCGCTCGTTGCCGCGACGACCGAGGGCAGAGGGAGCGGGGAGAGGATGCCACCCGCATCGGAGCTGGGTGACGCCGAGACGCCGGATCTCGAGCTAGGATCCGCCCGAATCAGGGTGTCCCCGTCGAGAGACGGCGGCACCGAGACGACCCCTGGTGGCCAGACGGGGCCCCCGTCGTTAGGGGATCTCAAGGCGGGGTCAACTGCGACGTCAAGGTGCTGCCCACTCCTCCGCCGGCGACGCGGCCCACGCTGTCCGCCGGACCTGTCGCTCCACCGAGCGCCGGGGCGGCGAAGAAGACAGCGATCCCCAAAACCAGGTAAGTCGTTTTTTTCCAATCATTCCCTTACCAATTTTCGTTTTTCGTGTCGCAAATGCCCATTTCTCCCTATCTCGTTCCAGGAAGCGCCCGGGGTCGGTGAAAGGTCCTAAATGGCTAGAGGGAGGGTGAATAGACAATTAAATGGCGAAGCGAATTCTTGCGCTAGCCTACTAAAAGATGCAAACCACCTAACCGTTCTACACTATAGTCTCTATTTCACACACAAGAGGCTAAGTTGCTACTTCTACTCTACTCCTAGGTGAGCAACTAAGTTAACAAGCTACACAAGAGTAAGTGCGAGAATGTAAAGAGTAGAGAGAGTGAGTCTTATACCGCCGGTGAAGAGTAGAGAATACCAAATGAATAATCAATCACAATACAATAGAAATCCTCGGTAGAGAGATGACACAAGATTTTTTACCGAGGTTCACTTGCTTGCCGACAAGCTAGTCCTCGTTGTAGCGATACACCCACTTGGAGGTTCACGCGCTAATTGGCATCACATGCTTCTCAAGGGTGCCGCACAACCAACACAAGATGGGGATCCACAAGCTACGAGCAAACCACTAGAGTAGCCTTTTGCGATCTCCCGCGGGGTTAGGCTCAAGAACCCCTCACAACTTCACCGATCGGAGGTGGAGACAATCACCAACTCCCCTCAACGATCCTCGCAGCTCCAAGCCGTCTAGGAGTCGGCAAACTCCAAGAGTAACAAGAGAAACCGCTGCGAAACACACTCACCAAGTGCCTCTAGATGATCTCAATCAATGCAATGCACTTGATGCTCTCCAAACTCACCAAATGATGATCACAATCAAGTAGGATGAGTGAGAATAGAGTGGGAAGGCTCACAAGTATGTTATGATGTTCAGGAGTGCCAAGAGATCCTCCCCAAATCGGCCAAGTGACTATTGATAAGCCACACACAAAGAACTAGCCGTTTGGACTAAACTACGTACCGTCGGACTGTCCGATGGCCAGACCGTCGGACTATCAACATCGGTCCGACGCCTTGGATGGATGCCACGTGTCCTCTGCCGTTTGAAGTCGAACGTTAGATTCCAACGGCTAACTCTCGCGCCAAATCCAACCGTCGGACGGAGCACCGTCGGACCAAAAACCTCGGTCCGACGCCCTCAGCAGACCACCGTCGGACTGTATCACAGAGGAGCGTCAGACTAATGATCATGACAGTCCGACGCTTCCAGAGAGCTCCCCGAGCGCTGAAAACCATCGGACCAACAGAGCGCGTCCGACGCTCCACAGCTCGCCACGCGTCACCTCCTCGTTGCTCTGCATCGTCGGACGCTTCGGACAATAGTCCGACGCTCCGAAACATAGAGTCTGACGCTCGCGATAGTGTTTGCCGTCGGACCGAGGCCAATGGTCCGACGCTCAGTTAAGTTAGAGTCCGACGCTAGTTTTTCTATTGTAACGTCTCTGAAATTCGCCAAATCCTGCTTCGCAAGCTCGGCAGGAGGAAGAGAGACCAAACCCTCTCTAACCCTCGAACTTCACCCCGTTTCTTAAGTCACTAACACTCTAAAGTGTCTCTCACTTTAGTGCACGTGTGTTAGTCTTTTCCAAAGAGATTTCAACGGGTTTTGTTAGTGACACTAGCATCTATATGCATATGCAATGATCATGAACACCTAGTAGCACTTGATAACCGTATTTCATCAACGATTTCACCCCTCTTGATAGTACGGCTATCTATCCTAAATGTGATCACTCCCTCTATGGAGTCTTGATCACCAAAACTAAAAGAGCTCCTATTGGTTATACCTTTGCCTTGGGCTCCCGGTTTCTCATCAACTTCCTTCTCATCTCTTGATGGACCTTGTGGACACCTTTGATGATGGACTTATACCATTTGCATGGATGCTGTCAATAGGGCTTTCTCCTTTATTGATGGGCTTACACCATTTTCATGGATGCCATTATTGCCCTTCACTTGTGGCCTCCACCGACCCGGTCCTTTGCTCCATCTTGTCATTTGCTAATCAATTCTCATGAAACACTTAAAGCAATCGTTAGCAAATTAGGTTTCATCAATTACCCAAAACCAAACATGGGCTTTCAATCGGCCCTCCAGGTTTCACATCTGAAGGTCCTGAAGGTGCAGGGCCGGAGCACTGCTGGAGAGGATGTCTGCCTGGCGACTGACGAGGCTCCCTCGGCGGAGACCCGTCCGTCCGAGGGCTTGGTGGTGCCGGAGGCGGTCCCTTCTCCTGTGGTTGTTGTGGCCGCGCCCGCCGCCGAGGAGATGGCTTCAGCTCCGGCTCCCGAGACGCCCGTTGTCGCTCTCGGGAGTACTTCGGGGGCGGCGGCGACCACCGCTCCTGCACTGGAGCCAACCGACACTAGCGCCGCGGCCATGGACATCGATGTTCCGCCGTCATCCGAAGCCGTGACCCCGCCCACCGCGGACTCCATGGCGCTGGTCGTTCGAGGGGGGCCTCCCCGGGTGCTGACGGGCTCCGGCATCAAGTGGACTGTAACACCCGGAAATTTTCAATTTTTGAAAATAGGAATTTAATTTGATTTATTTATGCAATTAATTGAGCATTTAATATATAGAATAATATTTTTTGTGAATTAAAATAAACCCTTGGGCATAGAAACATGTTATGTTGCATACATGCTGCTGCACATATTTATTTCCTGAGATTTGATTGGGTTTTGCAAGGGCTCAAAACTTAGTTTGAAAAGCTATTTGGAAAACAAATTTGAAAATGAATTGAGAAAATTAGGAAAGGGAAAACTCCCTCCCCTTCTCTGCAGGCCGAGCCGGCCCATCCCCTCTCCTCAGCCCAGGGCGCTTCCCCTCTCCTCCTTCTCCGCATGGGCCGAGCCGGCCAGGCCGAAGCCCAGCTTCAGCGCAGCCCGCCTCCCCCCTCCTACTGGCACTGACGCGTCGGGCCCACGGCACAGCGCCGTCCCCTTCCTCCGGACAGAGCCCGAACCGAGCACGGTTGCCGCCTCCGACCGTATCCTAACCACCGAATCTCCCGAGTCCGGATCTCCTACGCCTCCCTCGCGCCCCTATATAAGTCGGCCGAGCCCTGCCGTCCCTCCCCACAAGTTCCCGAGCAAGCCACGCCCTTCAATCTTGCCCTAGCCGCAGCCACAGAGCCGCCGTCGCCCCGAGCTCCGCCGTCGCCGTCGATCTCGCCAACGAGAAGTCCCTACGTCGAAATTGGTTGCCCTCCAAGCTTCGCAGCAAGGTCAGGGATCTTCCCGACCCCTTCTCCCTCGGTTTTGTGCACTGTAGCCATGACGCCGAGCTTCGCCGCCGCCATAGTTCCGCCACCGAGCTCGCCGCATCCTCTCCGAGCTACCTCTGTGGCAACCAAAACCATAGATAGGTTTAGTTTGAGCTTCTCTTGCTCCCCGACCAGATCCCGAGGTGAACCGAGCTTCCAAGCCCCGAAAACGCAGTCTCCGGCCATCTTCCGGTGAGAGCGCCGCCGTTGGCCGCCCGACTCCGGCGACCAGGGCCGCCCCTCTTCCCCCCGTTCTAATCCACGCCGTCCACAGCCGATCCAACGGCCCACAGTGAGAGATACCCCTTCGCCGGTATTTTTGCAGAAAACCCCCTCAACTTTTTAACGTTCTAACCCGCGGTCCTTTGGCGTATTTTTCAGATTACGCTTTCCTTTTTAGAAAACGTATTTTCCTCGGTTTAGATTCAAAAATACGTTTTCAATATTTGCAGATTTGCCACTCAGTTTATTTTGGCCATAAAATATTCGTTTTAACTCCGATTTGATCCGTTCAAGTCTCGTTAGATTCGTAATTTCGTAATCTATCTAATGATGCTACTGTTAGTCATGTTTTCAACTTTTAAAATTCGAGATTAGATTTAAACTATTATTTTATTAAAGTAAAACTTGTTTATTTCATAACTTCTCCGTTTTAACTCCGATTTTCGTGATCTTTATATCGTTGGAATTGTAGCGACGCGTAGATTATTTTTATAAACTTTTCAATCTATTTTTCTACTGTTGGTGTACTGTTTCTAATCTAAATCTTGTTTGCTTCGTGTATGATTGCCTCGATGATTGTGTGGTGATTTTATGATCGAGTTCAGACGGTGAGCAATACGTTGGTGATCAAGAGTACTCCGTTGAGGATCCAAATTATCAGGATCACTTTGATCAAGGCAAGTATAGTATGGACCATCCTTGTTGCCTATTCACCTTAATCACTAAATTCATGATGCATGTGTCTACCTTGGCAACCATAGTGTTTATTTCTAGCTTTTGATGACTTGATCCTTGTTACCTATGAGATTGCATTTGAGTAGTGATGCTAGTGCTTTGATGGGTCATGATCTTATGAACTTGATTAATTGATTATGAAATAAAGATTAAAAGATGCCTTTTAGCAACATGGACTAAGGACTTATCTGTAAGTATGACACCGGGACTTACAGCGCAACCATGGGGGCTATATGGCTCTGGCTTTAGTCAAGTATGGAGTTACTTTCTATCATGCTATTAATCTTGAAAGGTTCCTTGCCGAGCTGGTTGTTTTGCGGCTCCTGTCTTTGTGTGTACTGCTGCGTGTGTGTGCCACTTGGAATGAGGGCTCTACCGCCCCTTGCCATTGTGCCCGGATTGATTAGTAACTTGTTAGAGAGCCTTTTGAAAGACTTCATAGTGAGACCCTGTTATGCACCTTGGCAGTGTAGTGTGGGGCTTGCAAACCCCGACACATGGGAATCACGACTCATGGTGAAAGTGTGCAATCTCTGCAGAGTGTAAAACTGATATATCAGCCGTGTTCACGGTCACGAGCGGCCTTGGACGTCTTACAGAATAATAATAATTGAATATTGATTTATTAATTTGAAGTTTCTATTGATGTTTATTCCATATTAATTATCATGTTTATATGATCATGCAAATCTTATTCCTTGGTATAATCTATTGCTGCTACTCAAATTGCTAAAACATGATCAACTAAAAGCAATCGCTGTCAACCAGTGTCATGCCTTATTTGAGCCTCATAAACCCGTGCTATTCTTGTTGAGTATGACATGTACTTACGCTTGCTTTATTTTTCATATCTGGATAAAAATCCCGGATGGGTAAAAGATGACTATGGTTATGAAGACTTCCCTGAGGATTAGTAGGATTGTGTTCACCAGTCAACTATTCCCTGTGGATTGGAGATTTCGCGAGAGAGTTATCTATATTATTCCGCTATTATTTATGTAAAGATTCTGTGATATTATTCATTATATATTAAACCTTGTGATGGTACTATGTAATTTGTCGCTTATGTGTGTGATTGATCTCTGGACGCACATAAGTTGGTTCATTCAATTTTATCCTTAAAATTGGGTGTGACATGGACCTACCGGGCTAACCGCGAAGCCCCACCGGTCTTATCGTTGCGGGATGACGTCGAGGCTGCTCGTTGAGACGGCGTCCAGGACCTCAAGTCCGAGTGGTCAGAGAGCCTACGCCTTCTCGCGGACTCCATAGACTCGGAGTTCCAAGAACGACTTCAGGTGAGCATAAATACTTAATTCTTTTCGCTGCTTCGATGTTTCGGGCTGTGGTCTTCGCCTAACCCATTTACTTCTGAATTTTTCTTAGGAGCTCATGCTGACCTCCCGCGAGAAGTTCTGCTTCCTTCGTCAAGGCCTTCGCCTCTGGAAGGAGCTGAAGCTCAAGGGCCAGGCCCTCGCTCGTTCCTAGGAGGAGCTTGCCCGCACGATCGCTCGGCAGGCCGACCTCACCCTCGACCGCGACTCCTTGAAGATCGAGGTCACGGAGGCTCGGGGCCGAGTCGCTCCCCTGGAAAAGCGTGTCCAGCAGCTGGAGGCCGCCCTGGCCGAGGCCGTTCGGGAGCGGGACACCGCGCGGACGCTCGCCGCTGAGAAGGAGGCCGCTGTTGAGGTCCTGTCGTCGGATTTGGACCGCTCCCAGGCGGCTCTGAACCAGGCGGTGAGCGAGGTCGACGCTGTCCAGGAGGAGGCGAGGAAAGCGCGGGAGGAGGCTGAAGGTAAGCCTTACCTTCTTTACCTTTCGTTCGTTCTGGTCGTCCGTCGTTTTTCGTCTCCTCCGCTTAATCGACTTGTCGCCGCAGTTTTAAAGGTGGAGGCCGTCAGTGCGCAAGGGACCATCGCCACCCTCAACACTGCCCATGACGCCGAGGTCGCCGATCACCAGGACCTGCAGAAGGTGTCGTCTGGAAGCCCTTGTCTGAATTGTTATGAGAAAAAAATTATTTTATACCTGAAAGTGAGCTATAAATTAACTCAAGCTAACACCCTGGTGGCAGGCAGGTTAGCGATCCGGATCACCTTGGCTACGTCACATATATGGTATATACGTACGAGTACGATGCCCATATACGAAATGCAACGCAACCAGCGTGTTGCGCGTCGTGTGTTAGTAGTAAGTCCGTTGTCTAATACAAGCAAGGCCCAACGTTTGTCGGCAAATCGCTCGCTGCTCGCAGCTAGATGACGCCGTCGTCGCAAAAGGAAAACTCTTTCTCTGTCCCTGTATATGAGATGGCTCATATTGTGACTTTGTGAGTATCACAGTGACACATGTGTTCGTATTACAAAAATAGTATATGGAGTATATGAGATGGTCCCATGACATATGTATCATCACCAAATCCAGTAACAAATAGGTGGACATCAAAAGAAGGCCATATATCAAATAATTCCAAAAATTATGCTATAATGGAGGTCAGTGACACAGTAAAAGCACTATAGTAAATGTAGATAACATGTTGCAACGCATGTGTATTTCTCCTAGTAATATATAAAACATGAGTTCTCTAAGGTAGAATAAATTTTTAAAGATTAATATTCTGTTCGGTTGAGGTGAAATTCTAAGGCTGAATTGTTGTGAGAGGAAAATATTATTCTTTGACTGAAAATAAGCTGAACCTATCTCAACCGAACAAAGTGTAAATCAGATTTTAGGTTTTTTAAATATTTGTTTTTTTCTAAAAAAATCAATAAATCTTTTAATAAAGTCTAATTTAACTCCCCTAACTATAAATTCTGTACGATTGACCTTCTTTGTAGATGATGTGGCGCCTACATATAACTATAAAACTGCATCAAGGGAGCAAATTCGAAAAGATAAAGAGTAGATAGAAGGTCAATGCAGTCTTTCCTTTATAATAAAACCATTGCCAGGCCTAGCTAGATGATTTTGGCCCAGAAGAAACCAGGCTTTTCTTTGTTCCAGGCCATGCGCATGTCTGGGCTGAAGTAGCTAACCTTCGACACGAACCCCACAAGAGCTAACATCTGTGATCTAATTACTATAACCTAGAGTGCTTACCTTGTTGATATTACTTTATGTCTGTGTTTTCTATAAATTTTGTCTTAAGTTTGCATTTTTGGCCTTGTAAAAATATATGCATATCTGTTGGTTGAAATGAAAGATGGGAGAAATTTCTTCAGGAATTTGATCTGAAAATTCTTTCTTTTTTTCAAGTCCAGAGCACATATGGATATCTTCCCTATGTTGTGCTATGAACTAGCGTGTGTTTAGATCCCAGTTGCAGTTGCAATTCTGTACTGTAACACGTTCGTTTGTATTTGACAACTTTTCCAATCATAGCCCAAGTAGTCTTAAAAGATTCGTCTCATGATGTACATGCAAAAAGTACAAACATATAAACATTTCGTCTACATTTAATGCTCCATGCATATGCCGCAATGTTGATGTGACTAGTTGCAATTGCAATTTGCAGTGGATCTAAACAGGGCCCTATTGGCCAAAACCGTAATTTTATCTGGGCTTTAACTCTTCTTTAAATTGTCTATATGTTGCAGAGGATCGATTAATTTGTGCGTAGCACATTGCATTCAGGTTCAGTTCAGAACATCAACGTACATCGGACGATTCACAGATGCATGCAGTCTTACGTTGACGGTTGACGTCGCCGCCTCGCCGGAGCTTGCATTGTATCCCGGTCGTAGATCGCCCGATCTAGCAGCCGATGGCCCAGATCTAGTGCTACACACAGGGATTTCATTAACAGTGATAAACATTATTTTTATTGTGACGAACATCTATCTACTCCCTCCGTCTCCAGACGAAAACATGTAAGCACGGATTACGTGCCACGTGAAGTAGTTCACATTTAACCAGATTTTTAGTGAATATTATTCATATTTATGACTCTAAATTAATATATTATGAAAATACATTTTATAACTAATCTAATGATGTTTATTTGATATTTAAAATATTTATAGTTTTTTATCTATAATTAGTCAAAGTTGGTACACTAAAACGTGTTACTGTGCTAGAATTGCATTCTTTATGGGACGAAGAGAGTATTTTACTGGACATTGCCTGTGACTGCCACTGCCACTACTAAAAAAAAATCTTTTGCGAGGCGTTTGCCTTTTATTTTTCGAGGCAGTTAGGAAGGATAAGCGGTTTTTTATTATCCGAGGCGGTTAGAAAAAAACCGCCTCGTAAAATCTATTCATCGAGGCGGACAACCTAACGCAACCGCCTCGGAAAATAGAGCTATTAATGGAGGCGGTTATTTGTAACAGGCCCGCCTCGGTTAAAAAGGCCAAGCCCATTCTATTCTACAAAAGCCCAATTCGGCCCGACTATTCGCTCGGAGTATATATACCAAGCCCAACCCTAGGGTTTCTCACTTCCTCTCCCTCAACCGCTCACCACATCTCCCTCAGCCACGGCAGCGCCCCCAGCCTCCTCCCTCTCCTCCTCCTGTCTCTTTTCTCTCTTCCTCTGCTGACGGCCAGGCAGCGCGCACGGCGAGGCGCCCCGGCCAGCGGCGCGCGGGGCGAGGAGGCCCGACCGGCGACGCGCACAGCTGCGACCCGGTGGCACGACCGTCCTCCTCCCCACAGTGGCGCGACCATCCTCCTCCCCACGGCGCGCGGCGGCCGAGCCAGATCCGGCGAGGACACACGCGGCGGTCGAACCGGATCTGGCGAGGACACGCGTGGATTCGGCGAGGATGATCGGCGGCGGTCGGTAGAGTGGCTCAGTGGGCCCCTGGATGGGCTCGGCGGGCCTCTCTTTGGGTTTCTCATTTTTTTGTTTTTTTATTCGTTTAACTGTGGCGGACAGCAAACCGCCTCAGAAAAAATCACATTAACCGTGACCTTTGATCCGAGGTGGTTGCCAAAACCGCCACGGTAAATCGTTTTTGCCCGCCACGGTTAAAATTACTGTAGTAGTGTGCACCGGATCCGTGTGAGCTAACATATATCTTCTGAACTAGAAACCCAAGCAAGAGCACACTTTACAAACAGATATATGATCCAATACTGGCCCAACAGGCCAACACTAATCAGTTTATATTAGCATCTGATCTGTGATCTCTAATGCAACGTTTTGGCTAGATACAGTGTGAACGATGGTACAAAAAGTGAAATGCATGGCTACTTTTGTTCCTGGTTATTATCATAATCTAATTAAACAGGCACATATCCATGACACAGGCTACATATAGTGAGATGGTTTTCCATATACCAAAATGTATATGGGATGGTTTTCCATAGAGGTAATAAAAAATGGCAAAGTTTGTATTATACAGGAAAACATTAGTGCTTTAATCTGAGCACGCGCACAAAAATGAACTGAAATGATGTACTGTACCTTGTTATCATAAAAAGGAAGCTGTGTGTGCAACAGTAGCATAAAAGAAGCGGTTCATTTTGATGTCATCCGTAGGCCAAGATTATCCAAGCAGATGAATAGTCGTGTTAATAACTTGAAGCATGAGCTCAGAAGTACAGCGGAAAAAAAAATCCAATGGAACCATATTTACATGGCAGTAAATAGGAGCGAAATGAATCTGTGAAAGCATAAGAAAGTTAAATATGCTCATAAGAGCATAGGCTCCCACTGCATGTGTCCTTGGAGATACGTGCATGCACGATCTAAGAACACATGCAGTGGAAGCATGTGCCCTAGAAGTAAAAAAATCATGTCCACGAAAGTATGAAAGAGCTGCGGTAACCTTGCATATGCAATGTCACAAAACAAATGGCGTGGAACATTACATGTCGAATCTGACTTTCCATCACCAGGCCATGCTTGAATTATTTTAGATGTCTGCTATCCGAAGGACCAAAGGATGGTACGGAACCCCACTACTGCCCCTACTCAGCGACTGATCGTCTGCATGATTACACGGCGCACCAGTTTCAGTCTAATATTCATTTAATAAGAAAATTACAGCAAATCGTTAGCACATGAACATTAATTTAGTTTGGAGATAAAGGAAAGAACACCTCTGATCGTTGAAAGCAAAACAGAATGGTAAAGGTGGATTACTACGGGTGGAGGTGGTGCTTAGGCTTTTCGGGCAAGAGTAGGCTAGGTGACTGTACTCTTTTGTGAAAAAAAAATAGACAACGTTGTATAATTCATATTTCACATTAAAAAATTGCATATACATTCACATCTTCATATGTAGTTGCAAAAACATGCAAAAATAGGCATAGCATACCTGCAATGGAAAGGATAGCAGTGATGTAGAGGCCGCACGCGGGAGATGGCGTCCGGCGGGAGCGGTTTCAAGGTCCGCGTCATAGAGACCATGTATAACTTAGTTATAGATAAAAGATAGATTTAAAATAGAGATATCTAATTTTATGCTTATTAAATCTATGTTTATCGATAACAAAGTTATACATGTTCTAATTAGTATGAAATTTTTACTACAGTTCAAGCATACAATAATTAGTCTACCATAAAAATTTCACAATAGTTGAACATAGAAATTGTAGCTATGAATTATTTTAATTAATTACAAACAAAATTAGATTTTTCAATTAATCTAAAGCTACAGTAAAAACTTTATACTGAAGCATACATTATTATATATTCAATGCGTAGATCTACTCATGTGGAATCTAACAAAATTACATTTTTTTTATTTTATGATTTTTCTATGATTTACTATGATTTTTCAAAGATTCAGCAATAAATAACAAAAAGGAAATAAAAGAGAAAACCACCGTCACTGCAGCAAACCATCGTTACTGTAGCAAAACCGTCGTGCAAAAAACGTCTTGGATGTAATTTCACCGGTTTGGAAAGTTTAACGGATTAAGTATACCGTTTTATAGTTTAGGGGTGAAATAGATCATCACCCATAGTAGGTTAGGGGTTAAGTATTGTCGGTGCTAATTTTGGCGAGGCTAACACCGGCTAGTAAATATGTGTTTTGCGGTTGAGGCTACGGATGGTGTGCAAGGGGGACACAGGGATTATACTGGTTCAGGCCGAGCAAGCCCTACGTCCAGTGGAGAGGAGAGTCGTGTTGCCTTGCACCGGGGTGCTTGTAGTAGGGGTTACAAGCTAGTCGAGAGAGAGAAGTGCTCCCAGGTCTCTTGTGAGTGTCTAAATGTTTACAAGTCGTTTGCTGTGGGTGAGAACTTGGAACTTCTCCGTTCGTTCGTCTCCCTGTCCTCTTGTGTTCGTCCTCCTAAAGCTGGTCTCTGCTCTCCCTTTTATAGCCGCAAGGGAGAGGCAAAGGCAGCTACGACGCTACCTATTAAAATAGTGAGGAGTTGCCGTTCCCCGTTTGACTGGCTGCTGCCTTTTCTCCGTGTCTCCGGGGTATGGGTATGGCTGGTTCGCGAGTTCCAAGGTAGAAACAGTCGTCTGACTACGTCATGTCGTCAGCTCTCTGGGTTTTCTGGATATGGCCGTCGTGGTCCGCACGACTTTGGTTAGTTCACACCTGCCGGCTATCCTTCCGTACGATGTGACAAGAGGTGAGTCACCTTGGGACGTTGTTTCCCGAGGCTCGGGATCCTGATGGCGTGCTCGTCCTTTCGTGTGGACGGCGCAGTGGGCGTCTTTCCCGAAACGGGGCGGCACACCGTGGACCATACCGTGGAGGACAGGTGGTATGGCCGTCAGAGGCGTGCGAAGCACGGTCGCGTCGAGAGTCTCGCCCGACGGGACGGTGCTTGTAAAGTGGTCAGAGAGATCTCTTGTGGTCCAAGATTGCTCCGCTGACATTACCTGTGCCTTGGATGTCTTCGCGAGATTGCGCTCGAGGGGATAGGGAAGCTCGGGCGAATCGGAGACTTGGGGCGCCGAGGATGCCGCTCTCCCGAGCTCTCCCGAGCTGGTGCCGCTCTCCCGAGCTCTCCCGAGGAGGCTCGGGCGAATCGGAGACTTGGGCGCCGAAGAGGCCGCTCTCCCGAGCTCTCCCGAGGAGGCTCGGGCGAATCGGAGAGTTGGGGCGCCGAGGACGCCGCTCTCCCGAGCTCTCCCGAGGAGGCTCGGGCGAATCGGAGACTTGGGCGCGCAGGATGCCGCTCTCCCGAGGAGGCTCGGGCGAATCGGAGATTTGGGCACCGAGTGATTTGGACGCCGAGGGTGAGGCTCGCCCGAGATCTCCCGGGGAGGCTCGGGCGAATCGGAGATTTGGGCGACGAGGACGCCGCTCTCCCGAGCTCTCCCGAGGAGGCTCGGGCGAATCGGAGACTTGGTCGCCGAGGACGCCGCTCTCCCGAGCTCTCCCGATGAGGCTCGGGCGAATCGGAGACTTGGGCGCCGGGGAGGCCGCTCTCCCGAGCGCTCGCCCGAGCTCTCCCGGGGAGGCTCGGGCGAATCGGAGAATTGGGCGCCGGGGACGCCGCCTCCCGAGCTCTCCCGGGGAGGCTCGGGCGAATCGGAGAATTGGGCGCCGGGGACGCCGCCTCCCGAGCTCTCCCGAGGAGGCTCGGGCGAATCGGAGACGAGGACGCCGCTCTCCCGAGCTCTCCCGAGGAGGCTCGGGCGAATCGGAGAATTGGGCGCCGAGGACGCCTCCTCCCGAGCTCTCCCGAGGAGGCTCGGGCGAATCGGAGACTTGGGCGCCGGGGAGGCCGCTCTCCCGAGCACTCGCCCGAGCTCTCCCGGGGAGGCTCGGGCGAATCGGAGAATTGGGCGCCGGGGACGCCGCCTCCCGAGCTCTCCCGGGGAGGCTCGGGCGAATCGGAGAATTGGGCGCCGGGGACGCCGCCTCCCGAGCTCTCCCGAGGAGGCTCGGGCGAATCGGAGACGAGGACGCCGCTCTCCCGAGCTCTCCCGAGGAGGCTCGGGCGAATCGGAGAATTGGGCGCCGAGGACGCCTCCTCCCGAGCTCTCCCGAGGAGGCTCGGGCGAATCGGAGACTTGGGCGCCGGGGAGGCCGCTCTCCCGAGCGCTCGCCCGAGCTCTCCCGGGGAGGCTCGGGCGAATCGGAGAATTGGGCGCCGGGGACGCCGCCTCCCGAGCTCTCCCGGGGAGGCTCGGGCGAATCGGAGAATTGGGCGCCGGGGACGCCGCCTCCCGAGCTCTCCCGAGGAGGCTCGGGCGAATCGGAGACGAGGACGCCGCTCTCCCGAGCTCTCCCGAGGAGGCTCGGGCGAATCGGAGAATTGGGCGCCGGGGACGCCGCCTTCCGAGCTCTCCCGGGGAGGCTCGGGCGAATCGGAGAATTGGGCGCCGGGGACGCCGCCTCCCGAGCTCTCCCGGGGAGGCTCGGGCGAATCGGAGATTTGGGCGCCGGGGACGCCGCCTCCCGAGCTCTCCCGGGGAGGCTCGGGCGAATCGGAGGATTGGGCGCCGCTCTCCCGAGCTCTCCCGAGGAGGCTCGGGCGAATCGGAGAATTGGGTCGCCGAGGACGCCGCTCTCCCGAGGAGGCTCGGGCGAATCGGAGATTTGGGCGCCGAGCGATTTGGACGTCGAGGGTGAGGCTCGCCCGAGCTCTCCCGGGGAGGCTCGGGCGAATCGGAGATTTGGGCCTCTGTAGACGCGGCCTTCGTGGGCTTCGACTGGCCTTACTTGGGCCAGACCAAGTTGGGAATGAGCTTTTTTGCATGGAAGTTGGGTACCCCTAACTTTGGTAACCGACAGTAGCCCCCGAGCCTGTGGCGGAGTGAAGGCACTCCTCCACAGGTTCACGCTGGTTCTTCCTGTCAAAAAAGATAAAGTGTGGGTTGTTTTTTCCGGGGGGTGCGCGCGAGCGCACCCGCCGGGTGTAGCCCCCGAGGCTTTGGAGGGATGATATATCCCTTCAATGGCTTAGAATCGTGTTCGTTAGTCCTCGGGTGTTTTTCGATTTATTTAGGTGCGTTGTTTCCTTGGAAGCGGAGCCCCCGAGCCTCCCACCGTGTTGGGAGATCGTTCGGTGGTCTTTCCAAGGTGCAGGGCAAGTTTCCGAGCCTCCGTTTTCGTATCGGAGATCGATCGGGTTCCTCCCTGTCTTTTTTAATTCGACCTTCACGCTCTTTTTTCGGGAAGAGGAAGGTTTGGTCCTGCTCGACTTCCCCGCTGGGGCACGAGTCGGCATTTCCGGTGAGCTACAAACGGGTTGGTCCAAGTGGAGGTCCGTGCCCTATTCGTTAAGGGTCGGCTAGTGGCCTGAGCACACTCCAATTATTTCCCGAGGGTCAGTTAGTGGATGTCGGGTCCCTTCGATGGGTCCCGAGGGCATGATGCCTCCCACGGAGGGATTCCACGTAACCGACTCGCTACTGGGACTTGGACACAGCATGGGATGTCCCTTGTGACGTTCCGGGCGTCGGGATACTGGCCGTTTTCGTGACCCATCCACTAGCTGTCCCTAACTCGATTTCCCTGGGGCGACTGTTCGAGCCTCGGAGGGCCAGTCTTCGATCCCCTGGGAACGTAACGGGCGCCCGAGCCCGGGGTTTCTTCGTTGAGAAGATGAAGGTGGAATCGAGGCGCGCGGTTGTAATGATTCGGCTCACCTTTAGAGGCGCGAAGCCTGACGGACGCGACGGTTCGGCTCAGTCGAGGCGGTTTGCGTGCGCGGTGATGGCGGGTCTCTTCCAAGCCGAGGTCGAGCTCCCTCCTCTGAACCTGCCGTGAAGAAGAAGCGGGCCATAGTGCCCTTGTAAAAAGTAACCTTTCGGGAGTGGTTTGAAAGGAAACAAACAATATGGCCCTTCGTGGCCTTAACATTTATGTAAATATTTGCTGAATGTTTGTTTCGCTTTGTTTCGTGCTTTTTTCCTTAGGCATTTTTTCTTGCCGATCCTGTGCCCGGGGTTTCGAGCCTCGGGGGACGCTTTTCGGGTGTCGTAGCTTTAGTGGCATAGACGCAGCCGATGTCCTAGGAGCTTTGGCAGAAAGAATCCTTTAGAAAAGAAGCTTAGGTGTTTCCTCCCGAGCTTCCTCCCTTGGCCGAGCGTAGATCTTATAGGTTTTCTTCCGAGCGCGGGTTAGCCTTGGAACACGGAGTGGCGAGGGAAGATGCTGTGGCCCTGAGGCATAAGCGGTCTCCGACTCGACCGGCTCTGTCTTCTGGGGCTTCCCTCATTCTTCGAATTCTATAATTCATGCTTGATTTCCGGAAGGAAGCGTGTTTTAGGGAGAAACGAATTCGACAAGTTTTGAAATTTTTGCGTTTCCAAAATTGTTCAATCTCGGGATAGTTCGGGGGTTTCCCCCGTCCTAGCCCCCGAGGGAGGGTCGGCCCTTCCGTAGTTTAGGCCGAGCCTCGCATTTACTGTGCGGTGAAATAAAGGGTCGCTTCACCCCCGAGTGTAGGCTCGGATTGAAAATCTAAAATCATGTTAAAAAGAGCAGAAGTCGGGTCTTTTCATCGATTTCAAGATTTTCAAAATAGTATAATGCTTGGAATCTTAAGGATAGAAGCGACGTAGCTGTTCGATGTTCCAAGCGTTGCTGTAGACCTCGCCGTTCTCGTTCGCGAGCTTTGCCGGGGCGTTGCACCTCGGCGACGATGAATGGTCCTTCCCACGGCGGAGTGAGCTTGTGGCGCGAAGTCCTCTGTCGTCCTGTGAACAATAAGTCTTGGCCGAGTGCCCATGTAAATATCAGACTTTGTGATGAAAGTTGAGGACTTAGCATTTTTAGGGATGCCGTAGCCTCGGTGGTGTAGACAGAGCCAGAGCTGTGCCAGTCCGACCCGAGGGGTTCCCGCTTTGTCGCGCACACAGCTAGGTATCTCAGAGAAGGCTCGAGTGAGATCGTTTTTTACTAAATTTCCCAAACGCCCGTCTCTCTTCTCGCACTCAGGCAAATTCGCGAAATCTTTCTGGAGCGCAAGTTGACCCTCGGGCGGAGGGTGGTGAGTGGAGGTGCCGTAGCCCGGAGGCGTAGGCGATCTCACGGCTCGGCCAGCCCTGCCCTAAGAGTGTCCTTTTACTTCTTTGGATCTCGCAAGTTTTGCCAGAGTGCAGAAAGGAGTTCGGCGCGGAATTTTCGAAAAAGCTATCGAAAAGGCGCAGAGAAAATTAGATCGTCGGTCCCCAAGCGTCCACCCCTCGTCCCGTACTTGAAAAACTCCATGAAATTGCCTCGAAGCGTAAGTCACCCGTCGGACGATGGGTGGTGAGTGGAGGTGCCGTAGCCCGGAGGCGTAGGCGGTCTCGCGGCTCGGCCAGCCATGCCCTAAGGGTGTTCTCTTGCCTGTTCGGGTTTCACGGATTTTTTCAAGAGTGCTGGAGAGGTTCGGACGTGAGGGAGGTTTCAGTTTAAATCTCAAAATTCGTGATAATTAAAGAACGCTTATTTATCGATTCCGAGACCACAAATATGAACAAAGCATGGAAGCTTAAGGGTAACTGTGACTTAGCTGCTCGAGCTACCAGCGTTGCGCTGGTGATGATCGTAGAGGCGGTGTCTCGCGCGGGGGCACCGGATTGGTCGGGTTGACGCGGATGCGCTTCCCCCGCCTAGTTCGGCGGGAGCGGCGCGTGGCGTTCCCTCTGTTTCCCTGAAACGGGTGGAGGTGTCGCCGGGGTCCCTTTCCCAGCCACCTGCTGGGCCGGGGTCGGGGTGATGATGGCCCGAGGCTCGGGTTGGGCGGAGGTTCATCTCGAGGCCGAGGACAGTGGCCCGAACCGGAGCACCGAGCCAGCAGGAAGCGCAGGGACGCTGGCTGCCATCCGCAACCGGGATCAACACGCAAAAGGCCCCTACCTGGCGCGCCAACTGTCGGTGCTAATTTTGGCGAGGCTAACACCGGCTAGTAAATATGTGTTTTGCGGTTGAGGCTACGGATGGTGTGCAAGGGGGACACAGGGATTATACTGGTTCAGGCCGAGCAAGCCCTACGTCCACTGGAGAGGAGAGTCGTGTTGCCTTGCACCGGGGTGCTTGTAGTAGGGGTTACAAGCTAGTCGAGAGAGGGAAGTGCTCCCAGGTCTCTTGTGAGTGTCTAAATGTTTACAAGTCGTTTGCTGTGGGTGAGAACTTGGAACTTCTCCGTCCGTTCGTTCGTTCGTCTCCCTGTCCTCTTGTGTTCGTCCTCCTAAAGCTGGTCTCTGCTCTCCCTTTTATAGCCGCAAGGGAGAGGCAAAGGCAGCTACGACGCTACCTATTAAAATAGTGAGGAGTTGCCGTTCCCCGTTTGACTGGCTGCTGCCTTTTCTCCGTGTCTCCGGGGTATGGGTATGGCTGGTTCGCGAGTTCCAAGGTAGAAACAGTCGTCTGACTACATCATGTCGTCAGCTCTCTGGGTTTTCTGGATATGGCCGTCGTGGTCCGCACGACTTTGGTTAGTTCACACCTGCCGGCTATCCTTCCGTACGATGTGACAAGAGGTGAGTCACCTTGGGACGTTGTTTCCCGAGGCTCGGGATCCTGATGGCGTGCTCGTCCTTTCGTGTGGACGGCGCAGTGGGCGTCTTTCCCGAAACGGGGCGGCACACCGTGGACCATACCGTGGAGGACAGGTGGTATGGCCGTCAGAGGCGTGCGAAGCACGGTCGCGTCGAGAGTCTCGCCCGACGGGACGGTGCTTGTAAAGTGGTCAGAGAGATCTCTTGTGGTCCAAGATTGCTCCGCTGACATTACCTGTGCCTTGGATGTCTTCGCGAGATTGCGCTCGAGGGGATAGGGAAGCTCGGGCGAATCGGAGACTTGGGGCGCCGAGGATGCCGCTCTCCCGAGCTCTCCCGAGCTGGTGCCGCTCTCCCGAGCTCTCCCGAGGAGGCTCGGGCGAATCGGAGACTTGGGCGCCGAAGAGGCCGCTCTCCCGAGCTCTCCCGAGGAGGCTCGGGCGAATCGGAGAGTTGGGGCGCCGAGGACGCCGCTCTCCCGAGCTCTCCCGAGGAGGCTCGGGCGAATCGGAGACTTGGGCGCGCAGGATGCCGCTCTCCCGAGGAGGCTCGGGCGAATCGGAGATTTGGGCACCGAGTGATTTGGACGCCGAGGGTGAGGCTCGCCCGAGATCTCCCGGGGAGGCTCGGGCGAATCGGAGATTTGGGCGACGAGGACGCCGCTCTCCCGAGCTCTCCCGAGGAGGCTCGGGCGAATCGGAGACTTGGTCGCCGAGGACGCCGCTCTCCCGAGCTCTCCCGATGAGGCTCGGGCGAATCGGAGACTTGGGCGCCGGGGAGGCCGCTCTCCCGAGCGCTCGCCCGAGCTCTCCCGGGGAGGCTCGGGCGAATCGGAGAATTGGGCGCCGGGGACGCCGCCTCCCGAGCTCTCCCGGGGAGGCTCGGGCGAATCGGAGAATTGGGCGCCGGGGACGCCGCCTCCCGAGCTCTCCCGAGGAGGCTCGGGCGAATCGGAGACGAGGACGCCGCTCTCCCGAGCTCTCCCGAGGAGGCTCGGGCGAATCGGAGAATTGGGCGCCGAGGACGCCTCCTCCCGAGCTCTCCCGAGGAGGCTCGGGCGAATCGGAGACTTGGGCGCCGGGGAGGCCGCTCTCCCGAGCGCTCGCCCGAGCTCTCCCGGGGAGGCTCGGGCGAATCGGAGAATTGGGCGCCGGGGACGCCGCCTCCCGAGCTCTCCCGGGGAGGCTCGGGCGAATCGGAGAATTGGGCGCCGGGGACGCCGCCTCCCGAGCTCTCCCGAGGAGGCTCGGGCGAATCGGAGACGAGGACGCCGCTCTCCCGAGCTCTCCCGAGGAGGCTCGGGCGAATCGGAGAATTGGGCGCCGAGGACGCCTCCTCCCGAGCTCTCCCGAGGACGCTCGGGCGAATCGGAGACTTGGGCGCCGGGGAGGCCGCTCTCCCGAGCGCTCGCCCGAGCTCTCCCGGGGAGGCTCGGGCGAATCGGAGAATTGGGCGCCGGGGACGCCGCCTCCCGAGCTCTCCCGGGGAGGCTCGGGCGAATCGGAGAATTGGGGCGCCGGGGACGCCGCCTCCCGAGCTCTCCCGAGGAGGCTCGGGCGAATCGGAGACGAGGACGCCGCTCTCCCGAGCTCTCCCGAGGAGGCTCGGGCGAATCGGAGAATTGGGCGCCGGGGACGCCGCCTTCCGAGCTCTCCCGGGGAGGCTTGGGCGAATCGGAGAATTGGGCGCCGGGGACGCCGCCTCCCGAGCTCTCCCGGGGAGGCTCGGGCGAATCGGAGATTTGGGCGCCGGGGACGCCGCCTCCCGAGCTCTCCCGGGGAGGCTCGGGCGAATCGGAGGATTGGGCGCCGCTCTCCCGAGCTCTCCCGAGGAGGCTCGGGCGAATCGGAGAATTGGGTCGCCGAGGACGCCGCTCTCCCGAGGAGGCTCGGGCGAATCGGAGATTTGGGCGCCGAGCGATTTGGACGTCGAGGGTGAGGCTCGCCCGAGCTCTCCCGGGGAGGCTCGGGCGAATCGGAGATTTGGGCCTCTGTAGACGCGGCCTTCGTGGGCTTCGACTGGCCTTACTTGGGCCAGACCAAGTTGGGAATGAGCTTTTTTGCATGGAAGTTGGGTACCCCTAACTTTGGTAACCGACAGTAGCCCCCGAGCCTGTGGCGGAGTGAAGGCACTCCTCCACAGGTTCACGCTGGTTCTTCCTGTCAAAAAAGATAAAGTGTGGGTTGTTTTTTCCGGGGGGTGCGCGCGAGCGCACCCGCCGGGTGTAGCCCCCGAGGCTTTGGAGGGATGATATATCCCTTCAAAGGCTTAGAATCGTGTTCGTTAGTCCTCGGGTGTTTTTCGATTTATTTAGGTGCGTTGTTTCCTTGGAAGCGGAGCCCCCGAGCCTCCCACCGTGTTGGGAGATCGTTCGGTGGTCTTTCCAAGGTGCAGGGCAAGTTTCCGAGCCTCCGTTTTCGTATCGGAGATCGATCGGGTTCCTCCCTGTCTTTTTTAATTCGACCTTCACGCTCTTTTTTCGGGAAGAGGAAGGTTTGGTCCTGCTCGACTTCCCCGCTGGGGCACGAGTCGGCATTTCCGGTGAGCTACAAACGGGTTGGTCCAAGTGGAGGTCCGTGCCCTATTCGTTAAGGGTCGGCTAGTGGCCTGAGCACACTCCAATTATTTCCCGAGGGTCAGTTAGTGGATGTCGGGTCCCTTCGATGGGTCCCGAGGGCATGATGCCTCCCACGGAGGGATTCCACGTAACCGACTCGCTACTGGGACTTGGACACAGCATGGGATGTCCCTTGTGACGTTCCGGGCGTCGGGATACTGGCCGTTTTCGTGACCCATCCACTAGCTGTCCCTAACTCGATTTCCCTGGGGCGACTGTTCGAGCCTCGGAGGGCCAGTCTTCGATCCCCTGGGAACGTAACGGGCGCCCGAGCCCGGGGTTTCTTCGTTGAGAAGATGAAGGTGGAATCGAGGCGCGCGGTTGTAATGATTCGGCTCACCTTTAGAGGCGCGAAGCCTGACGGACGCGACGGTTCGGCTCAGTCGAGGCGGTTTGCGTGCGCGGTGATGGCGGGTCTCTTCCAAGCCGAGGTCGAGCTCCCTCCTCTGAACCTGCCGTGAAGAAGAAGCGGGCCATAGTGCCCTTGTAAAAAGTAACCTTTCGGGAGTGGTTTGAAAGGAAACAAACAATATGGCCCTTCGTGGCCTTAACATTTATGTAAATATTTGCTGAATGTTTGTTTCGCTTTGTTTCGTGCTTTTTTCCTTAGGCATTTTTTCTTGCCGATCCTGTGCCCGGGGTTTCGAGCCTCGGGGGACGCTTTTCGGGTGTCGTAGCTTTAGTGGCATAGACGCAGCCGATGTCCTAGGAGCTTTGGCAGAAAGAATCCTTTAGAAAAGAAGCTTAGGTGTTTCCTCCCGAGCTTCCTCCCTTGGCCGAGCGTAGATCTTATAGGTTTTCTTCCGAGCGCGGGTTAGCCTTGGAACACGGAGTGGCGAGGGAAGATGCTGTGGCCCTGAGGCATAAGCGGTCTCCGACTCGACCGGCTCTGTCTTCTGGGGCTTCCCTCATTCTTCGAATTCTATAATTCATGCTTGATTTCCGGAAGGAAGCGTGTTTTAGGGAGAAACGAATTCGACAAGTTTTGAAATTTTTGCGTTTCCAAAATTGTTCAATCTCGGGATAGTTCGGGGGTTTCCCCCGTCCTAGCCCCCGAGGGAGGGTCGGCCCTTCCGTAGTTTAGGCCGAGCCTCGCATTTACTGTGCGGTGAAATAAAGGGTCGCTTCACCCCCGAGTGTAGGCTCGGATTGAAAATCTAAAATCATGTTAAAAAGAGCAGAAGTCGGGTCTTTTCATCGATTTCAAGATTTTCAAAATAGTATAATGCTTGGAATCTTAAGGATAGAAGCGACGTAGCTGTTCGATGTTCCAAGCGTTGCTGTAGACCTCGCCGTTCTCGTTCGCGAGCTTTGCCGGGGCGTTGCACCTCGGCGACGATGAATGGTCCTTCCCACGGCGGAGTGAGCTTGTGGCGCGAAGTCCTCTGTCGTCCTGTGAACAATAAGTCTTGGCCGAGTGCCCATGTAAATATCAGACTTTGTGATGAAAGTTGAGGACTTAGCATTTTTAGGGATGCCGTAGCCTCGGTGGTGTAGACAGAGCCAGAGCTGTGCCAGTCCGACCCGAGGGGTTCCCGCTTTGTCGCGCACACAGCTAGGTATCTCAGAGAAGGCTCGAGTGAGATCGTTTTTTACTAAATTTCCCAAACGCCCGTCTCTCTTCTCGCACTCAGGCAAATTCGCGAAATCTTTCTGGAGCGCAAGTTGACCCTCGGGCGGAGGGTGGTGAGTGGAGGTGCCGTAGCCCGGAGGCGTAGGCGATCTCACGGCTCGGCCAGCCCTGCCCTAAGAGTGTCCTTTTACTTCTTTGGATCTCGCAAGTTTTGCCAGAGTGCAGAAAGGAGTTCGGCGCGGAATTTTCGAAAAAGCTATCGAAAAGGCGCAGAGAAAATTAGATCGTCGGTCCCCAAGCGTCCACCCCTCGTCCCGTACTTGAAAAACTCCATGAAATTGCCTCGAAGCGTAAGTCACCCGTCGGACGATGGGTGGTGAGTGGAGGTGCCGTAGCCCGGAGGCGTAGGCGGTCTCGCGGCTCGGCCAGCCATGCCCTAAGGGTGTTCTCTTGCCTGTTCGGGTTTCACGGATTTTTTCAAGAGTGCTGGAGAGGTTCGGACGTGAGGGAGGTTTCAGTTTAAATCTCAAAATTCGTGATAATTAAAGAACGCTTATTTATCGATTCCGAGACCACAAATATGAACAAAGCATGGAAGCTTAAGGGTAACTGTGACTTAGCTGCTCGAGCTACCAGCGTTGCGCTGGTGATGATCGTAGAGGCGGTGTCTCGCGCGGGGGCACCGGATTGGTCGGGTTGACGCGGATGCGCTTCCCCCGCCTAGTTCGGCGGGAGCGGCGCGTGGCGTTCCCTCTGTTTCCCTGAAACGGGTGGAGGTGTCGCCGGGGTCCCTTTCCCAGCCACCTGCTGGGCCGGGGTCGGGGTGATGATGGCCCGAGGCTCGGGTTGGGCGGAGGTTCATCTCGAGGCCGAGGACAGTGGCCCGAACCGGAGCACCGAGCCAGCAGGAAGCGCAGGGACGCTGGCTGCCATCCGCAACCGGGATCAACACGCAAAAGGCCCCTACCTGGCGCGCCAACTGTCGGTGCTAATTTTGGCGAGGCTAACACCGGCTAGTAAATATGTGTTTTGCGGTTGAGGCTACGGATGGTGTGCAAGGGGGACACAGGGATTATACTGGTTCAGGCCGAGCAAGCCCTACGTCCACTGGAGAGGAGAGTCGTGTTGCCTTGCACCGGGGTGCTTGTAGTAGGGGTTACAAGCTAGTCGAGAGAGGGAAGTGCTCCCAGGTCTCTTGTGAGTGTCTAAATGTTTACAAGTCGTTTGCTGTGGGTGAGAACTTGGAACTTCTCCGTCCGTTCGTTCGTTCGTCTCCCTGTCCTCTTGTGTTCGTCCTCCTAAAGCTGGTCTCTGCTCTCCCTTTTATAGCCGCAAGGGAGAGGCAAAGGCAGCTACGACGCTACCTATTAAAATAGTGAGGAGTTGCCGTTCCCCGTTTGACTGGCTGCTGCCTTTTCTCCGTGTCTCCGGGGTATGGGTATGGCTGGTTCGCGAGTTCCAAGGTAGAAACAGTCGTCTGACTACGTCATGTCGTCAGCTCTCTGGGTTTTCTGGATATGGCCGTCGTGGTCCGCACGACTTTGGTTAGTTCACACCTGCCGGCTATCCTTCCGTACGATGTGACAAGAGGTGAGTCACCTTGGGACGTTGTTTCCCGAGGCTCGGGATCCTGATGGCGTGCTCGTCCTTTCGTGTGGACGGCGCAGTGGGCGTCTTTCCCGAAACGGGGCGGCACACCGTGGACCATACCGTGGAGGACAGGTGGTATGGCCGTCAGAGGCGTGCGAAGCACGGTCGCGTCGAGAGTCTCGCCCGACGGGACGGTGCTTGTAAAGTGGTCAGAGAGATCTCTTGTGGTCCAAGATTGCTCCGCTGACATTACCTGTGCCTTGGATGTCTTCGCGAGATTGCGCTCGAGGGGATAGGGAAGCTCGGGCGAATCGGAGACTTGGGGCGCCGAGGATGCCGCTCTCCCGAGCTCTCCCGAGCTGGTGCCGCTCTCCCGAGCTCTCCCGAGGAGGCTCGGGCGAATCGGAGACTTGGGCGCCGAAGAGGCCGCTCTCCCGAGCTCTCCCGAGGAGGCTCGGGCGAATCGGAGAGTTGGGGCGCCGAGGACGCCGCTCTCCCGAGCTCTCCCGAGGAGGCTCGGGCGAATCGGAGACTTGGGCGCGCAGGATGCCGCTCTCCCGAGGAGGCTCGGGCGAATCGGAGATTTGGGCACCGAGTGATTTGGACGCCGAGGGTGAGGCTCGCCCGAGATCTCCCGGGGAGGCTCGGGCGAATCGGAGATTTGGGCGACGAGGACGCCGCTCTCCCGAGCTCTCCCGAGGAGGCTCGGGCGAATCGGAGACTTGGTCGCCGAGGACGCCGCTCTCCCGAGCTCTCCCGATGAGGCTCGGGCGAATCGGAGACTTGGGCGCCGGGAAGGCCGCTCTCCCGAGCGCTCGCCCGAGCTCTCCCGGGGAGGCTCGGGCGAATCGGAGAATTGGGCGCCGGGGACGCCGCCTCCCGAGCTCTCCCGGGGAGGCTCGGGCGAATCGGAGAATTGGGCGCCGGGGACGCCGCCTCCCGAGCTCTCCCGAGGAGGCTCGGGCGAATCGGAGACGAGGACGCCGCTCTCCCGAGCTCTCCCGAGGAGGCTCGGGCGAATCGGAGAATTGGGCGCCGAGGACGCCTCCTCCCGAGCTCTCCCGAGGAGGCTCGGGCGAATCGGAGACTTGGGCGCCGGGGAGGCCGCTCTCCCGAGCGCTCGCCCGAGCTCTCCCGGGGAGGCTCGGGCGAATCGGAGAATTGGGCGCCGGGGACGCCGCCTCCCGAGCTCTCCCGGGGAGGCTCGGGCGAATCGGAGAATTGGGCGCCGGGGACGCCGCCTCCCGAGCTCTCCCGAGGAGGCTCGGGCGAATCGGAGACGAGGACGCCGCTCTCCCGAGCTCTCCCGAGGAGGCTCGGGCGAATCGGAGAATTGGGCGCCGAGGACGCCTCCTCCCGAGCTCTCCCGAGGAGGCTCGGGCGAATCGGAGACTTGGGCGCCGGGGAGGCCGCTCTCCCGAGCGCTCGCCCGAGCTCTCCCGGGGAGGCTCGGGCGAATCGGAGAATTGGGCGCCGGGGACGCCGCCTCCCGAGCTCTCCCGGGGAGGCTCGGGCGAATCGGAGAATTGGGCGCCGGGGACGCCGCCTCCCGAGCTCTCCCGAGGAGGCTCGGGCGAATCGGAGACGAGGACGCCGCTCTCCCGAGCTCTCCCGAGGAGGCTCGGGCGAATCGGAGAATTGGGCGCCGGGGACGCCGCCTCCCGAGCTCTCCCGGGGAGGCTCGGGCGAATCGGAGAATTGGGCGCCGGGGACGCCGCCTCCCGAGCTCTCCCGGGGAGGCTCGGGCGAATCGGAGATTTGGGCGCCGGGGACGCCGCCTCCCGAGCTCTCCCGGGGAGGCTCGGGCGAATCGGAGAATTGGGCGCCGCTCTCCCGAGCTCTCCCGAGGAGGCTCGGGCGAATCGGAGAATTGGGTCGCCGAGGACGCCGCTCTCCCGAGGAGGCTCGGGCGAATCGGAGATTTGGGCGCCGAGCGATTTGGACGTCGAGGGTGAGGCTCGCCCGAGCTCTCCCGGGGAGGCTCGGGCGAATCGGAGATTTGGGCCTCTGTAGACGCGGCCTTCGTGGGCTTCGACTGGCCTTACTTGGGCCAGACCAAGTTGGGAATGAGCTTTTTTGCATGGAAGTTGGGTACCCCTAACTTTGGTAACCGACAAATATATTTTTCCTAAATGCTTGTTTGATTTCTACTCCCTCCGTTTCAATTTATAAGTGTTTGACTTTTTCTCTAAGTTTAACCACGTGTTTTATTTTAAAATTTATGCAAAATATCACTTCTTTTTGTTATAAACTGCTTTATTGATAAAATTTATTTAAGAATAAATTAAATTTAACTCTTTTTATATAATTTTTTAATAAAACGAACGGTCAAACTTGAAATTAAAAAAGTTTAATAACTTATAAATTGAAACGGATTAAGTATCTAGAAATCTGGAGCCCAAGCTCGGAAATTGCACTCGAGTCCGAGCACGCGTGTAGACTGTAGAGGAAGATACCTGTCACTGCAGAAGGCCCCCACCTCTTCGCGGGCCCGCTGTGCCATTTGGACTTGCACTCGCTCGCCCGCTGTCGGAACCGCGCGAGAGACGAAAGGCCTCTGCCGCACCGGGTCTTTGGTGCGCCCAGCCTGCCATACGGCACCCAAGGGAAAAATCTCGCGCGGCCGCGGCCGGTGCACATGCACCCGGTCCACCTCCTCCACCCTACCGAAGCAGGCAATAAAGGCAAGGCCAAGAACACCTGAACAAGGAAGCGAAAACCCCACTCCCCTCCTCCTTCCTCGCCAAGCAAAAACCCCACTCCCCTCCGTCGGACGAAGCCTGCAGACCGACCGATCCGCGATGCCTTCGTCCTCCTCGTCCTCCTCCCTCCGCATCATCGGCGCCTTCTCGCCTCTCCACGACGACCCCATCATGAAGGGCGGCGGCGACACGGACGAGGATGATAGCGACCCCATCATGAAAGGCGGCGACACGGGCGAGGATAGCGACGGCAGCGGCGGCGGCGGCGCGCTCTCGAGGTCAGTGGCGGAGCGCATCGCGTCATGCTTCCATACCCAAGCGTCCATCGACGACGTCTGCAGGAGGTACGGAGTACCGGAGCAGTACTCGGCGGTCCTCCCCGCCGGCCACCAGCGCGCGTGCTCGCCGCCGCCACCGGGGGCCATCTGCGTGCACGAGCACGCGCTGGAGGCCGGCATGCGCGTCCCGCTTCACGGCTTCTTCTGCGAGGTTCTCGCCCACTTCGGCGTCGCGCCGAGCCAGATCTCGCCCAACGGGTGGCGCGCCATGGCGGGCTTCGTCGTCCTCTCCCACCTCGCCGGCGTGGCCCCGTCGCTCCCCGTGTTCCGGCACTTCTTCTCGATGTGCAGGTTCAAGTTCAGGGGCTGGTACTGCTTCCGGGGCAAGGACGCCGCCGGCGCGCTCTTCAAGGGGATGCCGTCTTTCATTACTGGGTGGAAGGAGGCCTTCTTCTTCCTCAAGTCGCCGACGCCGTGGCCGTGCCCCGTGAAGTGGGGCGATCTGTCCAAGAACTCTACTGTTGACCCGGTGCTCACTAGAGAGGAGCAGAGCGTAGCGAAGAAGCTGCTCCGCCTGCGTGTTGACGGCGCCGCGTTCGATATGAAGACATGTCTTTCCGAGAGCAATCTTGCTGCTGCAATGATCACCGGTTCATCAGCGAAACAGCCGCCGCCGCCGATTCCTACTACTAGTAATGCTTGTGTCAAAGGTACTACTCGAGCACGCCCGGACTCCCAATCTCCCCATAGCATCTTCATCTACCTGGTTTGGTTTGTATTGTACTTAGAAGGAGGTTATTGCTGTGGAATGTGGATGCGTGACACTTGACAGGGATGGATCCTTCCATCTGCGACGTGATGATGAATCTATGGGCGGCAAAGGCCGCGCAGGCGCAGGCGCAGGCGCAGCCGTCGGGAGTTAAGCTGACGGTGAAGAGTGAACCCGGCAGCAGCAGAGACATGCCGTCGTCCGGGAAGAAGAGGAAGGCGACGGAGGACGCCGCGAAGCAGGAGTGTCCGTCTCGCCCTGAGCCGAGCACGCCACTTGATCGTGCGCACGCCTCGTCACCTTCCCCGCCGGGCTTCTGGTTCTCCACCAAAAAGTCATTCAAAACTAGCCGTGAGCGTGAGCGTGAGCGTGACCATGGTCCAATCACACGGAACATGGCTCAGAAACCTGATCACGGCGGCGGCACCTCCGAATGGGAGGCCGCACGGCAGATGCTGCAGCGCATCGCCACGCCGGCGCTGGAGCAGAGGTTGTCGGCGGCGAAGCCCTCCGACGTCATCGCCTCGAGCTACATCACAGTGCTAAAGGTATTTCTTTTCGCTTTTAGGCCGTGCCGCCGTGGTAATTGTTTGGTTTCGTGCATGTCTCGTTCTAAGCCGCCGCCGCGACGTCGCGCCCGCAGGCGGCGAACTACGCGTCGTTCTCGCTGGGCTACGCGCTGGAGCTCGAGGAGAAGCTGGCGGCGAGGGAGCGCGAGGCGGACGCGCTGCGGGAGGAGCTGTCGCAGGCCAAGGCCGAGCTCGCCGGCGCGAAGAAGGCGGCTGCGGAGGCCGGGGAGGCTGCTGTGCGCGAGTTCCGGGGCTCCACGGAGCAGGTGCTCCGATTCGCCGAGCACGCGTTGGCCGGGTACGAGAAAGGAATGGACGACATGAAGCGAGCCGTGCTGCGCCGGTACCCGCACCTCGACCCGGAGCAGCTCGTCGTGCCGGCGGACGGCGGCGGAGCACAGGAAGTAGCTAGCGCCCGGCGTCGGATCGATGCAATCGGATTTTTTTTGGCGTGCCGTCGGTCCCAGAACTGGTTAGGCTGTGTTTAGCTGAGAAAAAGTTGGAAAAAAATGCACTGTAACACTTTCGTTTGTATTTGACAACTTTTGTCCAATCATGGCCCAAGTAGAGTCAAAAGATTCATCTTGAGATAGACAGGCAAAAAGTACAAACATGTAACAGGTGCTACTTCATTTAGTGCTCTATGCAGACGGAAAGTACAATCGATGTGATAGGGAGAGAGAAAAAAAATTTTCAAACTAAACGGAGCCTTAGATAAGATATTAGTTATGTATATACATGTATTAAGCATGTAGCCAAAACATTGCATTAGAGATCAGAGCTAAACTTTAGTATCGCTCTCTCTCGTACGCGCCCGATTTTGGTTTTTAATCGCATTTCGCCACCTCTGGAATATTGGAATTCTGGCCTTTTGTTTCTATTTCATCAAAATATTCAGTTCAGCTCCGTAGGACGACGAATCCTGCTGTTCATTGATGTTTCCAAGTTAATTTAAGGTCCTATTTGTGGAGTTTCGGCTAGTAGAAAATATATGGAAATAGTCTGGTAGTGGTACTGGTAGCTCACTGACGATGTTCACATGACAATAAACGGTCGGTTATTCACATCATGATACAATGACTATCTGTCTAAAACATGATACACATGACGCTAGGAATACGAAGCTCCCTGTTAATATATAGTACGTGCATGAAGTGTTAACTGGTCTCAGAATCAACTTAACTAAGAGTGAAATTGTGGTGACAGACGATGTGAAGAATTGGGACGGCATAGTATCGCTGCCAGGCTAGTATTTTTTTATGCAAGGTAGATCAAATTTAATTAAGAATGGAAAGAGAACTTTTCTTTTGGAAAGATGCTTGGTTATATGAGAAGCGCCTTTGCCATATGTTCCCTAATCTGTTAAAAGTGTGTGAGCATAAGGACATTTCTGTTTTTTCAAGCTAAAAATGGGATGCATCAAGATTCAAATCACATTTAACAGGTGGTTGATTGATGACATGAGAAATGTATAGGAAAAGATATGTTTGGAAACCATGAAGTATCCAATTGAAGGTGGAGGAAGACAATCTTATGGAAGTTTGGAAAGAGTGGTTAGTTTTCAGTAAGAGTCTATTTCAGTAAAGACAATATTATGCCATGACCACTAATGATCAAGGTCCATGTCAAAAAAAATTATGGAGAGGTAAAATTCCAGCTAAAACTAAAGTTTTCTTATGGATGGTTGAAAACAATGCCATTAACAATAGACAACATGTCAAAAGGAAATGGGTGGTAGCCCTGAATGTTATTTCTGTGATCAAAATGAAACCATGCCTCACTTTGTTGTTTAGTTGCGGTGCCGCTAAAGTGGTTTGGGCCACTGTTGCTCATTGTGGTGTGAGAAACACTACAACAAGCTGAATGTGGTGTGACAAATGACTCGAACTTGCTGTATGTTGAACAATTTGTAAAACAATAAACAAGATATGCTTTGAAGGAATGATTATGAGCAATTCTATTGAAATTGTGTGTTGTGCTTGCTCTCCAGTGCGATATTGGGAATGTCTATATGGGGAGGGAGACAAGGTGTGAACATCATGCTCAAAATCACAAATAAGCTCATCAGCAAGAAGTAGGCTACATGCTACATTGGGGCAGCTCCAGTAGGATGTTGATCGTCGGGAGGGTGATGAGCAAGACCCCAATACCTGATCTAAAAAGGAGGACGTGTCAGGCTGGGGGTGCTTTTTGCCATTTTGCCTCTTCATGCATACGGAATAGTCTGGTTTGGCCTTTTTTTTTTTTTTTTTTTTTTTGGGGTAAGCTTCAGTTGGATAAATTATCATGTTTTCTGGTTGGCTTATGCCTGCTCAACTTTAATGATGTACTACTCGTCTCTCTATTCTCAAACAATAAATCAATTTATAGAATCCATCCAGATCAAACTATCGTAAGTTTGACTGACTTTATTATAGTATAAAGTAGCAAACATCTATGGTACAAAATGAACATATTATGTTAAAGTTTTAAAAATTTGACTTCTGATAATTCTACGAATCTTTTTATTCAAGGAGAGAGGAAGTATTTCCGTTACTACTTAATGGAAAATGCGGAGTACCTTGATTTTTAAAAAAAGATTTCCTGTTACTTATTAAACAGCTGAGCCGATGATTAAATGAACATGGGTGGGACGGGTGAAATCGTAGCTCAGCAAAATCGCTCACCCGCAATCAATTTTGGGATTCGCTGGGATGCCTCGCGGCCTCGCCGCGTTTTGTTACTAAATAAATCAAAACAAACCACCTCAATTAACAGGACTTGCTATATACGGTCTTAAAACGTGCTTTTCTGTCCAGTGCCTTGCTCTTTTTTTTTCAAAGCGTTTTTTTTTTTTTGCTGCTGCTTTGGAGCTTGCCTTTAGTCTTGTTGGTTGTTGCAAAGGGAATTCAACGGGCTGTAGCAATCTAAACGGTACTATATATATCTACATGTCCGGCTCGTCTCAACCTCCAAGGGCGTGTTTGGTATCCCGTATCCGCATGCGGTTGAAGTGAGCTCAGCCCACAAGCCTGGCTGAGGCTAGCCACGGCCTGTCGTGAATGGTGCAACTGCACTTGTTTGGATTCTTATACCAAATGAACCTGATTCATGAGATTGTGTTTAATAGGACATACAAATAGATATGGTCATCTCTCACCTAGAACAGGGTGGCCTTACCTCCCTGTGTCTCTTGGCATTTCATCAAATAGTTGGCATGCAACAGTGAGGAACACGAGCATGTCGACGGCGAGCATCCAGAGCGGCCATATGACTGCAAGCAGGACGCTCTCACAGTTGCTCAGGCGCATCGCAACGTCGGCGATGACGAACTAGAGGTAGGGTGTATCCGCCACCCTAGCGGAGAGCACGAGTAGCTCCATCCTGCGGACCGTCTTGGCCTCGAACACGGCTGCCTCCGCGTTGTCGGCGTCGGAGCGTTGGAGCTAGCGACAGCGCAAAGCTGGACCATGGCGGTGAGCGCGACACGAGCGATGCAATGAAGCGTGACATCTATGGCTGCTCGCTGAGCCAAAGCGTGCCCTGAGGGAGGAAGCAGCGGTCGAGGTATGAGGCGGCGAGCGCAGCGGTGAGCACGGCCACCATGGGAGGTGGCCGTGGCCGGCGATGGGAATGGGATTGGGTACGGTGGTGGTGGTGCGTCAGGCGTTGCTCGTGCCGTCTTCGCCTCGTGCAGGTGTTGGTTCTCGGCCGCTGCATGTCACCATGCAGGCACCGTCGCCCATGTCTGTGCCCTCCAGCAGTCCAGCATCATCAAGCCATCGCATGATGGGCCCTTGCAGGAGAGCACACCAAGGGGACCAGCGACGAGGGCTAACGACGGCAGGAGGTGAGCGCTCGAAAGCATTGAGAGGTGATTCTATCGTTGTTTGAGGACCACAACAAGCCGCGTGAGCGTTGTACCGAGCCGGGCTGTGGAGAAATACAGGGGGACTTCGTTTCCTCGTAGTTAGGAGAGAGAGTGTTTTTTTATCGGCTGAGCCAGGCTCATCACCAAGAGCATCTCCAGTAATGCTACCTAAAACAGACTACCTATTTCTCTGTTTAGCTAGCTACCTAGTCTGATACTACCTATTTTTCAGCGTCGTCTCCACCAATACTACCTAAAACATACTGCCTATTTTATTTCTCACAAATACATGTTGCCATTCTATGATCTTCATTTCTCCTCTACAATTTAACCAAAAGTATTTCAACCACAAATAAAACACATAATTTTAACATAATTAATAAAAGTAGGATACTACAAAGTTCAAACATAATTAATCAAAACAGGATATTACAAAGTCCAAATAAAGTATGATGACATACAAGCATATAATCAATGAAATCTAAATCTCACTATGACACACCATGACGTGCCCACATATGCTCCACCAAATCATTACGAAGTTGCTCATGAATTGTTCGATCTTCAATCTCACTATGTATACGCAAGAACTCACTCAAAACATTTGGGTCACGACGATAATCCTCCGGCCTCAAGACCTCACCACCATCCTGTTCATAATCAAAATCCTCTTCCTCGGCCTCCCTTTCATTTTCTATGATCATGTTGTGTAGAATAACAGCAGCGTTCATGATGTACCAAATGGTATCCTTGTCCCACGTCCTACAAGGTCCTCTCACCATGGCAAACCTGGATTGAAGAACTCCAAATGCTCTCTCTACATCTTTCCTCGTAGCTTCTTGTGCTTGTGTGAAGTGAGCCTTTTTGTTGTCTTCTGGGTTTCGAAAACTCTTCACAAAAGTTGCCCATGAAGGATAAATGCCATCAGCTAGGTAGTATCCCATAGTGTATTTGTTGCCATTCACAAAGTACTCAACAGGAGGAGAAGTTCCATTTTTTAACCTTTGGAATAGTGGCGATCGCTGCAATACGTTGATGTGGTTGAGCAAGCCCAGTAGTCCAAAAAAGGAGTACCAAATCCACAAATCCTGAGAAGCCACGGCTTCAAGGATCATAGTAGGACCATCAACATGTCCTTCGTAATTGTTGACATCTACTAACGTCGCCCAATATTACTTTATAACCTTAAACACTAGGGACGAGATTAGAAGATGTATGGTATTTAATTAACTGGTCAATAGCAACTAGCCACTCATCTATTACCAACATTCTTTATCATGAACTGGGTTGTCAATCCTAATTATATATGCTAAGAATAAATAAAGCTTTTACATATTATTCCATGTGATTAGACAGAAATAAATATAAATATAAACTAAGAACAATTCTGTAAGCGGACAGATAATTATATCATTTTAGCATTTTACCTAAGAGTTCTACCAGGTTGTCGATTTATATTTATACCACTGGGAATGACTTGGTTAAACTACAATCTATTATATTGATAATAACCATATACAATGAATAAGTGAAATTATCAATGTCATATACTCTACCCATAACAGGTAGAGCTTCACAAGATAATAAAGATAAATAGGGTGATAAGTATGATCAAGCATCATTAATAAAGATAAACATCAGAGCACTTTCTAGTCATAGTAATAGCTATCCAATGGATAAAATAAGGAATTAATATCTAAGATAATTCTATAACTACGTCAATGAATAACTCCAACTAGTGCAATTACATCTAGCAATCATTGTCAGATTAGTCCTATATCATGATCACATGCAAATGGCATCATCTAAGAAAGGTGTGAAACAGAGTCATCACCCAACTTCGCGACCGTGCCTGCTTGCCTACATACGGGGGGTGGATTACAGAGGAATCAATGTAGCTGTCACCTACGCGAACTACCACACGACCCGGCACATCAGGGTGCACTCACAGATAAACGAAATATATAGACACCACGTCTACACATTGTTCATCATCTACCCAACGATCGATTGGATAAACGCTATACGAGCAATTACATGAATTCAATAAGATCAAACCAACTATACTAGACATATAATTAAAGTAGACAAAGACTAATGTAATCAAGAACATATAAACTATTAAGAATAATATTTCTCTAATCATAATGAAGAATACAATAATAGAGAAAGAACTAGAATTATACCGAACTCTGCGCTCCAGACGATCGCCGGGGCTCCAGATCTCGCCGAAGAACTAGATCTCCTCTACTCTCTAATCTAACTAGGCTATAACTATGAACAAGAAGGCTCTTGATAAACTAGTAGGCTCTTGATGGCTTGAAGACTTATTGCCTTCGATGAATGATTGATTTCCCTTCTCCAGGGGGGTCTGCCCCTCTATTTATAGCCCGGTGGGATGAACGTGCGCCGTAGGATCAAACTAACTTGAAACAAGGGCCGAGATGACTACTAAGAGGCGGTGGAAGAAGACTCCAGAAGGCGGCGGCAAAACCTTAGGGGGGCGCCGGTCGGCCGGCCCACCTGGCCAGGGCTCGACCCCAGGTTGCTTCGGGTGCCTTCAACACTCTTTCAGGGTCTTCTTGATGATGTTTCCTTTGCGGTTACGTTTCGTGATAATTACGCACTTTAATCCCTCTTTTATGCTTTTCTGGAATAGTCCCTGGAAAATACAGAACATCCAAAACTCGTGTAAACTATCAGTTAAAACTCTAAATTAGTATGTTTTCATGTATCCTTTTGTGTCTAAAGTTCTAATAAAAATTGACGTTATCGACCGTCAACAACTCCCTCAAGCTTACCTTTTGCTAGTCCCTTGGCAAACAAAGTAAGCCTAATTACTTGGATCAGGAGTTGCTACAATGCTTTCATTCTTTCTAAGTACACATGCTTTCAAACAGATATTCTCCTTCAGATTAGACAACAACTGCTCTAACCTTCAGACTTACTCGTTTTGCCTTTAACTATGGAGCTTTACAACCCTCGCTTAAGTCTTAAGCAATTGAAAGATAGAACAATTAAGTCAAGCACTATGTCTCAAATTCTTCATAGTACCAGTATTCCAGAGTTTTGTAAGTTTTTGAAATAAAACTCAGAGCTTAATTATATGACACCCTCAAGTCTCTCAGTATATATGCTATTTGTGGATCTCACTTAAGACATTAATATTATGCCTTCCCATAACTAAAGATTATAATGGAGCTCATAGGAGTGGCAATAACAAGGTTCAAGCATACTTACAATTCATATGTTGTAAAGTCAAACGATGGATCCACAGAGAATCAAGGCATACAATCGAATCAAGATGTGCATGTATATGAAATATGGTGGATAGGTGTATATGTGGTATTTAGTGGCTAATCCTAATTCTACTTATGCTCTTTGGAAATAATTCACTCTCCTTTGGAACTTGGAGGAACACATGGGCTCGGCCCCAGGTTGATTCGGGTGCCTTCTACACTCTTTCAGGGTCTTCGTGACGATGTTTCCTTCGCGGTTACGTTTCGTGATAATTTTGCACTTTAATCCCTCTTTTATGCTTTTCTGAAATAGTCCCTGGAAAATACAGAACATGCAAAACTCGTAGAAACTGTCAGTTAAAACCATAGACTAGTATGTTTTCATGTATCGTTTTGTGTCTAAAGTTCTAATAAAAGTTGACGTTATCGACCGTCAACAGTAATATCCTTTCCAACCTATAGGACAATTTTTCCACCGCCAATGCATACAGTTTATGCAGCCCAACATGCCCGGAAATCCTCTCCTCTCATTTGAGGCCAATAGCTTCCTTGTGTCATCATCATTTGGTGGTCTCAAGTACTGATCTCCATAGACATCTACTACGGCCATAACAAAATGCTTCAAGGCCTCTATCATTGTGCTTTCTGCTAGTCTTACTATCTCATCCATTGAATCGGCTGGAAGGTCATATGCAAGCATACGGATTGAACCAACCACCTTTTGCAATGCAGTGGCACCAAGTAGCCCTGCAGCATTTGGCCTTTGCCTGAAATAGTCACCATGAGCTTCCACACCATCAACAATCTGCAAAAACAGATTTCTAGACATCCAAAACCTTCTCCTGAAAAACTTGTCATTGTACACAGGTGCATCTGAAAAGTAGTCTGCAACAATTCTCAAATTGCCACTTGAAATGTCTCTGTGAACCACTTGGCGACCAGGGACTGATCCACGACGCCTCTTCTTGCTTCTCTCTTCTTCCTCATCAAGTGCAATCAAACTCAAAATAAGAGCATCATCATCAGATGAACCATCATCCTCGAAGAATTGGTTCAAAATGTTATCTTCAACATCATCAAACAAAACCATATACAAATGGTCATAGTTTCACATGCGAATTATTCAGACAGCTCAAACAGTAGGGAAGAAAAATGCTAGTACAGTGCATACGAAGAAGACAGAGGAGGTTGAACCTCTGCAGGATGGAGCAGTAGGGGAGGGACGAGGCCTGCGCCCCTGCCGGGGAGGAGCAGGATGGAGCAGCGTGGGCGAGGGGCGGCGTTTGCGCGCCGCTAGGGACCGCTCGCATGGGGAGCCGCTCGCGCCGCCAGGGAGACCGCGCACCGGGGAGCCGCTCGCGCCGCCGGGGAGACCGCGCGCTGGGGAGGCCGCAAGTTGGGGGAGCTCTTCTCCTAGGTCACCATGTCGGGGGAGGAGGCGCTTGCCTAGCTCGTATCTCGCTCCTAGGCCACGCCGGCGACGAGTACGGGGAGGAAGCGCGCGGATCCGGACTCGCCGGACCTGGGGATGATGGCGGGTGGCGGCACCACGGGCCGGCGACGAGTCCGGGAGGAGGCGGCGCGACGAGCGGAGAGCAACACGCGGGCACGCGGGGAGAGAAAAAACTGCCGGCCAGACTTTTGGGTAGGGAATGGGTAGGGAGAGGGGAGATTTGGGTAGCCAATAAATTTGTTGGGTGGGATAGGTAGTCTGCTGGAGTGACTTTGGCCCTGTTTGGAAGCACCAACTAAACTTTAGCTGGCTAATTTTAGCTATGATGTATCGAAACAGCCCATAGCTAAACCTACCTAAAGTTTAGCTGGAGGCCAAAATGTACACAATCCAATTAGCTGTTTCAACCCAGTTAAAACCAGCTAAAAAGTCTAAATGACCAAACTATCCCCAACTAAAGTTTAGTTAGAGCATCCAAACACATTCAGCTAAAGTTTAGCTATCTAAACAATAGTATTAATGAGGAGTAGCATGGTCAAGATTTTGAATTAGCTAGAGCATCCAAACACCCCCGCTAAAGTGATCTTTAGTTAGCTAAACTTTACCTCTATCAATTAGCTAGCTAAATTTTAGTTGGGGTGCTTTCAAACAGGCCCTTTTTTAGCCACCACTGCTTAAATTAGGGATAGGTAGTAGGATAGGTAACATTACTGGAGATGCTTTAAGCCATGGTTCACCAAACAAAAACACTCGCAGCTGGAGAGCTCGGGCATCTTTTGGGCTTTGGCCCGCTAGTAAACAGGCCCAAGGTGTCACGGGGAGCCACGGTGACCACTGATTTTAGAAGCGTGGCAAATTGGCAATGGACGTGCGCATGAACGGACCAAAGGTACAAAACCAACGTAAAAAAAAAAAACCCAAAAGTGTACAAACCCAGAGACGGGATCCTAGTAGGCTAGGATTAAGGTCCTGTCTGGATCCCATCAACTAACAACGCTAAATTTAAATATTTACCACCCTTATAGTGAGAGTGGTAAGTTTATTATCATTGTCAGTGACTCATAGGGCTCCATATGCTAGTGACATATGTTTTGGTGCCGTCCGTAAGGGTGGCAAAAATTTAAATGCCCCACTAACAACTAGTTGGATAAAATTTATTAGCTTTTTAGAATCCAAACAGATAAACTAGTAAATAGACTAAAAAATAGTTCAAACCCGACTAGTTATTAGGTCATTAGCCTATAGAACCTAACTATTTAGAGCTAACAACTAGTTCTAATTTATTGTAACACTTGTTACTCCTTAAATCCAAACAGGACTGAACTAATAATTAGTCAGCTAACTATTAGTCTAGCTAATCAGTTGTAACAACCCTAAAAATCCACACAACCTAAAAATCCCAACCAAACAAAATTTTTGATTTATTTATTGTGAAAACCCATTTTTCTTGTGCAAGCATATAGGTTTGATTATGAATTTGGTAAATAAAGGAGTATAGCTTGCATTTTAATTCTATTCACATAGAATAATAGCTTATGCATCACATTTGGGATTTATTGCAATTTATATTTGTATTTACTCAATATTTAAAAAGGGTAATATATGTATATAAATACACTAAAGTGAAAATAGAAAAAGAAAAGAAAATGAAAAGGGAGAGAGAGCAAGGCTAGCCATTCGGCCCAGCCAGCCCGGCCTTTTTCTCCTCACCTCACCCGCACGCGCGCAACCGTTTCACCGCTCCCCCGCAGCCGCTGACCACCCGGCCCCGTATGTCAGCCGCCTTCCCCTTCCACTGTTTCTCTTCCACACGAAGACGACGCCACCGGGTCACGCACATGGCGTGACCGACAGCGCCACGCATGGCAGAGCCCTGACCCCGCTGTCCCCCCTCCTGTCCCCTCCTTTCTTGGCCGCCAAGCGAACCCGCGCCCATCCGGAGCCCTAGATCCACTCGAGCCACGGCCCTTCGATCGGTCGAGCGCGATCAGGACCGTTCGCCATTGGAGCTGGCCAAGCTCGCCTATAAAAAGGAGCTCACCCCGAAGCCCTACCCTCATTTCCCCTCGCCGCCACCGCGGCACAGACCGGCACACTGCACCACACCGAGAGAGAGAGCGTAGGAGAAGGGCGGAGCAGAGGAGGAGAAGCTGCCGGAGCGCCGCCGCCGCGGAGCACGCCGGAGCCGGACACGGAGGAGAAGCCCGAGCTGCGGACGAGGAGCGGCACGGCACTGCGATCACTCTGCACGGCTCCAACTCGCCACTGTACCGCCATCCTAACTTCACCGACACCACGGTGAGCCACCGCACGCCATGTCCGAACCTCGCCCTGCTTTTGCCAAGGCGTTCCACCCATGGGACGCGCAGGCACGAGCCTTTACCGGCTCAGGAAGATCACCTGCACCATGCACTAATGCGACCGGCCGAAACCCCCGGACTACAAGCTTGCTAGACCGAGAACGCAGCACGACGCGTTCTCGGCGGAGCGCGCTCACCACCGACGCGTTCCGACGCCGAATCACCCGTTCCGAGCAATCCGACTAGCACCCGTATAGGTTAGAGCGTCGTGGAGCACCGCCACGACCCCTTGAGCTAGCTACGCGGATCTAAACGCTGGAGGAAGCCTCGTCCGCCCTGCTCGAGTGAGCCGCGACCTCGCCGGAGCGCCGCCGCGAGCCGTCGCCAAAAGAAGGCCATGCCATGGCTAAAGTTTGCCACTAGAGTGTTGTATGCCTCTCTGGCCTCACCAATTTGACAAGACCGCATTCGATTGAACCAAGACATGGTCGTAGCCGCGTTGCCGCCTTCCGCCGTCGTCGGCGACACGCCGCCGCCACAACCGAGCACCTTGGGAATCTCGGTAGCCAAAATTGGTAGTTGGTATACCATCGCCATAGACCCTGGAGGCGTATACATCTCCTAGAAGACCTCCTTAGCCCCGCCGGAACCTCACAGTTGCGGCGACATCGCCGCCGATGACCGGAGCATCTCAATACCGTGACCTGCTAGCGTGACCACCAACTCACCGACCACCTCGGACAAGTTTAGTTGCGGAAAATCGAACCTCCATAGCCCGGAACACCGAGAGGTGCGTTCTCGGGGAAACGTGATCGCCGCCGACACGTTCCGCCTCGCCTAAAATCCGTTCCGAGTACCCCCGATCGCCTCGCGCTGCGGAGAAAGGCCGCCGAGGTTCGCCAAGTCTGCCTCGGCACCGCCGCTAGATAGCCGAGCCCCGAATCATGTCTGTCGCCTTGGCTACGTGCGCCTCCACCTAGTCGGAGAACCGCCGTATGCCGTGGGATAGAAGGGAACCACACCCGTTCGTGCCAAAACCGAACCCCGGCCACCACACCGCCGCCTGCCTCGCCGGAGAAGTGCTTGTGCCATGGCCGAGCACCAAAAGGGACCCTGTTAGCCAAATTGGATCCCTTAGAAACGAATATTGGGGCCCGGAGGGGAGAAATTGCCTCGCTGTGAGCTGCAACGTAGCCTACCGGAGCTTTAGCCCTGCGGCAGCTCGCCGCCGGCCGCCATGGTACGCCGAATGGTCGGCCAAGGTCACAAACCACCCCCGACCTCTGAGAACCAGCCCCGACCTCTGAAGAGCGGCACCCTCGGAGCCCAAAATTCCGATTCGCCCGAGCCTCCCCGGGAGAGCTCGGGAGAGCGGCACCCTCGGCGCCCAAATCTCCGATTCGCCCGAGCCTCCCCGGGAGAGCTCGGGAGAGCGGCACCCTCGGCGCCCCGAATCTCCGATTCGCCCGAGCTCCGCCGAGCCCCGCCGAGCTACGCCAAGCTACGCCGAGCTCCACCGAGCTACGCCGAGCTCCGCCGAACTACGCCGAGCTACGCCGAGCTCGCCCGACCACCGCCGAGCTACGCCGAGCTACGCCGACGCCCCCCGACCTCTGAGAACCACCCCCGACCACCGTCGAGCTCGCCCGACCACCGCCGAGCTACGCCGACGCAACCCCGACCAACGTCGAGCTCGCCCGACCAATCACCGAGCTGCGCCGACGCCGGCGACTCTCTGGGAACCAGCATCGAACACCTGGTGGGCGACCATCGGGTCTGTGTTCTGTTGAGGCGCCACTTGCCGCACTACTGGACCCGCGCGCCACGTGGACCAATCCCGAGCTGCCATCCCCTGATCCGCACTACTGGACCCGCGCGCCACGTGGACCAATCCCGAGCTGCCCCTGATTAATCGACCATTTTCTATTTTCAGAAAATAGGATAATCTTCGGAAATTCATAATTTATTCATACGATGTCCAAAAATTACGCACCATATATCAAAATTCTCATAAAAATGAGATCTACAATCTAAGACTATATTTGTGTGCATTTGGCTCTTTATTTTATTGAATTTTTCTGAAATACTCTATAGGAGTCGCTGACGCGACTATTTCGTGTTCGATTTCAGAGCCGGAGGAGGATCTGATTAAGGAAGACGACCACGAGTACTTTCAGGAGCTAGGAGACGACTACGAAGGTGTCACGTCCCACCAAATCCTTAGATCCTATTTACGCATTGCAAATGACATTGTTGCTATTGCTTTATGATTATGTATGGATTGGTTGGATGGTAGTATATTTGAATTCCCTGCCTTGATAAAACTATACCCTGCTATCCGCTGCTAGGTTAGCTGCTGCTTAATTTACGGTTACTCTTCCACTACTTACTACTTGCTATATGCTATGTGGTGGAATTGGGACGGTGTATAACTGATTATAACCACTGGGAGAGAGTGCTGCGTGCGTCTTGGGTGCGTGGTAAGGGTTGATGTCGACCAAGTGGGATGTGAGACAAGCCCATGGGGCAAGTCGTGCCGGGGATGCAACCTGGGCATCCCCAAGCGAGATACCTGTGGCGGGTAAAGTTGTTGAGGAGGTTCCGGGTGGGATAGCCTTGGTGGTTTGAAGCCCGTGGACGGAGGTGCTGTGATGGCACGGGGAGAGTATCCCCTAAGTGAAGATGCCTGCTTGGTCAAACCTAGGACAGACTAGTTTCAGGTTCATGGGAATCCTTTTCTACTCACTCGCTTCTGATAGGCGGGAGACGGCTGGACTACTTGGTAGGACGGTGCCACTACTGCTAGGTTGAGAGGTGATAAGGGTGGGCGGAGACGGTCGATGGGTTCCCGTTCCATTCTAGATGCGCAGTACCGCTGGATGGGCCCGGTACTGTGTCTCCCAGTCTCAGCATAACGGTGTAGGATCCGAAATATCCCAGGGCTGAGTGGTAGGGTGGCATCGACCTAGACAAGCAAGCACCCGGAATTCTGTTTAGGTGTTTGCGCAACACCTATGATGGCTAATCTTGTGGGTAGTGAAACCTCTGCAGAGTGTATGGTTGATCGATCGATACATATGCCAACTTGTTGGGTATGGACCTTTCCTGTGAAGCTTCTACTAGTGTAGTGAGTGTTCTCTTCTCCCCCTGGATGACATTTTTCCGGCAGTGTACCCGTTGTGGTAGTGTGCCGCTGAGATAGGCCCGAAAGGGAGTTGGGCTTGTCGAATGAGAGTGAGGTGTGGGTATGTGAGATGTGGTGATGGGAAAAGGGATGATGGTGTTAACTGGAAATAAAACTTGACTAATTAAACATTGATTACAGCTGCATAGGAAACCTTAGCCTATAGGTCTGCTTGTATAGCCTTGCATCCACTTTCCACAAAGCAAATGCTGCATAGGTGGGCTCCGTGGCCAGTACAAATCGTACTGATAAATTTGCTGTCAGGTGACGAGAATGAGTACGACTTCGAGGAAGACGATGGCGAAGAATAGGGTCACGTGCTACACTCAAGTTGGCCGTGAAGGATGAAACGTTTCCGCATCTTCTAAAGCTTCTCTGAATGTTGATTCCGCCAGTGTGGCGATGTAATAAATGTTTATGTAAGACTTAATTACCGTTGTATGGATCCTGGTGTCAACTGAGATATTGGTAATTTTATGGATTGTCCCAAGCAATCTGTTGAATTACAATTCGAGTCTGTGGATTTCACTTCGCGAAAATCGAGATCTTTTCATCAGTAGTCCTAACTAATCATTACTTCTAGTTCATTCAAACAGCCTCTAAACTGTGGAACGAGGCGAGCTGAGCCCGAGCCGGACTGGACTCCATTCTGGAAACAACGGCCGCTCGCGTCATCAACCGGCCAGCCCACCAAAACCAACCCAAGTACCCAACCCACACACGCACGCGCCGGCCGGGCCCCACCGCCAATTAAACAAGCCTCCCCGTCCCCACCCAATAGGCTGGCAGGCAGCCAGCTCGGCGTGTCTCCATCTCGGCCCAGCCGCGCCGAGCCCAACCTGTCCTCCCCTTTTCTGAGTTCTCTCCCTCCCTCCCCCGAGTCCACCACACGGCAGAGGACGCCGGCCACCGGGGGAGGAGAGGAGAGGAAGAGGACCCGGTTCGGAACGAGGGGGGAGATGGGGATCCTGTACGCGCTGGTGGCGCGCGGCACGGTGGTGCTGGCGGAGCACAGCGCGGCGGCCACCAACGCGGGCGCCGTCGCGCGCCAGGTCCTCGAGCGCCTCCCCGACGGCGGCGCCGACAGCCACGTCTCCTACACGCAGGACCGCTACGTCTTCCACGCCAAGCGCACCGACGGCATCACCGCGCTATGCATGGCCGACGACTCCGCCGGAAGTAAGCAACCGCCGCCTCCTCCTCCTCCTGCTGCTGCTCCTGTCTGTCCTCCTCTCCCGGCAGTACGATCGCACTACCGCCGCGGTCCTGAGCTCGATTCGGATGCCTCCGGGGTTCGCGCTGCTATGGGATTACGTGGTCCGGCGCCATAGGCTGACAGAGTAGCGGAGATCCGGGCCTAATTCTGGGTTCTGTCGTCACTCGCCCGCCCATCTGGTCTGTTACTACTAGCTGTCTGACCGCTGACCTTAGGGGATTGGTACATCAAGACAAACTGACGAGTTCGCGATTGGATTCCAGTGTGTAGCCAGCCAAATGGCGTCTAAGGGTTGATGGGATGGGGACATAGGTTGAGCTCGTTTTTTTCCGAGTTATGGGTAGGCAGCTCCGGTTTTGTAGCTGTTGACTTCGGGATCAAACTTGCTCGTTGTTGCATAAATAACAATATGTCTACTAATTCTCAACCTGTAACACTCTCTGTTGGCTCTTAGTAGGTTTAAACTAAGATGTACTCCTTTGTTGGTAAAATCAAGAGCAAAATTGGTCTACTTGTTTCTGAGTACCATCTTGTCCTGCTGACATTAAGCCTTGCAGTATAAGTACCTACGGTGACTTTATTTTTGTATATTAGCCACATCTTCACATTATCAACTAGAATCGTATGCCAGGAGTAATGTATCATCATTGCCCACAAATGAGATTGCCCACAAATGAGAGATTTGCAAACATTGGACTCCCACGGATATGTCTCTGTTGCGAAATGCTTAAACATGGGCTTATCAGTGTTTCATTTTTCTTTTTCTTGTGCCACAGGACGGATTCCCTTTGCATTTTTGGAAGATATTCATGGAAGGTTTGTCAAGACATATGGCCGGGCTGCGCTGACAGCTCTTGCGTATGCAATGAATGATGAATTCTCAAGGGTCCTGAGCCAACAAATGGACTACTACTCAAATGACCCTAATGCGGATAGTATAAACCGCATGAGAGGCGAAATCAATCAGGTAATGTGCTCATTCTTTCAGTTGTTTCATATATGAAGACTATTCTATAATGAAGAACATATATATTCTGAAAAGTGAAAACTAACATGAATGCATGCTGTGATCTCTGATCTTATAAACTAGAACTGGAAATGATCATGAATGAAATGCTTGAAACCTTAGTGGATCTGCTTGTTTCCATATACATGTTTAAACCAATCTATTAAAAAAAAATTCCCATTGGTCTTGCACATTGCCATGAAACAGTCGCACAATACAAAAAGGACTTACCTATTCATTATTTTCTCGCAGGTCCGTAGTGTTATGATTGATAACATTGATAAGGTCCTTGAAAGAGGCGATCGTTTGGAACTGCTGGTTGACAAGACTGCGAATATGCAAGGAAATACTGTTCGATTCAAAAGACAAGCTCGGCGGTTCAGAAACACTACTTGGTGGAGAAATGTCAAACTCACGTATGGGATATTCTGATCTCTTGACTAATTTAAAACACTTCACTATCATATTTTGTCTTGCATATTGATCTCTCCTTCCTTTTTGCCTTACAAACTCTTAATTTTGCTTCTGGTTCATGAACTTCGTACTAGATGTTTGCACTTTCCATGGATTCTTAATTTTGCTTCTTAATACCCAACTCAATATGCAATTTTGTTGAAAAATCATCTACTAAGCAATGCCCAGGATGATTTAGCGCGGTAAATTTGAATTCAACTTTATTGATGATGGTATTATATTGTTTTGTTTCCAATAAATAATGACTCTATATATGGCACCAAGTGTTTTCTTTATTATTTGAATATATTTGGTTCTGACATAGCTGCATGAGTAGCAAAAACAGGAAGATGCTATGATGTTTCCTCCACTGCTGTTTGAGCTTTTCGCCTGCAATAATTGTATTCTATCTCTGTTTGTGCAGGGCCGCATTGATACTTCTCCTCCTGGTAATAATATATGTTGTTCTTGTGTTTGTGTGTCATGGTTTCACCCTACCAACTTGCATAAGGTAAGGCATGATCTGCGCATTGTCCCCGGGAGCAGCAGCTATCGCAATACCATTGCAATTGTTTTCTTGTGTAGAGGAAAGCTACAGATTATGATGTGACTGTGAAAACTCACTTAAAGATGTGAACTTCACATAAAACTGCTTCTTGTGGGTTTGGCTATGCCTTGTAGCTCGACGAGTATTCAGTGCTTGGATTTGTGTTTATTTGTGGCTATTCTTGTGTCTGTACATGAATATTCAGTTAACGACTATATTATAGCTATGCTAATGTAATATTCTTGAATTTGACACATGGAGCTGCCATGGAAATTTCTTCCCATCACTGCCGCATCATGCTAGTATCTATATCTATCAGTGTGTCCATCTCCGAAGAAAAGGGAAAATCACTCTGCAATGTTGCAGAATTTATTTTTCTCGGTCGCATTTACACTCATGCTTGATCAGAGGTTGGACGGAAAGAATTCTGCTCCATCTTTGGATAATCGATTATGGCATAATGTTGGCTTTCGCTTCACAAGTTCACATTGACAAGAACTGCCACCTGTTACTTGTATATAGTTGCGGTTACAGCCTGGTCAAGGTTCGGTGGTTGCTCCTCGCCTCTTTACCTCTGCCATATAATCTACCGCAAGGTTGTTAAAATCGTGTATCTCAAATCGAATTTGAGGACTTTGGCTAAGACCATAAACATAAAAATCATAGAAATATGCTCTACTAATCAAGATTGTAAAGGAGTAAAATCCTATGGTAAAATCTCGAATAACCAGTATGATCTACCACCAACATGCTAGCGGCTTGGAGCTGCAGATCTGATCTTTTCTATGGTCAGCGGCTCATCGTATTGATTCAAATTAAACTATTATATTCCTTAATTCCTTTTTCTGGTGGATGGCACACGGACACGATAGACTACTACTGTACTACAACGTTTTACTTCCTACCCCAGTTTTCCACCATTTCATCTTCATCGACGATCTCCATTTCGTCGTTCCGATAGAAATCCTTGTACTAATCAATGAGGGGCCCGCTCGGACTCCAGTACCTTTTTCATTCGCGAACTTTTGAATGGCATAGAGTGCGCATACACCCTGGGAACATCTAGGCCAGCTTCTCGCCTGACGCTCGTAAGCTATGTTGAGTGTTGATTTTGACTGATGCCAGTGTTCTACTCTCTCCGTCCTTAAACTATTGACGTTTTGAGTGTTCGTGCCACAAGTTTGACTAGATTTATAGAAAATACGTGCAATATTTACACCTTCAAATAAATTTGTTAAAAAACTAGACTAAAAGATCTATTCAATCATACTAAGTATATATTATAAATATTAAAAAATTTTAGTATAAATTTAGTCAAAGATATTTTTCGGGAAGCGAGAACGATACTTTTTTAAGGGACGGAAGGAGTATGGTCGAAACGATGTCAAAATCTTTAATGATTGGCCATTGCCTCCATCCGACGCCGCCTCTTCCTCTTCAGTTCATCCACCACCCTTCGACGCGCCTCCATCTTCTTCCCGGCCTCAGCTGCCTGACCCTCCACCGCGAGGTTCGACGCACTCGCCTCCTCCATCTAAACAGCCTCTCGAAACAACCTAGCCACGATGCATCATCAGTTCGCTCCCACCCACGTTGCCGCGGCGCACATGGCCCGCCATGCATCGTGATTCATGCACGAGCATGACAACCACGAGCCGATCCGATGGCGTGGGTCGCCGCCAATCGACAGCAGAGCAAGGCATAACACGGATACCACACCACCATCCTTCTCATCACATCAGGGACCAACATTATCTTACACTACCGTATATTCCAAGCAGAAGGACAACAATCACGCAGAAGCAAGAGTCACACATGTAGTAGTAGTAGTGGCAATTACGGGATAACTCGTCTGTACGGCAAACATAGGTCCGGTTGAACGCAAAGGTCCCAAATAGTATACTACACACAATGACACAGCTACAACTACAACACATCCAGGTTCACGACACCTCGTTTTCTTACAACTTACCGTAAAAATTTACCCTAACAACAAACGAAAGGCATGGCAGCAACAATCAAACACGAACAGAGGAGCAGCTCAAGGCGTGGCTTTGACACACTGGTGGATAGTGTCCTTCCAGGTTGTGCATCTAGATTCCAGAGCGATGGTCACGGCATCACAGCTGCTTCAATGCTTCCCCAGGATCATGCTGAAGTATAGGTGGCTCTGCGTAGGCTTCCGACCTGTTGACGTCACGGTCTGCTTCTTCACCGCCCAATGCACAAGCGCTGAAAGTCTCTGTGTTGCCTTCCGACCTGTTGATGTCACGGTCTGCTTCTTCACCACCCAATGCTGAAGTGCTGAATGTCTGGGCATATTCGCTTGAAAAGTCATTGGCGAAACTTGTCCTGGACTCTGCGTTTGTTCCGAGAAGATCAGCTACCTCATGAACAGATATCCCACTCTTGCATCCACAGCCTTCAGATGAGATTGCAAAGGAGTCCACAGAATTCGAGTTGCTTTGGAGATTTTGGTATTGCCCCTCCTCTTTAAGCAGCGTGACATGGCTGCATACCTGATCATTCATAGGTGCACAATTGCGGCTTCCATCAGATGAGAAAGTGTCTTTAGAACCAGTCACCAAAAAACCATCTTTCTCATCACAAGAGTTCTTGTGTTCACTTCCTCCATCCCCACTACCTGTGTCCACAATGGTACATTCCAGAACAGTTGAAGTATCACCGCAACAGTTGTGGTGATGTTTGTCATGGGGGAGCATAACGGTATCTTGATGATCTGTAGACACATGTTCTGAAGTTTCATCAAATAAGAAATTCTTTTTAGCACTGTCTCCGTGCAGTGGTGGGAAGTTGTTAAGAGGTCCACAGCCTTCATGATCTGGCGCAGCATCACAAGGGACTACTTCATGATAGTTTTTAACAACACGGCATACCTCTTCCCTACAACCAGAATCCAAACTTGTAACCTGATTTCCACAGTCTGCATTGAACCTGGAAGACATTACTTCAGGGATTTCTGGAATCAGCACTCCATCATCATGAACTAATTCAGAACAGCTCAGAACATTTGGTGTTTGCTTCTGCAGCAAGGGCATTTCAGTTTCCAGATGACAAAAGGTAACAAGCCTTTCACTCTCATCGGAGGGCAAAATCTTCTTGTTTTCACAATCTTCATCATGGCCGGGCAAGAAATCCATGGTTTCAGATTTTCCTAGGAGCAATATTTTATCACCATTAATCACTCTATGGCAGCTCCTAATGCTTTGTGTTTCTTTCTGTTGGAAGGATGTTCCAGCGCCCAAATAATCATCAGCCACATGACTCTGAGTTTCGTCACTCAACAAACTTTTCCTAACTCCAAAACTCTGCTCAGCCAACGTCTCCATAGTTTTAGAACCTTCAAGAATCAATGATGAATCACATGTGACATCTTGCAGGGGCACCTTGATATCAAGATAGGGTATAGCCAATTGAGTCTGTGTGTCCTTAGGTGACAAAGTGATGGTCTTCTCTTTAAAGTTTTCATCAGGTACTGCAAGCATATACTTGGTTTTGGTGCCTTTAGGAATCAATGCGGTGTCACTCGGATAATCTTGATGGAAGGATGCTGTTGCTTGCCTCTTCTTCTTCCTTTTTTCTCCCTCAACATCCCCACTGCAAACCACCTTAGCAGGCCGCTTACAATTCAAGAAAGGGGTTCTCATTTCTTTAACATTGTCCTCATTGCAGCCATGTACTCCAGCAAATACTGTGGGAATATTTAATCCTTTGTCACAGGAGACTATCAACTTTGGACAACCTTGACGAACAAATGACTTTTTACAAGTATTGTATCTGGCAGGCTGTTTGCTATATCCATCCCGTTTATTTCCATCCTCACATAGAAATGGACCCAGGCCTGTCTGAATTCCACTCTGTTTCCCCCCAGAAGACTTGGTGGATCTTCTCCAGACAAATGAACCATTAGATGTTGGAGCTCTGTTCAGCCTATCAGCTGAAGGCATATCCAGCATTCCATCATCACGACATGAAAATGGCTTGTTATACTGTGCTTTCCGCTGTTTTTTCCTCTGGGAAAGAGCATTGCTAAATTCAGCAGTCCTTGGTGGAAATGCTTCGGTCTTGAACCTTTTACTATGGTTGTCGATTTCATGCTTTGTCAGTAACCGAGAAAACACACTTGTTCGCGCTTCACTGTCAGCACGGAGTTTGGAATCTAAGATGGGTGGATAGTATTCATCTTCCTTCCTAATACAAACTTGGTGGAAAGTAGTCTGGTTTTCAGAGTCACTGCTACCTTTAGATTCAGAAGAGTGGTTCTCACCTTTCAGCAACGCAAATAGATCATCAACACCTTGAAAAGTATCTTCATCCTGGGGAAGAGGTATATAGTCATCAGTAGATTGGTCATACATTGCTTCTTGGTTGCCAGGTACGGTGACAGTGGCCATATCTGCTCCAGATTGCAGGGGAGATTTTGAGCTCTTGGACTTAGTCACATCAGAGATGTCTGATTGTAGACCTTTGTGCACTAATGCCATGGGATCAATTAATTTTTCACCCAGCGATGCTGTATGCTCCCCAAGAGTGGTGGAGGAACATGTTTGACAGGTGCTTCTGAATGAACCACATGAACTGCTGTTTGGACTGGACTGCACTTCAGTTACTTTAGCCAGAGAAGAAGTCTCAAGGTCCCCAGGGAGATCATCTTGTAATCTTGGATTCTGAGGAAGCTGCAACCTGTTCTGTGAAGAAAACAAATGGAGAAGCTTTGCAACCTGCATAACAGAAGCATCCTGAGGTCAAAAGTTAAGCATATTGACATAACACCAGAAAACTGTGGAGCAGACCTGTTGGTGTGACAAACCATAACTAAACTTGTCTTTAACAGAATAGTTGTGGACAGCATCTTGAAATTCCCTAAGCATCAAAGGCTTGCAAAACCAAATCCTCTTGAAACGTATCTGGATTCAGTGAAACAGAATGGCAATAGAATTATTATGACATAATATCTCAAGAAGAGCAATATGAGAATTACCAGGAATATTATATATCATGGGAAAGCTATAAAATTAGTTGGAAACGTAAATATAGGTAAGAAGGTGTTTCAAGTGGGTTGTCATAATTTATAACTCATAAATTTACATGGTAGCACTGGAGTAGATGACCCAGAAGACAGTAATTAGTACTTAGTAAGTCTCAAAAGTATTCATGCCTGAGAAGGATACCCCTTTCCTGATGTGACATATGCATCAGGAATAATGTTCACAGCCCCATCTGAAGTTGCTTCAAAAACACCATGAAGCTTACACTGATCAACATCATATAAGAATAAAGTCGTGCCAGCTTTAACTTTCTCTACAAAATCAGCACAGAAACGAGAGAGGCCAAAAATCTTCTTGTCGAAGCACTCCTTCCTGGTCAGATGGTTGCACAGAAAAACTGCACCGCCAAAGGTTGAACACTCTTTACGCTGTGCCTTCACCATTCCAAAATCCATTGAATTCCTTGATAGCATGAAGATTGACAATGAAAATAACAAGAGGATCAATAATTACACTAAAAACAAGAAGAAACATATAACACATGCTTATTTATCTGATGCAGACATTACAAGAAAGAATTGCAAGCAATATAATCAATATAACAGAACAAGGGTGATACAAAGCCTATCATATCCATAGTTCTTTTTTCTTCCTCTTAGTAAGTGCCACAGGGAGGCACAACAGCACAACCTTATATTTAATTGATGAAACAGTTTACAGTTTCTGACAAGGTTTGCGTTCACGCAACAACTTCAAATCATATACTCTAATTGAACAGAAGATTTTTTCCCCAATGAACATGCCTTAGAACGTTTTCAATAAGAGGAGAAAGCAATGAACAAGTTACACACTATATAATGGTAAAGCTTAGGCTAACCGTGGAGCACCAACCACACATAACAAAGGTTTATATTTGACACAAATAATTGGTGACCACATGAAGCCAAACCACCGAACAAGAACTAAGAGACTCATAGAATATGAGTGAGTGACTGCAATTGCTTTACGCTGTTGTGAAATTCTCCAGGCTGAGAGCAGCTGTGAGCGCCCCCCCCCCCCCCCCCCCCCCCCCCCCCACCCAAAAATCGAGGGATTTCCCCACTTCCATTAACAGGCAACGGAAATACAAAAGAGTTAAGATGTTTTAGAAAGCAGCAGATTGGCCAGAACAAGCCAGCAGCGGAAATGAACAAGGAACACCACATAACACAGGGGTGGCGGTGTGAGATGTTGCACTGCCCTTGCCTTTGCTGTTCCCTTCCATCATCCCCACACAAAGAAGAACAAACAATTCAACTACATTCCAAGGAACCGCAATTCTTGGAGAACATGTACAGCTCGAAACGAACTGTAACTAAGAGGGGCGGGGTTTTGCCGTGCTGCATGGGGGTTTTCGTGGAATCACAAACATTTTCGCAAAGTAAACGTTACCCGCACCAAGAGTTCTCAGACCTATGGCACGAATCTAGACCGATCGATCCTGCGCGCGCTGATGAGGGAGAAGCGCCAATGGAACAGGACCAGAACCACGGATGGATGATCAGACCAGCACTCTACTACGCGGCAAACAAATCCACTACTAAATGATGGATTATTAAACAAAGCTTCGGGTTTGGTTTCTCGGAGCAGCTAAAACAAACCGCAGGAAACGAGGAACTTCTCGCAAAATTCGTCCGGAAGCACGGAGGCAAAGGTAGGGTTCCTTACCACCTACTAGTACCAACGGAAGGAACCGATCAATGCTGCTCGCCGCGTCCGGATGGGCTCGCCGTTCCCGCGCTAACCCCAGTATCAGCAGAGGGCGCGGGAGGAGGACGTCGGCAACTACTCCGAGCGCAAGGTGGCCCGAGGTCGCCGGCGTGCGGAGGCGGTTTCGGCGGCGTAGTGGGAACTGGGGCTGATGCATAGCATAGAGGGCGGTGGTGTGGCCGTTGGGCGTGAGCGAGTGTCCCGAGGTTGAGTGCTGGGCCGTGGTTATTTTTCTCCCTCGAAGCCCGGCCCATCAGAATATCAACCAGATGTCTTTCCTCAAAAAGTAGGAGTTTGGAAATAAATCACTCCCAACCCTAAACCAGATCGGCCCCATTTGGTGGAGCTCCAGCTCCGGCTTCTCCGGGAAGAATCACTCTCAACCAACCAAACGCTCAAAACGCTAACTGATTCAGGTGGGGATCAGCAGAGAATCACTTCTCCATTTACACTGGGAGGTGGGAACTGAAAAAACCTGCTTCCCCGGATTCTCTACCGCTCCATGTTATATTTTAGTGGGGATCAGCTGAGAATCAATTCTCTACTAATCCCCACCCTGCTCTCTCTCAAAAATCTAATGGAATCACTCCACCGAAGAATCGAGGAGCAGAGCTGAAGAATCCCGGAGCTCTACCAAACAGGCCAACATCTTCTTTTTTTTTTTTTTTTTTTTTTTGCAATACAATGGGATTATTTTTGAAAGAGTATATGAATAAGAAGATAACTGTGGCACATGTGTACTATTGTAAAACTTTGACTATTTCTTTCCTCTTAATGACAAACGAGTCCGAGACTCGATCCAGAAAAATACTCTGTAAAATCTTGCAACTTAATGGTTTTAGTTGTTCTACCACTAGTGTTATATGCCCATATGTCAGTATGTGTCAAAATGTATTTGGACCCAATTCTAGTTTTGACTGCATGAAGCTGTACGAGGCTGTTTGGTTGGGTCATGAATCCCAAGCATCCTCGATTGCCCGGGATCAAGATCGTTGCCTGGTCGGCGAGCTGCCAAGGCACGATACAAGTTGGTCCGTACACGAACATGTGAAGGACAAAGCCTTCATATGTGAGCATCACAAGTTCGCCATGGATCATTTTATCCATATCTGAACATTAACACGAGAACAATGGCAGTAAATCAACAATCAATTTCATTGAAACGAATATTCCCGGACAGTCTCCAAGGAAAGAAGATAGTAGCATCCTATCAGCAAAGTAACCACATAACATAACCCCAGCCAAACATAAGTTAGAAGCATATTAAGATCGCCTTACAGAATCATAGCTCAGAACACTGAATTCAGGTCTCAGTTTAACCGACTGAAAGATAACAATGCGATGATTGAACAGCCTATTTACAGCAGCTCAGGTATTGCGAGACAAAAGGCATAACGGAACCATCCTAAGCTATGCTACTCGTGAAGTTATCGACAGAAATTCCACCATGGTCAATAAGCAATTCTACCAGAAATTCCACCAAGGCAAAAAAGCGTTAGTGCTACGTGCTCTCATCATCAGCTATTCAGCTCCTATCTTGCTACCTTGGACTAAAATGTGATCTTCTACCTTCATTCCTCATCAGAGAGAAGCGTGCACGCCTGATCGAGTCACCTGTGAAATGCTATTTCTGAAGCACCACTGGGCATGCTGATTCCTATATCGTTCTGCAAATGAAGCCTCGTTAGTTTACCCCTCTTTGCTGAAGCATCTCTCTCACTCTGAATGTCTGCGGAAAAGCCAATCTGTTCCTTCCTTTCATTCAAAACTGCTTCTCTGTTCTGTTGTATTCCAGCAAGTATGGGCATGCATGATGCTTTATCAGAAGTAACAGAAATCCCATTGCCATCAAAGCTAAATGATACCTTTTTTGCCAAACTGCAAGCTCTCATTGGAGATAAGACATCTGAGGGTTCAAGTTGAATGGTTCCCTTTTGTTTGCACCCTTTGGCCTGCAACTCTGATTCACTCCCTTCCATACTGTGCAAAGTTACATTGTTCCGATCAGTTTCACTTTCAAAAAGGTTCAGCACAGGAGAGCAACACCTATTGTCCTCAGTGTATTTTCCATTAAATGGTTTGGGAACTTGATCTTCACAGCTGATGTCACTCTCCATTGTTGGATGGAAGCTTACAGTCCCCATCAATGTTGACTGATTTCCATCACTGTCAGAGTTGCAGTCATCTAGTTCAAGTGGTATATAATCAGCATCGTCTGGTTTGTTTTTTCCTATGATATCTGGTGACTTGAAGACCACAGGCTTAGGGCAAGGGTGTAGAGGGGACTCATGTTTATGAGCAGGATGCTTTCCATTGTGTTTGGCATGCATGAATGGAATGTGCGGCAAAGAGATTCTGTTGTTGCAGAACATAGAAGACGGATGACTAAAACCATTGCTATGAGTGTATAACCTGAACTCTCGACCAGCACGAGCCAAAGAGATTTTGTAGTCCCATAAAACTTTTGATTTTGGTTTTTGGTAGGGTTGAAGCCTGATCATTCTTGAAGAAAATAAGTCCACAAGATCCAGAACCTGTACATGACAAAATCCTAAGGTCAGTAGCACCTAGCAAGTAATTTCCAATTAATGGCAATAGCTGAATCACATCACAAATAAGAAACAGCGAACCTGTTGGTATGATATACCAAAGAAGGATCTTTGGGGGTTGAGACAATGTCCTTCAATGGCACCAGAAAATTCAGCTTCAGTTAGGGGCTTACAAAACCAAACTCTTCTGAAAAGAACCTGAATTTCAGAGACCAGGTATGCAAAATAAAAGAACCTTTATCAGAATGTTCACACATGATAAACCAAAACAAAGCAACAACTAAGTCAATGAATTCAAAAAAAAAAAAAAAATCATAAAAAGGTAACATGAAGCAATGAATAATTGGGCCTGCCAAAGAACATGAAGCACTAGACTGTTAAAACCATGAGAAAAAGGCCAAAAGCAAAAACATACTTACCTGAGCTGGTCGAAGTTTGCACAATGAAGTACATGCATCAGGAAGAATGTTCAGTGCTCCATCTGAAGTTGCCTCAAACACCCCATAGAGTTTTCTATCCTCATGCTCAAACAGAAAGAGAAGCATACCAGCTCTGATCTTCTTTATAAAAGTTGCAGCATAACCAGGAAGGGCAAAATGTTTCTGTTCGAAGAATTGCTGCTTCATTTCATGGTTGCAGATGATAACTGCACCACCATATACTCCAGGATTGTTAGAGACGTCTGGTTTTTGGTGACGCTGATTCCTTCAAAACGAAAGACAAGACAATAACAGTACATAAACACAGCATTCAAAGATGAAATACATTCTGCAAACAAATCACCAAGCTAATAATGGTGGCACCGTATACTACAGGTTCATTTAAGGTGTTTCATTTTTGCGTTGCAGATACCATTAAAATGTAGAAAGATAGTAATATCCAAAGAAGACATTCGGTAGCTAACTTCTGAAGATTTGGCAGCAACTGAACTCATAGTAAGTCCTGACCCTTTCAAGCATGCTAATAATGATCAAGAATTAACAAAATAAAAACACAGCATTACTGCACCAAAAATTGGTTAACCTTCTCCATTGCAAGAAACAGTTATAATGCTAACAGAAAAAAGCATGGACCAGATAACAAAAGCTTCCAAAAATTCCAAAATCATGTGTATTCTAAGAAAGCAATCATGAACACTGAACATCCACTATAGCTTGGGGGGGAACAACAGGCAATCCACTATGTAGCATTTCCAGAAGAGCTGGAACCAAACATGCAGCATCCTAAATTCATAATAACAACAGCAAAACTACCCATATAATAATAGGAACTAGGATTCAACCCTCAAGGTCCTGGAAGCACAGGTATTATCCTTTCTTCCATAATTATATCAAGAAATTTAAGTACCACCTAGTAAGTATAGAAAACCACACATGCATCTGAAACAAGTCTGTGTTGTTAGAAATTGTAACAAAGCGTTGGTACCCTAACAGCCCATGTCCATGGCACAGGTGCAGGTGCCAAAAAAGAATGAACAGCCCACCGTGGCCCATAGCACAAGGTCCCAGATCGCCCTAAACTCCACCACATTCACATTCAGATAGCAAGAACTAAGAAGCAGTTAAACAAGGCGAAATGCCACCAATTTTTTTGCCCACCAAAAACGGGCAAGAAATGCATCATCAGCAACGAATCGCACACCAAGCACAACTACACGGATCACCAAGAACCCTAACCAAACATGCCCAAGACCGTGTTAGACGCAAGACCCGAGGAGATGGAAGGGAATTACACGGCGCTGTACCAAGGGCGGCGATGGAACTGAAACCCTCCTCTCCCTCCTCCCCTCCCGCTCCAGCCTCCGCCTCTCGGCCTCCAGAACGGGCGGTGCCCCGCCTCGAACGGCTGCCTCTGGTGCCCCTGCCCCTGCATCCTCCAGCTCCGACCGATCGCTCCGCCCTCCTCCCACTTGTACACGTCTCCCCCGCCCCCGTCCGCCACCACCACCTCCTCCTCCTCCGCTTCCGCGCCTCCCCTCAAGAGGCAGACCTTACCCTCCCCTCTGGCTTCCTTCTCCACCTCCATCTTCTCGGTGCGCCTCGCCGCCTCCCGCGCCTTCCTCCGCCATTCCTCCGCCGCCGAATCCATCTCCATCGCCGTCTCCGTCCCTCGGTGCGCGCGCGTTTTGGCTCGGGTGCGTTCGCGCTTGTTAAAGCAAAGCGAGCAGATTTGCGGAGTGGGGGGTTTAGGGGAGAGAGTGCGCGTGGGGTGGGGTGGTTAATCAATTGGGCCCGACTAAAGATAGCGAAATTGTGATCACGGCCCAAACTCCATACTGGGCTACAGGCTACAGCTAGGATCTTCTTCCCTTTCTTCTAGCGCCATTTTCCTATCGAGACCTAATTTTCTACTGTATTTATTAGACCCTTCTTATTCCATTGATAAAATCGACGTTTCCTTGCGAGTGTCCTGTAATATAATCACCGATAAGAATGCTATCTTCAACTGAAACGCTCTATTTATACACGCATAAACAACATAAATTTAACCTATTCCATCAGAAAAACCATCATTTTCATTCTTTAAGCTCCCTTTGGAACATATGAATTTCTTAGGAATCATATGTGGAACGATCTACTGAGTGGGTGGCACACTGGTACTCATCCATCCAGCCTCAAATTACATCAGCTACTCACTCATCTAGTCAAAGTCAGTCCTACCCCATGTAAATGGAAGATCCACTGATCGAAAAGAATGTTGTACGCAGAATTAACATTTCCTCTTTCTGCTGAGTACAGAAGTACACTATTCAGTATTCACCACTCTGTTTGGGCAACATTTACAGGTATGGGGAATTACAGACGATGAAGAAGACCATGGAAGGTTCTGTTTAAGCTCTAGATACACAGATCATTTTTGTAGCTGATGTAGCCATTAATAACATCCAATTCATCGCATATGGTGCCTGAAAGAGCAGACTGAAGTTCAGCGCATCAAGTAATTCGAAACGGAATGAATCGTCCAAGCTGAAGGAAGATGCTCTCACCTCAGTGTTTCTTTTGTCCCGCGACGAACTTTGCACCGGATGGTTGGGAGACCAAGGCGCTGGTGAGCCTCGTAACGGTGGCATCCAGAGAAGCCTGAAGATCACACAGGAGAATATTCAGCGTAGCGAAAATGGATCTAGACCTCCAAATACTGAGAGCAAGAGTGACTAATAGGTTCTGGAATCTTGGACTACCCACCATAGTAGATCCCATCGACCTCCAGCACATCAATCTGCATTAGTGAAGAAACTGAGCCAAGTAAGAATCATAGCAGCCAGAAAGTCCAGCAATGTACTCCAGAATGTTGCTCAGCTGCAGGAAACAGATGTCTACAGATCCTAGCCTAGCAAAGCTCAACCTAAATAAACTGATGGTTTCCTGCTCTCTGTGAGTTCATACGCGTTTAAATTGCCATACTTATCTCATGTTGTATCTATAATTCTAAACAATAAAGAAAAATATATGCACTCATATTTAAGAGAACTGACAACTTTGGCATAATGTCATATCATGAAGGGAGTACATATTAACATGAACTCTCAATGAAACATTGGGCAAATAAAAAATCTGCTTTGCTTGTGAAAAAAAAAAAAACATATTCTTAACATTGGGCAAATAAAAAATTTGCTTTACTTGTGGAGGAAAAAAAGCATATTCTTTGTGATTCAGTGAATTCTGCAATGTGGAACATGTAAATGCATTGGCTCAGAATTTAGTCACAAGTTGATTCATATGAGCTATTCCTAAGAAGAGTAATCTAATCTGACAGAAAACCCATCTAGGTAGATCAGGACTAACCAACAATTGTACTCATGGATGACGAAATATAGAAGGAAAAGATACAGATATAGATACACACAGGTACTTGGAGGCCGATGACACGGATACTGTCCATGAGTTCTTGCACCTTGACTGGATCGTTGGCGCGAGTTCGCATCAGTGGCCTCCGGATTTGGTCCAGTGGAATTTCCATTATCACTGGGCCCTTCTTCTCTGAGTCAGTTGTCAGGGATGACACTGCTGCACCTGCATCATGAAAATATAGACCCGTTTATACATTCAGCGCCATGAACTCCCCTGTTAATCATTTCCCACAGAAGAAAAGAGACCGATTTGGAGATTTACACACCACAGGGGGACATATGTTAGCATGCTGAAACAGCTGGTGTGACAACGTATGTCACGTGTACAGGGAAATTAAGAAGCGGAATTAGTATTTCTGTACCAGGAGACATATGTTTTGCAGGAGACTCATCCCCTAACGTTATTCCCTTGATTTCTTTGTAGCTACTTCTGTATCAGGTAGTGTGAATTCGCTGGAAAAAAGTAAAATGGACTTCCAATGAGTTTGAAGCGACCTATGGAATCAACCCACAATTTATTTTCGTGAATGAACTCACTTGGGCACGCCTGCACAGTACACACCCTAGAGACTACAGCAAAATCGGTATTCAGTAACACTAGGATACAGTGTTTGACCAAGGATAAATTCTCTACATCAGTTCTTCAGCTCAAGAGATCCCAACTTCGTGGACTGAACTCAAGCACATACACTCCACTAGTTCAAAAACCTAGAACCTACTACTGCAGTACAAGAAGGATCGAGCAAAGGGGATCACGCAGGTACCGTTGGAGGAGGAAGAAGCGGAGAGCGCCAGATTCCTGCTGCTCCTCCTCCCGCTCGCGCTCCTTCCCGTTCCCCGAGCGAAGGAGGCGTACGGAACCGCGCTGCGGGGGAGGAGGACGCCGGGGCCCATCGCCAAATCCAGGGTCGAGCTCGACGCCATTGCTGCCATGGTGCTACTGCTGCTGCCCGGTTTTCTGCCTTGCCGGCCCCAGCGCCGAGAGGCCGTAACGTGTCCGAGTGTCGCGTCGATGTGTGCCACAAGAGTTCCCTGGGCTAGATGTTACAGCAAATGGGCCGATCAGCCGAGAAAAGGCCTCATTGTCGAGGGGCTTAGAAAAAAAAAAACCACTTTACCTCCCTCATCTTTTGCCAAAGTCTGCTTTGCCTCTCCCAACCTTAAAACCGGACAAACAACTTCCCCTAACTTTTCAAATCGTGCACTTTACCTCCTTAGAGCGGTTTCGAAGGCGGTTTGCTACAGTGAATGGTGGTTTTGCTACAGTGACGGTGGTTTTGTCTTTTTTTTAAAATTGTTTCGGCTGAATTTTTAAAAAATCACAGAAAAAATCATAAAATGAAAAATCTAGTTTTGTTGGACTCCACATGAGTAGATCTACGCAATGAATATATATTATGGTATGCTTTAGTACAAAGTTTTTGCTATGAAGTTTTTGTCTTTTTCTTTTTTATATATTTTGGCTAAATCTTTAATAAATCATAGTAAATTATAGAAAAATTATAAAATGGAAAATCTAATTTTTTAGACTCCACGTGAGCATATCTACACGTGAACATATAATATGGTATGCTTTAGTATAGAATTTTTATTATAGTTTTAGATCGATGCTTTTCTGTAATTAATTGAAATAATTCATAGCTGTAGTTTCTATAATTATTTTGTTGGACTAAAACATACCGTATTATATATTTCAGTGTATATCTACTCATGTGGAGACAAAAAAAATTAGATTTTCTATTTTATGATTTTCTATGATTTATTATGATTTTTTAAATATTCAGTCAAATAAATAAAAAAGAAAAGGACAAAACCTTTATAGCAAAAACTTTGTGCTAAAGCATACTATAATATATATTCATTGCGTAGATCTACTCACGCGGCGTCTAACAAAGCTAGATTTTTCATTTTATGATTTACTGTGATTTTTCAAAAATTCAGTCGAAATAGTTAAAAAGGAAAAAGACAAAACCACCGTCACTGTAGTAAAATCACCATTCAATGTAGCAAACTGCTTTCGAAACCGCTCCAGGGAGGTAAAGTGCACGATTTGAAAAGTTGAGGGAGGTGGTTTGTCTGGTTTCAAGGTTGAGGAAGGCAAAGCAGACTTTGATAAAAGATGAGGGAGGCAAAGTGGACTTTTTCCTAGCAAAAACGTTCACGTTACTCTCTCAAGTTTCGCAAAAAGTTTAGTTTAGGACCCTGAACTCCAAAATCAAAATCGGATAAAAAACATCTTTCAACTTTTAAAACCGTTCATATTAGGTCCTTGAGCGGTTTCGGAAGATGGTTTTACTACAATGGCAGTGGTTCTGTCTTTTTCTTTTTATTTATTTTTACTAATTTTTTCAAAGATAAATCACAGATAAATTATAAAATGAAAAATCTAATTTTATTAAAGTTTACATGAATAAATTTATACAATGAATATATAATATGATATGATTTATTATAAAGTTTTTACTTTATTTATTTCTGCTAAACCTTTAGAAAATCATAGTAAATTAGAAAAAATCATAAAATAGAAAAATCTAATTTTGTTGGACTCCACATGAGTAGATTTATATAATGAAATAATGAACATATAATATGATATGCTTTGGTCCAATAATATAATTATAAAAATTGCAGTTATGAATTATTTCAATTAATCGTAGAAAAGTATAAATCTAGAGGTACAGCAAAAAAAATTTGTACTAAAGTAGCATTGTGCCGTCAGACTCCAGTTTGTGCTTAAACACCCATTTGCTGGGATGATCCGGGCGCCGGGTGGCCGATGGACGGTCCCGCTGCAGCGCGTTTGTATTCCTCCTACATCGAGGCGTGCTATTGTTGGGGTTGCGAATGAAGAGCCGACCGCGCGCCGAGGTTGATGAGGACGCCGACATGTCCGCAGTGATAGCGATGAAGCCGTAGTCGGTGCGAGGGCGCCTGGGTGCCGCGGCCACGGACAGCCGAGACACGAGGCGGCACGACGTCGTCGTCGAGTGGCACCAACGTTGCTGGAGCACCTGGGGGCGCCGTTGTCGGAGAAGACAGAAGACCGAAGCGCGCGCTTGCCATCGAACGTCACGTACGTGCGTGCCGGGACGTGACGATGCGGCGTTTGTGGAGGTCATAGCATCGGTGGTCACTGGGGTATCCCACGAAGACGTACTGTACGCAGGCCGCAGACCTGGCGAGTGGCGACAAGCTCTTGTTGGCGACCGTGTGGCTGCAAGGTTGGGAAACATAGCGTGCATGCCAAAAACCGTATGTGTTGCTTTGCATGTGGGCATGCAACGTGATTGAACTGGGATTTTGGGAAGAAACCATATTGCTTGACCAAGGAAAGAACTTGTACGTACAGCGTACAAGGAAGGAAGATAATTAAGGAAGGAAATCACGTATCCTATCATCTGTACCTTGCATCGTGTACGTGCATCTTTATAATAAATCGTGGAGGGTTGCGACTTGCGCGAGGGTCGCGGGCGCTCAACGAAGCCAAGCAGATCGATGCTCCGTATCAGTATCACCATTAAAACGCTAAGCCACTGGGCGTTTTTTTTTCCTCAGAAGACTCCTTGAGAACCCGAGCATAGTTCTGCTCTCTCTAACTCTCAACTCAACTATTCTACTACATTGGAAAATATGAATTATTCCTCTTGGTGGATTCTCTCAAAGAATAGATCAATAAGGAATAAGATCGAGGATGCCCTAATTCCAGGGGGTAAGCAAATTGGATGAACTAGAGCCCTCGAATCAAACCGACCTTGATCAACAGCGAAGATACAAACCCTAAGGCGGTGGAGGAACCGACGTAGAAGATGGGAGGCTACCTGGTAGGCCCAGGGTCGAGTGACCTAGGGTGGGGTTGGCCGACCCTACCTACTACCAGGTGGGCCCTCCCTTTGATGGGTTGCTTTCTCGTGTCTTTTAAATTCTTCTCGATTTGGTTTCGCGACGGAATATGCTTTTTAGCCCGACATCCTTAATATCTTTTCTCCTTTTCTAATAACTCAGATTCACCAAAACCTGTGAAATTCTATCAGTGTAAACCCTAATTCTATGTTGGAGATTGATTTATGCCCATTTTTATGTTTAGTTAACGGTTTTAAATGAACAATAATTACACTCAACAACCATGCGTAGACTGGGTATCCACACAACGTAACTAGTTAAAAGAATTTAACTTGCCTTCATGTATAGTTGGTCATGCAACCCGAAGCACAGAGGCCCCGCATGCGGCCCGCAAATTTGGCCCGTCCCAAGCACGGCCTGGCACGGAGGTCACCGTGCTCGGGCCAGCCCGGCACGAGCTACCAGGCCGTGCTTGGGCCGTCATGCAGGCCCACGGGCGGGCATGGCACGGCACGGGCCAACGGCTACGGTCCGGTGCCCCCGCGACCCCGCACCCTAGCGCTGGCAGTCGAATAAAAGGCGATTATGTGAAATTTGATTCCCGCTCGTTGATTATGTGAAATTTGATTTTTGCCCTATAAGCTGATTACTGTGATGTGTATTGTGTGTTGCGGGCCATGGGCCGGCAAGGGACATTTTTTGGCCCACAGGCCCATGCTTGTGCCGAGTCATTGGCACGAGGCACGCCGGGGCACGGCATGGCAGACAAGATGTGTCGTGCCGGCCCGACACCCTCCAGGCCGTTCCTGGCCCGTGCCCATGCCGAGCTGGGCCGGGCCAGCCAGATGGCCAACTATGCCTTCATGTTCGTTTAATGTTCATTTATTTGTGAATATCATATGCAACTATTCGATATTATTTAATATATCATGAGAAAATGTGCATATATACAAATTGAATTGTTCGTGACTATCTATGTAGTAGCAAATATTCAAAGCATTTGGGTAGAGATAGGTATATATCTTGTAGCTGTATCATACTATGAAGCAACGGAATCATGAAAGTCCATTACGAACGATAAAATCAATTGATAATACTCAATCAAGCACCAATATACTACTATACTATGTGCCTAAAAGCGGTGGCGATGGTGGTATGTCCATGCGCATTCAGATGTCTAGCCTCACCATTGTGGGTGTCCACATGTGTCCCTTGACACCTTATTTCTGTGACTAAAGTGGGATAATATTAGATCTACGAGATAGGAATGATATCTTGACACTATCCTAAAATATAAAATTATAGCATACGTTGGCAAATGAATATCTGTTAACGTATATTGGCAAATGAATATCTGTTAACGTATGTTGGCAAATGAATATCTGTTAACGACTTGCTATCTTTGATTGTATTATATTAAACCCATAGTTTGATCAATACCAGAGTTGAACAATTAATAAAAACCCGGACAAATAGATCCACCACAAGGCCTATAAATACATGGCCTTGTGATTTCCATTCTCCTCATCCCAACAACCATCGTTCAAAGTTCACAGTACCATCTGTCGTGTGTAGTACTCAACTCCCATGGATTCCGGTTATGGAGAATGGAATGCCTCTGAGATAAAGGTGGTGAAAGATCTCATCGTTAGCCACAACTCTCAGAGTTGTTATCCCAGTGACATGAACAAAAAGCAAATTGACATTGTGGACATGCTCCAAGCAATGTTTCCCGCAAAGGAGAAGCATAAGGTAACCAACTTGTATGCTGATATCATGGTGGAGAAGATGCAGATGATGTTGAGTGGCAACCAGCATGCAACTGCTGGTAGCAAGCTTGTTAAGGACAAGTTTGGGATGCCAGTGGAGAATCCAGCCATGAATGTCTTGGGTGGTGATTTGGTGGAGAGGAAGGCCATGAGGGAGGCGGGGGAGGATCCAAATAGCCAACTAGGTCCTCAGAAGGAGAGGCAGCGCCGAAGGTTTTGGACCATAGATGAACACAGGTTAATGATTTCTTTATTTCACACACTCTTGAGTTTTGATCTATTCATTTCTTTTTCCTTGTTTTGGAAATGTTTGTCACATATTTCACACAAATTATTATTACATATACTAAAATGGCATGCATGGTATTGATTATGATGAGACATTTGATTTTTTTTGTCACTGATAACGAGAGTGTGGATACTATGTGATTTTTCATTCTGACCCTCGTCTCAATGTAGGAATTTCCTCTACGGTTTACGTGTGTATGGTCGAAGCGATTGGAAGAACATCTCCAAGCACTTTGTTACCACTAGGACACCGGTGCAAATCTCTAGCCACGCGCAAAAGTATTTCCGTAGGACGGAGAGCACTGTCAGGAAGCAGCGCAACAGCATCAACGATGTTGGCCTGTATGATGACGAGCCTAGGTTGCAAAAGAGTGCTTCAAGCCTACAAGGGTTCACCTTCACCAGTGGAACCTACAACACAATCCACTCTAGCTTCAGCAGTCAATTTGTCGCTATGAGTAACCTGGCCACCCAGGTATGGTTTCGTACTGACCAAGCAAGCAGTAGTGGTAGCCAAGCCACTACCTTGGACAAAGGTGGGGCTTGTGGTTCTTGTGTGGCTCCAGAGGTGGAGGGGAGCAAAACAAAACTTACTAGTGGTCAAGAGAAAGATTTTCTTGTTGATCAACCGATGATGATGAAGAAATAGGTTTTACATTCCCTATGATTCATGGTGATCTATTAGTCCATCATATATATGTGGATTAAGTGCTATGTCCTATAGCCAGGAAGGAACAATTTCGTCATAATGGAACTTTACAAGTTACTATTATATGTATGTGATAGTGTTATAGTGGCCTGCCTTTGCTTGTGTTTGTTCCGCGCATCGTCTATGTCTCTATGAGGATTAAAAATAAAGATATCTTTCCATATTTAATGGCTCCTTTGAATCAATATAATCATTCTCTATGGGGATTGAAGGAATTAAAGACAAAATAAACGAGTTGTAAAGAAGGTTAGTGTACATCATCACTGAACAAGAAGAAAAGGTTGATAAAACATAAAAGACACATAAGTAAAAATTTGATGAAGAACTATATATACAAGCATGCAGTCAGCGTAAAAATTGCATAACCGAGCATAGAAAGGATATTTTCAATTGCCACATACTGACTATTGTGGACCTTCTTGGTTTGAAATCAAAATTTTTGTTACACCAAAGATTCTGTGAGCTAAAGTTAGGTAAATAATTTGCCATTGATTTAGCAAGTCAAAAGTGAGAGGTTAGCAAGTTTTGCTAGCAAACCAATAATATCAAAAATTTGGCTTGTCAAATCTTTAGCTAAATTTTTTTTAGAAAGCCAACCGATCATGCCCGTCGTCTATATTCACAATGAGCCAATTTAAGCTTCGAAAGAAAAACATATACAATTTTTTTATTGGATACAACTTCGAAGCACACAACCCACATATTCCATAATCACATCATGCGCGCGCACACGTAACATACACATTCTACACTCACACCATACACATAACCCATACATTCCACACTTACAACATATGTGCATGATACACGTGCGTGCGTATACACACAAACACTACACATTCCACTCACACCACATGTGTATGTGTGCTATACGCGCACAATACACATTCCACTCACACCACACGTGTATATGCACTATGCGCGCACAGTACACATTCCGCTCACACCACACGTGTATGCGTGTGATCGTATAGACGCAAAGTAGTACCATAGTTGTTCTAGAAAAAAATATATATAGAAGAAGATGCAACATAGACGCAAAGTAGTACCATAGTTGTTCTAGAAAAAAATATATATAGAAGAAGATGCAACATCAGTGTTGGCAACGTCACACTAGACACCAGTGTGTTGATAGCGTCTCACTGGACAACTCAATATTAACACATGTCAAATCATGGACTATTTAGTCTTAATAAATTCATCTCACAAATTAACCTCCATATGTGTAATTAATTTTATAATTAGTTCATATTTAACATTCTTAAGTAGTATCAAACATTCGATCCAACAAGACCACTTGAGTTGCTAGAACGAAACACTGACGCTTGTGACAAGTGAACGACAGTTCTTCGTGCTACTTACGACAACTACTTCACATGAAAGGAATAAGCTGTTCATCAGGATACACGTCAGCCATCATGACACGCCAATGCAACATATCTCATTCGATTCATAAACTCACGCTCACAACACAGATGGTAAGAAACAGTTTCCTGGGGAGCGTCAGGCTGAAGAAAAATATGAGATTTTGCATCTCAAATCAATTAAGCAAACGTAAAAACGTCGCTTCGATCATCCATACAGTAGTGTTACAAACAACTTGTGGTCCATATATTTTTGCATATAGCTTAAGCATAGTAGTTCAAGCTTGACTTTTTCTTCGCCTGGACCTGCACAATTCCTTCATTGAAGTCTTCGTGAGTTACCTGTGCAAGCAAACATCAGGTTAGGAAATCACAATCAGCACAAAAATAAAAATAAACAAGTCAATAATCAACCAACAGATGACATAGTCCATCTATCGATGAAAGGGATTGTGGACCTACCACAATCGCAAAGAACCAAATATAATGGAATTGTGCATAACACATTCGCAAGGAAGCAAATATAATGGAATTGTGCATCTGGAGCGGAAGGCTCACCTCTGTAGCATCCCGCCGTAGAGCGAGCATACCAGCTTCTACACAAACTGCCTTTAGCTGTGCTCCGTTGAAGTCATCTGTTGAGCGAGCCAATTCTTCAAAGTTGACATCAGGATTTACATTCATTTTTCTTGAATGGATCTACAAAGCACCATACAGAAAACATTAGTTGGTAAATGGCCTAGTGAGTAAAGCAAAAAAACATCATTCATTGACAATCTTGAGCAAATTGAACAAGTTGTGGAGACCAACTTGCAAGATTCTAGCTCTTGCTTCTTCAGATGGGTGAGGGAACTCAATCTTTCGGTCCAACCGTCCAGATCGCATCAGAGCAGGGTCAAGGATGTCAGCACGGTTTGTTGCAGCTATGACCTTTATTCTCTCATCGCTGCTGAATCCATCCAGTTGATTCAGTAATTCCAACATAGTTCGCTGAACTTCTCTATCACCGCTAACTTCACTGTACCAAGAGAACAAAATTATGGAGCATACATCAGATATGCTTCTTCGCAACAAGAATGATTTGTTTACACTAAATTGAAACATAAAAACCGCCCTACTTTATGAGATACTGTGCAGGCGATTAACATTTTCATCTCATAAAGATTATAATCAGCCAACGTAAAGAATGAAACCGTGCAAGGGCTGGAAATGTAATAAAAGACATACCTATCAAAACGCTTGGTTCCAATGGCATCTATCTCATCAATAAATATAATACAAGGAGCTTTCTCTTTGGCAAGCTGGAATGCATCACGGACAAGCTTTGCTCCATCGCCAATAAACATCTGAACAACCAAGAACAGCATTACTACTCTGCTCAAAAGCATAAACTATGCTCAAGCTAACATCAGAATAAAACAGATTTTGCATTGCAGAGCAATATCTCCAATGTATCTTGAATGAAAATCGACCAAATGGTCTCTGTTAGTCATGCAATCAGAACAATATTTCAGTTAAACCATTAAACCATGCAGCCTTTATTTCCAAATCCATTGATTCAATATACAGACAACGAATGATATATAAATCCTGACAATTTATAAGGCGTGTCATATAATATAACTGAGTAAACTTCAACAGAGAAACTTTGAACTGACAAACTCCGTAATAACAGAAAAGATGAAATCCATGAATCAATTTCCTCAACAGTAAGTCGGTAACAATATAGCATGTACAAAAAAATTACTAAAACATTCAGGAACACACTAGCCCTAGACAAGCAACTATGTTCAGAAGGTAGAAAGCACCAAGATATTCCAAACTCACTTCTGAGAAACTTGGCATAAGTAAATATTGCTTTAAGACCAATGCTATGGACCTATGGTATAGGTGAAAACTGAAATGAACAAAATAACAGCACTTTCTGAAATGGAAACTGAAAAGAAACAAAAAATATTCATGTACATAAAAAAGGGGGCTCTTGGTGGTTTCAACTCTAGCCTACCCCAACTTGTTTGGGACTGACAGGTATGTTTTTGTTGTACATAAAAAAGGAAATTAACCAGGATGATGCGATGAAATAATGAAGCTATGAAAGAAAGACAACATGGTAACATGAAATGAAGCAGCAGTGTAGCACAGGATTCCAATAAAAAAATATCTTATCATTGAAAAGACGTGCAGCGATACAAGTATATAACAAACACAAAAGATGAAAACAAAGCTTCTCAGGTAAACTGATTACCTGCACAAGTTGTGGACCAGCTAATTTCAGAAACGTTGCATTCGTCTGTGCAGCACATGCACGAGCCATGAGTGTCTTGCCAGTTCCTGGTGGTCCATACAAAAGAACTCCTTTTGGAGGACGAATACCCAACTTCTGGAAACGGTCTTTATGTGTCATGGGCAGTACAATTGCCTCTACAAGCTCTTGAATCTGAAATCGCTCAGAGTATAAGATTCAAAGGAATACAAGTAACAGATAAGCAACAGGGCTTTATTCATCTCTTATATGGAAGATTGATGGAACTTGCTCAGCTATTCCCTAAAGAGCGACAATTGACTGACTCCAAATAATGCCATTTGATCAATAGGGAACTAACAAAGTTTCAGCATTCACTTAGAGTACAATACCTGTTTTTCAAGACCTCCAATGTCATTATAATCTTCAGTGGGCTTTTCATCCACCTCCATTGCCTTCACTCTTGAATCATATTCTGATGGCAACGTATCTAGTATAAGGTAGCTATCTTTATTTACTCCAACCAGATCACCAGGCTTTAGCTTATCAGGGTCCACTAGCCCAACAACAGGAAGGAATATAGTCTGCAAACATAGGCCATAAACGAAGATTTTGCAGCAATGAGTTGATTCCTAAAACTCAAGACCGTATATAAAAGGTAGTTCATAAAATGTTTCATTGCTTTAAATTTTGAGCATAGAACATGATTCGATAAGAGATGTGGAAGAATGAGAAATAAGATAAAGTAAACTATACATAATCCCATACCTGCAAGGCAAGGCAAGGCAGGTGAACACAGAAGAAAATATGTTGAATTACTGATTTGGACAAGTGTTACAAAACTGTTTCTTTCGCGAGAAAAACTTAGCCAATTATGACTGCTTCAACATATTTCTGCTTTGCAGTGATATACAATTCATTACTCACTTTGCAGTTATATACAATTTGTTACTGGAACAATCCTTACACCAGACCATTACAACATAAAGTTGTTGTTAGGGTCAGACATGGCAATCCATCAAGACCTAATAAGTAATTACTTTCAAAGGAAATTTGACTATCCGGATCAAAAGTAGTACAAACATAATCCATCGATACCTTTTTCACATGTGTTAGGAAAACAAAATGTTGGTTGTACTTATGATGCAGAATCTATTCCCATTATATTTTCATGTGATAAATCTTCATACTGTATGAATATAAGCGGTCAAACATTTAGAAGGTGGACTGCATACAATATATGGAATTATGGACACACAAAAAGAAACAGCAAATGACATGACCCTGATGATCAGAGAATAGATTGCTCACTTGTCGTGTGGAGGTCTTCAGAACAACACATTTTCCTTTCCTTTGTGAGTCTAAATCAATGTTAGCGCCATCCTCCTCAGCTTCATCCTCAGGGTTCATTTCCAAGATCTAAAACAATTGAGAAAAAAGACAAACGATATGAGTAATCCATAAATAAAAGAAACGATGTACAGACACCCTGCCTAACAAGTACCAAATGATGGTAAGGAAATAAAAAATTAGTTATCATCAACTACAAAGAACGACAAGTGCAGCACAGCAATCTACTAGAATACATGTCACGGTTGAGATATTTGAATGCTTCATAGATCCACAGATCTATAAACCCATCAAGTCTTCAAAAATTTATAGACTTTGGAATTTTTGAAAGCTAAGACAGTTGAACAAACCAGTTACCAAGTTCCAAGTTTCTGAATGTCTAGATACCTAACCAGATCACGGTTACTCAAGTTAAAGAATCACTGCTATACTAAGGACAAACTAGCCTAACTAATTTGAAGTTGCTGAGCAAGAGGAATGTGTGTTTTGTTCCGAATTAAGTGCAACCTTGGTGCATATAAAGATTTAATCTAACAAGAATTATAAGGGGACAAACACACTTAATAATTAATAATAGGACAAGCAGTTCTATAGGTATGCTCTCACACGAAATCATGCGATGATAGACCAAATCATTTTCACTCATTCACTTACCTGGCCTCAAATTAACCCAAGAGAAGTACCACACGCAGGGATTTTAAAGAATGGAAGGAAACTGAACCTCAACGATGTTGCCGACGAGGTAGGGCAGCTGCTTGTTGAGCTTAATTTTCTCTTGGTTTTCCTTAATCTTCTCCTTGAACGACTCCAGCTCCAAGTTCGTCCGCTGCAATTCGTCCTGGGTGCCGCCGGAGAAAAACCAAACAAACCCCACGGATCAGACGCAAACCCTAACGCCGAACGAACGAGGATTACGAAGCCGTGGAGACAGCCCGCGGGGATCTGATCTAGGACTGGGCTCGCTCACCTTGAGGACGCGGATCTCGTTGTCGAGGAGGCGGGAGGCCCGGATGATGTCCTCCGTGGACATGGAGGCGAGCTGGTCGTCCTCCGCATCGTCCACGGCCATCGCCGCCGCCGGGGCCGGGGCGCCGGATGACGACATCGCCGGCGGAGTAGGGTTTCGGGGTCGGAGCTATCGACGAGATGCGAGTAGGGACTATTGGGGGATCCCGGACTAGGGAGAACGAGGTTCACCTAGATGCGACTATGCGAGCAGCCAAAGTTGTAACTGTATACTCCTCCGTGTATAAACAACTTGTTGTCCTCGAAGTCACAGTATTGTTACAACGGTGAAAAAATAAACGTTAATAGAATAGGAGTGTTATATATTTATTTACTTTGTATTAATATTTTTATTTAAATATGTGATCTATTAAAAGTCCTAAATCGAAAGAGTCTGTGACGAAGGCTATTGTTATTTTTCTTTTTTTCCTATAAAATTAGAAGAACCTGTGATGGAGACCATTAATTAATATTTTTTATTCCTATTTTTTCTCATATGCATCATTATCTTTTTTCTATATGCCTAAGTGAAACAGTAGGAGCATCATTATCTTTTTTTTCTTGGTGCACAGATTATTTCACTCCAATTGATTTTTTTTCTTTTTTAATATTTTTTTCTAAATATAATTCAATTTTTGCTTTTCCGTATCGAGCTCTACTCTATTTGGCTGAGCTAAAATTCGACTGGTTGAATTGTATGACTGAATTTGTCTTAAGAGAAAAATACTGTCATGTGGCTAAAAATAAGCTATGACTTATGAGTTTGTTATATATACACTACCTAATATGTTTTAGAATCGGGCTTTGTATCGCATTCGATAAGGGTCATTTCTAACCCGTACTCTAGGAATAAGCACCATGTACTCCGACTCACAATAATTTTGATTGGACTTAAATCTTTTCCTTTTGCATGCAGGGGATCATTGCATTGACCTTCCACTTGACATACATATGTCATGCATAAAAACTATCTAAACATTTAATAAGTTCTTTATTAAACCATTAACATTGAGTACAAACAACTATGTCTTTCTCTGTAGCATCTCCAATATTAATTCTGGCTTCCTACACACTTTATTTTCCATATAACGTGGCGAGAAACCTGTGCGGGCCATATTTTTGTTAAGCTCCTTTGGTTTAGTTGAATACTTCATGATCTTCAGCCTCTTCCTCCCCAAACCCACTGAGACATTCACAGATCCACCATCTCTCTCGGCCACGAGATCAGTAGAATTGGCTATGATGGCTGTTTTCCTGGAGCGAGCCTTCCTTCCATGCATTAATAACTCATCAAATTCAGAAATTAAGCAACCAGGGTGCAAGATTGTGTTGCCATGTGTTGCTGCTCTGCAAACTGATGCTGTTGCAACTGCAATGGGGCGATGTGGGTGATTAAGTGCAGCTTGAAGAAGTCGCTGCTTCTGATTTATTAAGGGAACATCACTGACGAGCTGACTCCTCTTCAGGCACTCCACCATCTTGAGCCAAAGGTTCTCAAGATGGGCAATAATTTCTCCTTGTTGTATTTCAGAGTACAATATGGTGGTTAAAGAGAGCCACTCAGTAAGTTGGTCTCCAATAATCTGCGAGGACAATGGTGTCTTCATGCAGTTAGCATAAAGTATGTGTTTTATGTCATGTGCCTGAATTCTAGAAAGAGTAGGACTAAATGAAGTTGATGCCCATAGAAACATGAACGGCTGTATTTTTACTTTGTCCTGTGAAAATGCCACAAACCTCGAAAAGGAGAAGAATGTCTTCCTTTAATACAAGACGTTCAACAAAATTTGATAAAGTTGAAAAGAACCTGAAGCACAACCAAGTTAAAAGGACTGAGATGTAAACTCAAGCACACAACTAATAGCAGCTTAATTCCATTAAAATCAACACACAAGTTTGCAATAACGTAGATCTGCTTAAATACCTGCTTGTGACCTGGTGCTGTCCAGCCAGATTTGCTTTGAAATCAAAACTTGACAACCTCATAAACCTGAATATCATAAAAAGCTTATAGATTACTGAAAGAGCTGAGGCCATCGTCATGGTAGGCATGACAGATACAGGTGTTCCATTTGGAAGTGTAAGTCAACAAACCTATTAGCAAGCTTGAACCAATTCAAGAAAAGTTTAGGTTGTCTGCACACAGAAGAATCTTCATTTGTTTCCTTCAACTCTTGGTTAGCATAGGTCAACATTTGATCATTCTGTATCAGTCCAATAACTATTTCACCAAGAGCAGAAAGGATAGTAGCATTTTCAAACTTGTACGATAAATGCTCAAGGTTGGCTTGGAACAATGCCATATTTTCGTCAATAGTGCAAACCAAGTATTTGTAAAAACCATCAAAGAAAACCTTGGAAGAAAACATCGAATTACAGGAGTTTGTACAGAGGGATCTATAAACTTGAATGGTTGATTCCATCTCCAGGTCTTGCAGGACAGAAACAGTTGACTCAGAGCTGTTTTCAGCATTCCAAGGAGCGGATATCCCCTTGGGATAGAGAAAATTAAGAAATGGATAACAGAAGAACTGATGGAGAACATCATGGTAACTTAATGCAGAATTGGTTTCCAAATAAGAGAGAATTTTCCTGTTCAATTGTTTTGCAAACAAGTTCCAAACCATCAACCATTTTAATCTTTCCCTATTATATGTCGGCCGCCCAATCTGCATATACATAAAAGAGACAGCAGTATGAAAACTCTCCAGGACATCCAATGATGAAGCCAGAATTAAAGCCAACTTCTCTACATCTCTATGGGACAGCTCTCCAGTATACTGAGATATCATGGACAAAGACAGTGCAGTCACATAAACTGCTGGAGAAACCATTTCCATGTAAGAGAGTGATCTGATTCTTGGTAAAGACACCTTTAAACTGTATTCTGCAAGTTGGTTCTCCTTTATGTGCTCGATGTCTAAGCATACCTCAATGTTTTCAGAAGCTAACAGGGAATGATCTAGTTCGTCCACAATAACTTTCACAAACCGAAGACCAAATTCCAGTAATGTTGCACACTTGTTAACATTATTCTTTCCTATATGATCCAGCAACTTCTTTGCAAACATGCACATATTAGTAATGCATTCGCTGACTTGTTCATAAGCATGCTGCTCTCTAAGCTCGATTTGAATACCTCGAAGAAGAAATCTGAAAATCTCTGTTGCAGAATCCATAACAATCACCAGTGTTTCAGGAATCATGTCCTGGAATAGTTCTGGCTTAAGAATTATGCCAAAAATATCGAGTTGGAAATGAAAGCAACTAATATCCCATGGTAACCATTTGATATGTTGACCATCCAATAAGGCCTTGATATGCGTGCACGATTGAGCTAGCAAGTTCTGATTCACTGGAGCACACAAATCATCTCTGTCCCTATTTTTGGATGAAACAAAATCATGAAAAAGATTCAAGCAAAATGACCACAGCGGCTTGTTCTGATCATTGATCCCTAAAGAGAAAACTATTTTGAGTATTGGCCCAAAAGCAGCCTCCAGAATGGGTAAATGATTGATCAGATTACCAAGTCTATGTAGAAGGTAATGCCATGTACTCAAACAAGAAGAGCTAAGTACAAAATTGGGACTTCTTGACAGAACTCGACATAAAGGCACCATAATTAACTTTATCCTTTTCACCTGTGCACTTGTCTGTTCAATGGGTTTTAATGGGGGAATCACAGTTTGTTGGACCACAATCTCGGCTGCCTGAGAAGGAAAAAATACATCCACCAATTTTTTCCAGGAAACCTGTGAATATGTAAAGATTATCTTAATGTAACAGAGACGTTCTTAATACTAGAAAAGAAATTGTAGTCTGGAAAAAGGAGAAATAGTTTAACTCACCATTGTAGCAACCTGAACTTGTGGGTTTAGATCAGTAAACATCTGCTCAGGAACCTTTAGGAGTTTATTAAGCAGAGGTCTATTGTTCACTGCATCTGGACCAAGCAAAGATATGATCCATCCCCATGACTTAACAGTTTGAACTTTCTTCAAAGGATCATCAAGCATATTTACCATACAGGAGAGTAACTTCTGCTCAAGGTCTGAAGCAACAGCCTGTACAGCGAGCATCAAAATAAATTGGGAAACAATCAATAGATAAGCTCATTGAGGATAAGAAAGCAGATCACCACAGCAAGTAAGACATGCAGAAAATATGCAAAGTTGCAGCAGAAACAGTAAACAATCTAATAAGCCAACTCCAGGAAAGAGTAAACACACAGAGAAAAATATTCAGATATCAAATGCAACACAAAAATTGGTATAACCAACAACCTGCATCACATACACGTTTGCCTATATTAATCTATTAATAATTCAACGGGAAGCAACCAAGCATCCAAGTTGTGCTCCAAGAAACCGCTGACCATGGCCATTTGTGGATACTGGCAGGCGCAAAGGCACTGGACGAGTTGCTTCAATGAGTATAGTTGTTGTGGAGGGTGTTTTCTTGCTTCTAGGGCACGTGTGTCATAAAAAACTAACCCCAGCAGTGGAATCAGCATGTTCTTGTGACCGTACTTTTCTACCTATTCATACAATGACATGCAGCTCTCCTGCATGTTCCAGGAAGAATTAATAGTTTCCAGTTTTGCTGGTACATGCATTCTGTAACCTGAATTGAAAGTAATAGAACTGCAAGACATTTCAATAGTAGCAGGAAATGTTACAAGGCCTCTAGACCTATCATTTCAGATTTGATTTCAAGTGTTTTAATAATGCTATACTATTGACATAGAATAGTTTGCTGATATGCTACTCACTTCAACTAAAGCTCACATTGCAGTTACTGTTGTGTGACAAGGAGTACATAGTTACTTTTGTGTGACAAGGAGTACATATATATGTCACCAATATGCACAACTAATGAAATTCAGCTAAATTGCCTTGGCATTCTAGCCACGAAAAAATGTATTCAGTCATTGCTTGTCCACATGAAGCTACCCTCAAGATTATCATAACAAAGTCACCCAATCTACTTGAACGTTTGGGTGCAGTTTTATAATGCACCCAGATAGTTAGGTTGGATTAAATGCTCTATCAGAAGAGAGTCCATTTAGAAAAACAAATAATACACCACAATGTGCATATGTGGCATGAATTTGCAAGCAACAGCTTCACAGTTTTTAATGAATTAGCAGAAACATTCATATGAGTTGCTTCTAATAGTGCTAAAGCCACATCTAATTATATCTTCTCATAATTAACAGTGATCTTTTAATTACCTTGGAAAGAAGAGGCTGAGGAGGTAAAATAAGACATGACACCTTAATAAGGCATCTTTCTACCATGTCCCTCTCTGTCTTCTCAGCGCTTAAGAGTCTTCGGTACACTGGTGGAACCCACAAGAATGATAAGTCCCTCATTCTTTTGGGACTTTGGTCAGCAAGCTTCATGATAGCCTACAGCAGAAGTTTTTAAAAGCACAATTCCAAGTTACATTATAAGAATGATACATGATAAAGGGAGAGAAAAAAATCACGATAGCCTAAAGCAGAAGTTTTTAAAAGCACTATTCCAAGTTACATTATATTATAATATGATAGATGATAAAGGAAGAGAAAAAAGGAGTGAAGTATGCTAATAAGAGTTTTGCATTATTTGAGGAAAATTCTTGTGAACTAGAAGCATTGTGAAAGCATAAGGTTATTTTGTCATGAACACCACTAAGCAAATAGGTTGAGTTACATGAATAATTTGGTTGCAGCCTGTACATTGAAATTCCTAAAAACACAGAAAAAAAATGAAATGCAACATGGTTTAGGTGTGCAGAACAACCTGAGCTGCCTCAAATGTTGTGGACAAGGAACCAAATGGATTGTCGAGGGCATGAACAATAGCAATAAGCATTGGATCTGCTCTATCCTCTATAACCGACGGCTCCAATTGTTGAACCGAGAAGCACCAGACACCCAAATTACAAGCTGACTGTAGTAAAAGAATAAACAAGAGAAAATGTGAATCAAACACTAAAAGATCGAATACGCATTCTGCACACAAAATTTAGCACCTTAAGCTCTTGAAAAGGAAAGAATGGTCAGCCGGATCAACCTTCATCCGAGTATTCATGATTATCTGTACCAAGGTATCCAATACCAACTGGGCCATCTGTGCTGTAAAATAAGAGAATATATTTTTAGATGTGCTATTTAAAACAATGTTGACAGCATGTCATGTACAAAAAACTGAGGAGGACCGTGTCAAGTTAGATTTCCAGAAGGATGGACCCAAGGAATTGAAGAGGTTGGTCGTTAAAGTGATAATAGTCGAAGACAGTCCAAATAACACTCCAAAATGGAAGGATCTCTGATTAATTGCCATGCAACAGTAGAAAGTAATTCTTTTAGCTAAAAAATGTCAAACTCAAACATGCCGGTGGAATTCAGATTCAAACCAATGCAAAAGTTTTAAGTTTGGCAGCACACGGTTGGAGACTAATACACTTCATAACGAAAAGCAGTGTAACCTTATTGCTCAATTCTGTCTCATTAACTATGCAGAACCGAATTTCTTCACTAATCCAGATCTTGTTCAACCAACACCGGATAATTAACTGAAGAAATGCGAGCACAGAGAACCACTAGTAGAAGTACCTGAAATGGTGGAGACGAGGACAGGGTGGTAGAGCGCGAAGCCGAGGCACTTGAGCGAATAAGCGGCGACGGCCTCGTCATCGGCGGCCGCGTCGCGGAGGAGGAGCGGGAGGAGGGCGGAAGGCAACTCCGCGGCGAGGTCGGCGGCGGCGGAGGCGTCATCGGCGCAGCCGCGCTGCAGGAGGAGCAACCGCAGGTACGCGGCTGCGCGGTCGGGCTCCGCGGCAATCTCCGCCACCTGCCGGTCCACCGGCGGCGGCTCCATGGAGTTAGAGACCTACTGACCTAGGGTTTTGTTTTTGGCGCGAAGGGGAAGTGGCGTTGTTCGCGCGCGCGGGGCGTTTCGGGAGTGGGAGCAACTTGACTACTTGAGGAGTAAGACGGTTTTGTTGTGATTCGATGGATCCCTCCTTTCCGGTTCCTCTGTTCTTCGCCCACGAGCACCATGCACCTAGAAAACAACAAAGGCAATAGATATGAACTAGGGCTAGGATGAAAATAGTACGGATATTTATCCGATCATTCGTTCGACCAAATCCGTTTAGAGGTGTTCAGATCTGTCCGTATCCGAATCTGGATATTCAATATCCGAGACCGTATCTGTATCCGAATACTCAAATCGTATATTTATGATGTCGACATCCAATCGTATCCTATCCGGCATGGCTGACACTATCTGTATTCGAATCCGAATCCGACGAAAAATATAAAAACAAATATGATATCAGTGATATCCGTCCATATCCGATCCTTTTTCATCCCTAGCTAGGGCAGGGAAAGAGGGAAGAGGGGAGTCTCTGTGTTTCTTTCACTTGGAATGAATCAATCACTTTACAAATAAGTTAGGAATGTCTTTATATAGATGACAAAGTCGGTTTGCTACAGTAACCGACTTTGTTACAGTGATTGACAGACAACTTATGATACGTTGGATGCTAGCTATCAATATCATCTAGTCAATTTGAATTCTCCCCTCTCTTCATTTAATTGGCCACCATTTGAAACTCTTGTTTACATTGCCCTTGATTCACAACACTCCCCCTTGGCCAATTATATGTCATGCGTATGCCTCGTTAAAAACTCCTCCCAAAAAACCCAGTGAAAAAAAAAGTAGGAGAAAAGAGTGCATCACATGCATTATTTATATTGCACCTGTTGCCTCGTTAAAAACCTTGTAGGAGAAAACCCAGTGGGAAAAACTCATCAAGGGAAAAAGAGTACAACAGTTGATGTTTGAACCAGGTCTTTAGGACCGACTTGTGATCTTTAGGATCACAGTCACGGGTTATGACTTCGGGGTTGGTCTCCCCCTGAACCCTGCAACTCTCTAAGTCATCTCATGCCAATCCCACGGACACATCTGTGTAAGCCGGAGGCTGGCAGAGACTTTGTGAATAGATCTGCCAGATTTTCATATGATCTCGCTTGCAGGATATTTATCTCCCCGCTCTTCTGGAGCTCATGGGGGTAAAAGAACTTTGGAGCAATATGCTTCGTAAGATTGCTCTTGACATATCCCATATGCATCTGCGCAACACAAGCCGCATTATCCTCATACATAATGGTGGGGCTATCCTCGATGTTTAATCCACATGATTTCTGGATGTGGTTGATCATCCGTCGCAACCATACATATTCTCGTGCCGCTTCGTATAGAGCAATTATCTCCGAGTGATTTGTCGATGTAGCAACCAGTGTTTGCTTTATAGACCGCCAAGAAATAGCTGTACCACCACAAAGAAACACAAAACCAGTCTGTGATCTGGCATTATGGGGGTCAGATATATAGCCAGCATCAACATAACCCACCATGGTTGGGACTTGGTTCTTCAGGAACCATAGACCAAGGTCTTGAGTACCTTGTAAGTACCTCAGGATAGTTTGACGCCAACCCAATGTCTTCTGGTTGGGGCAGCGCTGTACCTTGCCCATAAGTTTACTGCAAATGCAATATCAGGCCTTGTGCAATTCGCAAGATACATGAGAGCTCCAATGGCGCTTAAGTATGGAACTTCCGGTCCCAATATTTCTTCATCATCGCCCTTGGGTCTAAATGGATCCTTATCCGCTTCCAGGGATCGGACCACCATGGAGGTTTTAAGGGGGTGGCACTTGCTCATATTGAATTTCTCAAGTACCTGCCTTGTGTAGGTGGGCTGGTGTACAAATATTCCCCCAGGGAGGCGTTCGAGCTACAGGCCCAAACAGAACTTGGTTTTACCCAAGTCTTTCATCTCAAATTCTGCTTTGAGGTAAGCCATTGCTTCCTTAATGTCCCCTGCTGTCCCGATGATGTTCAAATCATCGACATAGACTGAGATGATACAAAATCCATTATTGGATTTCTTTATGAAGACATAGGGACAATCATCATTATTTGTGTAACCCTTTTTCAGGAGAAAGTTACTTAAGCGGTTGAACCACATCCTTCCGGATTGTTTCAAACCATATAACGACCGCTGCAGGCGGACGCTAAACATGTTGTGGTTTTGATTCGGCCCAGGGATCTTGAGTCCTTCAGGAACTCTCATATAAATTTCCGAATCAAGTGACCCATACAAGTATGCGGTCACAACATCCATTAACTACATCTTTAAATTTAAGTTGGTTGCCATAGATATAAGATATCGGAACGTTATGCCACTCATAACGGGAGAGTATGTTTCATCGTAATCGATGCCGGGTCTCTGCGTGAACCCTTGTGCCACCAGTCTCGCTTTGTATCTTACCACCTAGCCATGTTCATCCGTTTTTCGGACGAAGATCCATTTGCATCCTACGGGGATGACTTTTGGAGGAGTTGGGACTGCAGGCCCAAAAACTCCTCTTTGGTAAAGCGAGCGTAGCTCAGCCTCAATTGCTGCTCTCTATTTGTCCCAATCTGAGCGCTTTCGGCACTCTATTATGGACTTTGGTTCTGGATCCGGATTCATTCAGACAACAACTTTCGAGGCAAAATATATTTCGACAACAGTGGTCTTTCTTTTATACGATTCTCCGGTTTCCACATAATTAGTGGCGATCTCCTCATGATCGTCCTCCCACTCACCATGATTTCCCACTACGGTTGAGCTGGGGAGTTCCGATCTTCCAATGCGATGATGCGCGCGCGACGCATTGGGTTTTCCATCTTCAGGATGGGGTCCTTCAGGGACCGTCTCAACTTCGGGTTGAGTCGCCACTTCAGGGGTATTCTCGACTTCGGGCCGATCTTCTTCAACTGATTCCTTAAGCGATGAAAGTGGCTCAGGTTCTTGTCAACGCGGACGTCTCCGCAGAACCTTGTCCCGAGCACCCGGAGGTCTCCTCCTCTTCCTAGGATCGGAAGGGACAACAGAGTTGGTAACCTTCTGGGGTATCTGCACTCGCTCCGGCGCATTTACTGCAGGTATATGCGACTTTGTCACTCTTTTGTGATCAGTGAAGGCATCTGGCAGCTCATTTGCAAGATTTTGCAAATGTATAATCCTCCGAACTTCTAGTTCAGATTCACTAGTGCGTGGATCTAAAGATTGCAACCCCGTTGCATTCCATTCAATTTCTCGGCATTCTACTGGATGTCTTTCTCCCCCTAATGCCGGGAAATGGTCTTCATCGAAGACACAATCAGCGTACCGAGCCATATGAAGATCCCCTGTCATAAGCTCTAAATATTTGATTATGGACCTAGTCTCATAACCAACATATATCCCCAACTTCCGGTGGGGTCCCATTGCAGTACGCTGAGGTGGTGGTATTGACACGTATACCAAGCTGCCAAATAGACGCAGATGGGAAATACTTGGTTCTTTCCCACGCACTAACTGTAAGGGGGAAGTGTCATGATATGCAGTTGGACTGAGTTGAATGAGTGCTGCAGCATGCAACACCGCATGGCCCCAACAACTAGTTGGGAGCTTACAATTCTGCAGCATCGGCTTGGCAATCCACTTGATCCACTTGATCAAGGATTCAGCTAGACCATTTTGTGCATGGACATGTGGTACTGAATGCTCGACTTTAATGCCCATGGCTAAGCAATAATCATCAAAAGCTTTCTACCTGAACTCAGCCGCATTATCCATCCGAATGGACTGAATGCGGTTATCAGGGAAACTTGCTCTTAGCCTGATTATTTGGGCAATGAGCTTGGAGAAAGCATGGTTTCTTGTGGACAGCAGGTCCACATGGCTCCATCTAGTAGACGTATCAATCAATACCATGAAATACCTAAACGGCCCTGACAGGGGCTGAATAGGACCACATATGTCACCTTGTATCCTTTGTAGGAACGCAGGTGACTCATCCCTAATCTTCAGGAGGGATGGTCTAGTGATTAGCTTTCCCTTTGCACATGAAGGGCAGACGAAATCCTCAAGATTTGGGAAGCTTCTGACATCATGGCCAGCAGAATTGTTGATGATCCTTCTCATCATTGTCAACCCAGGATGACCCAATCGGTCATGCCATATTCGAAACGAGTCATCGTTTCTGAATATGATTTTCATCGCAACATAACATTCGGTGGGTTTGATGTACGTGTAGTACAAACCCAATGGTGATGAAGGGAGTTTTTGCACCACTCTCTTTTGGTACTCGTCGAATTTGGTGATGAGCAGGTATTCCGTACCATGCTCAATCTCGGTTTTGACATGGAAACCATTTGCACGAATATCTTTGAAACTTAAAAGTGTGCACTTCGAGTCTGGATACAACAATGCATCCTTCACAAAGATTTGAGTACCCATAGGGAGAACCAGCGTGGCACTTCCGGTGCCCACTATATGAGCATTGCTTCCAGCAATGGTCATGATACTTCCATTTTTCTCTGTCAATGTTTGGAAGTATCTGGTTTCCATTAGTATCGTGTTGGTGGTGCCACTGTCCACAAGACAGATTTCCGCTTCACCCATGGGGTTCCCCACAAGTCCTGTTAAATGATATAATGAAAGAATAACAGGAATTTAACACAAAGCATGTATATATATATATTATGTATATATTTATGGAAAACATCAACATTACATAGTTCCTGGGAGACACACTAAGGGTTTGAGCCATCTTCTAGGTTACAAATGCTCTTCAGGAGCATGTATGGCCAAACTACATTGAAACACAAACATATGTGGACAATGCCTAATACGATATTTTAGAGATTACTGCAAATCTCCGAACATATCAATGTCATTGAGATCGTCCTCACTTTCGTTCATATGAACGTCTTCACCACCTGCGCCGACGATCATGTCATCGTTGCGCTTCGCATGTTGAGCTTCAGGCTCGGTGGCGAAGTGGGACTCGTGTCGACCTTTCCCTTTATTCTTGGTTTGTTGGTAAAGGTCAACGAGGTGTTTGGGAGTGCAGCAATTACGGGACCAATGTCCCTTTGATCCGCTGAAAGGTTCTTGTTTGGTTTTGGTAATTGAGTGACAACTTAGGTGGACTAATATGTGTTTAAGTGTTGATTACACAGGTGATTAGTCCACAGGCACATGTGTGTGAGCATCTATGCCATGGAGGTGGAAATGGCTTGGAGATGATGCTTAGCTCACATATATGGTATGAAGGTGCTAAACGCATGAGACATGACATGGAGTCATGTGGCTAGGTGGAGAAGATCAAGACAAGGCTTCGCGTCGATGGACCGGTTGCAAGTGTGAAGGGCAAGTCGGGTGATGGCTTGGCGCCGATGGACCAACGCAACGGTGAAGAGCAAGCAAGTCGAGGATCGATGGACCAAAAGTCACATGATGATATGAAGTGGATCATATCATTCATGAGGTGTTGGTGCATGTGTTGCACTGGTATCGATGGTGTCAGAGACGGTGATTGGAATGAAAAGCGCAAGGCAAAGGTATAACTTAGGGCGTTTTCATTTCACTGGTCTAAGGTTGAGTAGAGAAGTGTGTCACACCCAATTTTAAGGGTAAAATTGAATGAACCAACTTATGTGCGCCCAGCGATCAATCACACACATAAGCGACAAATTACATAGTACCATCACAAGGTTTAATACATAACGAATAATATCACAGAGTCTTTACATAAATAGCAGCGGACTAATAATTATAATCTCTCGCGGAAGCTCCAATTCACAGGGAAGTAGTTGACTGGTGAACCACAATCCTAATAATCCTCAGAAGAATCATCATAGTCATCTGTTACCCATCCGGAAATTTTTATCCAAATATGAAAAATAAAGTAAGCGTAAGTACATGTCGTACTCAACAAGAATAACACGGGTTTATGAGGCTCAAATAAGGCATGACACTGGTTGACAGCAGTTGCTTTTAATTGATCATATTTTAGCAACTTGAGTAGCAGCAATAGAATATACCAAGGAACAAGATTTGCATGATCATATAAACATGATAATTAATATGAAATAAACATCAATAGAAACTTCAAATAAATCAATATTAAATTAGTTAAGTTCCTGTAAGACGTCCAAGGCCGTTCGTGACCGTGAGCACGGCTGATGTACCAGTAAATTTTTACACTCTGCAGAGGTTGCACACTTTCACCATAAGTCGTGATTCCCATATGCCAAGGGTCATGACTCCCATGTCACCTCACCAAGGAAGCGCGGCAGGGTACACTATGAAGTCTTTCAAAAGTCTTCCTAACATGCTACTAATCAATCTGGGCGCAATGGCAAGGGGTGGTAGAGCCCTCCTTCTAGTAGCACACACACGCAGCAGTACACACAAAGACAGGAGCCGCAAAACAATCAGCTCGGCAAGGAACCTTTCAAGACTAACAACATGATAGAAAGTAACTTCATACTTAACTAAAGTCAGAGCCATATGACCCTCATGGTTGCGCTGTAAGTTCCGGTGTCATACTTACAGATAAGTCCTTAGTCCATGTTGCTAAAAAGCATCTTTTAATCTTTATTTTATAATCAATTATTCAAGTTCATAAGATCATGACACCATCAAGCACTAGCATCACTACTCAAATGCAATCTCACAGGTAACAAGGATCAAGTGATCAAAACTAGGAATAAACACTATGGTTGCCAAGGTAGACACATGCATCATGAATTTAGTGATTAAGGTGAATAGGCAATAAGGATGGTCTATGCTATACTTGCCTTAGTCAAAGTGCTCTGGAGAACTTGCATCCTCAGTGTACTCTTGATCACCAACGTATTGCTTACCGTCTGAACTCGATCATAAAATCACCACACAATCATCGAGGCAATCATACACGAAGCAAACAAGATCTATATCAGAAACAGTACACCAACAAGGGAAAAACAGATTGAAAAGTGTATAAAAATAATCTACGCGTCACTACGATTCCAACGATATAAAGATCACGAAAATCGGAGTTCAAACGGAGAAGTTATGAAATAAACAAGTTTTACTTTAATAAAATAATAGTTTAAATCTAATCTCAAATTTTAAAAGTTGAAAACATGACTAACAGTAGCATCATTAGATAGATTACGAAATTACGAATCTAACGAGACTTGAACGGATCAAATCGGAGTTAAAACGAATATTTTATGGCCAAAATAAACTGAGTGGCAAATCTGCAAATATTGAAAACGTATTTTTGAATCTAAACCGAGGAAAATACGTTTTCTAAAAAGAAAAGCGTAATCTAAAAAATACGCCAAAGGACCGCGGGTTAGAACGTTAAAAAGTTGAGGGGGTTTTCTGCAAAAATTCCGGCGAAGGGGTATCTCTCACTGTGAGCCGTTAGATCGGTTGTGAACGGCTCGGATTAGATGAGCGGGCTCTGTTCGCCGGAGTTGGGCGGTGCCCGGCCGGTTCCTCGCCGGAAGATGGCCGGGGACGGCGTTTTTGGGGCTTGGAAGCTCGGTTCGCCTCGGGATCTGGTCGGGGAGCAAGAGAAGCTCAAGCTAAACCTATCTATGGTTTTAGTTGCCACAGAGGTAGCTCGGAGAGGATGCGGCGAGCTCGGTGGCGGAACTATGGTGGCGGCGAAGCTTGGCGTCATGGCTACAGTGCACAAAACCGAGGGAGAAGGGGTCGGGAAGATCCCTGACCTTGCTGCGAAGCTTGGAGGGCAACCAATTTCGACGTAGAGACTTCTCGTTGGCGAAATCGACGGTGACGGTGGAGCTCGGGGCGGCGGCGGCTCTGTGGCTGCGGCTAGGGCAAGATTGGAGGCGGCGGCTTGCTCGGGAACTTGTGGGGAGGGACGGCAGGGCTCGGCCGACTTATATAGGGGCGCGAGGGAGGTGTAGGAGATCCGGACTTGGGAGATTCGGTGGTTAGGATACGGTCGGAGGCGGCAAACACGTCCGGCTCGGACTCCATCCGGAGGTAGGAGACGGCACTATGGTGCGGGCCCGGCTTGACAGACACTAGGAGGGGGGCGTGATGCGCTTTGGGAGCGGGCCAGCACCGCTGCTGGGCTCGGCCCACGCGGGGAAAGAAGAAAGGGCAGCGCCCTGGCTGCGGCCTGGGCCAAGAAAAGGAATGGGCTGGCCTCGGGCCGAAAGAGAGGAGGGGGAGGATTTCTATTCTTTTCCCTTTTTTTTTAAAACTCATTTTCAAATTTGTTTTCCAAATAGCTTTTCAAACTAAGATTTGAACCCTTACAAATCCAAACAAATCTTAGGAAGTAAATATGTGCAGCAGCATGAATGCAACACTCAAGATTCTAACTACCAAGATTTATTTTAATTGCCCAAAAAGATTTTATTCACTAGATTATATGCCACATAAACATAAATAGATTGGATCTAATCCTGTTTAATAAATTGCAAATTTTTAGGGTGTTACAAAGTGCTTGACCGGTTTTAGGATAGATGGCCGTACTATCAAGAGGGGCAAACTTATTTGCATATCGGTCATCTAGTACCACTTGAACGATCTAACTTGCATACGTTGTTAGGATCGAGTGGCGCGGTGAAAAGAGTGAAAAACCTTTTGAAAAATGTTTGTGAAAAGGTAACACACATACACATGAGTTGTACACTTGGTGGTGTTAGCACATTTGCAAAGGTGGTGAAGTTTAGAGTTGAGAAAAGCTCTCTACAGAGCGTCGGACGCTAAGGAGTGGAAGCGTCGGACCATTGTGTAGAGTCCGACGCCTAACCCTAGTTCTGGCCAATGGCGAGCGTCAGACGCTCGGTAAACGAGCGTCGGACCATTGCCCACTTCAGTCCGACGGTGGCGAGCAGTGTCGGCGTGACGCGTGGCGTTCGGGAGAGCGTCGGACGCTAGAGCTTCGTCCGACGGTTTTGAGCGAGTTGAAACCTCTCTGGAAGCGTCGGACCGTGGTGATCATTGGTCCGACGGCTAACCTCGCGAGAGTCCGACGGTGGCCGAGCTGTGTCTCGTCTGTGAGAGTCGGACGGTCCGACGCCTGGAGCAGTGCGCGCGTCGGACCATCAGGTTGAGCGTCCGACGGTTGGGAAAACGGCGCAAGAAATAGCCGTTGAGATCCAGCGGCTGCGGTTGAATCGAGCTGACATGTGGCGACCATCGGAGGCGTCGGACCGTGGTTTTTAGTCCGACGCTGTCGCGGCTGAGCGTCCGACGCTCAGTCCGACGGTCGGTTTGAGAGGGCAACGGCTCTATTCGCTTGAGGGCTACAAATCCATGCACTTGGCGGCCTTGGCCGACCAGCTGAGCACCCTTGAGCCTGTGTGGCTTGTGTAGGTGTGCTTGGGAGCTCTCTAACTCACTAGTGTGCTTAGTGTTCATCCAATTGATCGCTAGTGAGTGATTCTAGTGCGTTGCATTGAGAGATTGCAAGAGTTGGCACTAGATGATTGAGTTGCAAGCTGGTGGTGCTTGTTACTCTTGGAGGTTGCCACCTCCTAGACGGCTTGGTGGCTCGTGGCTCCGTGAAGCAAGCAAGAAGATTGTGCTTGGCTCCGGAGAAGCTTTGTGAGGGGTTGGAGCTCACCCCGTGGGAGATCGCGAAGAGCATCACTAGTAGAGCGAGACGTGAAGAGCGACAAGTGGTCCGGCCGAGTCAAGTGCTAGAGCTTGTGGTAAGCACTCCACGTGGGAGAGTGTGACTTGCGGGTCACCACTAGCAAGAGGACCGGTGGCAACCTTGGAGCTTGTCTCAACGGAGGACGTAGCTTGTGGTGACAAGTGAACCTCCGGGAAATAAATCACCGCGTCAACATCTTCCCATCCTTCGCGGTGGTTTGCTCCCTTCTATACAAGTCATTTATTCTTTGCAGTACTTTACTTGTGTAGTTGTAGTTGCTCTTGTGAGACCGGTTAGCTTGTGTAGCTTGCCACTCACCTTCTTAGTTTGTGTAGCTTAGAAGTAGTTCTCACTTAGTTTGTGTAGCTAAGTGAGTTGTGCTCCTTGATTTGGATTGTGTATCCTTGTCATTGAACAAGTAGTGAGCTTAGGTGCTTAGTGCGATTTTGCTTGCTAGTTGATAGGAGTTTCCCCGGTGCTTAAAGTACTAGCGTTTAGGTTTGTGTAATCTTGTGCTAGAACGGTTTAGGGAAGCTCAAGCTTGACTTGCATCTTTGCTTCTTGCTAGGATCTTTTGCAAAGTGCTTAGAGTCTTAGCTAGAGGGGTGAATTGTCGTTAGAACCGATTAGGTTTTATTTCCGCTGCGATTTATTTTTGTCGAACTATTCACCCCCCTCTAGTCCACCATCTCGACCCTTTCATCCGCATCTATAGCAATCGCCTTGCGCTTTCCCATCTTGACCACCTCTCTCCTTCTTGGATTCGAGTTTTCTCTTGGGCCTTCCCTTGCCTTTGGCTTTGAACATGACTGCTCTTTTCCCATTCCACTGCTTTTTCCCTCGACCTCTCTTATGGTTGCGAGAACTCTCAGCAACATTGGTGTGTGCTTCAGGCACAGCTATAGAGCCAGTAGGTCGGGCAGAATGATTATTCATGAGAACCTCATTCTGTTGTTCAGCAACAGAAAGCACTTCACTCAACCCAGAGTACTTGGTGTACTTTGAGTTCCTGTATTGCTGTTGCAATACCACGTTGCCAGGGTGGAAGGTAGATAGAGTCTTCTCGATCATGTCGACGTCAGTGATTTTCTGACCACATAGACGCAGTCTGGTCACAATCCGGTGTAGAGCAGAGTTATACGCTGCCACGGACTTGTAGTCCTGGAAGCGTAAGTTGATCCAATCCTGTTGCGCTCTGGGGAGCACAATCAGTTGCTGCTGGTTGAAACGGTCCTTCAGGGACTGCCACAAAACCATTGGATCCTTCTCCGTCATATATTCAGACTTCAGGTCTGGGTGGAGATGGTGTCGTAAGAAATACAACGCCTTTGCTTTGTCCGGCTTTGTGCGATCATCCCTGCCATCTACCGGTGGGACGATCGTATGATCGAGACTAATGCCGTCGAGCCTTATCTCGACGTCAGTAGCCCAGGTGAGATAGTTGCTTCCATCCACGGCGAGCATCTCGAAATCCCTCTTTGCAATGTCCGACATGCCTGCACAATAGTACAGGGTCTGTTAGTGTCGTTGTGTAATCTTCAGGATTACGATTATGCATAGTCTTCAGGACTTATGCCGTGTTTCCCTGGTGTAATCTTTAGGATTTCTTTGCAATAATATAATAATATAATAAAGTAAACATATGGAATTGCAATCTATAAATAAATCTTCAGGATTTAAGTAATTGAAAAAATGAATTATAATAAATATAAATTTGTAAATAATATATTGCAATTAATTAATACTGGAAAGTAACTTGCAACAAATAATGATTCAATAAAATAACTATAGTGGGCTTCAGGCCACAATGAGTGCAAGGAAAAAGGCTTGTGGTGTAGCTTAAACGGTAATGGGCCAAGTAGGGGCCCATCCTAATGCCTCCTTTGGGCCGGCCTGCTAGGGCCCAACCGTTTCTGGCCGTCCATCTTAACAGACGGCTGAGATTCACCCATCTCCATATATAAGGTGGGTAGAAAACCCTAATCCCTTTTTCTCACTCCTCTCTCTCTCATCCTCTCCTGTCTCCAGACAGAACAAGAAGCTTCAGGATGAAAACGAGAAAAGGAGAGAAGAGGGAGAGCAGGGAGGCGGCGGCTCCATCTCCGAGGCCGCGTGGGGGGCCCACCCACGCCGCCTTTGGTGGCCGCGCCCTCGGCGCCCGCGGCGACCAGGCGGGCCGCGCCCTAGGCGCTCGGCCTAAGGTGGCTGGCGACCGAGCCGACGGCGGCCGGAGTGCGGCCCGGGCGGCGCGTAGTGGCGGTCAAGCCAGGCTTCGCCGGTGGCCTGGTGGCGGCAGGCCAGGATAGGCTGAGGTCCGCGCGTGCTCGCGCCAAACGGCGGTGGCCGGGGCTGGCGCTGCCCTTTTCAAGATCAAGAAATTTCAGAGGCAAGTAAGGAATCAATTTGTTACCTTCTAGTTTCGTAGAGCCTCGTGCTGATAATGTGTTGTGATTCGATCGATCCCTCCTTTCGGGTTCCTCTGTTCTTCACCCACGAGCACCAAGCATGCAGAAAACAACACAGGCAATAGATATGAACTAGGGCAGGGAAAGATGGAAGAGGGGAGTCTCTGTGTTTCTTTCACTTGGAATGAATCAATCACTTTACAAATGAGTTAGGAATGTCTTTATGACAAAGTCGGTTTGCTACAGTAACCGACTTTGTTACAGTGATTGACAGACAACTCATGATACATTGGATGCTAGCTATCAATATCATCTAGTCAATTTGAATTCTCCTTCCTCTCTTCATTTAATTGGCCACCATTTAAAACTCTTGTTTACATTGCCCTTGATTCACAACAGGTTTGATTTGTTTTTCGGAAAGAAAAGCGTTGCTGTGCCAGATTCATAGATAAATTTGACGGCCCACACTTGACCAAAATGCTGTCCCCCCCCCCCCCCCCCCCCCCCAATATGTTGATACTCTAAGGGCAAGTACAGAGAGATATCTGCTGTCTATAAATTTTTAGAATTTACAATGTAAACGGCTAAATAGACAGCTGTTATCTACTTACTGTCTATGGCTGTGTTCGTTTCAGCTGAAAAGCTGAGCTGATTTTGACTGAAACTAATTTATTGTAAGGAGAAATACTTTTTCAGAATAAAAAATATGTGTTATTTAGCTGAGGCGAACAGAACTTATATGGGTGTGGATCCCCATTATTTTATTTTGCTAATGGACGTTAGAGATCACAGTTTGGCCAGAGCGTGGAGAAATTGTGCATTGGAGCACGCGCCGCTGCTGTCTTCTCACCAGACGCCGGCGCCCTTCTCTTGCCTCATTTAATACCGTTCGGGAGGGTGTTGTTTGAAAATGTCCATCTCTGGAGACAGCACTCCGGCGTCCTCTGTACGTGTGCCCTAACACGATGCTCATATTGAACTTGTCAACTTGTCTTTACTAGTTTATTCGATATATATACCGTAGCTACCATTTTAGATTGAAAAACAGATAGTTACTTAAGATTATCTTTTACAATGACAAAATGGTGAATTTAAATATTGTTTTAGACGGTTACTTTAGTACATTTTCATAATTGTAAAGTTGTGTATTTTAGTGTAGTGTTACACTGTTGTTTTATACTATTTATATAATGATAGAGGTAGTTCTTTTCTTGCAAGAAAAACCATAATAGATCCAATGTCTAGTCAACAATGGAGCCTAGCAAATTAATGGCATGATGTCTTTAGTTCTTTCTCTCTTTTTGAGAATTTTTATGATTGATCTCTTCTTCTTCTTCTTCTTCTTCTCCTTCTTCTTCTTCTTCTTCTTACATGTTTTGTGATGACTAAGGACCTGTTTGATCCACACAACTAGATTTTAGCTAGCTAAACTTTAGGCAGCTAAAAATCTTCTATTTAAACTTTAGCTGAGGTGTTTGGATCCTCCAGGTAATATAATCATCTAAACTTTAGCTGGTTTTAGCTCTAGCCTTTTAATTGGACCATTTGGATTCTTAGCAGCTAAATTTAGTTAGCTAAAGTTTAGTTAATGAATCCAAACAAACCTTAACATGGAGGTTTTCTTTTTCAAACCTCTAATTAAGAATAGTGAGATATTGGAAATGTGTGGGTATTCTCATGGATCTATAAATAACATTTATTTGCATGTAATGTTGTATAACTTTGGCAGTTTTTTTTATGAAAACAGTAATAAGATAAAAAAAAAGGTATCTAGAGATTATTTTCCATGAGCAATCAAATGAAACTGCCTATATATGATTAATCAAGAATTTACAGATGTTTTCATGCATGGTAATGTCGTAAGTCTGTGAACAGATTAACAAGGAGGGTATGGTGTTATGGGCGTCGTATGAATAGATATGTAAATGTCAACCTAAATGTCTACGCCTATATTTGTAGAAATGTTTATCATGTTTGTTTTCTTTCTCAGGACACGCTCAGTTCCTGCATAGCATATTCCTGACAGAGTTCTTTGTTCATTTCTGAACCCTTCGCTATTACTCATTTCGTTTCAAATTAGAAGTCATTCTAAATTTTTTAGAGATATCAAGTATCTCAAATTTGACCAAAATTATAAAGATTTTTGATATCAAATAGATATATTTTGAAAATATAATTAATGTAATGATACTTATTTGATATCATAAATGTTATTATTTTATTATATAAATTTAATCACAGTTTAGATAGTTTGATTCTAAAATGACTTATAATTTAGCATAGACTGAGTAAATTTTTTTTTACATGGTGTTTTCAGCAAAAGCAAAGTACGTAAACAAAGCTTTTAGATATCGACGCTCCGCAGCTAATTAACAATTTTGTCGGCTAGCCTCATCGCGTGCTTACTTATTTACTGCTTCAAATATTTCCCTCTAAAAGTACTCCAAGCTAATTTGGACTTGGGCTCCCAGTCCCGGAAAAGCAGGAGCAGGTTTAGAGCGTCCCAACGGACACCATTGCCAACCTCGGCCAAATTCTATTGGCTGAAAATGGAAGGTGAGCACCGCTCTAGCTCTAGCGAGACTGCAATAGCCTATCTCGGACGCTGTTCCAAAAGTCTCTCGTATCCGGCTCTGCTCCGCATGCATGCTGATTTCTTATTTTATTGTCCTCGCTAGCGATTTGTCTAGCGCTATTGGGGATGTCCTTGGTGGATAAATTCAAAGGGTCTTCTTGGCGTTACCTGGATTCACAATCTTGCGGATTAAAGATTTTTCACTCCAGATATCTGCAGAAAAGGTCTGTGTAAAGCTTCGACCTTTTCATCCATGAGCTTGTTCTTTTGACCAATCAGCGCTTATTTTTAGCCACGAAATAGTATTTTTCTCTCACAACAAATCAGCACGAACTAAATTCAGTATTTATTTTTAGCCAAAAGAACAGGCTGAGTACCTGGCATTCCAGATAAATCATGACCACTTGCTCCAATCAATTGCATAAATCAAAGCCCAGCTGCCGCCGGCGATAGATCCATTTGCGCGACCGCCATGGGCCAAAATATCTGATCCAATCCACGGCTTGTTCAGACTTCAGAAGCGATCGTCGCCCATCACGAGAGCTGAGCTACCCGGGTCGTCAATCACCATGGAGCATACAGTATTATTGAGCAACAACGCGATCGACATACTGTAGGTCCATCTATAAGTAACGGCAATCCTTCAGCTTGTCTTTGCATTACCATTTACCAGCTTGCTCAGTGGCGTAGCTAGGATTTGTAGTTATGGTGGTCCATTTTTTTTTAATGCTATATACCAATTTGATAAGTAAATAGACCCAATGATGTGAACTTTATCCCTCTTTATTTCAACTTCTCCAAGAGAATTATATAATGTTTCAATATATCAAACCAATAATCCAATACTGCAAAAAATCATGTATTGAAATAAATGTTGCACTTGCACAAGAAAAAAATTAGTTTAGCATACCCTATGGCTTGTGCACTTTTCCTATCTGAGTGTGCACATCGCAAATCACCGAGCCGATCATATATTGAAATTGATGAAATTAAAATGAAAAGAGGAACTCGTGACTAAAGGAGAATATGGATAGATCAAAGACGGGTAGAGCAATAGCCAGCAGGCTTAACGTTGACTCAGCAGTTCAGTCTTGCAGTCGCTAAGATTCAGAGTACCTGCTGGGCTGCTGCTTTGCTTTGGCCATCGTAGAGATGCTGATGCTAGAGTCCGATGGGCGATGGCCGACTGGTGCTCGCCGCCGGCAGCAGCTGCGCCGCGGCCGTCCAACGACCCCAGTACAGTACACCACGCGAAAGAAGGAAAGCAAAGAATACAATTGGAGACGACGGAGGGACGGCGGCAGCCGGAACATCCCGAGCGAGCGAGTCCTGACTGTTTGTACCTATGGGCTTGGTTGGCACCCTGTAGCTCCGCCCATGAGCTTGCTGGCACATCCGCATATGGTATGGACAAGCGAGAGGGAGGGCCGACTGCACGCGAGCCGCCAAAGTGGCAACTGGCAAGCAGATCCGTGTTCCACTCCCCACAGGACGACGCATCAGAGAGAGATCAAAAATATCTGCGGCCGTCTCTCCGTCCCTCGACCGTAAAGTATGCTGTTTGTTTCTGATCATGGCGAGCGTAATTATCTCTCCCCTGCATTATTGACAGGAGTAGATGGCGTGCAAGTAGCTACGTAGCCGATAGATAGTAGTAGCTGCTGATAAGCTGACGTGGCAGATTTTTTTTTCATCGAAATGTCAGGCCAAGAAAACGGCGGGCTGGGGTAGGATTACGATGATTGGCGTCGATGTGGCACGATCAAGAAGATAAAAATAGCCAGATAGAGACGTGCCGGCAACAGTGTCTAACTGCATCCTTTCTTTTCTTTTTTTTGAGGGGAACTGCTGCATCCTTTCAGGATACGTCAGGTTCATGCAAGCAGCCAAGGAAACATTTTGTTCTGGACTATGCCTTTTGCCCTTTTCCTTCTCGCTACGGGGAAATACTCTTGCGGAGTACGGAGTTGCGGTTATGTGATTAGTTACTGGGTTTGGCTTGCGTACGTAGCCGTATGCCCGTATCTGGTCCCGTCCACGACCAGCAGCTGGGGATTGGCACGTCCACGCGGATCCGCCGTGGCAGCCTCGGCTCCCAGTGACCCGCCTGCCCGTGTGGGATTCCATGCACTTGCACACCGGCACACGCCCTCAACAATGTTTATATACTCGTATTTTGTATTTTGATTGATCCACACGCACATTAGCATACCTGGAGCGTTGAACGCTGATACTACTACCTGATAGCAGCGTTGCACAGGGCAACAGCATCACCACGCCACTGGCCCTATGGTGGCTGTTACCACCGGCAATCAGTCTGCGTGATTTTGTCTTCAGCTATGTATGAATACTCCAATATACTGGAGTATGCATGTCTGTATATGCCACAGTACCATTTTGCTAGCAATTGCAAACCATGCCGTCCCAACCCATTTGCAGGGGCAGCTAGAGACACACACCGTGCAAAGTGACCGAGCCCAGTGGCCCTACTGCATAGCTGGCGCCCCATCTACCGCCGCGACCGCCATTACTGACCATTCCATCTGCTGATCTGCAGCCCATTGCAGGTCCGTCGGCATTCGGCAATATGCCGCCGGTAGAGGCGCGCGGTAACCCTTTCTCTTCGGCTTGTCCAGTTGTCCTCGTACTGGCGTAGATGGCTGCGTCAGAGTTCAGATCGGACAAGCACGTCATTTTCAGATAGAGCAGAAGCAGATGCAGATCATGCTCCATTTCCAGCTGGATCATTCAGTTCGAGGTCGGCATCGCCGAGATATTTTCTTGTGATTCCAAAGTGAGATGCGCATCATCACACGCGCTATGCATGCATACTGTGCTGTGCATGAGGATTGCGCCAGGGTCAGTGTGATAAGTTTCTGGATGCTTTCAGGCCAATGAATGATAGCTTGACGAAATGATCATTCATCCGTGTCATTTTCTATAGTATTGACTACTGGTAGTAAAATTAGAGATAGGTATCTATCTGCCTCCAACTTGTACAAACATCAGACTTCTCTATCGCCTGGTGCATTCTTCCTTCTTCCTCTTGTAAACCGCATTAAACTTTGCATTATTTGCTTTGCATATCTTTCAGGCACAATGACAGATCTAGAAAATAAATTAGAAGAGGCTTATCTAATTATTTTTTACTTTTAGTCTCTTCTTTCAAGTTTAATCGGTACAAACTTGTAAGATGGACTTCATGGTCCGAGCAGCGGTAACGGGGTTCGAGCCCACCCTGCTCCGGTGCTAGATTCGTCCTTATTTATTTATTTTTTTCATGTATTTTCCAAACATGCAGTGCTTGAGAAAAAAAAAAAGACATCGCTCACATCCCTAGTCCCTGTATTTTTGATACATGATAGCGAACCAGCGCATAGCTTACAGCGTGCTAGAAGACTAGTAGCGGCATAGCTACTAAGCTGACGTAGCAGGTTTAAGGGCCTAGCTCATTGGTACAACAAACGGTTGCCAACTTTTTTTTTTTTGTCAAACACCTATTTTTCAAAACAACTTTATGTGCGAAGTTGTTTTTTCGCTCCTCTTATAAATGGATGAGTTGACATGAAGTTTTAAAAAGTAGCTTATCCTAATTTTTTTTCCTTTATGTATCTTTTGAATCATGCATTAAATTGTCGATGAATATGTTTTGTCAAACAATATTTTTAAAGCAGTTCAGCTTCACCAAAAGAGTTGCTCATAAAAGTTTTTTTAAAAAAAAAAAACCAACTTTACATGTGAATCTAAACTGTGTTAAACGAGATCTGATAATTTAGCTCTCGGCTATAGCTGAACACATGTACCATGTCACATAGAGTAAATAATATAGTTTGTTTATATATGGGTTGTTTGGTCTGCAGCCAACATTAATCACGCCTGTTGTGGCGTCGCTGAACCTAGGCGAAGAAAATGGTCGTCACAAGTATGGCGAAAATTATAACAAAGTAATGAGCCAAAAAATCTTATGGCAACCACAACTGATTCACAAACTAAACACTAGCCACATTTCCGTCGCTATTGTAGGTGTTGTGTGGCAAGCGTCGCTGAGCACCAAACACACTCATAATTGGATGGATGAAAGCATAGGGCAGAACTAAGCGGCGGCTCCGGACAAGCATCCGGTTGGGAGAGGTTTTTTTTGTCCTTACCTTCATGTTGTTTTGGTTCCTTGCACAGTAACACAAATATAAATGAAAGTGGTTCAAATTTATTTCTTATCTGTAACAAAATAGCTTTGTTTCATTTACAATTGCGACATTACCTCAAGTTAACCAAAGAACACATTTGTGTTTACATTGGCAAGAATACAAACGCCGGTTCGATACTCTCTCCTAATAACACGGTCTCTTTTCTGATGTCGTGAATGCCATCCAGCTCAATAGCGTCTTTAAATTGTGGTGCCAACTCAAGAACTGATTTTGTAGGGTTTGTTTGGTTCCTTAGGTAAGCCTATGCCCTCAAACATTGATCGCTATACAAAATTTAGCATAAAGTACTTGAATATTGATTATTATTATGAGGCTGAGAGAACAAGTAACTTAATGAAGCAAGACTTCGAAGAAAAGAAGAGATAAGTGAGCGAAGAAATACTAATGTTTCGAGCCAGCAATTGTAATAGTTGATAAGTCCTGACTCTGTTGATTGGACCGAGCATGACACAGTTACATCTGTGAAGAAGCAACATAACTGTGGAAACTGTTATGCTCATATCATTGTTGCTAGAATCTCTCCATAATATCAAGACTGGAATTCTTCTAGATCTATCAGTGCAGAAAGATACTGACTGTGCACGTGGTGCTCTGAAATGCTATTGTGGCTCAGTCTTCATGGCTCTGAAGTATGTAGTGTCAGCTGGACTATCTCTGAAAAGCACCTACCCTAGAGGAGATTCAAGCTAGGCGTTGGTTTAACTCATCGGTCTGAGGAAGATCCGATGATGAGGGCAATAGCAAAACAACCCGTTGTAGTTGTCTAGGTCTTGCTAAGCGTAATGAGTATTTGAGGGCATACACGGGTAGTATCATTGAGCACAAGGACCTTTCAACTGACTTTCGCATACAGTTCTACGGAATAGATGAATAGATGAAGCTACTGTTATTCTAGAGCACAAGGACCTTTCAATAGAATTTCGCATACAGTTCTGATTGTTGGCTACGGAATAGATGAAGCGAATGGTCCGTACAGGTGGCATAAGGGTCGTGTGTGTGCATATCATCCCTTATATGAGGACAAAGGTTAATTACAATTACACCCTAATTTTTCATTTTCTAAATAAGGTTAAATTAATTTGTTTATATAATTTGTTGAGCATCTAATATATATAATAATATTTTTTGTGAAATAAAATAAATCTTATGGCCCTATAAACATGTTATGTTGCATTCATGTTGCCTTTATTTAATTTGTACTGCTTGCAGCTTATTTAAATTGCTATATAATTAAAAACCTATTTTGAAACTCATTCGAGAATTGATTTATAGAAAATAAAAAAGAGAAAAACTCAATCTCTCCCTCTCGAACTCAAGGTCTGCCGCCCCCCTCGTTTTATGAACCGGGGCACCACTTCTCTCCCTTCCCTCTAACTGGACCGTAGCAGCACCAAGCCCAGCTTAGCGTCCCCTCGCGCGAGCAGCAGCAACCGGCCCAGAGTGTGCGACCTTGCTCTTCCTCTTTCTCCTACTCCCAAGCCTGGCCCGTGACATAGTGGAAGCTAATAATACTTATTACACATTATAAGTATGTATTAATATTCTTTTGGATGTGTTTTGTCAAATTTTGATAAAATTGACTTCTCATTAAGTGCGACGAGCAATTATTCTAGAACGGAGGGAGCTGGTGTCTAAGGGCACTCATAATGCAGACTTTACCATAGAGTCTAAACCTATTTATTACCTCGAAGATATTATAAACTTGGAGTCTTAGTTTTTCTTCCTTTCACTTCAATAAATACACTGCCACATCTGCAGAAAGCTATAAATAAGAAGGTAACTAATAGACATAAACTCTAGATTAGAGTCCATATTGTGAGTGCTCTAAGTCTAACTAGAGAGGTCGGTCAGGGCAGTCCCTATGGTAAAAACTATGTGCGAAATACAAGAATACCACATCAGCAACACATTATATATATACTAGCAAAAGTGCACGTGCGTTGTAACGGAAGAGTATCAAAATAAAATTTTTGTCAACTCAATAGTTAGTGACCGTGCGTTACAGTTGGAGAGTGTCAAAATAAATTTTTCGTTAACTCAATTGGTTTCGTAACCAATATAGAAAAAAGTAATTACTATACGTGTTTGACTTACATATCAATATTTCTTTGCCAAAGAGCCAAGAAAGATGTGTTTTTTCTAAGCATAATGTCTCTTGTTTTATTTGCATCTCACATGGTTGCCCTCCCTCACTTTACCATATGGTACTAATATCAACCAAGTACCCAAAACTAAACCGGACTAAATGGACACGTCTTATTAAGATTTAAAGTTTCGTAACCAATCTAGAAAAGAGTAATTATTATACGTGTTTGACTTGTGTATCAACATCTCTTTGTCAAAAAGCCAAGAAAGATATGAGTTTTTGTAGCATAATGTCTCTTATTTTATTTGCATCTCACCTGGTTGTCCTCCCTCACTTGTCGTATGGTACTAATGTCAACCGGGCACACAAAACTAAACCGGACTAAGTACACGTCTTATTAAGATTTAAACATGGCCCATTAAAAATATATAGACCTTCTAAGTCCAACCGTGCAAACTATCGTATGAATATACATTTTATTAAATTAGATTAGATTGGTCTGGCCCAATCTCAAATTAAATAAGGCCAAAAATAAATTTAGCAATAGACTCTACGGCCTGTGGTGGGTTGAGTGGAGTGAGCCGGTAGTTGGATGGGGTGGACGAAAAAAAAAGCATCAGAAATTGTCTCTTTATTAATAGGTATAGAATAGATTTATTAATAGTTAGATTAATATTCTTTTGTACTATGTGTTTTGTTAAATTTTTTAAAAATTGACTTCTTAATAGTGTGACCAGCAATTATTGTAGAACGGAGGGAGCTGATGTATTAGGCTGCGTTTAGTTATCAGTTGCAATTGCAATTCTACACTATAGCACTTTCGTTTGTATTTAACAACTTTTGTTTAATCATTGTCCAAGTAAGATTAAAAGATTCGTCTCGTGATATATATGCTACAAATATATAAATATTTTATTTACAATATATATATATATATATATATATATATATATATATATATATATATATATATATATATATATATATATATGCGCTGTAACGTTAACGTGACTAATCAGTGTCACTAAACGGGACGGATGGGTCGGTCAAGAATTCAAGATACCTCGCTTGTGCCCGCCGCCCGGTGTCGCGGATCCGCCGTGGCAGCCTCGGCCTCATCGCGCCGCGTCACGTCGGTCCCCACACGGCCACACCAACACATCCACACCACACCTGCCTCGGTTCACACACACGTGCTCTGGCTCGCCCAACCCAATAGCTCGCGCACGCTTGTCCGCCGCCGCCGCACGAGTCGCTTCCCTTTCCGTGACCCTGTCACCCAGCCCAATCCACTCTTCCCGTTTCCTCTCGAGCCACGGAAGCTTTGCCGTGCCGTGCCGCATATCAACAGGACGGAGCAACCGGGCAATCCGGCCTAACACAGCACGCACGAGCACACCCACCCACTTCGCTAGTCACCCAATCCGATCCGGTTCCGGTCCCATCGAGCTGCCTAGGCTACAGCAACGGATTTAACCGCCGCCGATGTCCGCGATGGCGCGGAGGCTGATGAGCTGCAGCTGCAGAAGGGCCGTCGCTTCGTCATCTTCTTCCAAATCCGTCCCATCTTCTCTGCCGCGCCATATATATACCCTCCCTCCCCGCCCGCCGCTCCTCGCATCATCGCCTCTGTGTTCTCCTCCTCCTCCTCCTCCTCCTCCCACCCCGGCTAGGTGCGTTGTCCGGATCCGTCTCGAATTCGTCTCTGCCGTCGCCGGTGTTCTTATTATCTCTTCAGCCCTATCGGTCGGAATTGGTATTGATTTTGGCTTCTTTGTTTGTTGTGTTGGATCCGGCCATCCGGGAGAGCAGGCGTTCGTTTACGAGTCTCGCGGCGGCCAAGGGTTCGTCGTCGTCGGCGCCGTCGAGCAGCAGCGTCTCGCCGACAAAGCAGCAACACCGGAGCACGAGAGACGAAGGCGAGATGACGGTCGCCTCGTCCGTCAAGCTCGCCGGCGGCACGCTGTCGGTGTGCGGGCGGACGGTGCTGTCCGGGGTGCCGGACGCGGTGGTGGCCTCGTCGGCAGCCGCGGCGGGGGGACCGGTCGACGGGGTCTTCCTCGGCGCCGACTTCTCCGAGCCGGCCGCCCGCCACGTCGTCTCCCTCGGCGACCTCAGGTACGTATGATCTTCAATTCAATCAGAGAATAAGAGCGGCAAAAAGCGGTGAGTTTTGCCCACCCAGAGATTCCCACCCAATTGTTCCTGTTGCCAACTGGCATTGATTGATTGATTTGGGTGCAGGGGCGTGCGGTTCATGGCGTGCTTCCGGTTCAAGCTCTGGTGGATGGCGCAGCGGATGGGGGAGAAAGGCGGCGACGTGCCGCGCGAGACCCAGTTCCTGCTCGTCGAGTCGAGGCCCGCCGCCGGCGACGAGGAGGCCGCGGCGGCGTACGTCGTGTTCCTGCCCCTCGTCGAGGGCGCGTTCCGGGCCAGCCTCCAGGGCGGCGCGGGCGCCGGCGACGCGCTGGAGCTCTGCGTCGAGAGCGGGGACGCCGACACCCGCGCAGCGTCGTTCGAGCGCGCGCTCTTCGTGGGCGCCGCGGAGTCCGACCCCTTCGCGGCCATCTCCGGCGCCGTCGCCGCCGCCAAGTCCTCGCTCGGCACGTTCCGGGTCCGCGTCGAGAAGAAGCTCCCGGGCATCGTCGACTGCTTCGGCTGGTGCACCTGGGACGCCTTCTACCAGGACGTCACGCAGGAGGGCGTCGAGGCCGGGCTCCGCAGCCTCATCGCCGGCGGCGCGCCGCCCAAGTTCGTCATCATCGACGACGGCTGGCAGTCCGTCGGCACCGACAAGTCCGCCGCTGGAGAGGACGAGCCCGAGCCGCCGCCCCGCCTGTCTCGTCTCACGGGCATCAAGGAGAACAGCAAGTTCCAGGACGCCGCCGACCCAGCCGCCGGCATCAGGACGGTGGTGCGCGCGGCGAAGGAGGAGTACGGGCTCAAGTACGTCTACGTCTGGCACGCCATCACCGGCTACTGGGGCGGCGTCCGGCCCGGCGAGCCGGGGACGGAGCAGTACCGCGCCAGCATGCAGTTCCCCAGGGTCTCGCCGGGCGTGATGGAGAACGAGCCCGGCATGAAGACCGACGTGCTCACCGTGCAGGGGCTCGGCCTCGTGCACCCGCGCGCCGTGTACCGCTTCTACGACGAGCTCCACGCCTACCTCGCCGCCGCCGGCGTCGACGGCGTCAAGGTGGACGTGCAGTGCGTCCTGGAGACGCTTGGCGCCGGCCACGGCGGCCGCGTGCAGCTCACCAGGCAGTACCACCATGCGCTCGACGCCTCCGTCGCCAAGAACTTCCCGGAGAACGGCATCATCGCCTGCATGAGCCACAACACCGACGCCCTCTACTGGTACGTACGCCATCCGATCTCTTTGCTCTCACATTTCTGACATTTGAGAATTGATTCCGAGAATTTACATGGGACCGTTGACCCATCTGATGCTGACGCCCGCAGCTCGAAGCAGACGGCGGTGGTGAGGGCGTCGGATGATTTCTACCCGAGGGACCCGGTGTCGCACACGATCCACATCGCATCGGTGGCGTACAACAGCGTGTTCCTCGGCGAGTTCATGCTGCCGGACTGGGACATGTTCCACTCGCTCCACCCGGCCGGCGACTACCACGGCTCGGCACGCGCGATCAGCGGAGGCCCGGTCTACGTCAGGTTGGTCAATTCATTCCAGCCTTGGTTGTCGGTTTCAGTCTTTCAGAATCCTCAGCATTGTTGTGCCCATGTCTTGTTGAAAGCGATTGCTGAATTGGGTGTTCTTGGTGATGAATTTGCAGTGATGCACCCGGGAAGCACAACTTCGAGCTGCTCAAGAAGATCGTCTTGCCCGACGGCTCCATTCTCCGCGCGCGTCTGCCAGGCCGGCCGACCAAAGATTGCCTGTTCACCGACCCGGCACGCGACGGCGTCAGGTGAGCTCGATGCCCTTTTGCTGAAATTTGTTCTGTTCACATGTGTGTGTTCTGACAATGGCATGTCGCGCGCGGCAATCCATCCTTCCTGCAGCCTGCTCAAGATATGGAACATGAACAAGTTCACCGGCGTGCTCGGCGTGTACAACTGCCAGGGCGCGGCGTGGAGCTCCGAGGAGAAGAAGAACGTGTTCCACCATACCGGCACCGAGGCCCTGACCTGCGGCGTCAGGGGCAGCGACGTCCACCTCATCTCGGAGGCCGCGACGGACGCCGAATGGAACGGCGACTGCGCCGTGTACCGGCATGCCGGCGGCGACCTCGCCGTCCTCCCGTATGGCGCGGCGTTGCCCGTCTCCCTCAAGGTCCTGGAACATGACATCCTCACCGTGTCACCGGTCAAGGTCAGTGTCCGTTTGGCGAGCGATGTGAATTGGTGAAGTTGGTGAACAAGTGAAGTGACTGATGAGTGATGAATGAAACTAAATGTGTTTTTTGTTCATGCAGGATTTGGCACCAGGTTTCAGGTTCGCCCCGATCGGACTGATCGACATGTTCAATAGCGGCGGCGCGGTGGAAGGCCTGACCTACCACCTCCTCGGCGACGCAAAGATGCTCGACGGCGGCAACGGGTCCGCTTCGGGCTCCGAGGCTGTCGGATTGGTGTGCATGGAGGTGAAGGGCTGTGGAAGGTTCGGTGCCTACTCTTCAGTCAGGCCAAGGAAGTGCATGCTGGGCTCAGCTCAGCTGGAGTTCTCCTATGATTCTTCGTCAGGGCTGGTGGTTCTTCAGCTGGAGAAGATGCCCAAGGAGAGGGTTCACAAGATTGTTATCGAGTTGTAGGGTGGTATTGGCATCAGTGGTACAAAAATTTAGGCTCATTGGTAATCAGAGTCTACTCTGATGAGTATACAGTTTTTAGCATATTGATGGCAGGGGCTGTAGTGGTGTATTTGATAGTGCAAATCTGATTCATGATTCAACTAGAAAAACCGGGCCGCACCTAGCTTGGAGTGTGCTAGTGGATATTGCATTATATCCATCAGAAACTGGCAATTGTAGATTTTTTACCAATTGAATCTTGGTAGAAGTGCAACATTTGTGCAAATCTGATTCATGATTCAATAATTGAAGGGAATATGCGCATACTGTCCGACTGTTCTGCTTGTCTGAAGTCTGAACAAATGGCCTTCTGTCTCTCGTTCCCAAACGTTTCGAGTGTATGAGGCACATGGAGCAGCAGAATATCTTATCTACTGACAACTGGCTCTATCTGAACAACCGTAGCCCCCGGTCCATAAAAAAAAAAGTCGTTTTCATCTTTTGGAAAACAACTTTAATCAAATATATATTTAAAACTATTAATATTCATGGTACATAATTTTATTACTAGAAAGATATTTTAATATAGTTTTTAATAAATTTATTTAGAGACATAAATGTTACCTATATTTTTTTTATAAATCGAATCAAATTTATGACACACACCAACCATGACTTTTTACAGAGCTCCCGGCACTGGCATTTTTTTTTAATGGTGCGGCACTGGCATGTTGTAACTTTTTTTTCGAAGAAAGAAGAATTATATTATATGATGTCGGGATACATCAACTCGTTACAAGCACTCTGAATTACAAGTACCCACGCCGTGAACAGCACACCTCAAACCTAACCTGTTTAATGCTTTGCAATATAGATGATCGCAAAGACAAATACTCGGCAAACTGCCTAAAAACAAATGCCCAACGAATGACGGCCAACATTTCTGTAGGCAGAATTAAGGAACTTCTTCTTTCTGATGTCTCGCTTCTTCTTCTTTCTGCCACCGAAGAACGAGGAAGACTGATCTGAAACTTATTCTCCCTAGTCCTTCATTATGGCCAGATAACCACAAGGAAACAGAGACATCATCTTCGCCTTGATGCCGTCGTCCGGAAACAAAAATCTCCATGTCGTCATGTTGATGAAGATGCTGACGCCGTGGTTGCCGCCCTCATCTTCAACGAAGCCGCCATGGAGAAGACGATTCCACCCTTCTCCAACACCGTCGCCGGAGAGGAGGAGAAAGAGGAAATAGAACTCCAATGCCAAGAACTTTGACATGAAAGTACACTGACCCTAATAATTCGATCTATTATGAAAAACTTATAAATAAAACAATGGATCCCTACTCCCTTCAACCCCTGGCGAGATGCCAGAGGAGAAGGGAGGGGGATCAGCGGTGGTGGACGGAGAAAGACGGCGGCGGTGGCAGCGCTAGGTTTCCTGGCCTCGTGCTGCCCTCGTGCCTTAGCACGGGCTGGCTCTGCCTCGATACGGCATGTTGGCAACTTGGAATGCGAGGTCCTGCTTGATGACTTTTAGATTTTAAAAACCAGTTTTTGTTGTTGTTTTTAAAATCTGAATTTTAAGTAAAATTAATGGGGTTTATGAATCCTTTAGTTTTTAAGAATTTGACTTTATTTATTGCTCCATGAGTCAAAAAACTGATAAAAGTTAGGTACATACAGCTTCCTGTTTTTTTTAAGAATCTTACAAAAACTACCACAAGAAATTGAGGCTCTTTAGATCCCACTCAATTTCTAAAAGCCAAAATTCTTAAAAACTGGCAAACATTGAGGATATCCAAACAGAAACCTAGTTTATGATCTTCACAAATCACAGATCATGTTGTTGCGCAAATTCATCCAGACACTAGTGATCTTGAGATAAATTTCGCCCCTATGCAAGCCAAGGGTTGATGGCAAAAATCCTTCTTTGTGGCGTAAGGAACTCATGCACGAGGAATTCTCTCATACTCTCCATAGGTTGAGATAAATTTTTTAAGGACTGGCTTTTTTCTTTCTAGTTTTTATAGTTTATATTTTCTTTGTTATTTTTACAAACTTAAATTTATAAAGTTAAGTTCAGTAGGAGCTGTCCCTCTCCTGTTTTCTAAAAAAAAGTGGGGCATGGGCGGGGGTTGCTGGGCTGAGAGAGTCCGTGTTCCTCTCTATAATTTTAGTCAAAGTTAAAATATTTTGACTCTTCAAAATTCTTGAAAACAACTTATAATTTGGGATGCAGGGAGTGCTAATATATTGCTTAATATGCATATTTTAAATGTATATCTAGTGGTTGGGTAAGTGTTTTTTTTTTTTTTTTTTTTTTTTTTTTTTTTTTTTTTGCAAGGGGGTGGGGCTGGGGCCATATGACCCCCAAACGAGCAGTTGAAGAGGTCAAGTTTGGCGCGCCCGTGTGGCCAACTCCTAGATCCAGGCCAGCGAAGTTTGACGAGATTGGGCAGCAGCCGACGTGGCTTGGCGAGATGCAGTTTCGCTGTCCCGCATGACAAAGCGAGGTTGAGCACGAGTGGCCCCGTGTGGCTTCGGATACCTTCATCTACGCTACTTGATGAGAACGAGAAGTGTGAAATCTGGTCACATGCCTCCCAACCGGATAGGTGACGTTTGGATTGTGGGATATAGAGGCAGGATTTCTGTGTAATTTGGTAGGAAGGAATGGAAAATAGGGAGGGAAGGGATAGGGAAGTTGTATCCGGCTAAGAGGGGTGGGTTAAGATCGGGATACAAGCCCTCACCGGGCTTTCGTTGCAATCCTTTTTCATTCTTGTTTTTTTTTCAGAGTTTGAGAAATATGAATGGACGATAAAAAAAACTTTTGACCTTAGTTGGCACTGTAATACAGTACAGCAAGCAGGCTGGTGCATTTTTCATGTTTTGAACTTGGAATGAAATCTATTCTGGGCTTGCAACCCTTACAACACATTGTGAGGACCATTGGCCTCGTGAGCATGAGGGCTGAGGCCATGGCCCATGGGGGGCAACGGCCGCACGGGCGGTGGTCATGGACGGTGTGAATTTCCAGGAATTTTTTTAAAAAATAATATTTTTTAAGTAAATAATTGTAAATTTAGAAGTTATTATAAAAAATCGCAGAAATAGATGTCGGTCGTTGGGAGACCGATAGGGCACCTATCGGTACCTGAGCAGCGGATATGTCTACAGCTGACATCAGCCTGCTGGTGCGGACAGCAGGCCTATCGGCAGTTGGGCAGCCGACAGGGATTAGACTGTAATTCTTCCGTTCCGAAATGTATATCGTTTTTTTTATGTCATAAGTTTAATTTGATTTGTATAAAATACGTACAACATTCATATTTCTAAATAAATTTATTAAAAAACTAGATTTAAAGATCTTTCTAATGATACTAATTATGTATTATAAATGTTAATATTTTTAAATATATAATTGTTGGTAATCGTTTTTTAGGAAACATAAATGATAAATATTTTGGAACGGAGGGAGCAGTACTCTTGATGTTGTAGCCATCCTCGAAAGAAAAATCCTGTGCGAGTGCCCACAGCTATAGGCTCTGTCACTGCTCTGTCACTCTGCAAGAAGTGGAGCGGCACTCCATCCTCAAAAGAAAAATCCTGTCACCCCTCTGCCACTCCTATTAATAGGTTGCATAAATAATTTTATCGCTGCTGTTGGTCATATGTTCTGCCACTACCAATTCATGATAAATATTTAGAGATAAATCTTTTGCATATTTAGACAGTTTACATGTAAATTGCGAAATAAATTTTTTGAGTCTATTTAGACTATGATTGCATATTTATTGCAAAAGTTATCACGTACTAATTAGGCTTATAATATTCGTCTCGCAAAGTTACACAATCTATGTAATTAATATTTTTTCCATCAATATTTGATACCCAATGCCTGTCTCTAAACATTTGATGTGTTTAGGGGGTGTTTGGTTCACTGTCTAGTTTTGTCACATCAGATGTGTCGGGTACTAAGGTATTGGGTACCCCACTTCGATGTAAAAAACACACTTCCTAAATGAAGTCCGGCCCAAGAAGGCGCCAACCAAGGCCCATGCGGGAACGGCTCACGCGGCTTAAGATGGAACCGTGTGGAAACACGCTGCCTCCCCCAGGCGCGTGGACCCCTCGGGAGAAATCCTCCGATTCGCCCGAGCCTACACGACAGGGGTCGGGAAAGCAGAACCCTCGGGCATACCATCCGATTCGCCCGAGCTTGCCATCAAATACCGCAGCCTCGGGCGACCAACTTCCGATTCGTCCGAGCCTACCCTTGCTATACGCAATCTCCCTCAGGCGTAGCTCTCCGGTTCGCTCGAGCCCTGCCAACGTCGGCAGAGCAATCTTACTGTCCAAGGGACCTCCTTGACCACTTTACAAGCACGGTCCCATCGAGTGGGCCCCTCGACGTGACTGCGCCTGTTGGGTACCAAAGTTAGGGGTACCCAACTTCAATGAAAAACGATCATTCCCAACGCGGCCCGGCCCAAGTAAGGCCAATGGAAGCCCACGAAGGTCGCGTCCGAAGCCCACGAAGGCCGCGTCTACGGAGGCCCATGACGTCATTGCACCAATGACAGCCAAATTCTCCGATTCGCCCAAGCCTTCCCGAGAGAGCTCGGGAGAGTGGCACCCTTAGCGCCAATTCTCCGATTCGCCCGAGCCTCCCCAGGAGAGCTCGGGAGAGCGGCACCCTCGGCGCCCAAATCTTCGATTCGCCCGAGCTTCCCCATCCTCCTCGAGCGTAATCTCACAAAGGCATCCAAGGCACCGGTGATGTCAGCAGAGCAATCTTGGACCACAAGAGACCTCCCTGACCACTTTACAGGCACTGTCCCGTCAGGCGAGATTCTCGACGTGACTGTGCTTCGCACGCCCCTAACAGCCATACCACCTGTCAGCATTTTCCTGGCAGCGGATTTGATAGGCCCACTACGGCCGTCTTCTCCACGGTATGGTCTACGGTGCGCCGTCCTGTTTTCCGCCGGGGTCTATCAACTCCGACTGCGACAGTCCGAGCGCCTGACGACGGGCTACGTAAGAACGGGAAAGGCACCTACTGCACTGTCCACTCGAAAGGACGAGCATGCCTTCCATCCGGGCCCACCTAACCCTCGGAAAGTACTGTTCAAAGGCCGGAAATACGACCGAGGGGAGATATCACCCTGCTCCATCCCATCACGCCTTCAAGAGTCCCGAGCTTCGGGAGACAACGCCCCGAGGCGACTCGCCCTCTTGTCACATCATGCGTAAGGACAGCCATCAGCTGTGACCCTACGGCGTGCCATAATCCGACGACTGTAGCTGCCTCGGAACTCACCAAAATCGTGCGAACCACTACGGCCATACCCCGGAGACGCGGAGAAAAGACCGTAACTGACCATAGTCAAACGAGGAACAACAACTCCTCACTGTAACATACGTAGCATTGTAAGCGCTGCCCTTGCCTCTCCCTTGCGACTATAAAAGGGAGAGCAGAGGCCAGCTTTAGGAGCCCCCCGGAAGTCTTAAGTTCTCACTCACACAAACACACCGACAACAAACAACTTACATACACTTAGACACTCAAAAGAGACCTAAGAGCACTTCCCTCTCTCGCCTAGCTTGTAACCCCCTACTACAAGCACCTCGGTGTAAGGCAACACGACTCTCCTCTCCACTGGACGTAGGGCTTGCTTGGCCTGAACCAGTATAATCCCTGTGTTCCCCTTTGCACACCATCCGTAGCCTCAACCGCAAAACACATATTTACTAGCCGGTGTTAGCCCCGCTAAAACTAGCACCGACAGCGCCCCACACACGCACGTCCGCCGTACCAACTGTCATATCTCCTCTGACAACCGATCTGACAATCCCACTCCTCCCACGCCGCTACAGGGATAGTCAACCGTACGACGTCCTGTGCTGACGAAGAGATTCTTCAACTACGACAGCGACGGCCCATATATCTGTCGTACGTATGACGCTAGGAAAAGGGGGACGTCAACCGTTCGGCCAACCCGGGGAAATGGGCAGAGCTTACGACCGGGCTCACCTGCCCCTCGGAAAGTACCACGCGTGGGAAGGGAATGCGCCCGAGGGAGGACACTCCCACTGCTCCGTCCCCTTCTCGCCCCCGAAGGCGTCAGGGACTTCCGAGCCTCGAGAGTCAATACTCAAAGGTCAACCCGTCTTCTCATTGCACTGTGTAGGGTCGGATGCGACGCCATGACGTAGCGCCACGCAGCAAACCACGCCCCGCGCTGTGCGCCACCTTAGAACTCACCGATCGAACAGTGGAAGATCAACCGAATGACCGATGCCATACCTTCGAGGCGCCAAGACGAAGTCGTGGCTGACGACAGGCACCAGTCACCACGGTCGCCACCATGCCGAGTACTGTAACCACAGCAAAACACATGTAACTTTACCCTTTCCCTTGTAACTATAAAAGGGAAGGCAGGGGCCAATCTCAGGCAGACTTCGAGTCACCCACAACGCCCTACCGCCATAAGAACACACGACACATATACACGCACGCACAAGAGACTAGGGAGCTCCTCCCTCTCTCGTCTAGGCTTGTAACCCCTACTACAAGCACCTCGGTGCAAGGCAACACGACTCGACTCACACTGGACGTAAGGCACTTCTAGCCCGAACCAGTATAACCCCTGTGTTTCTCCTTGCACACCACCCGTGGTCTCAACCGCAAATCACAAATTTACTAGTGGTGTTAGCACCAGCTAATCCTAGCACCGACAAGATGTTTAGACACTAATTTAGAATATTAAACATAGACTAATTAAAAAATATAAATTTCCCAGATGAAGGTGTTTTTACAAGACAAAATTTTAGGTCTACATATTCCATGTGTTTGACAATGTGATGTTACAGTAAATATATGCTAAAAGTAGTCAATATTTATGTAATATTTAGGTTTAAAAAGTCATCTCACAAATTTGCATTTATTTATGTAATTAATTTTACAAATAGTTAATATTTAATACTTATAGCAACAGTCAAACATTCTATGCGATATAAAATATTCCTAGACCCTATTTAGTTGGGGAAAAAGTTTGGGTTCTGATACTATAGCGCTTTCGTTTATATTTGATAATTTTTATCCAACCATAGGCTAACTAGAGTCAAAACATTTGTATCGGTATGTACAAACAAACTGTGTAATTAGTTATTTTTTATTTATATTTAATATTCTATGTATGTGTCTAAAAGTTTGATGTGACTGGAAATATAGAAAGAGTTTGGAAAAAAATGGGAACTAAACAGCGCCCTAGTTCTAAGAAACAAACAGCCCCCTGACGATGATGGATGCATGTGTTCGTACGCTTATGCGGCACCGTCCTGGTAAGATACTGTACTAATTAATATGTACTCCCGTAGTAGTATTGGGCAAGTGGGCAGGCAGCCAGGCACCATGCAACGGAGTACTAGTAGGAGTAGGTTCTATACTAGTATACAGTACTAGTTCTGGGCTCCGTGCTGGAGGGACCTGTCGGCCGGCCACAGGCCCATAAGCCTGTCGATCCGATAGGGTCTACCTGCACGTTGAGCTTAGTCGACAGGTAGATGGCCGATAGGACCTTGACATGTCATGTCGACTATCCAGCAGCCGGTAGAATATTATTTCTTTAATATTTTATATCTAAATATTATATTTACAATTATTTATTTAAAAAATATTATGTTTTAAAAAAATCCAATATCCAGAGCTTAGGCCATAGGGAGAAATATAATGGCGATGGGACGTGCCACAGTGGTGGCAAGAGCCGGTCAATTGGTTGGCCCTGTTTATTTTCTAAAAAGTTTTCTCTTTTTCTGTCACATCGATTGTACTTTTCGTCTATATATAGCACTAAATAAAGTAGCAGCTGTTGTATGTTTGTACTTTTTGCCTGACTAGCTCGAGTTGAATATTTTAAATCTACTTAGACCATGATTGAATAAAAATTGTCAAATACAAACGAAAGTGCTACAGTGTACTTTTTCACCTCTTTTCACAAAGTAAACAGGGCTTGGCCCAGCCTATAACTTCCAATTGCAACTACTCACATCAATATTATGATACGCATGGAGCATTCAATGTAGACGAAATGTTTACATGTTTACACATTTTATATGTACATCACGAGATGAATCTTTTAAATCTATTTAGACTATAATTTGACATTTATTGAAAAAATTTTCATTGCTACAGTGTTAAAATTCCATATTCCAAATGAATCTAAACGCAGCCTTAGTCACTGGGTGATGGGCCCTCCTTTGATCGTCTACTTGTGCGCATGCTGTGTGTTACGTCAGAGGTTTGAATGTTTGATGGCCTGTGGCTGTCCATGCATATGCATCTGAGTGAGAGAGCATGCGAGAGCTACATGAAAGATTTCCTGAGGTCTCAACTCTTTTTTTTTCCATTCCTTGGAAAGTACATTTATGCACATCGAAACGGTTTGTGCTAATTCCTTTGTTACAAAAAGCTGGTACAGTAAAAAATATTATAGGAATTCTACTCCTTAATTTTTCTCATGTTCTTCCTGTAAACCAAACGAGGTCTTAGTTTTTCTTTCTCTCCCGTGTACATATGAGTCTTTTTAAATATGGTGGGGAAGCAAAGAGTGGCAATATGTATAACTGTACAAAGGTGTTAAGGGCGTGTTTGATATGGCTTCCATCGAATCCGTCTCCTCCATGTAGAAAAACTGTTTAGCACTGTAATGTTGTTCATCAAAGCTGATTTGTCCCTTCCTCCCTTGTCTTGTTAGAAGCCCCAAAATTTTCTCCAGCAGCTCCTTGTTTTAGTGAGAGAGAGAAAAAGAGGAGAGAAAAACAGATTCCATGACTAGTGGCGGTGACAGAGGATCCGGAGCTGACGGAATCTCGGCCAAAGAGGCCCTAAATAGTCAATTATACTCATATCTCCGGTTAGATATCTGCCCCCTGTTTCTAAAATAACAGTAACAGAAGAAGCAAAGGTGGTTTCACTAGGATGTGGCTGAGGAAGTGAGGAAGTGAGGAAGGAGAGTCATGGAACCGACAAGGCGATCGGAGGGATATCATAGCACATGCAAATGCATATCGGAGATCCCGCTCGGCCTTCATCACCTCGGACGGAAGAACTGTATATGTTGTGCCATGCACGCATCACACGTACGCAGCCGCCTTTTCTCCGCGTTCACGGAACTTACTCCTTTCTGCTGATTGCACGAAACATAAGTAGATGAGAACAAATGAACAATGCTATATATAAAGACAAGCAGTTTGCAACGCCTTACTAGTTACACAGGCATCATCCGTCGTCACTCTAGCTAGGAGGGAACAGAGAGCTCAGTGAAATCCCTCTCGTTTTGCCAAAAAGCTAAAAAAATCCTGATGGCTGCCTCCGCCATAGAACCTGAACACAACAGAACGGCCGGCACGGACCGTGCTCACAGCTCAAAGCAGCACCGGCGGCGCCTACTCAGGCACCTCCACATCCAGGTCCCCGTTCCCGGAATCTCCGGCTGGTCCGGCCGCCCTTCCGGCCCAGCATCAGCTCCACCAGGAGCTGCCGGCATCGCCCACCACCACTGCCACCACCAGGAGCGGCCGGCATCGCCGTCGCTGCTCCGGTCGCCGACGGCATGGATCCGATCGAAGGGCCACGGCTTCGGGTCGGGCAACAAACACACGCCCCGGCGGTCCGGCGGCGGCAACTTCCACTACGACGCTCGCAGTTACGCGCAGAACTTCGACGAAGGCGGCGGCCGCGAGGAGGACGCGCTCAAGCAGCACGTGCACTTGTCGGCGGCGCCCAGCCTCCTCGCGTCGCCGCGTCACGTGTCGCCGTCGAGCCAGGGCGTCGTCAGCGGCGGCTACAGCAACGGCGGCGGCGAGGAGCCAGCGCGCGAAACGTTACCTGCTATGGAGTGAAACGGTTCTTCTCTTTTCTTGTTGGCATGTGGCAACACGGACACAGATCCCGTGAAGTGGCTATTCACACTGCAAGATAAGCAATGGTCCCTCATTTCTTTATCTCACCTTGTACTCAGGCAAATGCAAAAATAATTCAAAAGCACTAGAAGACCATATATGGTGCTGAGCAAGTGAGCATATATATATATATATATATATATATATATATGGAAATTATTTCCTACTCCCAGGGAGTAGTTACTCCTATACTTGTATCTTCAGATTTAGGGCATATATGACCAAATGAAATATATGTACATGAAGTATATGATCATACTAGACCATCTATGTTAGTATATTTATGAAGTATGCATACATACACCGAGTATATGGTCATACTTATTTTATATACTACAGTAAGTGGCATTTTCATAATATATTAAAAAGTATGGGTTCCCTTAAAAATTTTTCGCATAGGAAGATTTGGAGCATCTTAATATGAGTATGTAAACATACTCAAAGTGATAAATAAGTATAAACACATACGTAAGGTGATTTTTTAAAGATAGGAGTAACTACTCCCGGGAGTATAGAAAATGCACTATATATATATATATATATATATATATATATATATATATATATATATATATATATATATGCCCACGTGCTGAACATATTCAGGATAAGAGTTTGCTGAATTGTCAGCCGTACAGAGCAATGCCCACATACTGAACATATTAGATCTCTTTTGATCTAAGTTACTAATTCAATGCTAAATCCTACATATATTTTTACTCTAATCTGAAGAATTTTTAACCCAAAAGCTTCGTACAAAAGCATATTTGACTGTTCATATCTTCATATACAAAATGTTGTATCACCCAATAGCAGATTTGATCATGCCTTCAGTGCATGGCCTACAAACAAAGATAATTCAGATAATGTCACTTTATAGATTAAATGAACTAATACAATTTACATACACTTACATTTATGTTCTGCTAAAAATACCAATCATATATCCCTCCAACAGAGTCAGGATTAGTGGCATCTTGAATAACACTTGAACTTTGAAATGAGTAAATGAGATAGAGGAAGGTAGATAGAAAAATCAACACTTTAGATTTTTTTTAAAAAAGTAGAAAGCCAATGTACCTTAATAAGTTCAAAAAAGCTACTAAGTGATTCATATTGTTGAGATTTTTCCAAATTAACATATATGTTTTGCTCATATGCTTAGAATTCCTGCACAGGGTTTCCATTTTCTTCATTTTGTGTAGCTTTCTTTGTTGTCTTCTTGTTTGCTTTGGTCTTCTTTTTCTTCTAAAATTTTTCAACCCAAGATTTCTTCCGTTTTGACCACCATTTGGCTTTTCTTTCTTCTTAAGACCAATGACATTTGCGAACTGTTCAGGTAAGCTAAATGGTGGTTGAACACTAGAATCTTCAACATTAATTTTAGGAGTTTCTCTGATTTTTTTCTTCCACCTGCTTACTGACATTGTGAGGTGCCTCTTCAACAAGCAAGTAGCAATCTTCAAAATCAGCAGCTCATGAAGCCAATGGAAAGAATATCATGCAAAGATTTTTGTACCAAAGTGTAGCATCTAACTTAGGATTTTCCACTATATTCCTCCCATGCATATCGTGGAACCCAAAAGTTTCCAGCCTCATCAATACTGCTAAATGCCATACTAATTTTCAGGACCCCAAAAATAAGTCGCAGCCACCTATAGTTATAAATATTGTGTCAAGATCTATATTTCGTCGGTAACAATCAGAAGAACCAATTAGACAAAATCAAAATATTGTGTCTCCCTAACATTCTTGACATTTCAACAAATTTAATTCAACTACGCAGGAACTGATTAGCTAGCTTTGGAATAAGGATGAGCACAACCTTGTAGGCGATTCCTCAAACACCTGTTGGGCGTCATTCATGGCACCATCTTGTGCAGCTGTTGGGGAATGCTTTGCGCCATGGGAGGTTGCATAGGGGCATGGTAAGGTGCTTGGCCCAGACCGACCACGCGCCCCGTGCCTCCTAGCGCCAGTGCACGCACGAGCGGCGCGGCGGAGCCATGCGGAAGCGTGGGCTGCGGCCTACGGCGCGGAGCGGAGCCCGCGCAAGCGTCCAAGATCCGTTGCACGGCCGGGCGTGTCAGCGTCAGCCTGCCTGTTCCCCCACCCACCCACCCAGATCCCTCTGTTCTCATCCATCTTCCCGCTGACAGACCTGCTACCTCCCCTCGCGTTGGAGGCGGACAAAATCCCCCGTTTTGTTGCCGGATCACTCCATCGGGTATGGTCGTAGGGGCGACGACCGCGGATTATTGCACGCCCCCGCGCCGTGCCCAGTTTCACCGGCGTGGGTGATCGTGCAGCAACCTCGTGTGCACCTGTGGTGTGCGCGGATGTGGAAGCTGCTGCATGCTGCGTGGAGCCGTGCGCCGTACTCGGTCTGCGGTGGAACTCCATGCGACCATGCGAGGTCACACGGTCGAGCTGCCTCCTTAGAACATGGCTATGGGAGCAAAACATGGCCCAAAGTTGTGCTCCAAAGCCCTGATCAAAATGACAGGCCCAGCATGCACAGCGTATTCCGGTTTGGTAGGGTTTTCCGGTTTTGGGTTCTCAAAAACGTTTTGAAACTGGTTACTCCTTAGAGACGTTCCATACTGAATCAGAGTCACTTTAGCAAAATCGTTTGGCTCGTTGCCAAGTTGTTTATTTTGAAGAGAGGATGAAATGGAAGTGGAAATGTGAAAGAAGTGAGTCAGACTCACGAAAGACAGCCTTTCATTGGATCCCCTCCTAGTGTAAAAATGGAGAAATGTTTCTCCGTTTTTCAGTTTTAATCACGTATCCAAAACACCGTTTGACAGTGATTCTTACAAAATCGAGCCTTATACTACTTAACCTCTCCTGTTCTCCCCGTCCTAAAATATAAGATAAATCATTCAAAAATTTCCCAAGATACAGGTGATTTCAAGTGAATGAAATACACTAATGCAGGATTGGATTGCAGTCCCAGTTGGCAAACCCCTCTAGTCCCGGTTTCCCAACTTAGACTATGCATCTGGTCCGGTCCTGCCAATCGGGACAAGAGGGGGAAATTTAGTCATGATTGGATACACCAACCAGGATTAAAAGAGTCGCCAACGAACCAGGACTAACCCTTTTTCTTTTCTTTTTCTTTTATGGTTTCTTATCAATTGAATTCGTTTTCACTTCAAATAGTTTTGTATACATATTATATGCTACTATTATACTACAACAATAATGAAGAATGAAACAAATTAAACAAGAACTATATATTACAACAAGATCATTCGTCCACATTCAAGTTCATACTCCCTCCGTCCTAAATAGAGGTCGTTATGGGATGCGTGCTGGTCAAAGTTTTTCAACTTTGACTGAGTTTGTAGAAAATATGTGCAACATGTATATTTTCAAATAAATATATTATAAAAATATATGATAAATACTAATATTTTTTATATATATTTGGTTAAAAGTAAAAAGTCTTTGACTTCTTAGAAAGTGGGAATGACATCTATTATTTTAGGACGGAGGGAGTACAAACTATAATAAAATTAAAACATTTTCATCAATATAAATTACATGTCCAAGTACACACCAATTTCACACCAAGTTCATAATACAAACATAAGTAGATCCGCCAAGTTTGACTACATCGTATTATGTAATCAACGAAGTGTATATCACCGATGTGGTATTGTGGACTAACACGGATGAAGAGCAATGCATTAAGTAGTAGTAGCACACTCTCTTTTGCTTCATAAGTAAGAGCACAGCTACTAACTATGATTAGCTATGGTCGAGAAGTCGGTTGGTCAAATCCCCTCTTATGGGTGTGTTTGGTTGGGTTGTAGCTTTGGTAAAAGCAGACGTGAGTTGTGGGCTTTTGAAAAGCTATTGGTGAAACAACTGTGGCTTTAGATAACACGGTCTCATAAAGTGGGCCCCGCTTGTCAGTCTCATAGAGGCTTCTTCCTGGCAGTCTCATAGTGGCAGATGGATAATTTTTGGGAGCAAAACTAGGGAGGAGGTGTTGTGAAATTTATATTAGGCAAAACTGCTTTTGATCACTGTGGTTCTGGATGGAAGCTAGCCTCTTTGGTTGGCTTTTGACCTTTGACCCCCAAAAGCTATAGCCAAAAGCCAAACCAAACGGGGTCTTAATCAAGGTTTAAACTACTGTCAAATTCTATACTATACAAGAACAGAGATTAGTATAGGTGGTCAAAACAAGGTCAAACCACCGTACTTGCGGTTTCAGTTTCAGCTAATTAGGGTTAGTATAATATTCAAGCTCCACTGACCACTGACTCGATTAAGCAAAGGCTGGTGCATTATCGAAGTACACGCGCTGTCAGTCGCCATGCAAGCGCACGAGCGCTAGCAGCTGCCGTCCCGTACATCGACATGGTCCTGACAGCTTAACTTGCTTCCAAACAACGTCAAAGCTGACAAGAGAGTCGCTCTGCCATAGACGTACTAGGAGTGTACTCCACCGGCTTGCCGCCAGAGGCGGCGTCAGCGCGCAGGCCGGCGCCTGACCCGGGCGAGAGAGCGGCCGCGGTCCGCGCGCCGCCTTCCCGGGCGGGCTCTGACACCGTTCTGCCACCGGCCGGCCGGCCTCGAACGCGGGCGCGCGCATCGCATGCCATGGCATGCCAGGACACGCCAGGAAAAACGAAGCATCAGAGGAAAGGCATGCGCATCGCTCGAGCTCGCCGCTCTGATCGAGATCGTAAGATTAATCGATCGTCGGCCAAATTTCACTGGCCCGGGCGCCAACCATGGATTCTGAGATCCGATCGGAAGTGGCGATCCGGCCATCGTGTTGGAGATGGTGCGTGCAACTGTGTGAAGCAGGAAGCGGGCACGCGTGCTCCTTTTGAGGCTGGCCGCTTGGGCGCGCTCTTGGTGGCCTCGAGAACGAACATGGCAGGCAGCCGGGAGCGGGCGACCGGGCGCCCGTTCATGGCGGACGGCCGGGTCTGAGCCTGACCTTTCGCGGAAAACAAGCTGACGAACATTCAGGCCACGCGCGCGTGCACACACACAGACGCTGATCTCTGCCGGAAACAAACAAGGCAGGCGATGCCATTCGGCGACACCTTTTGCGCGCGCGGCGCGATCGATCAACAGGATCGACCATGGCCCCCATGCAAATCTCTCGCTTTTGAATTGCCCGTGGAAACGCTGTCCAATCGATCGGTCACTGCGTGCAGTGCAGGTGAACTGTATCCCACTCACTCACTCACTGAAACGACCGGAAAGAAAGTTCCGGTCTTTCCACTGCCTGCCTTTAGCATCGCTCGTAACCGCATAACAGGCATGTTTTTGTGCGTGAACACCGCAAAGCATGCACCATTGACGGCAGCCACAAAGGAAACGAATTAAGCATTGGTCAATTGTCCTGTGCACACTGACGACGCTGGTAGTATATATTTGATCCAAGTGTGGATTAAAGAATTAGCCCTTTGTCTCCCGTCCCATGAACAAAGCTCCTTGGATTGATCTGCCCAAAAAGTCTCCCCCTAGGTCCAGAGAGAGAGAGAGAGAGAGAGAGAGAGAGAGAGAGAGAGAGAGAGAGAGAGAGAGAGAGAGAGAGAGAGGTATTGGCCGTGGCCTGTGGCTTGGAGCAGTGTTCAGGTTCTATATTCTTCTTGGGATTGGGGTCCTTAGCCTCTCGCACCAACCAAACCTGTTGCTGCCTTCCCACCCCCCTCTCTCGCACCATCTTTCTGTATAAATAACCCTTGCTCTCCCCCTTCTTCCTCCACCCAACTTGTTACTGCCAAAGATGAGAAGCAGCAAGCAGAAGCAGTGTTCCTTCTTCTTCCTCCTGCAGTGAATAGATGGCCTTCTTTGTGATCTTCCACAGCTTTCTTGAACTGCATCTCTAAGAGGAGCAGCTTGAACTCTAGCTACCTGCAGTATGAGCAGGTGCAGTTCAATAAAGCTGTGGGAAACCGCAGAGAGAGGCCAACAGAGCAGCATGGACGGTGGCGTCGACTTCATCATCTTGTAGAGGCGTGGTGCCCAGAGAGGAATATAAATCCACATGTATGCACCGATCAAGATCTAGTTTCACACTTCATGTACACTCTCTCCTACCGTGTGACTTGATTCTCCTGCATGCTTTGACAGTTCTTTTGTTAACTTAAAGTTTTTTTAGTTCATTCATGTTTTTTTTTTACTTTTTTATAATGGGTTTTTTCACCTCCAAAAAGCTTTACTTCGTTAAGTTATGTTCATTCCAGTAGTAATTCTGAGAAGCCTTTTTTTTCATGTTCTTAATTAATATATTTCTCCGAGAAGTTTTTCCTTCTCTTACCTTTTAACCATTATTAAGAGCTTTGGTTTTAAACCCAACAGTGAGATGTTGCCTAACATTATTATTTAAGACAGGAAAAAATAGCTTTGTTAAAAGTGAAATTGCAAATCAACGACCTCAAATGTTCCTTCTTTATCGTTATACGCCTGGCATAATCATGCCGGCGATTTTCTTAAAAAACCTCAATTTTTACCATAATGTTACAGTAAATCACCTATGAGGGAGTTATAATAATCTCGTAAATTTGTATACTCTGTAGTAGTTATCATAACTTAAAGTGGCCATAGAATACCTTACTTACTCCGTGACGAGAATCAGGAGACCACATTCACACGCCCAAAACGCCGATACAGAGTGCATATTGAGACCACAATGACTAACAAGCTATTAACTTCACAAATTCCTCTAGGACGATGCTTCAAAAAGTTCCGCAAAATCTTTAAGCTACCTTGCTACGGAGTAGGAAGGTTCCTTCACTTGTTATTCTGTGTGCAACCTAGCTACCTAACTCCACATTTTTTTCTCATATCAATGTTGCTTGATAGTGCATGAACTGATTAGTTTACTCAATATCTCATGTTGCCAAGGGAATATATTAAGCTCTCTATGTATGTAAAAATACAGCTTCATTTTGTAATGCCATAAAATAGTAATTAGGCCCCGTTTGGACGGGAGGATTTTCCTCTCATTCCTGCGGGAATTGAACTGATTCCTGTGAAATTCCTATAAAATTCTTGCGTTCCAAATAGACCTTTATTGTATCAGAGGCTGCATTTTGCCTTTCAAGTTATCTTGTAGTAATTCCATAGTTCTTAATTGTATACAAATAAAAAAAAATGTAAGGGTTTGTTCGGAATGGAGAATGCAAAACAGAGGAAAGAAAGAAAAAAACACATCAATAGGAAATATATAGGTGTGTAGATAGAAAGTAGAGAATTAGAAAAACAAAAAAATAGAACAAAAATTCCATTCCTACGTACCAAACACCATGTGATATAACCAAGAACATAAAAATTTAACTATTTTAAAATTCCAATAAAAATCCTCGATCGGATCCAAAGAAACCCTTACCCCAGGATTTGTTTCATGGAAAACCCGGCTGCCCTTTCTCACACCGATCTCTCTGACATGTCATTGTTTTAAAATAAATCCAACGTGTCACGGTGAAAACAAGAAAAACAAAACCGATGGAAAAGCTGGCCAGCCTGATGAAAGCTGTTGGGGAAGGGGTGCAATGAGTAGATCTTTTGGTGGCGAAATGAAAAGCCACTGCCAAAGAGACTGAAACCTCAAATCATCATGGTACTACCAGTACTGGCTTCTTTTTTTCTTTGCTGCAACACTGCCCTACTACTATACTCAGCCGGCCCACAGCGGCCCACTGGGCCCAGTCGTCTGTCTCGTCTCTTCCACTCACCGGTGGCCAAGCAAAGGCCAGGCGATGGGACTTCCATTCCTGAAGCAAAGTTGGACCGAGTGCTCCTCCTCCACTCCCACCACCACTGCGCTCATGCCATCTCAGTATCTCACGCTGGAAGAAAGCCCCAGCACCAGCAGGCAGCAGCACACGCTCGCCGGGCAGGGGTCAAGCGGGTTTCCTTAAATAGTCATGCACTGTCTGCATGCCGTTCCCAGTGATTGTTCTTTCTTTTTCCCCAGTCCACGCGTGCTGTGGCTTTGCTTTGTGTGTGGTCTTTGCGTACCAGCTGCTGCCCATCAGATCAGCAGTAGAGTATTGTGGAGCCAGCGAAATGGCTGGTGAAATGGCTGGCCGGCCAGGCAGGTGGCTGCTTGGCCTCTTCGGCTTCGCTTACCCCTGAACAGTCTGATGGCGATGGATATGCGGCTGTGGCCGGCGGTTGGGTGCATCTTGTCACACCCTGAGCAGTGACCACTGTGGCCGGATGCACAAGCTTAAGGAGAGAACTGGCAACCAAAGCCAATTCGGTAAAGAGCGCTGCGATCAGTAACTGGAGAGAACAAAATTTGTAACTTTTATGTTTATTTTTCTCCATTTGGGTCTATGACCTTGTACCCCTGCTTGTAGATTACCATTCTTTGATTTAATGGAAAAGAAAGAAAAAGGTAGAGGATCCCTCTACCGTTCGGTAAAAAAAAGGAGAGAACTTGCAAGTGGCAAAAAAGTTCGGATTAGTGGTAGCCTGGTAGGTCTAGTAGAACACATGTTACTACAGCTCTTAAGATGAATGCACGTTTTTTTTTTAATTCAGTTACTGCAGTCTTGCAGTAGTAGTATTACTTTTTTTCTCGAATACGCAAAAAGCTTGCGTATCTTTGTATTAAGATTGAAGAGGGGATTACAGCAAATTAGAGTTCAAGGCTGGGAGTACAAAAGTAGAAAAAAATGAAGCTCAACTCCCGCCCTACAGAGAAGACGACTACTCGTGGCAAAGACGACCTAGGTTCTTCGTGCCGGCGAGAACCCATTGTTGTGCTACGAACTTGATCACTTCGAGCACCTGTGGAATGGAGGACGAGGTCGACCGAAAGCAGCGTGCAGTAGTAGTATTACACATATGGAGACCAGGAGATGATTTGGGCAATGCAAGTACCAAGTAGTCAGGTTGGTATATATGGGCTTTGGTGTACAGGTAAAAGTAGAGCTTTTGTTTCTCTGCACTTTGGCCTGAGTTTGGTAATATGCATAATTGCAATTCAGTGCGTTATGCACGCACGCTGAAAAGGACATGGAGCATCGAGATCATGCAATTATGCAAGTGATTCAGACATGGAGCGTCCAGATCATGTAAACTCAGGCCACAATGTACTGCTAAAACGACAGCGGCCCCCACCTTGCCCGATCTACTGCTAAGATGTTCAGACATGGAGCATCCAGGTCAAGCAGCTGGCCCCATGAATCATTCTACACTGATTTAGCTCAAATGTATATTCTAGAGCCACAATTGCTAATCGAAAAGAGCAACTAGTAATTACTATACAAATATACAGTACAATGTATAGAACCTGATGTTCCTTGTGTCCCTACCTGTCCTGTTTACCAATGAATGTAAAATTCCTTGTTCAATTCATTCCTCAGGATCGATATTGCCACATCCAGCACAGTGAAAAACCATGGCGGTGAAGCCCTTTTGTTGGAAAAAAAAAAACTCACTTTTTCCCTCAATACGTCAAGCAGCCAGCAGCGGAATACGTACTCCGACGATGAGCTACAGCAGTACAGCACATCAGGTTGGTATCAAGTAACAACTTGGGGGTGTTTAGATCCCAAAATTTTTGGAATTTTGACACTGTAGCAGCGAGAAATCTTTTGCAATAAGTGTCTAATTATAGTCAAGTAGAGTCAAAAGATTCATCTCGCGATTTACAGGTAAACTGTACAAACATGCAAAAGTTTCATCTACATTTAATGTTCCATACATGTGCGGCAAAATTAATGTAACGGAAGTTTTAGGATTTTAGAGAGAACTAAACAGCCCCCTTCATGCTACGACGGATTGACCCAAACTGTCAAAATCTCGAAGGTGAGATTAAAGCTACAGCAACAAGCATGCTACGCTGCACGTGGGGCCGTGGCGTGCGACGGCGAGGCGGGGGGCCCAGGCGTCAGTGCCTATGCTAGTAAGCAACAGTGCCTCGGATGGACGGGGCGTGCATGCATGGCCGGAGGGGGAGACCTTTTCCGTGGAATCAATGGCCGCCGGCCTTGTCATCCGTCGCTGTGGGGAAGAAAGCTGCCTTCTGTCGCTGCCTGTGGGGCCTCCCTGTGGGCTGTGGGCATGATGAGTGGTGAGCAGCTGCGGAAGCGGAAGCAGAGCTTGACAGAGCATGGAAGGAGGAGATATGACCAATCACCTGCAGTCCTGCACCGGCCATTCAGCTTGTGCCTGGCCTGGCCCTGCTCGATCTGCTCGCTCATTCAGTGTCTGTACTATCCGGCGTCCGGATTCCATTGGATCCGCTGATCGTGTTCTTTCGTTTTGGGTGCCCGGATATATAAACTTTGGGCTATATTTGTCTCGATGTCTAATGTGTTCAACGCCTCAACGGAACGGAACAGGATCCGTTTTCATCTGGAGGTAGGCAGATGCATTGCACTCGCGTGTGCATGCACGTACGCTGCACATCACCAACACTGCATGAGTTCTTCAAATTATGCGGCGCGTCGGTGGCGTCCTGTGACCACTGCTGGTGGGCATGGCGCGCCTTTTCACTGCTTAGCTTACATTTGGTTTGGGGACGGCATGTGGGTTCCAGCTCTGAGTAGGTTGGACCATCTCATATTTAGATTTACAGATGAAACCATTTAATTTTTTGTTTGATGGGATGGATAGATTGAGTTATGATGATGGTATTTTAAACACCGCTAGACAATATTTATGTGGGTTTCTAGTTGTTAGCCATTTTTCATATCTTCTTCCACCTCCCATCCTTGAGCAAAGGCGCAGAGCCAACCCATGTGCTCTTCACATTGGCTCCGCCGTGCCACCTCGTCCAGGTCTACACACCCACACACCAGTCGTCTACACAGCCTCGCGCCGGCAGCCCGCGGAGCTCGATAGGGGAGACTACCACTGGCGGAGCTAGAAATTTATGATTGAGTATGCCAAGAGTACAAAAATTTAAAGCAAATATACAATATAATGGATGACAAGAGGTGGCCGCTTGGGCCTAGTCAATTGTTGGCCTGCTCAGCTGCCACTCGCTGCTTATTTGTGGGCTTTTGTCAAAAGCCCACAAATAAACCGCGAGTGGCAGCCGAGCAAGTCATATGTATTAATTTTTTTGCCAAAATCTTCGGTATTCCAATGATACCCAGGCATACACTAGCTCCGCCAATGGAGCCCACAACACCGACGGAGAAGACATGGCGTAGATATGGGTAGAATTGGTTTCTTCATTTACGAGGTATTGGAGAAATCCACATCTAGGAGATATATTTCCGTACTGGGGTCGATCCGTTCTAGCCAACTATCTAAACACATCGAAAACTGGTTTCACTGCAACCTAGACCTTAAACCAAATACGTTTATAATGGCCCATCAGTGGTCTGATTTGGGGCTCGGCGTCTAGCGACGAAGAAGATGTTGATTGCGGAAAGTGAACGAAGTACTAGAATAAACACATAATATAACCTACTAAATGGTATTTTAGTCACTGCACCAAAACAGAAATTTCTTGGGGGTCCGCACCCACCACGATTTATTAGTGAGCTTATCAATCACACTTCGGCAACTTGGGATCGCTCAGAGCTTCAAGAGTTTTTTTACGCAAGTTGACATAGATGTGATTATGAATATCCCTTTATCTAATCGACGTCGACCGGATTTCTGGGCTTTCATGGTACGATCGACCTATAGAATGCTCATAACCAGGCGTATATTACCGGAGAATGCTGCAAGATCCGAGATGAGTGCTCATCCTTGTGGCAAGGAAAAGTCCCTTCGAAGTTGCTAGTTTTCTCCGGCGACTAGCATAGGACTCGCTGCCATCGGCGGACGTGCTTCACCATCAGAACATGGCTGATCACGGCCGATATGCTTACGAGCTTATGATTCCTGGAAACACTCTCTGTTGGATTTCTTTCAAAAACACTTTCTGTTGGAATACAACATGGCGAGATGTGTGTGGGCATTCAGTGACGGAGCCAGCCTAGAAAATGAGGTAGGGCGGATCGCATATACCTATACCGAACTTCAGCGATATATCGGTCTAATTATATAAGTATACCATATATATCGGTATATCACGTAACAGTTATATTCTAATCTATAATTCAGCAAACAAATGGTATAGAACAAGTTTAAAAAATTTGCAAACTATTTACTTGATTTCACTAATTAGGATGAACAAGTAATCAAGGCACCAATTTGCAATGGATTAATGGGAATACCTAGTTTCTTATATCCCTTCCATGCTCCGAGACGGTGTGTTTCCCCCGGCCACAGCCTGCGTAATGGGCCATTAGGCCTTGTTGCCCAGAGACGGCCCAACAGCGCCTCCTCTGCTTCACCTTCGCTCGTTTGCGTTCGCCGATCGAACCTGCGCGGCTGCGCCGTTCGCCGGCTCTGCTGATAATCTCGCCGGAGATCGGGGTCCTAGGTGCGGTGCTCGCCGGAGCGGAGGTAGGGCGGCCGCCCTCCCTCACCCTATGGGTGGCTCCGCCTATGTGGGCATTGGAACGCGAGGAGATTGTTTATAACTTGTGTGAGTTGCAGGAGGATGATTCCAGTGCGTAGTTGGCAAATTCGATAGAAAAGATGCCTCATGGTGACCTCACGCGGGTGGTGGTGACTCTTTGGGCGATCTGGTATGCTAGAAGAAAATCTATCTATGAGAACATGCTGCAGAGTCCGTTGTCGACACATATTTTTATCAACAAGTACATTATTGAACTACAACTGCAGAGCCCGTTGTCGACGCATATTTTTGTCAACAAGATATTATTGAACTACAAACTTCAAAGCCGGTCCAAGTGACAAAGCCGATAGTTCAAGCAAGAAGACCAATGTAGTTGCCGCCACCACTGGTATGTATGAAACTGAGGCATTCTTTAGATTCACCACCAAATGGCAGAAGTTCCCTCGTATCAATATCTAGACATATGCATGAAGCATTAAATATTGATGAAAACTGAAACTAATTTGACAGCTTCGCAAAATATTGTGAGACAAATCATTTGAGCCTAATTGGGTATAGTTGGACACTTTTTTAAAAAAAAAAAGTTAGCACGTTGATACAGTATTTTTTTTTTCGAAATGGCAATGTAACACACCCTCAATGTTGATCGATGCTGCAATTTCCAAGAATTTGGGTAGGGCGGCTGTGCAACTGTAGCACGAGAGTGTTGCCGAAACAATCGAGGCGATTGCTTGCAGGGCAGGTTTAGCTTTGGCCTCTAATCTTTCGCTGAGGTCCTTCAAGTTTGCTTCTGACGGTGCCAATGTCATAAGAGCAGTAATGTGTTTGTATGGTCAAAGTTTTTTTTTCGGAAAAAGAAGAATTATATTATATGATGACGGGATACATCAACACGTTACAAGCACTCTGAATTACAAAAAAGTACCCACGCCGTGAATAGCACACCTCAAACCCTAACCTGTTTGATGCTTTGCAGTGTAGATGACCACACAGGCAAACACTCGGCTAACGGCCTGAGAACAAATGCCCAACGAACAACGATTAACATTCCTATAGGCGAAATTGAGGAACTTCTTCTTTCTGATGTCTTCCTTCTTCTTCTTTCTGCCACCGAAGAATGAGGAAGATTGATCTGAAATTTATTCTCCCTAGTCCCCTCATCATGGACAGATCTAACCATAAGAAAACAGAGAAGAGACCGGAGAAAATTATTCCATGGCAACGACATCATCTCCGTCTTGATGCCGCCGTCCGAAACCAAAAATCTCCATGTCGTCATGTTGATGAAGATGTTGGCGTCGTGGTTGCCGCCCTCATCTTCAACGAAGCCACCATGGAGAAGACGATTCCACCCTTCTCCAACACCATTGCTGGAGAGGAGCGGAAGGAGGAAACAAAACTCCAATACCAAGAACTTTAACATGGAAAAACACTAACCCTAGAGATTCGATCTAGTAGGAAAAACTTATAAAAAACAATGGATCCCCACTCCCTTCAACCTCCGGCGAGATGCCAGAGGAAAAGGGAGAGGACCAACGGTGGTGGACGGAGAAAGACGGCGGTGGCGGCGGCGCTAGGTTTTCTACGTCCTACAGGCGACGGCGTGCCAACTGGTATGGTCAAAGTTGTAAAAGAGATCAGAGGCCAAGGTTGCTCGTGAGATTAGAAAGTCTAATATTGATGCCCACAACTCAGGCACAAGTATCTTTTTGTTTTGAGACAGGTAGGCATGTCTAGCTGTTAGAGCCGCCTATTGGTATTAATAACTCATATGATCAACTCTATGAATAAAGAGTACGGAGTTCGGAAAACAACTAAAGCACACCGGAGTTGCTTTAAGAAAAACTGAAGCGGCGCAGTTACTGTAAAAAAACTGATGTGCCTAGGAATACAGGTAGGTCCTCTCTCTCTCAAAAGGAAAAAGAACACGTGGGGAGTAAAGGGATGTCTGGATTGTACCATGGCAAGCAAGTTGCCGGCCAGGCAGTGATCCCTGCCGCCAGGCACTCAAAATAAACGGCGTAGGTTGCTGCAGTTACAGAATAGGCAGGCAATAGAGGAGTAACCGCCATCATCAGAGATGATTCTGGGAATTTTGCGGCTGCTTTCTCTATGGTTTTCATTGGGCTTATTGATCCAGCGAAGCCCTATTCTAGCATCGATGTTTGCCTCTTATTGTTTGGACTGGAGGGAACAAAAAAAATCTTTGCAATGAAAATTTCTGCAGCTACTGTACGATCCTTGCAGAGATTAAGGGCCTGTTTGGGACAGCTCCACATACTTTAGATCCACGAAATTTAGATCCAGATCTCATTTTCTTACCCCAAACACCTCCACCTCCACTAGCTCCACTAGTGGATCTGCTCTACCAAATAGGTGGATCTGACCCCAGATTCACTAAATTGGTGGATCTCCTCAAGGGGTGCTCCACTAGATCCAACCTTAGGTGGATTTGGGTAAAATTACCCACCATGCCACTGGTTACACAAAAATAACGGTTCGAATCGTTTTATTTCTTCCTATTTTCGCCGTGGCCACCGCGAGCTCCGCCGCGAGCTCGGCCTGGATCTCCGCCACGAGCTCGGCCTGGATCTCCACCGCCGCGAGCTCGGCCTGGATCTCCGCCGCTGTGAGCTCGGCCTGGGACCTGGAGCGCCGTGAGCTCGCCCTGGAACGCCGCCGTCGCGACCTCCCCCTGCAGCTCCGCGACCTCGCCCTGAAGCGGCGCCGCCGCAAGCTTGACCCACCGGAGCTCCGCCGGCGAGGCTGGCTGCGAGCCCGCCCAACGAGGCTGGCCGCGATCCCACCGTGGCTGCGTGCCCGACAACTGGCCGCGAGCCCGACAAGGACGACCGAGGCTGGCCGCTAGCCCGACCGAGGCCGGCCGCGAGCCCGGCGAGTCCTGCCGAGGCTGGCCGCGAGCCCGGCGACGCCGGCCGCAAGCAGTGGTCGTGCGACCGCCGCCGTGGCCGCGAGCACGCATCTTCTGCTCGGCGTCGAGACGAAGAAGATAAGATTTTTTTTTTCTAATTTGTCATCCCACGTGGGGCCCACTTGGAAGTGAAATAGAGATAAAGATGGAGCTGTCCCAAACACCTTTATCTCTACCAGCTCCACTAGTGAATCTGATTCATGGTGGATCTAGGTGAATCACAGATCCAGATTCAGTTTTTGGCTTGGTGGAGCTGTCCCAAACAGGCCCTAAGGAGAAGGAACAGCCATTTGAGCAGGTAAGCTTGTCATAAAGGAGGGAACCAATTTTGAAGCTCATTGGTTAGCACGAGTAGCTGTTACTCTATCAGCTGGCCATCATATGTGGTTTATTAATCCAGTAATTCACGACCCGTGTGTTACCCTCAAATGATCTATGACGGGCTAGGGTAGAAACCACACAGCAGGGAGGGAGCAACCTGCGCGGGCTAGCCGGAGATGACCACAACCCCAGTAGCGCATTTGCATCACTCTGCCGCCCTAACACTTTTTAGACAAACAGCCTAACTTCAGACTCGACACGTATCTAGATGTAGAAAACACACCCTAACCCCAACAATTCAGGGCCACCCTTTAACACTGAGCCATAATCAAGTTAAGTTACTCTTTGAACTAAAAAAACCGGATTCCTAGTCAGATCAGACCAATCGCAGACTCGGTCACAGGAGAGAGCTGTGGATTTGTGCATAGTACATAAGCAAAACTAAATACACTTGGGTGCTACTGTAGAGACACGGGAGAGAGCTGTGGATTTTGAGCTATTCATAGCCCAATAGGAGAATGAAATGCATAGTACATAAGCAAAACTTGATTTCGCTCCGAAAGCTAGTTAATTTTACACAGGCCTACATTTCCAATTATCTTTCACAACGATTCAATGCCATAGTAAGTTTCTACAGTCTAAAACAGTAAAACTAGGATAGTAGCATTTCGATCAAATATCAGGCTAATTAGTACATATCTATCAGCAAACTGGTTTCCAAATGGGTTAGCACTCAAATTGTAATAACTGGACCATAATGCTAGCAATACTGAGTTACTGACTGACAAACAGTGGATTCCTTGATCAAACGAGGAAAGCAGCACCTAAGAAACAAATTACGCACAACCCAATGTCAGATAGCCATCAACAAATGATCCAACTCACCAATTTGCATAGCATTGACAAAGATAGCAAAAGGCGCAATAAAGTCATTGGCTCAGATCATCATCAATATCTCAAAATGACACATATAATCTCAAGTACTCACCACACGAACGACCGAAACTGAAACTACAAAAGGTTCTTCTTTCCTCTGCTCGCACAACGAAAACCACTACCACCAGCAAAAGCATAAGCATTACTGAGAGCGGAAAAAGGATGAGGAACGACGAGCCAACGGAGTCGCGCGCGCCGCGGCGCGCCTACTTCTCGGACGAGTTGGGCCCGCGCTTCTTGCCGAAGCCGACGACGGCGGTGACGAAGCGGCGGTTGTACTGCATCCTCTTGTAGGCGCGGCCGCGGGGCTTCTTCTTCTTGTCCTGCTTCGCCACCTTGGGCGTCTGCCCGCGGACCTTCCCGGCACGGGCCAATGATCCGTGCACCTTACCTGCGCAGAAGCCACGCGACAGTACACGACCGACCAGCACGGCGTGAGTGCACGGGGAGGCAGCTAGAGGTGAAGAGGAGAGATTAGAGGAGAGGGTGGCTTACCCATGGCTGCGAAGCGGCGGCGGGAGCTAGCGCAGGGAGACTGGGTGATGCGGCAGCGGCGGCGGCGGCGGCTGGAAGAGGGAACAGGAAGGAAACCCTAGGTGAGGGGGGTAGTAGGGCTTTATAGGCGTGAGGATTTTTGCGTAAGTCGGTCGCGGGCTCGCTGCCCGTGAGGAGGAGGAGGAGGAGATTGACGACGGGCCGGCCATGCCACACTGGGCTCAAGCTACCAGTGTTTTGGGCCTGGGACGTGTGGGCCGAAGGAGAGACTCGGACCTCAAATTCTAGGCCTCCTCCTCGTTTTTGTTGTGGGCTGTATGTAGTTTTAGTCATATGGGCCTAACTTTGTAGGCCGACGCAATTCTAATTTCTTTTTTGAACTTGCAATTCTAATTTCTATAAGTGTAGCGACATCATGCGAATGAACAAGTGACGACGGTTTCTCATCGTCTTTTTACCAATTCTCTGATCCAAAGGTGGCAGGAGCGAGAACATTGTAGAAAAAGGGAATCAAAGGTGTTGGAATAGGGATAATTAAAGCAAACCGTAGCAGTCCTAAGAATTGACGGTTAGTTTGATTGGATGTCCGTAGAAGCCAAATCAAGTTTCGGCCATCTCGGCCTAGAAACGAGGGTGCGTGTTTGGTTTCCTACCGCAACATCGATTTGTCACATCAAGTTGTAGTTTATCCTTTTTTTTTTTCCTTTCTCCCGTCAGTGTACTGACCAAACTGGGGCGGCCGTTTCGGCCTCCGATTGTTTGGCGAGGACCGCTGGATTCCCTGTGTTTGGCAGGGCATCTACCGGCCTGCATGTTGGTTGATCACCTCCAGGGTTTTTTTTACCGACCGGTTACCGGTCATACCGGTCCGGGCCGGTACCGGTACCGATCGGTTTGAAAAACCGAAATTTCAAATTTAAAATCGGTGAAAAAAATGGTAAAAAAATTCCTAAAAATACTTCATGATTTATAGATTCCAATGGTGTCAAAATTTTTCAAATTTGACTACATTTAGAATTTTTTTCGAAGTCCCGAAGTAAAAAAAAAAAAGCCCATTAAGTCCCGTTAGGCCCATTAAATCATGAAGGTCGAAAAATATACTAAACGCACTCAAATTTGAAAAACTTTGACATCATTGGATTCTATAAATCATGAACTATTTTTAGAAATTTTTTTAGCATTTTTTTTTAAAAAAATAAATCTGAAATTTGAAAATACGACCGGTTACCACCAAACCGGTCGGTAAACCGCTCAAACCGGCCGGTAACCGGTCAAACCGGTCGGTATACCGGTCCGGAACCGATTGAACTGGGGTTCAAACTCAAAATTTGAATTCGACCGGTTTCTACCGGTAACCGGTCAAACCGGACCGGTATACCGGTACCGCCGGCCGGCGGTTACCGGCTACCGGTCGGTAAAAAAAACCCTGATCACCTCCATGAGACAGACCAATGAACTGGCACACTAACGCACTCCCGAATCTGGCAAGGTTGCAAGTGCTCGATCCTCATGTCCTCGCCCGCTGACGCGGGAAATGCAAAAGGCGTCGCCGCAGAGCGAAAGCGAAACTGTCAGCTCCGGCCAGTCGACGTCGGGAACGCCAGTCATCCTCCTCACTCGCAGTTCCTTATCCCGGCCGCCATTTGCTTTTCTTGGCGTCGATCGCTAGATGGGATCGAACCGTATTCCAGCTCCCACTCATCACTCCACCACTTGCCCTCGCTCGGAATCGAATCCCCAGCATCGCGTGCAACGGAGATGTGCGTTTCGCGATCGACGGCGTGAGTGCACATGCACCGCCTGTGCTCGCACGCCCGTTGCGAATCTCGCCGCCCTCGCAACAAGGCTGGCCCTTGCATGATTGTTTTTGTCATGTCGGCAGTTCTCGTGTCACAGATTAAAAACCAGAGGCAGAGCGAGTATACTTAGGGCCTGTTTGGTAGAGCCTCGCTGTCGGATTCTTCAGCTCTGCTCCTTCATTCTCCGGTGGAGTAATTCTATTAGATTCTTCGGAAGGAGTAGAGTGGGAATCAGCAGAGAATTGATTCCCAGCTGATTACAATAAGAGAGCGGGAGAGAATCCGGGGAAGCAAATTAAACCTAGATAGAACCCTATAGTAGTATAGTTTCTGTAACTTGTAAGTAAACGTCATACACGCAGTGAATTTAACAATGCTGTAGCGTGGAAAAAACGCCGTTCCGACAGCGTCACCGCTCCATTTGTCAACCGTCTAGGCACTTGTATACCAATGGAACATTTGGCTCCATCTGCATCGACCGTGGCGTATGTACAGGTAGTACAGTACCTCAGCAAATGACGCCACGTGGACACCGATGGGAAGCAGAGATCAGCGACGGCGGCGTGGATTATGAGCTTGGCATCAACCACTGATTGGTATTATGAGCTTGGCATATTCGTACATGGACGGCAATAAATTGCATGTTAACCTATCATCTTCTGTACTGTAGAAATAAATTCGAATTCTTATAATGTCTGACAGGTCTGAAGAAGTAAAATATAACAATTTTCAGTGCCGTTTCAAAACCCCATCTTCATTGACCTAGCACAGCTTGAAAAAGCCCGGCATCAGAACGTACCAACGGATATGGACAGGTTTCTGAAAATCGCTGTCTTATTTCCAGTTTCTTTAGGCTACTTTGTCTTATTTGTGGTTTAAAAGAGTTACTGCTTGGGGAAAGAAAAACAGGTCTTTGTGTAACCAGCAGGTAAAAGTAGCACATCAAATCTTTGTCCGCTGAATTTGTCAAGGGAATGACATCCAAGCAAACAACTGGAGATCTGGAACACGTATGAACACATGCCACGAAAATCCTTGGGTCGTCAGAACCAGTGTAAAACAATTTTCAGTGCCGTTTCAAAACTCCATCTTCATTGACCTAGAACAGCTTAAAGGGTCTGGGGTCAGAACGTAGCAACGGACAAGGACAGGTTTCTAAAACTCGTTGTCTTATTCCCAATTTCCTTAGGCTACTCTGTTGGAATTGGAAGGATAGTGTATGCAGCAGCTTACAAGTATGCAGCCACAACAAAGATCCTCCGTAATATTCAGAGCAATAGCAGTGCTATGATACTGTGCAACTAGACAAAGGACAGACCAAGAATTCGGTGAAAAAACATATTTGTAGTAAAATAAAAGGAAACTTTTGTCATCTTCCCTAGTTTGCATGTTTTTCGATAATTTTGGAGGAAACCAATAGAAGTGTTTTACTTCTCAGAGAATTACTTCATTTATTTGTGGTTTGAAAGAATCACTGCTTGGAAAAAAAAACAATTCTTTGTGCGACCTGGTAAAAGTAGCACATCGAAGCTTTGAATTTGTCAGGGAATGACATCCAAGCAAACAACTGGAGGTCTGGAACACGTACTATGAACACATGCTATGGAAATCCACACGATCACTTCAGTCTATGGGTCGTCAGAAACAGTGTAAAAAAGGCCTACCTTGTCCACAAAGACAAGAACTTTATTTGGGTTTTTACTTGATGAACATGCAACCTTACAGCCAAGAGCAGATTTCAACTGTCAAAGTTTGGTCGTAGAAAGCATGGCACGCAGACTTGTACAATTACACATCATGAACAATTCTTAAACACAATTGTCTGAACCGGGGAAGGGTCTCAAACACAAACAGCGAATGAACAAGTCAAACTCATTGATTCATATAGTTGTTCATTTTTCCACAGATTAACCTGACAGCGAGCAAGAACTAATAATATTTATATACATGTCTGATCAACACCTGTCAGCGAAAACAGTAACAAAGGCTAAAAAGAAGTACTATGAAATAATTAGAGTGGAAAAAAAAAACAGAGGAAGCTATCCATATTGAAGAACAGGGGAGAAACACAGAGCAAGAAGCTACTTCAGCTTTCGATCAATCCCCGACGCGCCTTTCCCGATCCAAGAACAAAATAACGTTTACTTGCCTTTGCAAATCCGCTCCAAGTTTCGATTTGATGTGCGAGGAGGAAAAGGAAGAAGAGGAGGCTAAGCCTTGACGACGGTCATCATGCGCTTGAACTCCTCGAAGCTGACCATGCCGTCGCCGTCGCTGTCGACGAGGCGTATCATGTCGCGGCAGTCGGCGACGGCGGCCCGGCCGTTGCCCTGGCGGCGCAGGCCGAGCGAGCCCAGCACGGTGCCGAGCTCCTCGGCGGAGATGAGCCCGTCCTTGTTGCCGTCGAACACGTCGAACGCCTCCCTCAGGTCCCTCTCCTCATCCTCCTCCTCCTCCCCCTCGGCTTCTTCGTCGTCGTCGTATTCGCCCTCCACCGGCACCTCCCTCGCTGCCCCGCTGAAATCTCCGCCGGCGGCGGCGGCGGCGGCGGGGTGCTGGTGGTGGTTCTGGTGCTTCCTCTTCTTGGGTATGGAGTCGTAGAGCTCGCGGAACTCGTGGATGTCGATGAGCCCGTCGCTGTTGGCGTCGACGCGGGCGACCATGGCGGCGGCCTCGTCGGCGGACACGGCGATGCCGAGGCGGCGCAGCGACTCCTCCAGCTCGACGGCCGTGATGAAGCCGTCGCCGTCGTGGTCGAACGTGGAGAAGACGATGCCCAGGTCCTTGTCCTTGTCCAGGTCGGCGGCGGCCGGCGCCTGGTCCTTCTTCTTCTTCCCCTGCTGCGGCTGCGCCTCCTCTGTCACGCAGCCGCCGTCCCTGACGTCCTCGTCGCACTTGTTGTTGGCGCCGGCGCCGGCACGCGAGGAGGCGGTGGTGAGGGAGAAGAGCGCGCAGAGGCCGCCGAGGAGGAAGAGCAGGAGGAGAGGCGCCATGGATGCTTTGCTTGCGCTTGGTGGAGTTGGAGGTCTCTCTCTCTCTCCGTGCGCGCGCGAGTGTGTGTGAATGGGGAGATCTGGAGAGACGGTTGATGGAGTTGGAGTATATGAGGGAGGGGAGGAGAGGAGACTACGGCCGAGGAGCAGAAGAGCAGAGGTGGGAGAGGCGGCAGTTGTTGTCGATCGTGCCATGACCTGGTACATCGTGGGTGGTTAAGATGCGTCTCTTTTTGAAACAAGTTCGCACTGGCGCCCCTGCACAGAGCAAATGTTTCAGATGGAGCCTCGCCGGCCGAATGATTATACTATCTTTGTATTAAAAAAAATACAATCCTCTCTTTTCGAGAAATAAAAAAAATACTTACATTTGATGACCCAATGATTATATTATCTTCGTTTCTCTTTACAAGAAATGAAGGAATCTTTATGTTTGACTAAATTTATAGAAAATATTTATCTACGTTTAAATCTTCAGCTAGGTATATTATATCACGAAAATATATTATATAAATAATCCAGCAATACTTAGTACATATCATAAATATTAATATCTTTATATTTAGATTTGGTCAAAATTTAGAATATTTGACACCTCGAAATGTGAGAGTTGCATTTTTTAGATGGAAGGAGTACTTCCTCAATCCCTAAAAGATGTGATCCTCATCTCGATGAGTCAAAGACCCAAGATTTTGACTAGATATAAATAAAAAATATTTATTAAATATGATATATAATAAGTATTGTTAGATTAGTTATAAAATATATTTTAAGAAATTAATTAATTAAAGATTTAAATGCAGATAGTATCCTCTATAAACTTTGAGATAGTTTGACTCGTTGGATAGATGCAGCTCTATTGTTCGCTTGAGCCATTAGTGTTTATTTTTATTCACGAAATTTTTTTTTGTCGTAATAGATTATCATCAACCAAAATTAACGCATATCATCAACCAAAATCTCCGGCCCAATAATTATACTATCTTTGTCACAAAAAGAATGCAATCCTATCTTTTCGAGAAATAAAAAAATCTTTATGTTTGATGGCTCAATAATTATACTATCTCTGTTTCTCTTTCTGAGAAATGAAAGAATCTTTATGTTTGACTAAATTTATAGAAAATATTATCTATATTTGAATCTTCAGCTAGGTATATTATGATAATATATTCCATGACTAATCCAACAATACTTATTACATATCATAAACATCGATATCTTTATATTTATATTTGGTCAAAATTTAGAATCCTTGACAACTCAAGATGTGAGGGTTGTTATTTTTAGATGGAAGGAGTACTTCCTCAATCCCTAGAAGATGCAATCCTCGTCTCGCTGAGTCAAAGACCATAGATTTTGACTAAATATAAATAAGAAATAATATTTATTAAACATGATGTATAATAAGTATTGTTAGATTAGTTATAAAATATATTTTAATAATATAATTAATTAAAGATTTAAATGCAGATAGTATCCTCTATAAACTTAGAGATTGTTTGACTCAACTCTCTTGTTCGCTTGACCCATTAACGCTTATTTTTAATCATGAAATATTATTTTTTTTCTTGTACTAGATTATCATCAACCAAAATTAACCAATATCAAACAACTCATTTATGTGATCTCCGCGGGCGTGCTCGCTTAAACGGCGCCTCCCTGACTGGAGCAGCAACCAAAGCAAAGCCAGGAGGAGCCTTGCACGGGGCACCTATTTTAAAGGGTGCGGGGGCGTGAGCGTGATGGCGGCGACGGTGGATGCGGTGGAAGCGCGTGGGGGCGCCACCCACAAAACCGCGTGAAGCTGCCGCGCGCCCCACCACACCAGCCCCTCCACATAAACAAAGTACTCCAGATCACCTGCAGGCCGCAGCGCAGCGCATGAACGCAGCCGTGGCCATGATGCAGGTTGCAGGGAGCAGAGCGGCCAGCGGGAGGTCCGGTGGGGTCCTCTGGCGCCGTTTTTAAAAGCGGGCGGCAACTAACGGTTGGGTGCGCGCTGGGCAGTGGGCACTTTGCTTTGAGCATTGGCTACCAACGGGCAACGGCGTTGTCTCCTACTCTGGCTGGCCGCCGGCAGGGCAGGGCACGGCCGGGCGCGTCGCCGTTGCTTGCCGCGCGTACGAGGAGGAGAGCGACGCGCGACCGTTGGGCAGGTGGGCATTGTTCGGTGCAGTGCCGTTCGGCAAGTGAAGCGTGCACTGCGTGGTGGCGTCGGCTGGAGCTGGAGCTGGAGCCTGGACTGGACTGGAGGGGGGATATCCGGATACAGTCATACAGCATGGCACACAGGCTGCCTACGGTATATACGGACCGGAGGAGGCGTGACGCCAGGAAAGCAGGATAGAGTACACGTATGTTGGAATTGATAACAACAGTACGTTTGCAGTGGGCTTTGAGTCGCGCTCCCTTGTGTACTAGCAAAGATTTGAAACTGCAGCTCTTTTGAGACCAACCAAATTGTGTTCCTCAATGAAGGATGATGCCTAAGAAAGCCTTAGGGATGTACCAAGATCTCTAGATAGAAGTGTACCTCTTAGTTTCAGGGCAGCACAAAGATCTTATTTTGACTTACAAGCGCTTATTTTGACTTCTTTTTAGCCATAAAATAATATTTTTTCTCTCACAAGAAATCAGTACAAATCAACATAAGTCACTATCAGCTTTCAACTCCAGTTTCAGCGAATAGAGCCCTAACTTCCTGGTTGTTCCAGTCTGCAAACTCTGTAAGGCCATATTGGACGGTAGACCCTGATTTAGCAGCCTCTGCATTACCCACATCAACACACCTTGCAGAAGCCTTGAATATTTTAAGACGTCTAGCCTTCTCCAATTCATCTTTGTATGTTCGCCCATACTCTTTAATCCAATCCTCAAACCTTGCCCTCATGGCTGGATCATCATCATCCGTGTCCTCAACCACGGCTTCATTATAAGACTCCCTCGCACGTTTCAGGTCTGCCGATGCCTGGACCTTACGGAGGTATGCATCTGTCTTCATGGCAGGGTCTTCGCCTCCCATCAAGACTACCATGTAACAACAAGCAGGAAAGCAAAAGAAGAGAAATGGCAAGGTTATGTACTATCATGCAGCAACGTTCAAACATACAACAGTAGCAATTACAGACAAGAAATCTTAAGGCAACTTCATACCTGATGACTTATCTGTATCTTTCGTCCAATACCAAACTCCGGCAAATACAGAGAAAGCAGCCACAGTCATATCAGTAAAAGCACCACCAGCATGCGCAGTGATTACATCCCTCTGCATCACGAATTCACGATGAGCAACGTGAACAGCGAGTATTCTTTTCTTATATTTTAAAAAAAGGCTTGCATACAAGAAAGACAAACGAAATTTACCATACCAAAACTTACACATGCAAACGAGTAACCGGCACGGGGACGGACGGTCTGCGCCGTCTGGGCTGCCTCCTAGGGAAAAACATGAGCAAAGATGAAGCACGCGTGAACACGTATGGGATTGATGAGATATGCAGCAACCAAAGATGGATTCGAATTTCGAATTACCCGGCTGTGTATACCACGGGATCCGACAAAACCAGAGAGGGCCGCGTCCAGCATAGAACTGTCATGTACATGCGAGAGAGGGCGTTCCTCTGCGTCACCAAGGGAATGGATCTGAGCCGCAAGTGTATGCATAGATTGATGATCTGAGAAACGCGCATTACCAAGCCGTAGATTCCCGGCGACGAACGCACAGCCATGCGAACCATAGATCGCAGCGAGCCTACAGCCATACCTCCTTGAGGTCGCAGTCCCTCACCAGTAGTGCCGCCTCAATCCCTCGCTTCGCCCAAACTAATATAGGGTTTGGCAGATGCGGCGCCCAGAAAAGGCCGTGCATCGTGCGGTCCAACAGCCTCGATGGCTGCCGAAGGCCCACGACCTAAAAGGTGCCCCATCGGCTACTCAAAACATCCGGAGGTCATCCTAATCGCCCCTCGATACGAATACAAGTGTATTGTCTAGTGGGACGTTACCAACTAAAATTCAAATGCTTTTAGTAGTAGGCGGTGTTCTCGTCGTTAGCGAGGTGTCTGTGGTGACTTTGTCAATCTTAAAATATGCCGATGTAGTCTTTCGAAAATGCTCATATGGACAGGTTTTATGTGCGTGTATTCACAGAGAGTGAGTGTACATACGTTATGAGTGTCTATGTCTATACTATATAATTCGCAAATAATAATAATAATAATAATAATAATAATAATAATAAAGCGATAAAATTTTTGACTTATTTTTTCGTCTAGCCTTCCTAACTACCCATGTGAGCGAGCCAGAAAAAGGAAAGAAATCGCCTTCCTATCGCTCGGTCGCCAGTTATTCCTCCCGTCCGTCCGAGCGAGCCCGTGCGCCGCTGCCCCGTGCGCCTGCGTGCACCGCGACACCTAAACGTGTGTTAGGCCGATTCTGCTCGAACAGGCTGAGGCAGGCAGCAGCGGCCCAGCCAAAGCCGAGTCACGGGACTTTCGGCCTAGAAACATCTGCACTGCCAGGACTGGCACGCACGACACCCAAGTCAGCACCACCGCACCTGGGGGTGCATAAACTGTATTGAGTCCGATTTAGTTTTACGTGCTTATTGATATTAGGCTAGTCTTAATGATAAGTTTCACCTCCCAATTTTCAAGATATGAAACTTTGATATGAAATAGATCTCTCTCAATGTATGCTTTTATCACATAGTTTCATATGTCATTTTAGTATTTTACTCTTTAGTGGATCCCATCGTCTTTCTCTTCCCCCTCTGTTCCTCAACGACATCACGACGGACACACTGCAGGAGGCCAGGAGCAGCTTGAAGATGGCGTGAATCAGGTCATGCTCAAATGCCAGCACGGCGCACTGCAGGACCAGCGCAGCGCACAGCGGCACACAAGCAGGAGCAGCGCATAGTGGCGTGCGGCGAGTAGCGGAGCAGCGAGTCCTAGCCGGCTGCGCACCACGGCGAATCTGCGCCCACCCCGCGACAGAGCTCGCGCTCGCGCGCGGCACAAAGTAGCAGCAGTCCAAGGAAGAAGAAGCCGCGACGCCAACCTCTCCTCACGGCGGCGCGGCCTGTGCTCGTGACAGGCGATCTCGTGCCCGTGGCCGTTGCGCGCGGCCGACCTCGTGCCAGCGTCTGGCGAAGCCCGCGCGCAGCCATGCTCGTGCGGCACAGAGCAGCAGCAGTCCAAGGAAGAAGAAGCCGTGACGTCGACCTCTCCTCACGGCGGCGTGGCCTCTGCTCGCGGAAGGCGAGCTCGTGCCCGCGGCCGGCGGCGCCCGCGCGCGGCCGACCTCTCCCCTGCGTCCGGCGGCGGCGCGACCTCTCCCCCACGTCCAGTGGCCTCTGCTGGTGGCGCTGCCTCTCCCCCGCGTACGGCGGCCTCAGCCTGCGGCGCCGCGACCTCTCTCCGGCGTACGGCGGCCACTACTCCCGACCTCAATCGCCCCTCACTCGACCGATGAAACGCCTGACTCGCCTCAATGGGAGTTTCGCACGGTTTCACGTACGTTGGAAACGCCGCCGACTCGTTTCGTGCCCATGAAACGAATTCCTTCTCTCTCCTCCCAGTTTTATGTAAAGATGCTCTTTTTGCTGATGTGGCATGTCATTTAATGTGCATGAAATCTCCGTGAAACCCCATTGAAACTGGCATTAGTACCATATGGTAAAGTGAAGGAGGAAAAATAAAAAAGATGTAAATAAAATAAGATATATTCTGCTAAGAAAACTCATATCTTCTTTGGCAAACAGACATTGATATGCAAGTTAAACACATATAATAATTACTTTTTTAGATTGGTTATGAAATCAATTGAGTTAACGAAAAATTTATTTTGACACTCTTCAGCTGTAACGTACGATCACTGATAATTAATTTATTTTGATATTCTCCCGTTGTAACGTACGTGTACTTTTGATAGTAGTAGTAGTAGTAGTAGTAATAATAATAATAATAATAATAATAATAATAATAATAATAATAATAATAATAATAATAATAATAATAATAATAATAATAATAATGCGTCAGATCTCGCCCTCGCTCTGCAGCCTGCCATTCGAGCGCCGCCCCTTCCCACCTCTTCTCCCTCCTACATCCCTTGCCTCCTACTCTCTTAGTACTAGAAAAAACATGATTCTAGTTTTAAACCTCGCCACACTTTGAAAATTTACTAAAAAAACACATGAATATTTATGATCGTAAATATTAATCTATACCTACTAATAAAAAGAGAAGATTTCTTCCCTCTTTTTTCATCATCTATTTTTTTTCTGGTCCTTCCATCACCAGCTTGCTTTACGTTGCTGTTCTGGACTCTCCTCCACCCGAAATCGACAACAAATAGAAATCGCCTTGCGCCCGACAGATTCCAACCCAAAAGCACCGGCACCGCGATCCATCGGTTGCGGAAAAAAATCCATGCCTAAACCAACTGTCCTACCGTGCTTTGGCTGGAATATATAAAGATCCAATTAAGTCCATATTCAACACGAGTTGAAGTAAAACAGAAAGGATCGAGAATAAAATGAGACCAATACAACCGAGACCAAAATCGACCCCATCGTCCGTGATGACCATGCGATGGAGGTAGACCTTAAGGCAATCGAGCGGCGCGGCGGATTCGAAGAGCGGGCATCCGCACCGGCGCGCTCTCATCGCGGTGGCGTCGCCTCTGGGAGTACTGATGGCCGCAGCCATCCTCGATGAACATCCGCGTCCCGCCCAGCAACAGCGGCTCGGCTCGGCGGCGCGCGCGGAGGGGCTCGCTGGGATCGAGCGGCGGCGCGCGGGGGGGGGGGAGGGGGCAGCTCACGCAAGCAGAGTTCAAGAGCTGCATCAACTACGCGGTAGCGTGCGAGGCTGAGGACCTCCACCTCCGAGTCGACGGTGGCGCCACGCTCGCGTGCCGGCTCGGCTGCCAAACCGGCTCGCCAAGCCGGAATCAGATTTGGATCTCAACTTTGGAAACTCGATTTGGCAGAGAAGCACGCAGCTTCGCGTGCGGGCGTACCAAACGCCTACTGCAGCTCTGCTTCAATGCTGATGAAGAGCCGGTTTTCCCGCAGACGGACGCTCGCATGGGCCTTTGTGCAGTTGTAGTCCAGTGTGCCCACCGACTTGAGCAAGGCTCCGTAGAAAAAAAATCGACTTGAGCAAGGCCGGTGGAGGGGCGGAGCAGGACGGCGGTGTGGCGACTTCTGAGGATGGCGGCGTCAAGAGGCAGCTTCGAAGATGTTGGCGCGGCGAGCTCCAAGCTAGGGATGCGCCTCAGCAGACTTCGAGGATCTAAGGATGGCAGCGTGGAGATGCAGTTTTGAAGCATCAAGAACTGGCAACTCCGCAGGCGTCGCAGGCAGCGGCATCGAGCGCCTCCTAGCCTCACTGTGCCTCGGCCCGGAGCACGTAGAGCCACATGGAGAGTGCACCATCACACATCTCAGCCTCGACGGAGTCACCAATGCACACAGTCACGTACCAACTTTCTGGGAAGTGGTGAGACAAGAGAGTTTGGATGGAGAGAGGAAGGGCCACAGGGTTCAGATGGATGAACATGAGTCGTGGAGAAGATAAGGTTTTGTCATGAATTTTTATATTTTGGACCCCAAATAATATCATAATTTTCACTATATGCTTGTGTCTTGGAATCTTATAAACAACCCTTTACAAATTTTTTGGATGATCTAACTCATTATGTGTGATGGGTCACGGATGATGAATTTTAACTGAAGAACTTGCATGGCTGTGTGCTGTTGGCAGGTGTTGTAAGCTGTCTTAGTTGTAGAATCAACTATCTTTATTTGATATGGGCTTAGATATGTATCATTTTTTGTCGATATTTTTCATTAGGATTTTTTATATTTTTTCTCCCGTTACGAAGCATGGACATGCTTTGCTAGTATTTATAATCTATGATTAATTTAATCATATTTATTCGATACCGTAGATATGGGGAGTAGTAGAGAATGCAACTAGCAAGACTTGGTCCTATTTAGATGCACTTCAAAATTATAAGATTTCCTTCATATCAATATGTCAGCACATGCATGGAGCATTGAATATAGATGAAATTTTTGCATGTTTATACAGTTTGCATATAAATCACGAGATGAATCTTTTAAGCGTACTTGGCTATGATTGAACATTTGTTGCAAAAGATTCTCCGTCAAAATTCAAAAAAAAATTTGCCTCTAAAAGGGGCCTTGGTAGCTTGTGTCCAAAGGAACAGTACAGGTTGACAATTGACAATAACAGTACGTTTGCAGTGCGGTTTGACGCTTCCTTGTCGTCTCGCCGGTCGCCGCACACAATGTACTCCTATATATATGGTCGTAGAGCAAAGGAACGCCCAAAATAATATACGGGCCGGTTTCTCCGTCGAAAAACAAGTGTCTCGCTCGTCTGAACGCCCATTATAAGAGTGACCTGACCGTTTCTCGCATTCATGCTTTCCAACTGTTTCTCGGACTCCAAACGTTATGCAATGCAGCGTTCTCTCCGTCGTCACACGACCATCACGGCGGCGAGCGTTGACAACGTATGCATCATGCATGGTGGTGCCCCAAGAAGAACGAGTCATAGTAGTTACTCAGTTAGTGATGGCCTCAGTTTATTTTAGTTTCCTGACCCGTTCTCTCCGGCCCGAATAGTAAAAAAAAAAAAAAAAAAAAAAAAAAAAAAGATTCACCAGATATGATGGATGTGCAGATGGGCAGGTGTGTGATGGTCTTTCAAACGTTTCCGTCTATACACGACTTCGACTTCTCTAGTTCTCTTCTCTCCCGCTGGTTACCTCTGTATTAGGGCAGATGATTGTGGCTGCTTTTATTTCATTCACATTCATATTGTCTTGTCTCTTGTACAGTGTAGATTGCTGCTGGTACTCCGCATTTCGCAATAACTTCCGGTTGGCATGTTAGACTATCTCCAGCAGCATACCCAAATGGTGACCTATACCTAAAATAGGTAGTATACAGTGTTTTTGGTTCACCAAATGACTCTCCAACAGAGCAGGCAAAGGCAATATGCATTTTGCGTTGCCTCCGACACGGGAGGCAAATATGCCTCCTCTGTCGCTCTCTTTGCATCTCCGCATGTGGGCTCCACCGCTCTAGCCCTGGCCCCGGCGAGATGAGCCGTGTGGGTGGCCTCCGCCGCCGGCCTCGTCGCGCGCCGCCTTCTCGCCGGAGGGTTGGGCCCCGGCTCCGGCAAGCTACGCCGTGCGGGAGCTCCTCGCGCGGAGGGGAGGATCACGGGGCGTCGAACGTGGCCACCACGGGCCAGCCGTGCGTCAGCTCCAGCCTCGGCCCTGGCGAGCTACGGGTGGCCTCCGCCGCCGGCCTCGTCACGCGCCGCTCAGTCGGACTGGCCGGCCCCATCGTGCGCCGCTCAGCCGGACCGGCCCTGGTGAGATGCGGAGCCTCATCCGCATCCTCGCGTGGTGGAGCCGCCAGCACGTGCATCAAACCGCGGGGAAGGGGCGGTGGCGGCGGCGTCGCTGGCGCAGCGGACGCGGCGGGCTGCGCGGGCGGAGCAGGAGGTGGCGGCGCGGGGGGAAGAGGAACAGCGGCACGGGAGAGAGAGAATGAGGAGAGGGATCGATATCTGGGTATGCTGTTGGAGATCGTTTATTTTGGGTGGCTTACCCTTTCACTGTGCGCCACCCAAACTAGGCAATTGGTCTCCTATTTTGCATGACATTGTTGGAGTCAGTCTTACTCTCCCTCTCCCCATCAAAAAAATAAAAATGAAAAAAAATCATCATGCTAGTTTTTCCAGAGCATATATATGAAAAGTACTTGCATTTATTATAATACCAAATAAGCATTATTCCTTTTGTCCCAAAACTAGATATTCTAGATACTCTATTCGCTAAACTAGATATTCTGTTCGCTGAATTCTGAAAGGTAAAAACTGAAAACTGATTTCTTGTAAGAGAAAAATACTATTCAAGAGCTAAGCTCAAGCGAATATTATACAAGTTAGAATACCAAGAAAAGCTAAAACTACCTATAAATTAGAACAGAGTGCTGAGGCCCTTGGTGAAGATGTCCGCAAACTGGAAGGTGGTCGGGACGTGGAGGACTCGGACGTCACCGATGACCACACGGTCGCGGACGAAGTGAAGGTCAATCTCCATATGCTTGGTCCTCTGGTGCTGCACAGGGTTAGTGGAGAGGTAGACCGCGCTGACGTTGTCGCAGTACACGAGCGTGCTCCTGGCGAGGGGGCGGTGAAGCTCAGCCAGGAGCTGGCGGAGCCAAGCAGCCTCAGCCACACCGTTGGCTATGGCGCGGTACTCCGCCTCGGCACTGGAGCGTGAGACCACCGGCTGGCGCTTGGACAACCAAGAGACAAGGTTGCCGCCTAAGAAGACAGCGTAGCCGGAGGTGGACCGGCGAGTGTCCGGGCAACCCGCCCAGTCAGCGTCGGTGTAGACAAGCAGCTCAGCAGAGGAGGACCGACCGAGGAGCAGCCCATAGGTGAGGGTGCCACGCAGGTACCGGAGAAGCCGCTTCATAGCAGCAAGATGGGGCTCCCGTGGAGCATGCATGTAGAGGCACAGCTGCTGCACGGCGTAGGAGATGTCAGGTCGGGTGAAGGTAAGGTACTGGAGCACGCCAGCAAGACTCCGGTAGGCGGTAGAGTCCGCGGGTCCAAGCAACGAACCCGCGGCCTCTGACAGCTTGCCCTGAGTGTCGACTGGGGTGGAACAGGGCTTACAGTCAGTCATCCCTGCTCGCTCCAGAATGTCACGAGTGAACTGCCGCTGGTGGAGGAACAAGCCGGAAGGTTGGGGCTCAACCGTGACGCCGAGGAAGTGATGGAGCACACCCAGATCCTTCATGGCAAACTCCGCCTGGAGAGAGGCAATGATGCGCTGGAGCAGAGATTGGCTGGAGGCGGTGAGAACGATATCATCCACATAGAGGAGCAGGTAAGCAGTCTCGCCTCCATGGTGGTATATGAACAGCGAGGTGTCAGACTTGGCCTCCGTGAACCCAAGAGTCAGCAGGAAGGTAGCAAACCGAGAGTACCAAGCCCGAGGTGCCTGCTTGAGCCCGTAGAGAGACTTGTTAAGCTGGCAGATCAAGTCAGGGCGAGAGGAATCCACACAACCTGCCGGCTGGCTGCAGTAGACGGTCTCGGTCAGAGTGCCATGGAGGAAGGCATTCTTGACATCTAGCTGATGCACAGGCTAGGAGCGCTTGAGAGTCAGGGAGAGAACTGTGCGAACGGTAGCTGGCTTCACCACTGGACTGAAGGTCTCATCATAGTCAACACCGGACCGCTGAGTGAAGCTCCGGAGAACCCAACGAGCCTTGTACCGCTCCAGGGAGCCATCGGCTCGGCGCTTGTGCGTCCAGATCCACTTGCCAGTGACGACATTGGCACTAGGCGGGCGCGGCACCAGGTCCCACGTCTGGTTGGCCAGAAGGGCCGCGTACTCCTCTTCCATCGTACGACGCCAGTGAGGATCCGCCAAGGCGTCGCGGATAGAGGAGGGTACAGGAGAGACCTGCGGGTCCCCGAGCGTCGCTGCAAAAGCCTGGGGCCGCAGGACACCAGCCGCGTGTGTAAGTGCAATCAAGCCCTAATGTGGGTTTTGGTAATAATGACCACGCGATTAGAAGAATAATGTGGTTTATTGAGATGATGGACAGGCAATGGTATTAGAAGGATGTATTCTTATGCAGGTGGACCCCTAACAACTTATGGATACGGCATCCGGCTCAAAGGAGGTTTAAATTCGTTTTTATTTTGAATTTGAGTATAGGAAAAACTGTACTATTAAGGGGGATGCAAAAGATAGGTTTAAAAGTGTAACCAAGTGCAAATATTCACACCAAACATCCTAATTTCCACTGCCAAAACCAGCCACAAAATTCCATATCATTCTGATCTGTTTTGGCAGTGCGGCACTGCCGGGGTCCGGCACTGCGGGCCTCTAGCCCGGCACTGCCGCGACTTATTCTGACCGTTAGACTTGGGGGTGATTCAAAATCACCTCCCAGAACCAGAGAGGGCTCTCTCTTGCTCTCTCCCTCACTCCCAAAAGCTCTCCACTCCTTTCATTTGGAATCCAACTCAAATCTTAAAGAGTGTGAGCTCATCTTGAGCAAGAACAAGCTTCTCGCTGTGATCTTCATCTTCTCCAAGCACTTGGTTCGCGTTCAAGCCGGTGGTTTGCATTTGTTACTCTTGGAGCTTGCTCCTAGCCGGCTAGAGCGTCGCCCGGAGAGCTTGCCAATCTTGTGGCAGCCCATGGAGGTTTGTAACCACCCTCACAAGCTAGTGAAATTGCCCCTCTTTTCAAGAATTAACTTCCTTGACTTGAGAACGAGGATTGGGAGTTGTGAACCCAAGTTTCCTTTGTGGAGCCTCAACAACGTGGAGTAGGCAAGCCTTTGTGGTGAGCTGAACCATGGGATAAATCTTGTGTCACTTGATTTGGTTCACTTGCTCTCTACTTGTTGTAGTTCTTTGTTTTCTAGGGTTTGACCCCAATCTACCTTGTGGTGGTGTTTGAACTGTGCAAAGGAGGTGTTCTATACTCTACACAACCTAAGGAGCATCAGTAATTAACCGGATCTAGTTTTCATTGGCTGCATTTTGAACTGTGTTGATTCTGCTCGGGGAGGTCCAGCACTGCCGCTCTAGCAGCAGTAGTGCCGGGCATCCCGGCAGTGCCGCTCCCAGGCCGGCACTGCCACCATATATTTTGACCTCCGTTTACGAAAAAATTTTACAGGCCTATTCAACCCCCCTTCTAGGCCAGCCCGTGATCCTACAGCGTGCCGCGTCACCATGGGGTGAACATGACGCGGGTGTCGGTGAAGAAGCGTCGGGTGGTACACCGGTGGCTCGACATGGGTAGCTGGGAGAGGTGGAGACGACGGTGTGGGCGTCGATGGAGAAGGGGCCACCGTAAGTGACCGTGGCGGCGAGGACGGTGGTGGCACAGGCACCGTGTCTAGCAGGGCCGGCCGCACTCAGCGCTGGTAGACACGCACCGGGTGGGCGAACCGCGCTGGAGTCACCGAGGTCGCCGCCGCCGGCCCAGGGTCAGTTGCGGCCGGACCCGCGGAGGATGCAGGGTCAGGCGATGCACCGGAGGACGCCGGGCCGGTGTAGGGTACCGGCGACGCGAGTGGCGGAGCAGGACCTGCAGGACCAAACGGAAATGGTGGTTGAACCACCGTGTCAGTGGGAGAAAGGAAGGAGAGGTCAAGATCGGAGATGGAAGGAGGTGTGGAGGTAGTGGAGAAAGAAAAAATGGACTCGTCAAACACCACGTGGCGAGAGATGAGGATCCGCCGAGAGGTGAGGTCATAGCAGCGGTACCCCTTGTGATCTGGGCAGTACCCAAGGAAGACATATAGGGTCGACCGGGGTGCCAGCTTGTGAGGAGCAGTGGCAGTGGTGTTGGGGTAACAAGCACACCCGAAGACAAGGAGGTGATCGTAGCGAGGAGGGGTACCGAAGAGGGCGTGGTGTGGTGTAGGAGCTGGGCAGGCAACGGAAGGTAGGCGGTTAAGGAGATAGGTGGAAGTGTGAACGCTCTCGGCCCAGAAGCGGGCAGGAAGGGAAGCCTGGAGGAGAAGGGTGCGCATGGTGTCATTCGTGGTGCGAATCATGCGCTCTGCCTTGCCGTTCTGGGTGGAGGTATAGGGGCAAGACATGCGCAAGTGGACACTGTGAGAGAGGAAGAAATCCCGAGAGGTGGAGTTGTCGAACTCACGCCCGTTGTCACACTGGATGGCCTTGATGGTGAGGCCAAACTGTGTAGACACCTAGGCGAAGAAGTGACGGGGCGTGGGAAATGCCTCAGACTTAGCACGCAAGGGAAAAGTCCAAGAATAATGAGAAAAATCATCAACCACGACAAGATAGTATTTATATCTAGAAATGCTCATCATAGGAGATGTCCACAGGTCGCAGTGAACAAGATCAAAAATATGGGTCGCATGTGAAGAAGAGGTGGGAAAAGGAAGACAAACATGTCGACCCAGTTGGCACGCATGACACAAATGCTCATCGTGAGCCCGAGTACAAGGTATGTCGGAACTACGACTAAACTGCATCAAAGCATCACGGCCAGGATGTCCGAGACGGCGGTGCCAGGTAGAAGAGGAAGCAGAGGCGGCGAAGGCAGCGGACGAAGTGGAAGCCGAAGCCGAAGCCGAAGTGGTGGGAGTAGACGAAGAAAGCCGAAGCATGTAAAGGGGCCCCGTGCTGTCACATCGGAGGAGTGGACGCCGGGAAGCCAAATCCTTCACAATAAGACCAGAGAAGTCAAACTCAACAGAATAAGAATTGTCAGCTGTAAAACGACGAATGGAGAGAAGGTTGTGAACCATAAAAGGAGCAACAAGGACGTCAGGAAGACGAAAAGAGCCAGGAGTGGTAGCGGAACCCACGGATGTGACAGGAATACAAGAGCCATTGCGACCATGATGGATGAAGGAAGAGACGAAGAAGGAGGATGTACAGCCGTGAGTATACCGGGGTCGGAAGTGGTGTGGTAGGTGGCACCCGAGTCGACGACCCAGTCGAGGCCGGTGGGCGGTGTCAGGCCCATGGTGCTGAAGGAGCGGGCCAGAGAAGTCGCATCCCAATCGGGAAGCCCCACCGGCGACGGCTGGGAAGGCAGAGCCCACGACGACGTGAGGGGTGGAGCAACTCCAGGTGGTGGAGCCCACGGAATGGCCGGGACGGCACCGGCGAGCATGGCCACCGGAGTGGAGGATCACCACCGGCACCCTGGAACGGCCACATGGAGATGCGCCCTGACCATGGGTTGCTGAAATATGGCCAGGGTGCACCCTCCCGTGGTGGCGCGGGCGTAGCCCCATGTCCAGAACCAGCACCACGCCCCCTCCCCGCGTCGACGATGACCGCCACGGTCCCCCACCCCCGCTCGGCCCGGAGGGAGGAGGACCAAGAAGAGACGACGGCGCCGGTGTGGGCGTACGCGGCGGTGGAGTGGCGGCAAGGACAGTCGAGGAGGACGAGGAGCCCGGCGCGGAAAGGGAAGCAGGCGGGACGCCCTGAGTGAGCTCCTCCATGACTAGGTCGTCACGGACCTGCAGGAAGGAGGGGAAGGGCCGCTGCCAGGTGATCCATGTCCGGAGGTGGCCGTAGCGGTCGCTGAGGCCGCGGAGAACGTTGAGGACCAAAATCCGGTCCTCCACGGGCCAGCCAAGGTCACCAAGGGAGTTCGCCATGCCCTTCATCCGGCGGCAGTACTCGCCGACGGAGAGGTCGCCCTGGACGAAGGTGCGGAAGTTGACGTCGAGACGCAGAGCCCGGGCCTCGGCATTGCCCAGGAACTAGCCCTCAAGCGCCAGCCAGGCACGACGGGCGTCGAGTGTGTTGTGGACGAGGTCGTGGAGGTCGGTGGTGATGGTCCCGAGGATCTAGGACAAGACGATGCTGTCGAGGCGCAGCCACGCTGGGGTCTGAGCCGCAAGCGGGGCGTCGATGAGGACGTGGTCGTCGAGGGCGTAGCGGCGTAGGGTGAGGAGTACCATGTCCCGCCAGCGGGCGTAGGAGGACGACTCCGGGTCGAGGACGACTGTGACCAGGTTGCGGATGTTCTGGACACCGCCGGCCTGGTAGTGGAGCTGCGCCACGAGCGGATCCGCCGGATCGGGGATCTGGAGAGGCGACACGCGGACGGCGCGTGAGTCGGAGGAGGCGGTGGTAGAGTCGTAGTACCCCGGGTGGCCGAGGAGCTGCTCCGCCTCGGTGAGCTGACGTGCCAAGGCAGCGGCCGCCTCGCGTTCCCACTCCAAGGCCAGGGCAGCCGCGCTCACGCGCGCCGCGCCTTCCGTGGCGGCAGCCCGGGCGGAGATGAGAGCGGCGGCGTGGAGGAACGGCGTACCCGGGGCCCTAGCTGCGCCGACCAGGGAACCGGTCGCGGCCATGGGTTGGGTCGGCATGAATGAGGGCGGAGCAGGGGCCACCGGTGGGGAGTCCTCGGCACCCGGCGCGGCGTGGGTAGGGGGCCAGCGGCGGCGGCGGGCCCTGCGCGCCCGGGGCGGCCAAGGCAGGGGCCGGCGGTGGCGGTGGTGGGCCCCCAGCGCCTGGAGCAGCCAGAGGCGCCCCCCCCCCGCGGGGCGCAGCAGGGGCCGGGGCGGGAGGGCGCGGGGGTGGTGGCAGCCCGCCCTGCGGGGGTGCGCCAGCCCCCACAGCGGCTGTAGCGGCGGCGGCGCCAGTGGCGGCGAGGATGGCCGCTGGTGGCTGCCCGCCGGGGGGGCTGTGTGCCCAGGGGGAGTAGGGTAGAGGAGGGAAGGTGGAGAAGTAGGTGGGTGAGGGAGGAGGAGGCGGCCGACCGCCGGCCATGGCGGCCGGAGAAGGGCGGCGGCGGCGGCTGGGAGGGAGGGAGGGAGGAGAGAGGAAAGAGAAACCCTAGCTCGATACCATGGTAGAATGAGTGATTGGATTATTGGGCTAACCTTAAAAGGGTAGCTATATAGCATACATACATGGGCCTCATGGGCTTAGCCTCATGGGCCTAATACACACACTTTAACACAGAGAAAGTACAACTAAATAAAACATGGAATACAATAGGAAGAAACAGCGCCAAACTCCCTAACCAGTAACCACGAATGGATTGTACCTCGGAATGTTTCTCATGGTTCTGTCTTTTCTATCTTGGTGAGATAAACGGTTCCATCCTAGTTTCACTAGATTTTGTTTCTAGTCTTTCTTATGAACTAGTGACCCTTCTACTTACCATTTTTTTTACTGCAACAAAAAATTCTGAACTTTTCTGAAGCATATTTTTATTTGTATGATTTTGTATGGAAAACATAGTTTTTTGAATCATTAATCTAGCCTATTAGCCGCCAAATAGTCTCATACATCAATTCTGAATCATCATCTTAAACGTTTCTTCGAGGACATAAATATCCCTATCAAACGTAATCATAAAAAAAAAACTACATTATTTTTGTGATAAAACCAGCATTGCAAGAAAATGCTTGAGCTATGTATATGTTGCTAGTAATATAATTTGTGATACCAAAACTATTGTAGTCGGGCTTGTTATTAGGGAGCGAAAGCTGAACCACCTGTGCTTAACAATGGCTGCAGGCGTACGTACTACGTAGTCATATAGCAATAAATACTTCTTATACAAACAAACCCCACTATCTATTTCTCTCGTCATGCAAAGTATCCACATCAGCATCCACTCAACATCCCACTAACACATTCTATCTTGCCATGCAAAATATCCACATCATCATCCACTAACACATCACTAACACGTATTATAGTAAATATAAGTAGTATTATTTTATCGGTGATTCCCGCAGCAACGCGTGGGGTTTTCTCCTAGTTATTATTGACGAAGAGCCCTTTTAGCCTAACTAACTAATACTTGGAGATTTGAGCTAAAATAATGACCAACAAGCTGACTCCCTCGCTAAACGTCACTGGAAAAGTAGCAGCAAGTACCAGTAGTGCAACACGCGTTACTCGCTTTTGGAATGAATTGATACCTTATGTAACCCTGTCCTTGAAGCTAAGTTTTGGATATGACAAAATTAAGGCCTCGAATATTTGTAGATATATAAGTATAATCCTAGCCGCGTTAGTGTTCCTTCCACCAAGCGAGAATGCAGTCATAAAAAAGATCCTCAAATCTATTTGTATAATCAAACACAAAATAATGGAGACCTTTCATTTGCAGGTGTTTGATTCGTCAGAATCTCTCTAGCGGCCTAGTTTACCAGCTAGCTCCAGACGGGAACAGGTGGGTGGTGGTGGTGGAGGATGTGGATCAGAATCAGATGCTCCCTCCCAATCTCGGCTCTCGCTCGCTCGGCGACTTTGGACGCCCTTGCGTTTGCTTCCAGCAACAGCCGGCCGGGTCTCCGCGAGTCGCGACCCACACCCAACCTAATTTGTGACAGGTGCTCATTTCGACTGATGCTGATTTGTTGTGAGAGTAAAATACTATTCTAAAACTAAAAAATAAGTGCTGATAAGATGAAGCAAATAGAATCGTCGCAGTGGACTGCATGCCTGCCGGCTGGCTGACTGGCCGCCGGCATGCATTCGCTGATTCGCCTGCCGCGTCCAGACCAGACGGTGCCCCCGGCTCCAGCTCCGGAGTCTCCGGTTCATCATTTGACTGTTGGTCCAGGTAGTGATCGAGTACTCCGGTCCAAGTCGTAGTCGTAGTTAAGGGATTCCTCAGCAGCGAATTATTGTTGGGTCGTTTCTCAAATGCTAGCTTTGCAAACTTTTGCTTAAAGCCTTAAAGGGTCCTCCACTACACAGTCCGCACTGTTCTGCTACTTCCTGCTGTATGGTAGATGGGTTGCCGATTTGGACATGGACATGGACATGTCCTCTAGGGGACCGATCTCCGCGGCGTCCTTTTTAATTCCGTGTTTCTAAGAATTAGAATGCTGAGTGTGCATTGTGATTTGTGAAGTTGAATTCCAAAAAAAAAGGTGATCAATCCAGTAGATAACGGGAAAAAAGGGTGATTGGTGGCATGCATGCAAAAAATATATGCAACATTATATCCACAATTTTTTTTTTGTCTTGTGATGATCGAACCAAAAGTATAAACCTCTCTTCTTTTTTGTCTGTTGGCCGGGCACGGTTGCAGAGCTGCGGACTTGCAGTGTCTAAACCACCGATAATTGGATGAGAAATGAGAAGTACACACACACCTATGATAAGTAGCAAGATTTTGGGCTCATGCTGTCATACAGCCCAGCCCGCTACGACCCAGAAGCGACTGCTCACGTTGGAAACGAGCTGCTCGCCTACTTCAGGTCAGCGCGGAACTGCCAACATCTGATTGCTGCTTCTGGAAAAAAGCGAAACCCTGAAAATGGCAAAGGTGTTCGTTATTATCATTATTAGAAAAGGTCAGAAAGCAGAAACAGTTCTGCTTTCATATTCATGCAGTCAGTGTTTTTTGTACTAGCAAGATTTACAGAAACTATAACCCAGATGAGGCGCACTAAAAAAAAATAGATAGCTAGCTAGGTTGCTCAACGAAACTGGCTTTGCCTTTTGCGGTTGGGACACATGCGCAGATCATAACAGCACAGAACAATGCATGAACATACAGGCATGCACATGCAGCAGCCTGCAGCCACGACATGATCTGGGAATCCAGCTGTATATAGAAATCTTGTACAGGAGCAATTTGGACAACTGCACCTGTCTCTGTCCAAAATTTTGCAACAGTGGTCCAAAATTTGGACAACAAGCAAGGTTCTTTCAGCAATTCACACACAATTAACGATATATTTTTTTTCTAGAAACAGGTGGAAGTTTTGGTTAAGCTTCAAACAGAATCCGCAGTCAATAGCTTCAAATAAATCAATCTATTGAACGGCATTGCTGATCTTGGAGTTGCTTGCTGCTTGTGATAGGTGTGTGCAACCTCGGACGTACGTGTTCTTACCCTTATTAGAGCAACTTCAAGAGGCTTGGTAAAATTAGATGTTAACTTGTAAGATTTAGCCATTATGTAAAATAGAAAGCCCATCTTTATAACAGCCTAGCTAAATAGAAAATATATATAGCAAGCATCACTCGCTAGGCAAATATGGCCATCGAGAATGGTGGGATACCCAACTTGCTATTTTAGCAAACCAGATAGCATGTCTCTTGTAGCTCAACTTTTGTTGAAAAATTCTAAATGTAGCATAGAAAACAAAGATAGCATATCTCTTAGAGATGCTCTTAGTATGTGATCCGAGAACCAATTTGGCGTCAACACCAAGATACTCCCCCCATTCCAAATTATAAGACGTATTGGTTTTTCTAGATTATTTCTTTTATTATGCATCTAGAAAAGCCAAAATGTCTCATAGTTTGTAATGGAGTACTGTTTTATATAGATGCATTAGTGGAAGAATGCAGTTTAAGCATGATTCGTGATTGCATGTGAAATTCTGCAAGAAGAACCAACAAACATCATAAACGTAAGCCATATCAAATCACACCTTTTTTTTCAAACACACTAGAGAGCTGTGGGCTGTGGCAAGTCACAATTTGTGGAAGTGATGTTTATGGGCGTTGCAGTCAATTCAGAGTAACCACAAGCTTCAAATTGGAGTCCCTATTTCTTACTTGCAGTTGGTTCTGAACTTCATCCATAGATTTATAGCTGCTGCCTGCTGATGTCACTACAAATTAAAATAAATGAAGAAAGCATAGAATATAATTTCATTACGGACAACTTGATATAAAAGCTTCAGATTATCACATAAATTTTTCTACTCACAGTATGATACAAGCTGTGACCAACTCCTCTGTATCATTCATTCACATGTACGGAACAACATCAAAATGAGTATTAGATCATGTACAATACTAAGATTTTTCAGTGACTAAATCTGTAACGGTATTAACAGAACAACCAATGATTGTATGACCATTAAGAAACAACAGAATGCTGATTTATCAACCTATTTGAAGACGTCAAATAATCGAGCAGTTATTGAAGCCAAAGTCTCTGAAGTCATTTGCTGTAACAGGGTCAAGGAGGATCTCCTTTCAGAATAACTTCTCCGGTCAGATATATTCTCTTTCTTTGCATGACAATGATAGAAAATGTTTGGTGACATACCAAAGAAACCCCAATAATGAAGTTCCCTAAAAATTGACATATGAAACACTAAAGTGTCTTCGCACTAGTCAACAGTACAAGTCATGTACAGCTGCGTCGATACATCAAGTCAGAACAGCTAGCAGAATCTGATCAATTTTACCAGCATGTCTTGTCCCCTCTGCTTCTAAAACGTGTCACTTTTCCCAATATCATCTTTATATTCCAGTATCGTTCATTATTCGTCACCAAAACTTGCTTCAATCTTCTCCAGAAACTATTCATTCATGAGATGCCCTAACCATTAGTAGTTTTTTTTTTTAAGATGCCCCCATATAGATCTGTACACAGTCATGGGGAATATAATAAGGATGTTTGATTTAGCAGCACTCACGTCAGTGAGCAGTGTGACTCATGATATCTGAGTAATGGTTGATTCAGTAACATTCAAGTTAGTGACTCCTGATATTGTAGGCCAGGTGGGAATGGAGGATCGATGCATGTATGTAAACTGAGGCTCTGAAAGGTCCATTCCTTCCATAAAAATGCATCCAAAAGCCACTACTCCATGAATTGTTTTTGTGTTCACTCCTATGTATCATCTGTTGCTCGCCCATCTTTAAGATCACGTAGGTGCTGAACACGATGATCGTCGATTCCCTTGATGAGAAACCATTTGATCATGGTAGTGCATGTTACCTTGTCTGGTTTGCATCTATGCCCCTTCATCAAATCAAGAATATCCCACATCTCTGCCAAGCACCCCACCCTCCCATACGCATCCACCAAACAGTTGAAGAACACAATATCCAATGTTATGTCAGAATTCTCAACGATTCTCAAGACTGTCTTTATTTTCTTAACTTCCCCAGCTCTTCCATATGCTCTAACCACTGAACAGAGTGTAACACAATTGGGCTTTATACGCTCAGATTTCATTAGCCTAAATATATATTCCATCTGCTCGAGGTCTCCGGCCCTTCCAAACGCATCAATCACTACATTGTAAGTGACTATTGTCCAAGAATAGTAATACTTCTGCATGTACTCCATCACAGCTCCCATCTTCTCATACATTTTGGCTTTACCATAGGAATCAAGTAAGATATTGTAGGTCTTAATGTTTGGGACAATACCAGAGGCCTGGAACTTCTCATAGCAGGTTTCCATTGTTTCAATCTGACCACTACTGCCAAAAGCTCTGAGAGTAGAATTCATTGTCCAGACATCAGGCTTGCAATTTTGTGACAACATCTTCAGAAGCGTTGATTCCATCTCAGCAAACCTTTAAAATAAAAGATCATTACCTGAGCACTATTTCATAGAACCCAATTCAGGAATAACTGGATATAATGATAGGATTTGGACAGCTAAACAAATGCAACCAAGGGCACTTCTCAAAATTCAAGGTCCAGCTGTATTATCAGTGCATCTAGTAGGAAGGAAGAACTGCAGTAACTTCTTACTAAACACGATTTTTTTTTTCTTTGAACAACAATCAGGCTCATTATAAAGAACAGAGTACAAGAAATTTTTCAGAATGCTTTGGTAAAAAAACTGAAAGCATTTCATGAACTATATTCCATGCCAATATGCCATGGAACCTAATCATGAATAACTAAAGATTTGGGTGACTACGAAATTCAATAAATGGTAAAACTACTTCAGACTCTAAGATGGTAACTTGTTACCTTCCTGCTTTCCCATAGGCATCGATCAATGTATTATAGGTGACGGTGTTCGGCCGGATGCCCGCCCTTGCCATATCAGCCAGCAAACTCTTCACCTTCTCAAAATCATAAACGTGTAAGCACGACTTGATGAGGATCGAGTATGTCTGCACATCAGGCTGGCAACCCGGGGTGCCCTTCATCCGATCAAGCAGGTCGAATGCCTCACGGAAGCGGCCGCTCCTGCTATACGCGGAGACTAGGGCGGTGTAGGACTCGAGGTTGGGCGCGCAACCCTCATCGACCATTGCCTGGAAGAGCTCGTGCGCCTTCTCTGGCTGCCTGCACTTGCCGAGCATGGTTATAAGCTTGATGTAGACGCCGACGTGAGGCCTGTACCACACCTGGTCCCGCATTAGCTCGAACACCTGCGCGGCAGTGGGCGCGGCAGAATTAAGCGTCGTTTCATCCGGAGAAGAAGGCGTGGTGCGAGCGTTGCAGGGAGCAGGACCTTGAGGGCGGAGTCCCATCGGAGGGCGGCGACGCGGTCGTGCAGGGCCTCGAGGACGGTGCCGGGGAGGAGGCGGCGCGTGCCCTTGCCGGGCTTGCGCTTGTCGAGGACGGCTTTGGTGGCCTCGCGGCGGAGGATGACGGACAGCGCCTTCCGCGACGCGATCTTCCGGTTCACCTCCTCCTTCCGCCGCCTCTCCGCTTCCTCCTCGTCCTCATCCTCCGCCTCCGCTTCCTTCCCTCTCCGCGCCCTCCCCTCCGCGCCGGCCGGTGCCCACGCGCGCGCCGCCGGCTCACGGGCCGCGGAGACTGCCGGTGGGAGCGCCCGGTTACGGCCCCGCGCGGAGGGGACCACCATGGAGGAGGGCGCGGTCACTGGCCCAGCGGCCATTGGCGACCTTGGAGCGAGCTTTGCTGCCGCTGAAGAACTACAGTGGTGGGATTTTTGTGTTGGCCGTGAGGCCGACCTCCAGCTCCCGGCGGAGTGGCCGAATGGACTGGATGGATGAGATTCCGAGCACCAGCGCCCGTCCGCGGTGGCGGCAAGATTGGTGAAGTGCGGCAGTTGAGTGTGGAATCAACGGTTGACATCTTGACACACACCTTTCCTATAGAAAATGCTAGGAGTATTAGTTTTTTCCCCTAAAAATTGCATAGCGCAGTTATTCTGTATTCTTTTGGTTCCAAATTGTAAGTACCTATAGCTTTTTTTATACAAAAATTGCTATAGAACAACTTCTCTCTGTTCTAAATATATGCTATAATATATTATTGATCTAAAAATACAATGTTTTTTTTTATAAAGCGTATCTGTATTACTAGATAAGGAAACCGTACAAAGAAGTACAGACACAAATACATACCAGGAGGATACATATACAACTATCCGACCCATCTTACACAAAAGCCCCTAACAAAAACAGAAAATACAACAAAATCCTTGAAGCTTGTGTTTCCCCACATCGCCCGATAAACTCCATCGACCGCCGCCGCCGATCCAACGCCGGCTGCTGCCATCGAAGAAGACTCCATGGCCACCCCAGATCTGGAGGAGCCCCATCGCATAGAAGCTTTGAAGAAACCGCAGAAGACACTCGACGTCGAAGCCAGGATGAAGACGATAGAAGAATATCGGCCGGGGACGCACCCCGAGCTCCTCCGACCATGGATCAATACTCGTCGACGACTCATGTTGCGGGGTGATCGAGCTCGATCCACTCTCCTGCTGACCGCATCTTTTGCAGCTGTCGTCGTATCCTTGACGAAGCGTGCCGCCGACACCGCCACCTCCGAAGCGATAGAACCGACGCCCACGCGGACTCCTGTACAAGAGCCGGCGAAGCCAGATTCCACCTCCACACACTCGTTGTCGGCACCGGAGTAAAGCGCCATCGAGGCGGGGACAAGCACGAGAGGACCTTATTCCAAGATGACGACGCCACCGCCACTGCCTCGGCGACCTCATCGGAAACCTAACCCTAAAAGGCTAAAACCAAGGGACCCGCTCCGCCCACGAAGAGAGCTTGGTCCTACGCGTCACAACAGCCCGGAGGCCATCGGGAACGGGGAGGACCAAGTCTCCCGCCGGCAGAGGGCACACCGCTCGAACTCGCCCCTCTGAGATATAGCAGGACGCGAAAGGGAGTCAGTCGGTCAGATTTGAAGCCACATATCCATCACCCACATATATCGGGGTGATTTGGGTGGAAAATTAACTAATTTCTACCTTAATCCGCTCCAACACGTATAGATATCGAAGTGAATACAAATGCAGCCAACTAGCTCTTCATGTGTTCCAGAGTATAATCAGGCTTTAGGAATTTGGTCCAAAACTGTTTCTATTCTGGAGTCTCAAACTAACATCGCAAACATACATTGCTCTGCTCATATGTTTAGACAGTATTGGTCCACAGCACTACGCTTTAATTGCTAAACTATTTACACGGCAGATTCGCTCGCGTCGAGTCCCAACGAACCATCATTCGCCATGAACTAAGCGCACAAGAGCAGGCAGATACATTCCCTGAACCGCGCACCAGAACCGTCACCCAGAACACAGGTGACCTTCAGCCAGTACCCAGCACAACGCCAAAGCTCCGTCCTTCACACATACGAGTCAAGATAGTCGAATGCATGGATCATCCTGTACTGCAACAGGCTAGCATAGACGCGGTCGCACACTCCGACGAACAGGGACTCGTCGTCCGGGCTGAGCGTGATCCCGGACACCTCACCAAAGAAGTCAATCTCCTGCCGTTTCTTGTAGTCTGCAGCCACACTGTACACATGAACAAAGTCGGCTGGTTCCGAGAACACCAGGAACCGCCCGTCGGAGGAGTAGCGGATGCACCGGATCGCGCCGATGTTGCCCCGCAATACTGCAAGCGAGGTCGACAAGTTGCGGGTGTCCCAGATGCGGCAGGTTTTGTCCTGGTTCCCTGTCGCGAACGTCTGGCTGTCCGGATGCCATGCCGTAGCAAATGAGTAATCCAGATGGCCAACTAGGGTAGAGGTTACCTGCAAAACACATGAATTCCACGTTACACTTTCATGTTTGTTCAGTAAGTAACAAAGCAAGATTGTAAAGCTCCAAAGTAGATCTTGCTGTTATGGTGATACAACTAGATATGAGCAAAACCTTTAAAACAAAAAGATTAGAAACTCCACTCTTAACCTCTTTCTCTAAAATAGCCTCCGGTTTCTAAAATTATAGTTCCTTAATACTACGATCCTTGAAAATGACTTCAAAACAGGCCCTAAACAAATGGCTTGCTTTACTGAGGAACATTTTAAAAAAGGTCATGGACATAGATGTTACAATGTCAATATTTTTTTATAAAGAACCTCACAATATTGATGTATCGAAAGAATGTCAGCAATAGTAGTAAGTGGTGAATTAAGCCACAGAACCCCTGAGTAATAAACCAAAAAAGTCTCATAATAAGCAAAAAGGCAAATACCTTTCCATTTCGTGAATCCACAAGAAGAGCATCTCGATCATCTCCAACCACAGCCAAAAGTTTCTTATCCGGGCTCACAGATGTGTGCTGTTGTTATGAAAGCAAGCGATGCATGTCAAATATGGATGGAAGAACCAAAACAGTACGATACTAATGAGGTAGAACTTACATTAACCGGCCAGTTATAACGGTAGTGGTTCAAGAGCTGAAATCTCTCCATATCATATTCACGAACACCACAATCGTTATTAGATACTGTAATTCGCAAGCTTCCACTGCAAAGCAGTTTGGAGACCTTCAGTTTTTAATGACAATGTACATATTCAGATAGGTTCTGAAAAGGTTAGTTTCTCACCTTGTCGATCTGTGTATATCTATGGCATTTGTTATAGCATTGTCACTCAAAGTTGTCCTCGTACAGAATTTGACATTACAGCCCTCCACATCCTGTTACAACATAAAAAAAGCTGCTGAGCATGCAAGCAGTGCTTTCAAAGAATTGCTTATTCTCACAATACTAAAAGTTTACAGAAGCAAAATAAGAAAGCATGCTGGTGATGAATACAGCGCATGCAGTAAAACGATTCTTCCATTTTCGATCTTTGCCATATGTAATATAATACCAAGTAAAATAATAAACAAAGAGAAACTGAAAGGAAATGAACATCTAAAGCTAGATCCTATGGGTGAATATAACAGCTGAACCAAAGTTACAACTAAATCTTCATTGGTGGCCTACCTTGCCAACTAGTTCTCCTTGAAAACCACCAGCTACCAACAAACCCTCATTCACAGCAAGTGTGCTAACTTGAACCCCAGAGAAACCTTCTAGTAAATTGCCAGGATGTTTCTGTGACAAGGTAAAGAGAGATGACCAAACTTGCATTAACAATGAGACCTATTTGATTTTTAGAGAAGAGAACATCAAAAATAAAAAATTGGAAGCGGGAAACTACAAGGGGAAATACCTCCGCTGGAGCAACGTGCCCAGAGAAGTCGAGAACCTCTGATAATTTGTGAGACAATGATGACCAGTGGCTTACTGTGGAATTTGACATAAAATAGACATCATGCTTCGAGGTTGCCCATAACAAATTCCTAAGCTACAGAAGCAATAGTTAGTCAGTACTGTTGCATTGGGAGTCATATGATAAGATTATAATGCAGACAAACACATTAACTAGTTTCCATCTCATAGTAGAAAATAAAGCTTTTCCATTTCATAGCAGAGAATAAAGCAGATCTTAACGCAAAGGAACACATCTTCACTCTTTTCTTGGTTATAACTAACAAAACAATTATTTAAAACAAGTATAAATGTTCTTCGCTTGCTAACATTCCTCTCATCATGCTCTTTTATTAGTGGCTCTTGTTGGGTTTTGTCTCTAGCCTACCCCATCATACTTTACACCAAAAGGCGTTGTTGTTATTGCTGAATTATAATTTCATGCAAAAGTTCTATTTTAGCGCCACACAAAAAAGACACTAAATTTTCTTCCTCAGATTTCTAACTAATATGGATAGTTGCATACAAGTGGTACATGCAAGTGGCAAGTTTGTGAAGAAATCCTTCTAAATGCTGACAAGAAAGAAGGAAATAGACAACCCACAAGACACTTTCCTCACATATATAGTACATTTAGTTACTGCACATCTTGTAATAAAAGGTAGGACACAGTGCAAAATCACCTGAAAATGGAGAATTGATGGCTTCACTGATCTAGTATTGTGCTGAAACTCATAATACTTGCTGCTCTTCTCCACTTGCTTGCACAACTAAGAAAATTATTTTTTAAAATAATTAGAAAATATGAATATTTGGAATAATAGAAACAGCCTTTTACAAAATAAGACTAGATGGTAGTGAAGACCTTATCCATGAGCTCTCCTGATTGAGGGAAATTTTCATAGTTCTTATACTGTTCCAACCTAGCTTTTCGGTAATCTTGCCTGGCTATGTGTATCCTCTCCCATGGTATACCTTGTATATCCTTTCCTGCCCTTGCTTCAGCTGCCGATGTGTCCCTTATCCTAGTGAGCTGTAGAAACATAGAAACTTATCAATTAGGTATAATGTATAAGTTATAAACACTAAATGAACAATACCATCTGAGCAATCTTAAGATTTGAATTAAATTCATCATTTTCTCAGTTTTGGCATAAAAAAATAGAAATAACAATAAATATCAAAACGGTTTTTAATCGCTGATAAGCTGCAGCGGCCATCATCACGTCACGATTGATAATTGGCTAAGCCAATGCAGATAAGTGCTGGTGGCCCTTACGCTTATGCCAAAAACATGCCCTCAGTTAAGTGGGTAGTTAATTCAAAAGGTGAATTAATTTTAACTCCAATCAAGAACGACAAAACATGTGTCAAATATTCTAATTGAAATCTGTGTTTCAAGCTCGTTGGTCCAAGCCCATTCAAACAAGGATGAAACAATGCATCTGCAACACCGTGCCATGTTGGGCATAGAAAATTATGCAACAAATGCCTAGCATGAAAGCGACCTACCAGAGAGGACGGTAAACCAAGTCATTATTGGCTGAAGATAAGCACAAAAAAAAAAAAAGAAAAGATATAGCATTCTAAACCTACATGATTGGCCAAAACAAATCTGCTCTACAAGCCCCGTTGACAACAAGTCTCCCTGTCCCATAAATAATTCAGCAGCCAAGGACTAAATGAGGAAAAATCAACACTGCAGCTTAGCCAGAAAATAAGGAAGCATTTTCACGTTTTTGTCTATCCCTCTGCCAATATTTCCTCGCATAATTTGGCATGCGCTTTGAAATTTAGTACAAACATACTACTGTTGCTGCTTTATATTGTCCTGTTTGCTTAATTTCTGCAAATTAACATTTCTACCCTACCCTAACAAAACAATTGCCTTCTTGTTTTCAACTGGTTTTCCGCGTATGCTTTACCACGTGGTTCACACCATAATTAACATCACACCTACACCATAAAACTTACCATAAATTATAGCAATCTAAACTTAAACGCCGGATAGGAAAGAAACCTAGTACACATGAAGATCCATCTATGTCCATGAGCAATTTTAATGACCTAGCACAGACATGCACAGCGCCAAGCTACCCACCAAGCCCAGAACGATCTCAAGCTCGACTTTCGCAGGTGAATAAAAAGCCGGCAGGAACCTTAGGCAAGCAATCGAGAGTACGACCGGAGCCATCACGCGTCGGCCACCTCAGATTTGCGAGCTCGACAGAAACAAAAGCACTCGACGCCCACGGAAGGAGCACCAGGAAAGGTCATACGTACCAGCGAGTACTCATCATCACCATCCGCGCCGCCGTCCCTCCGGTCGGCATCGTGGTCTTGGAACTCGCCTTCCACATCCATATCCACGTCCATCTCGCCGTCCGACGCCCAGCCGTCGTGGTCATCCACGACTCGCTCCGCCGCATCCGCGCTGTCCCGCGCAATCGCCGCCATCCCCGCCGCCGCGTCGAACCGCACCCCCCTGTCCACACCAACCAAACATTCAGATCACACAGGCGACACGCGCACATAAGAGAGGCGATCAGGAGGCAAGCCACCAGCCCTTACCACGGAGGACAACAAGAGCGGCTGTGCCTGTGCCGCGACGTGCACTGCGCGGCCGCGCCGCCGGGTGGGGGAGGTGCCGAGGATGAAGGAGCGAGGCGCGGGTTTTATGAGCCTCGGGGGCGGGCCTCCGAGGGCTGGAGAGCTGCGAGGGGGGAGGAGCTGTGTCGGCGGCCGCTCGCTCACGGCGGCTGTGGATCGGGAGGCGGAAACGTGTGGAGGGGATGAGAGCGCGGCCGTGCTTTTGGTGCCGTGCGGCGAACCAAGGTTCGAGAGAGGAGCCAAGCTCGATCCGGCAACGCGATGGGGTGGGGTGGATAACGACGGGGAGGGGGATAATTAGCTAGGGTAACGGCGTTTTCTAGAAGACATGACGACGGAGACGCGGGGACGGGATATTTGCAAGGGGCACACACCAGGACCAGGGTGGGCCTATGCCCTGTGGTGGCAGTGTAGTTATCGCGTCGGTTGTGCTCGTGGGGCCAGCAGATTTAAGTGAAACTTGGCAACACCAAAAAAACAGTGTTTTACTCTTTATCAACACTTGATATTTTTACCAATCACATATATGGCTTAGCAACTTCTATGTGTCATCTTCTTCATCTCCAGCAAGTTAAGGTTCGTACATCCCTGACAAGCTTAGAAGGGAAGCAGATCTATATCTATAAGCAGTAAGGAGACTAAGGACAACAACGTGGTCGAGGTGGTAGTGGCAACGCCTACCGGACAGTGGAGGAAGGCGGTTGGCAAAGCAAGGGCAAGAAGGGGTCACCACCGGCAGGAAGAGATGGGAAGGTGCCCTAGAGCCGCCGCCGCCACCGTCGCCGCCTCTCCGTATCCACCGCTGTTGATCCCCCTCCTTCCCCCCCCCCCCCCCCGACATCTTGCCGAGGGTTGAAGGGAGCGAGGATCCATTGTTTTTAATAAGTTTTTCCTAATAGATCAAGTCATTAGGGTTAGTGTCTCTCCATACCAAAATTCTTGGTATTGTAGTTTTATCGCCTTCTTCTTCTCTTCTCCGACAACGGCGAAAGAGAAGGATGGAATCGTCTTCTGCATAGCGGCTTCGTTGAAGATGAGGGCGGCAACCTCGTCGTCAGCATCTTCATCAACATGACGACATGGAGACCTTTGTTTCCGAACGACGGCATCGAGGCGAAAATGATGTCGTCACCATGAAATAATTTTTTCCAGTCTTTTCTCTATTTTGTTATGGTTAGATCTGGCCATTGAGAAAGAATAGGGAGAACAAATTTCGGATCAGTCTTCCTCATTCTTCGGTGGCAGAAAAAGAAGAAAGACACCAGAAAGAATAATTTCCTTAATTCCGCTTACAGGAATGTTGGCCGTCGTTCATTGGCCATTTGTTCTCAGGCCATTTGCCGAGTGTTTGCCTGTACAGTCATCCATACTGCAAAGCATCAAACAGGTTAGGTTTTGAGTTGTCCTATTCATAGTGTGGGTATTTTTCTGTGATTCAGATTGTTTGTAACGGATTGATGTACCAAGCTATCATATAATATAATTCTTTTTCCGTCGAAAAAAAAAGCAAGTGCAAGAGGGCATCGCAGTGATAGTTCCATAAGCTAGGTTAGTGTGGGAGCTACGATGAGAAGCCACTGAAGACATAAGAGAAGGGTAGGGCGGAGGCACATATAGCGTGAATGAGTGCCGTCCAGAAACAAGAATTATTGAAGAAAAAAGAATAAGGAGGAAAAAAAGATATGAAGTTTGGAATGAGGCAGTTAGTGCCTCGTATCAAGGGAAAAAAGTGTTTGGGGCCTCCAATATACCTTTGTGTGCTAGGCATATAAAATAGTTCTAAGGTACGATTCATAGGTAACTTTTACATAATATCTAGAGGTTACTAATGAGGATTGATAGAACAATGATGTCTCGAATTGGGAATGTGTATGGTATCACCACAAATGTAATTTTGTTTTTTGACTTATAACTTTTTAAGTACAAAGATGTGTAATTTTTCTACAGGCTAGATAAAGATATGATGCGCTTAGTCAATGATATTAATCATATTAGAGACATAAGAACACTTAGGACACATTTGGTGTCCATACAAAGCACTCAAAACCTCATCTATCTATATCTTTTGTAAATGTAAACCTCACTATATTGTTAATCTCAAAATGCAAGTTATTCATAGGCCGAGCTCACTAAGTGCCGGATCATCCTTTAATAATAATAACCATAACATCTTTCACTAATATGCAATTATTGTTTTTGGTCTACGACATACAAGGCGCTCGCAATGAGTTTTTTGTTTGGCCTTCGCATGGTCACGTAACTTGATCAAATATTCTATAAATGTTTTATTTGATTCATCCATTATACTCATATAGATTAATGTTATTCCTAAGAAGAACCCATAAAGCGCAGGGGTATTCTTATCTTGTCAATCTCAACATGCACGTGTTGTTCTTCACTGAGTGTCATATCACCCTTCATTAAATGCCACAATATCTTTCACTGATATGCAATTATTATTTTCAGTCTACAACATATAATGCGTTCCCAATGAGTTTTTATTTGGCCTTCACATTGCCACGTAATTCGATCCAATATTTTATAATGATTTATTTGATTATTCCATTATACTCCTATAGATGATTTTATTCCTAAGAACCCACAACGTACCAGGGTATTTCTTCTAGTTTTTAGAACATTTGGTGTCCATAAGAACACTTAGAACACTCGAAAAAATATTGATATTGAAAGTATATAAAATTTAGGCCGCAAATAATCTAACTTTTATTATTATCAAAGTTAAGGATAGGAATTCTCGATAACCCTACCTGACGATAAACAATATTCAAGTGTGCCTCATTTTTTTATTGATTATGAGCAAAATATTGGAATTGCTGGTGACGTGGTTGTTTTTTTTCCTTTCCATCCAAATATTTATTGGAAAGGTGGTAAGACCGTATTACTTAGATTAGTTTTTAGGCACCATTGGAGAGATGCTTCTAGGATAGGGAGCTATTCGAGGAACTATTTTTTTCACCCCACTAAAAGAATCAAGATTAGACGTGACTTTATCAAACTATTAGAAATACTCTAAATTGATTAGTATGAGTGGTATTATACTTTACCAAATTCTTTTCATCTTCTTAGTAATCATTTTTTTTGTTGCTACTCCATCATGAAAGGTCTCGGCAAGAGGAGTCGTTCTAAAGCTAATTTGTAGCAATTGCTCTTATAGTTTGCCTTATTTAAATGTCCCTTTCACCTTTATTTGCCTCGCTATCTAAAAGTATGGACCAAAACTCATCTCGCTATATCACCTATATAAAAAAATTGTTATATACTCATCATACTATAAAAGCAAAAGCTTATGCGATAATAAGTAAGTACTTGGAAAATGTCAAAATGACCGTGACCAGAGTCGTACAAGAAGTCAAAAACAATGTGAGCTGGCTTTGTTAAGCTGCACGGTGCACCCCACCAGGCCACACGCCCACACCACCCACTCACTGCTCCAATCCAACCTGTGAAACCACCGCGCTACCTGCGGCGCGAAAACGCCAAAAGCCCACACCGCGCTTTCACACCGTAGGCCGCCAGCCCGCGGGCGCGAGTCCGGTTCCCCTCGGCCCCCCAGGCCCAGCGGCCCAGCCCCTCACCGTCTCACGCGCGGACGCGCCCAGCAAATCGGAAAAAAAAAGAAAAAAAAGAAAAGAAAAAGAAAAGAAAAGAAAGAAAAGAAAAAGAACAGCTGGTTCGATCAATCAGCGCTTATTTTTATGTATATTTTGTACTTCTAACAAATCAGCAGAGCCGAAATGAAGGCTTGTTTTTCAAGAAAAAAACAGGGTGAGGCTACTCCACCAGCAAGCGCAGGCGCGCCCATTTCTTCGATCCTTCCCGCCCCGCTGCGCGCCGCCACCTCTACGGCTCCCCGGGACCCCGGCGGCCATGCTGACCGGGCGGGAGAGCCTGGTCCGCCTCATCGGCCGGCGCCGCCGCTCCCCTCTCCCCGCCTCGCTCGCCGCCGTCCTATCCCCATCCTCTCCTGTCCCCTCCGCCTCCCTCGCCCAGGTTGAAGTCAAACGCGCGCAATCCCGCCGCCCCGGACCCCGCGGAACGCGCCGAGGATTGACATCTCTTTCGTTTTCGTCCAGGCCGACGATGGGCGCCGCTCGGGAGAAGCGGTCGCGGGTGAGGCTGGTTCGACGTCTGGAGGAAGCGGCGTCGTCGGCGTGGGCGCCGCGGAGTGGGTGGCCTGCCCCGTCTGCGGCGACTCGATCCGAGGCTCGGACTACTGCGTCAACACTCACCTCGGTCCGTCCACGAGCGCTTCGATTGTCCTGAATACATACGATTTGAATGCTGCCATGCATTTACTGGGTGCAGAAGCTGTAGAGTGCATACTACTTGTGCCGGCCGTGTGTGTCCCGAAATGCTTGTAGCATCCGCTCCGCTCTGACTTTAGAAATGTTGCTATTGAGTAAATAAACAACAAAAGCCTATACGCCCCCATACAAACCCGTTTCATCTCATTAGCTAGTGTCAAATCAAATGATTCATCACGGTCGCTACAAAAACTCACATCATATAAGTGTTTGGTTGTTTGTGCAGCTGTGACTAATTAGTGAGAACCAGCTAGCCAATGGTGTATACCCAGACCCAGCCAAGCAACTCTTCTTTGTTCTCTTGGCTGGTTCACTAGCAAAAAGTTTTTGAGTAAATCTCACAAATGTACCACTGTACAAGTTTAAGTGGTGGTTGTACCACTGCTAGTATTCTGGGTGTGTGGGGAGTGTGGCATCTGGCATTCATATGGATACTATTCCAAAGATTTGACTTTTGTATTGGTATTTACTCTGCAGATATGTGCCTTACAAGAGGAACCAAAAGGAAGCTAACACAAAGCACCCTTCTTAATTTCAGATTCAGTAAAAAGGTTTCCGCCGAGCCTACATCAAACAATTTGAACAGCGAGTCCGAGACAGAAACTACAGAACAGATTGATGAAGATTTGTCAAGTGATCAAGCATTCTTCCCATTCGATAGTGAGATTGGGAGTTCAAAGGCTGCTGCTACTATTTCGTCGCCTACCTGTCTGAATGGCTCACTTGGCACATCTAAGATGATTACTTCCTATGCACCTTCAAATGCTGTCTTACCAAATGTAAAGGATGCTGTAAATGGTAGTGCAGGGGAACTTCCAATGGTGGCAACCTCTTGCAGTATTGATGAATGTGCAGTCATGGATTCTAGCACTGTTGTAACAGTTGATACTGTCATAGTTGGCCGGAGGTTCCATGAGAACATTGAATTAAGAGAAGATGCAGTCATTACCTTTCAGAGAGATCCTCAGAATGCTAAGGACACTGATGCTATAAAGGTTTCAATATTTTCCAAATAAAAATTATTAATACCCTCCATGTAGTGTTTTTCTTAATACCAGTGGTAGGTGCTTTATGCAGGGTCTGAATGTGAGGAGACGCTTGGATACTTGCCTCGAGATCTTGCTAAAGTTTTGGCTCCTCTAGTGGACAAGCATTATGTTGAATGCGAGGTGAAATTCTCTTCTTGTTTTGCTAGAATGGTTTAGGATAGCTTGCTCTCACTAGTTTGTATTGCTGATTAGATGTGCACATGGAACTTTTATTCAGGATGCACTGCACTATGGTGACATAAATACATGTAGTGCTATCTTGTTTTGAAATTCCTTTTAGTTTGTTTGAGAAAAAAATCCTTTTCGTTCAAAAGTAAACTTTTATTAGCAACCAATAAGCCAGTCTTGGTTTGCCTAGCAGTTTCTCTGTAAAATATCACCCCAGGTGATCTGAATAGATGCTCGTTGATGCTACCAAACAAAGTTAATCATCTTTCAATTCCTTCGTGAAGTGTAAGTGCTGCATTCAAAGATTTAAAACCTGTAAACTATGGTAATATTACTTTGTAGTTTATATAGCTAATTGGTTAGTTCTCTATGATTATTTCTGTATGCTTATTTGGTCAAGTGGTATGTTTGACAGCAAGCCCCTTGTAGAGCAGTTTAGTGAGTTTCTTTCATACAGGCATGCCCAGATATTTGTCAAAAGATCATGTCAATAGTACACATAGAGTTAAGTAACTGGAAAAATTCAGTTTCAAGTTCTCCCTAGATGTCAAGAAACAAAATGGACAAGCAGTCAGTCTGGCATGTTCATCATGTGCTGACAGTAACACTTTGGTTTTTGGAATTTCAACATCAAAGATGAATTTGAGACTGACTTATTTTGCAGGTTTACATATTTAGCTTTGTGTGTACTACATTTACGATTTTGTAATGATTGTTAAAACATTGCAACATGTTGAGTTAACTATATTTTGGCTAAAGAGGACGCCTGAACCCCAGGACACCAATGAATTGTTGTTGTTTCAATCCAGAGGGCATGCTGCCCTGTTCCAGTTAACAAACCAAACTAAAGCTTTTCATATCAACTTTGCTGATGACATTAATCACTCAGCTTGGTATAGGAAGGCTGTAAAATTTCTGTTCCAAGTTTCCGTAGGTCTTTGATTATCCATTTCTTTTCTGCAGATATACTTATTGTTACAGTATTATGCAAATAACCATTAAGCTTCTGACAGTGTTCGAGAAAAAAATTCAGCTTCTGACACACTTTATTTTTCATATTAGGGATCTGTGGTTGGTTTGCATGAACAGCAGTTTGGCAATGTTCCCATCCAGATTACTATCCAGAAATGTAAAGCTGTCAATCAGAGAAATAATGATCCAAATTATTGCCAATCCTTATGGGAAAATTTCGTTAGCACTGTTAAAAGTGAAAATTTCCGGCAACCTCGCAGTGGAAGATATCAGAAAAATTTTAATTTGATGATAGCTGATGTTATGGCTAGCCATGCACAGATTTTTAGTGATATCGAAAAATCATTTTTAGGTTGTCTATTTTTTTCCCTTTCACACTTTCATCTTTAATTTCCATTAAACATGTCTTAGTTGATTACTGTATATATTATTTCATTCAACAGCTTCTTTTAAGTCGCTATCAGATGATGGGCAACGGCTTTTCGTTAGGATCTACACTCGAAAAGGTTAGCTTTCCTGCCAACCATATTAAGTAAACTGTTCATCGGGGTTCATTTCTGCTCCTGCATATGTGCATACCTTTAAAAGTAGATGCTTAAGAATGTTAAGTATAGGGAATGTGCAACATACACTTCACAGCACTAATTTGTGTTATGGACCTTCCTCATCCCTCCTGCGTATTTACCAAAGACCTTCACTTAAGTTGCCTAGATTTGCTTCTGGATTTTTTTTAGGAACACTCCCGTTCTATGCTAATTCAAGTGATAAGTTTGCCACCGTTGATCCATAAGATTCAAAGTTTTCATATTCGAGATGCCACAGTTTATATGCTGGGCATTGCAAGATGTCTTGACCTTTTCACAAGCTTTTGACAGCAGAGATCTATAATCAAGCTTAGGGCATGTGTAGCTTTAATAACTCAATTAAAATTACTAAAATGGAGCCTCTTACTGAAGAAATATTTTTGAAATAAGGCTTACTGAACAAATAACTTCGCACTTGTCTAACTTAGTGTCTTACAGGACCATGGTTCCGGAAGAGCAGTATCTCATATCAAGAGATATCAGATCTGGAGCATGCGGTCATGGAGTTGGAGTGTAGTCACCTGGCATCTAAATTTTGCTAATTGCTGTTCTTCCATTCTTTGCTGGTTGGATACTTGGGTTGAAACTTTTCTTATACAGTGGCAGGTTATATCAACATGCTTTCTTGCACCATTGATCCTTCTGAATATGATATGAAGGAGATCCTTGATGTGTTAAGTGTTCCTGAAATGAAGGAAATTCTCAAGGAGCTTCCTAAGGTTTTCATTCTTGTCTTCAGTACCTTTTCTCATCTATCACAAGTATGACATCTGCTTTTTGAGTAAATAGTCAGGATTTCTGAAGTGTCATTGATAAGCTTATTACTTTGATCAGTTGATATATTATTTTTCTAAGATTTAGCCATTGTCCAAGCATTAATCCCTTGACATTAAGAACTACTATTTGATCATAAGTTTCTACTATGGAAGCTATACACTACTTTAGAATTTTGTAGTGGCACTTGTTTAATAGTATGATAATCGATCAGTCTCAATTTAAACAACAAATCCACTTTTGGCCATCCAACTATTGCCTTGTTTTTGGCCATGCAACTCTCAAACCAGAATCTGTTGACCACCGAACTATCAATACCAAACAGTGGGTCATATATAAGGTGGTTTTGTATTTTCTGAGAATAATAAAAAACAATTTTTTTTTTCTAAAAAATCATAAGTAATTCATTTTCAATCAGAAAAATATGAAACTATTGCAAATATTTTTATTTGTACTAGTTTCATATTTTTAAGATTCAAAGTGAATTAGTTATGAATTTCAAAAACAAACCATTTTTAATTATTTTTTTATAAAAAAACTCCTTTTGAAACCAACTAGATGGCCAAATTTGTTGATAGTTTGGTGGTCAAAGGTTTCTGGTCTTAAAGAGTTTCATGGTCAAAAACCAATTCGGGCAATAGTTGAATGGCCAAAAATAGACTTCTCTCTTAATTTAATGATGATACTGTTGATCTATGTTGCATCATAAAGAATATCTAAGAACACAGGGAGATTTCTGTGTAACACCAAACAACCATTACATAATCTGTGAAATGATTTTAATACTAAAGGATAGGCTGAGGCAATAGGATGTTGTCTATCTGTCCATAGTTTTTGCCTACTAGCACTTGATGAAAACAATGTGGAAACAGAATTATAGTTTTACATTCAATATTTGTTCAACAATGAGTACAATATTTGATGGATCATGGAATGTCATGTAGACATGTACGGAAATAAATTGTGCTATCTTGGTTCTTTCTTATTCGTTAGAGGAGGGTGGTTTTCAATCTCTACCTTGTTTTCTCACTGAATATTTCTCCTTTTCCTTTTAGGATAACACAAGCTGCACACGTCGACATGAGCTTGTTAGCACCCTTCTGTCTTCATACCATAATGGTACCTGGTAAAGGCTCTTTGCCTGTTGCATTCTTGGGTATTATGGCCTCAGTTTCATGAATATTCATCTCTTGAACATACAGTGCATCACTACCAAATCGAATCCTAAAATGGACTGGAACCTGTATAAGAATTTCTAAGACGGCAGATGAACTTCTGTGGCGTGTCCAGGTGAATGCATACTGCTTTTAACCATATAAAGCTTAAATATTGGTTGGACTGTTTAATCTGGCAACAGCATTATTTCATCTAACAGCTATATTTGCCATCTACAATGACCAAGTACAATCATGCAGAGGCTCTTTTTTCTGAACGGTGATCAAGATCTTTCTTCATTTCTATTAGTGGAATTTGGTGTAGTGAAGTTTCCAGACTATGTTTGCCGCATCTCTCATCGCATTTTTCAAGAAAGAAGTGATCTACTTGAGTACGAAGACGTAAGATTTTGACCTCCCTTTCAAAAGGAACAGTGAGCCACTCATTGATCCTGTTTAATATCTTACATTGCAAACAGGCTATTCGAGTTGCTCAGGTGATGGATGAATCCCTTGATAATAATAGCATGGACTTGGTGATAAGATGCATCGATCTATCTGAGAATCGATTATGCACTATGCCAAATCAAGAAAATGCAACTACACCTGAATGTCTACCATCATTCTTTTCTCGCTTTTCTGCTTCCTGGGTCTATTCGAAGATACTCACATTAGGTGTCTCTGTTTATGAAAGAGACCGCAGGTAAGTTGCAGTACTGCTATAATTACGGATCGGCTCAAACACTCTCATTGGATGTATGGTTTTCGTGATTCATATAACTTTGGTTGAAGTGGAAACCTTAGCCACACTGGCGTTCTTTTTAAGTTTTGGGATGTGTTTCACATGCCTTCTAGTTCATGATACGTACTGGGACGCTTTAAGTGTGATAGGTGATAACATACTTGAGCATGTCACACAATGGCAATTTGTTGCACATACACTTTCACAGACCCTTCTGTTAAAGGGCTTGTTTGGTACAGCCCACAACAACTTCATGAGATGTTGAGTTTTTTTTTTTTTTTTCCAAACACCTTTTTCTAAAGCAGCTTCATGGGCGAAGCTGTTTTTCCCTCCTTTAACAAGCGATGAGTTGGCATGAAGCTAAAAAAATAGCTTATCCCAGCTCTCTCCCTCATTTCTGTCCCTCAACCATGTATGAAGTTGTCTGTAAAGTTGTTTTGCCAAACAACATTCCCAAAACAGCTCAAAAAAAAAGGGCAGCCCGGTGCAGTAGCTCCCGCTTGCGCAGGGTCCGGGGAAGGGTCCGACCACTTTGGGTCTTCTGTACGCAGCCTAACCCTGCATTTCTGCAAGTGGCTGTTTCCAGGACTCGAACCCGTAACCACATGAACCCAAAACAGCTCAGCTTCACCAAAAAAAGTTGCTCATGAAGCCATTTTTCAAAAAAATAACTTCACAAGTGAAGCTGAGCTGTGCCATCTTAGAAATCTTGTTAGTTTCTAGGCCTCTGGGATACAAATTTCATGCCAATCAAAATTTATATAGGTATGAAGATGCAATAAGGATTCTAAAGATACTACTTAGTAAAGTTGCTTGTGATAGACGGCGAGGATATTGGGCATTGAGGCTATCCATTGATTTGGAGCATATGGGTCGCCCAAATGAGAGCCTATCCACAGCTGAAGGAGCAACGATTGATCCATGGGTCCGTGCTGGCTCACAGTTCGCGCTGCAAAGGAGAGTTCTGCGTTTAAGCAAACCTCCACGACGCTGGAAAGTTCCCAGTTATGCTGATTATGTCAAGAGAAATATAAGAGAGGTATATATCACCCTCACTGTCCTCATTGATGGCAAAAGTTCACCTGTTGGTCTGGTGCATTTTCATGCTAAATAACTATGCTTGTTATTCTTCTATTATTAATAGGTAAGCATTGAAGGAAGGCCATTGAATTGCGAGACAGGAGCAAAGAATATATTTTATGGTTACGATGGGGAACTTTGTGGGGTAGAACAGTTGGCTTTACAATATTATGCTGATGAAGGTGGTGGTTGGCAAGGTACCCATTCGGAAGGTGGCATTTGGATGACTATCTTTGGCCTTCTAATGTGGGATGTAATGTTTTCAGACATACAAGATGTTTTCCAGTCTAAATTCCAGGTATGTGAACCATGTTTTTATTTTGTTTGAGACTCATAACCATATTCCCTGCAAAGTCATCAGAAACCAACCTTGTAGCGTAATTCCGTACTAGATCCCTGTTGGTTTTGTATGATGTATAGATTGTTTGTTGGACCTTGTCAATATCTTTTTCTTGGTTCCCTACTGTACTTCACAACTCTTGGTACGCTACAGTACTTATTTGTTCTCTTGCAGACAGCCCCCCTTGATCTGGAAACAGATGATTTTTACAAATCTAGAAAGGACATTGCAGAATCTCAGTTGAAGAAGATACAAAACGGAATGGCCGAAGAGATGCTAATCAGCTCCTGGGAGCTACATCTGGGGAAATCCTGCCAAGGTGTTAACTGGGTCCGTTATTCGTTAACTGATCTACGGGCTGTTGTTGGATGCATTGGTGGCCATCGCTTGGCATCGCTCCTCCGCCATCTAGCCGTTGATTACAGGAGCTGGTCGAGTGGAATGCCCGATCTGCTGCTATGGCGTTTCCTTGATGAAAGAGGTGGAGGTGAGGCCAAACTTGTCGAGGTCAAAGGACCAAGGGACCAGCTGTCAGAGCAACAGCGTGCATGGATTCTTGTTCTCATGGATTTTGGATTTGACGTGGAAGTCTGCAAAGTAAGCCCGGTTACCAAGCGGAGATAGTTCTATTGTTAGATTGTTTGGTTAGTTTGATTGATTAGGCAGTAAAAGCAAATCTGTACTTCACATGCTAAAAGACTCACAGCAGATTGAATATTTGAATTGAACAGAAATTCTGACAAAAGTAAATATCAGAGGCACAATTTCTTTTAACGTCTGAGAGGCGAGGATCGTAAAGGTGTCGTGTCCTTATACAAAAGAACAGTCACAACTCACAGGTCTTTACTGTAACAATGACCTGAGACAAACAAGGTACACAACAATGTGCTTTTCTAACTTGCACACAAAGGATGCTTTTGCAACCGCAGGCTCACTTGGTGCTAATAGGCACTACCCTCTCTGTAGATCATCCAACGCTGTGTAGTTTGACGGCCATTTTAAATTTACTGGCTTTCCTTCAGGCCATGTGTTGCCTTTTGATCTAGTCCTAGATGAATATGGCGCTAAACGCCTCCTCCAGTGCTCTTCTCTTACTCAATTCAGCAGTCCATCCGCCAGCTCGTGCTGCTCGCTCTGCCCGTAGTCTCCTGGTCTCCTCGTCATCTCCTTGAAGAGGATCTGACCGACCGCCCATTAGTTGGGGAGCCATACCTGTGGGGCGAGGCTGAGCTATTCCCCCAAGAACAGCCGCAGGTGCATACTGGCCTTGAACTCCCGCCCCACCACTAATACCCTGGGAACTCCCAGCAGCCTGTTACAGATGCAAGAGCACCAAGTGTTGGCATTAATACCAAGAACACGACATCAATGCATCCACCTCAAGAAAAAACAGTATCCAAGTAAAGTAGATCATAATGAAAGGAAAAGGAACATTGCAATAGTTCTTTATGGGAGATATGCATGAGTCAAACCAGATGAAAAGCTGAACATGATCATAAGGATAAAAAGTGAAGATGACAATAGAATGCCTTTTCTAAATTTCATTTGCAGTCATGTTGGTTGGGATGTTGGGTAAGGCAGTATCTAAAGATGTAAGACATCTATGAAAATATATACCAATAAAAAAATGAATAATGGAGGTGAAACATGCTGGCAAAGATTTGACTAGCTAAAAGTCATTACTTTGTCTAGTGCAAACATGCAGCCAATTTTGTGAGCATTATTGCAATTTACCAATAGTCAAATAGAACTTGATAGGATGTCAAGATGATAAATCTGAAAGCTGTCACTTCATGATTTAGCATTTCATCACTACCATATTCTCATGATGTTTACTAGAAGTTTGCCCCGGTTGACCTATTAAATGGCAGTGCCAAATATTTCCCATCTAAGCAGCCCACCAATGACACCAGCATGATGAGATTGCTCATGCACATACCCAACCAGCTATCAGACTATCAGATCTCTAAGTTGAAGAAAACCCATATTTTATAGTAACCCTCACAATTTTATTTTATGAAGAAAACATATATCTTGAAAATATATACTGACCGAATCATTGGTCTCGGCCTTTACAGGGTTCATCCTGCTTGCTTTAAGTGCTGCCGCAAGATCTTCCGCCTGTAAAGGAACACATCATTATACACAAAAGATAAATCGTTCTCAATCGGATATATGAATATGTCAAAGATTAGAGTAAAACATTTTTCAACAAGAATTTTGGTATTCCATAAGGCTACATCAGGGATCAAGACAAAACACACCCTTTTAGCTCTAGACAAGTATATCTGCTCCGCATTTTCCTGTTGGTATCTTGCAATTTCTGCTTCAATCGCCTCGACATCTATCCCTTCGATCAGATTGAAAGCTTGAAAAGAGAAACCAAGCCTGCTAAGTTTTCCCAGTTGTATAATTCAAGAATAATAAATTAACAAACAGGGGAGACAACTGACTCATATCCTCAACTTCTTCCAGATAATCGTTGTAGTCCTTCAGAGTAGGGAAGTGTTCTTGCGTCTTGTTGAATCTGAACCCAAATCACAAATAATGGTAGTTAGCAGCTTGATAGAAAAGAGAAAAAAAATTCCCTTTTCTTACAAAGAAGAGACAGATTGCTTCAGGGTGTGGCGCGCACATGCTGGCTATCCTGCGGCGGATGGTCATCTCCTTCGCCCACGCGTTTCCCCCGCCGCCTGACACCATCACCATCTCACCGCCGACGAGACTGCAGGATCAGGTCCCGCACTGCCGTGGACTCGCGCCGCGGCGGGTTTGAGCTGGGAAGTGAGCAGGGTGGCTAGGGTTGGGGGATACAAGCGTACTTGCCTTGACGGCAATTAGAGAGTGGGGAGAGGAAGGGCCGAAGGGGGAAGAAGCGTGGTGGCGTCGCAGGCGGTGGAGGTCGGAGGAGCGCTGGCGGTCGAGCCAGGCGGCGTCTGAACAGTGAACAGGCCACCGATGCAAGTTTTCTTTTGGATTTTTTTTTCCTTTGGTCATTTAACAAACATGGAAAATGGATTATTAGATATTGATATCCGTAACCAGGCCTTATACTTCCTCCGTCTCATTGATTATGCAATTCTATCACAGTAGCATATTTCAGTGTACCAACTTTAACTAATTATAAATAAAAAAATATAAATATTTATAATGTCAAATAAACACCAATAGATTAATTATAAAATGTATTTTCATAATATATTAATTTGGAGCTATAAATATGAATAGTATTCACTAGAAATTTAGTCAAATGTAAACTACTTTATCTGGTACGCAACACGGAGTTACATGTTTAAAGGGACGGAGTGAGTATATCCCAGAGCAAAGATGATATTAATAGCACTTAAAAGTGCTGTATACTGACATAGGAAGAGGAATGAACTATTTTAGGTCCACACAATAGAAACCTATTAAAAGGCTTCGTTCACGTACCCATCAGAATCGAATGTATCTTTGCATCGTGGTGCAAAATTCGGTCAAGGGCTCAAGCCAAACCAGTGGTCCTGACTGCTAGGCCTACCAATAGTATTTTCCTCCCATAATAAATCAACATAAACTAAAATCAGCAATTATTTATTAGTGGAATCTTCTATTTAGTTATGGAAGATACATAGACATATAATATCTAGGTACGTAACAAAAACCATGTATATAAAAGACAAAAAGAACCTACTGAGGGAGTATTTTCTCCATAAAAAAATAGTATCTTTTTTTACTTTTAGATATTATCTTTGATCGTTTGTTTTATATAAAATTTTTGTACAAAATTTATAAAATAAATAAATAATGTTTTTACTAAAAAATAAATTATTATTAAAATATCTCTAATGATAAAATAAGTTATAATAAATTAAATAATATTTATATTTTTTAATAAGACGTTCAGACATAGACTAGTATTTTCTTCTCATAAAAAATCAGCGTCATCCGAAATCAGCACTTCATATTGGACAAACGAACAAGGTCCAAATGTGAAATGTCTGAAATTTTAAAATGACACTCTTTTTTAGACGGAGCGAGTATATGTTAATAGGTCTGTCCTAATAAAAATCTCATGAGCATTAAATAAGTTTTTCTTTTTTTTACAACAGAGCATTAAATAAGTTGATGTACCATAGTATTGATGAAGAGAAATGTGACCACAGTTTTATGAGATCAAATGAGTTACATGATGCTATATTTACACGATTCCCAGCACATGAGGGTTTAACAGTGATATGAAACCTCCTTACGGACTGGCCACAGAGAAAGTACTGCGACATTTTCAAGGTAGTCAAGGTTGCACAAACAGTAGAACTTCCTTTAAATCCATGCACATCATTTATACGGTACAAAATTAAGAACTTTACTTCCTTGAGTAAAAGGAGAAGGCATAAGGTCAACAAGAATCGAGGATGACTGGATAAACACTGCTTCCACAAAAAAAAAGGGGTATTTCAACAAAAGTAAACAATGAAAGAAGTAAGATGTACTGTAGCAAATAAAAAATTCAGGAATACCTAACATTGGACGCATTCAATTCCATTTTATGCCATCTAAGCTAGAGATTCTGTTACCCTTCAATTTCTAAGCAGAACGCATCAGATTGATATCTAAGTGATACATGCAAGTTAAATAAATTTCACAAAACTGAAAAGTGAAAAAGTCTGCATATACAAATAGAATAACTCAGGGCAAGCTACAGCCACGGAACCTAAGGTAGCCGGACTGTTAAAAACTTGATTGTGCCATGCTTAACCCAAAAGGTCCTCATCAAACTTGAAAAGACCAAAATCATATGTTCAAATTAGAACATGATCCTCATTTGGAGATTTCTTCCCCTTGTGTTTTCTTCAAATTAGACTGTTAGAAGTTTGCTTCACCAGTCAAATCGTTCATTCAAGCTTCATAACCAGATTTCACCACCTAAAGTTTTGTTGTAAAATGTTTTGGAAAGACATTTATCTCAATACCAATAATAGATGACTTCTCAACCATTTCTGACAACCACAACTATTATGACCGGCATCCACTATTCTAGGAGGCAGGCCGCTAGTGGCTAAAGGGGTGCCGGCATTAGAGGGCTAAGGCCCATATATTTTATTAGTTCTACTCCAATTAGTATTGCAATTATTAGAGAGGAGTATAAATACTTGTAAGGACTTTGAGATTGAATTAAGCAGAAACATATTATTGTTTCCAGCTTCCTCAGGGAGCCGGGATTTGCCCTAGCCACCGTCTCTCTCTCTTGCTCACGCACGCTGCGATCACGGTGCCCCAGCGCCACCATCGCGACCCTCGCCATCGCCCGCCTTCCTCCCATCCCTACAATCTGCGCCAGCTGCCTGGTAGGATCAGGAACCCTACCAATTTGGTATCGGCTTGTCCAGGCTCGATGGCATCTCCTCCGTCCTCCTCCTCTGCCCCACCAGCAACCACCACCGCGTCCCTCCACCCCACTGCGCCGCCGCCATCTGCGCAGTCCGAGTTGTCCAATGGATCGATCGACTCCGGACCGCCGCTCACGCTCCAGTCGCTGGCCGCCGCCATCGTCGACATCAACCACAACATTGCGGCCATGCAGGCCCCTGGGCGGGGCTGACCTCGCCGCCCCAACCACCGCCGCCACCCCCCAACCATAGCAACCCCCACCGCAGCAACCCCTACCACCATCGCAGCCGCCCACGCAGCCACCAGGGTTGCCCTACGGCATGCCGCAGTCAGGTCCGGGCGTTCACGTACACCTCTGAAAGCCCATGTTTGGTTTTGGATAATTGATGAAACCTAGTTTGCTAACGATTGCTCCAAGTGTTTCATGAGAGTTGATTAGCAAATGGCAAGATGGAGCAAAGGACCGGGTCGGTGGAGGTCACAAGTGAAGGGCAATGACGGCGTCCATGAAAATGGTGTAAGTCCATCAACAAAGGAGAAAGCCCTATTGACGGCATCCATGCAAATGGTATAAGTCCATCATCATAGGTGTCCACAAGGTCCATCAAGAGATGAGAAGGAAGTTGATAAGAAACCGGGAGCTCAAGGCAAAGGTATAACCAATAGGAGCTCTTTTGGTTTTGGTGATCAAGACTCCATAGAGGGAGTGATCACATTTAGGATAGATAGCCGTACTATCAAGAGGGGCGAAATCGTTGATGAAATACGGTTATCAAGTGCCACTAGGTGTTCATGATCATTGCATATGCATATAGATGCTAGTGACACTAACTTGACCCGTAGAAAACTCTTTGAAAAGGCTAACACACGTGCACCGAAGTGAGAGACACTTTGGAGTGTTAGTGACTTAAGAAACGGGGTGAAGTTTGAGGGTTAGAGAGGGTTTGGTCCTCTCTTCCTCCTGCCGAGCTTGCGAGGCAGGATTCGGCGAATTTCGGAAACGTTTCAATAGAAAAAGTAGCGTCGGACTCTAACTTGACTGAGCGTCGGACCATTGTCTTCGGTCCGACGGCTAACCCATTCAGCAAGCGTCGGACGCTTGATTTCGGAGCGTCGGACCATTGTCCTCAGGGTCCGACGGTACAGAGCCGCAGCAGGTCGACACGTGGCGAGCTCTGAGAGCGTCGGACTCTCGGCGTTAGTCCGACGGTGAGCGTCGGACCATCGTCCGACGGTTTTCAGGGCTCGGGGAGCTCTCTGGAAACGTCGGACGGCCGCGTTCGTTAGTCCGACGGCTTCGTCTGACTGAGTCCGACGGTGGTCGGCTGAGGGCGTCGGACCGGTTGATTTAGTCCGACGTTCGTTCGTCCGACGGTCGTTTTGGCGCGAGGAAATAGCCGTTGTGATCCAACGTTCGACTTCAAACGGCTAGTGACACGTGGCGTTCATCCGAGGCATCGGACCGTGCGGATTAGTCCGACGCTCTGGCCGTCGGACAGTCCGACGGTACGCAGTGAACTCTAAACGGCTAGTTCTTTGTGTGTGGCTTATAAATAGCGACTTGGCCGGTTTGGGGAGGATCTCTTGGCACTCCAAAACATCATAACATACTTGTGAGCCTTCCCACTCCACTCTCACTCATTCTACTTGATTGTGTTCATCATTTGGTGAGTTTGGAGAGCATCAAGTGCATTGCATTGATTGAGATCATCTAGAGGCACTTGGTAGTGGTATTTCGCAGCGGTTTCTCTTGTTACTCTTGGAGTTTGCCGACTCCTAGACGGCTTGGAGCTGCGAGGATCGTTGAGGGGAGTTGGTGATTGTCTCCGCCTCCGATCGGTGAAGTTGTGAGGGGTTCTTGAGCCTATCCCCGCGGGAGATCGCGAAAGGCATCTTTAGTGGATTGCTCGTAGCTTGGTGGATCCCCATCTTGTGTTGGTTGTGCGGCACCCTTGAGAAGGGTTTGGCGTGTGATGCCAATTAGCGCGTGAACCTCCAAGTGGGTGTATCGCTACAACGAGGACTAGCTTGCCGGCAAGCAAGTGAACCTCGGTAAAAAATCTTGTGTCATCTCTCTACCGAGGATTTCCGTTGAATTTGATTGATTGGTTATATTGGACTTCATATCTTCTCTACACCGGGGGTATTGAAATCGCCTTCTCTCTTTACTTTTGTGTACTTACTCTCGTGTGTAGCTTGTTAGTTAGTTGCTCACTTAGGAGTAGTATTTAGTAGTGACATAGCCTTTGAGAGTGAACTAGTGATCATAGTATAGTATACTTGTCTAGGTGGCTTGCATAGTGTAGTTTAGAGCTAGTGCTTTGCAAAGCGTGCTATTGTTACTAATCGGCTTGTGAAGTGTTGTTTGTAGATTTTTATAGGCTATTCACCCCCCCTCTAGCCATTTAGGACCTTTCAACCTCCGTAGTGGCCCTCCTCCCCGTCGACCATCCCCTCCTGGGCACTGGGTTCGACAACTACGTCCAGCGTCGGGTCCGCCCTGATCTACACCTCGACGCCGATCGTCTCCACGCCATCCGCCGCCTTGACCTCGGGGTCCTCCGCGCTGTCCCAGCCACCCCCGACGTCTGGGGCCCTTTAGGGCGGGGTGGATGGCCAGCTCATACCCGGCGCCTCCCGTACCTCGGGGGTCCTGCGTTCGCTGACGGCGCCGCTCTGAAATTCTACAAGCTGGAGTTTCCCACCTATGACGGCTCGGTGGATCCGCTCAATTGGCTGAACCAGTGCGAGCAATTCTTTCGGGGACAGCAAACGCTGGTTACGGCCCGAACTTGGCTCGCGTCGTACCACCTCAAGGGGGCTGCACAAACATGGTACTACGTCCTGGAGCAAGATGAAGGACTGCCGACGTGGGAGCGTTTCAGGCAGTTCTGCTCACTTCACTTTGGGCCTCCGGTCCAGGGCACGCACCTCGTTGAGCTGGCGCGTCTCCCATTCCTCACCACAGTCCAGGACTACTCGGAGCGCTTCAACGCCGTTTTATGCCACGCCCGTGATCTCTCCCCCCGCCAGAAGGCGGAACTGTACGTGGGCGGGCTACCTGACCAGATCAAGGTGCATGTGGAGATGCGCGCTCCTCCGGGCCTCTAATCAGCGATGTATCTGGCCCGGGCCTTCGAGCGCTGCGTCCCCGCACCGGTACCAGCTCCTGCACCGCGCAGCGCTCGTCCGCCCCGCGCAGCGCTTGTCCGGGCGGGGCTGCTGCCCTGCTACCACTTGGACAGGCAGCAGCGCCCGCTCCTCCCCCAGCGTGCCCGTTCCACCGCTTATCACCGGCCGAACAGCTGGAGCGTCGCCAGAAGGGCCTCTGCTTCAATTGCGACGATCCCTATATTCGGGGTCATGTGTGCCCGCGCCTCTTCTACTTGGAGTCGGAGGACTTCGTCGACGAGCCCGACGCGGCTCCCCAGCCGGAGGAGCCTGTCGCCCAAGCGAATGATGCCGCCGGTGCAGCGAACGCCTTCATGGTCTCCCTCCACGCCATCGCTGGTATTCGGCCACTAGATGCCATGTTGCTCACCGTCACCATCAAGGGCGAGCGTGTGCTCGCCCTTCTCGACTCGGGCTCCACGTCACCATCAAGGGCGAGCGTGTGCTTCGTCCAGGGCGCGGCCATACGCCACCTCGGCCTCTCCGCTACGGGCGGCGAGCACCTTCGGGTATCCGTCGCCAATGGGTATCGCCTGACTTGTGAGGGGATCGCTCACGACGTTCCATCCATATCAGCGACGTGGATTTCAACATCACATGTGTCGGCCTCAACTTGGGCGGCTTCGAGCTCATCCTGGGCTTCGACTTCATCCGGCAGCTGGGGCCCATCTTGTGGGACTGCGAGGCTCTCTCCCTGACATTCTGCCAGAACGGCCGCCGCATGACTTGGCATGGCGTGGGCGGTTCAGCCGCCCCCTCGGACCCGCAGCTGCGAGCGGCGGTCACCACGCATGGCCGCCTGCCGCTGCTGGACGACCTCCTCCAGCAGCATGGCGCGATCTTCGACGAGCCCACGGGCCTTCCGCCAGCGCGCCCTTACGATCACCGCATCCACCTGCTACCCGGGGCCGCGCCGGTCGCGGTTCGACACTACCACTACCCCCAGCTGCAGAAAGACGAGTTGGAACGGCAGTGCGCGGCCATGCTCGCCCAGGGCGTCATCCGGCCAAGCACCTCCCCCTTCTCCGCACCCGTGATGCTCGTGCGGAAGGCGGACAAGATCTGGCGCTTCTGCATCGACTACCGCGCCCTCAGTACCAAGACATCCAAGGACAAATTCCCGATCCCTGTAATACCCCGGGTATTACAGCTAATTAATTATGCCATGTCATCATGTTTATTTTTAAGTACCTACATATGATTGTGCTTAGGGACTTTAGAGTGACTTATTTATGAATGTTATTGATGTTGCAATTGAATCCCTAATTGGTGATTAAAATAAATCAAAAGAAAAATCTGAATTAAGCCCTAATCGGACGCTAAAACCCTAACTCAAAAACTACTTAGAATCAGGAGATGGTGTCTCAACAAAAGTTATAGATCTTTTAAAATGGAACAACTTTTATTTTGGGTGTTTTTGAAGTTCTTTAATAGAAATTTAAATTAAACCCTAATTACTACTTTGAAATTTAAATTTGAAATGCTAATTTGGAAACTATTGAGAATGTGACTAAACTATCTTAATGAAAGTTGTCAAGCTTAATTAATAGAACAACTTTTATTTTGAAATATTTTCATGTTGTAGAGAAAAATTTGGAGAATTTAATTGGATTAGAAATAGAATTCAAATAGTAGTTTTACCCCCTTTCAAATATTTTCAAAATTATTCAAAATCCGAACTTGGTCCCAAAATCAAAGTTGTGCAGAATTTAAAACCCCACAACTTTTATTTTGGCGGATTTTCAAGTTATTACATGGTTTTGGGAGTATTGGTCAAAAAACAGTGTGCAGGGGGAAACTAATGCGCTACAGTGCCCTGCCTCCTCTCCTGTTCGCGCACTGACGCCCGCCCGCCGGGCCGCACGCGCGCGGCGCTGCCCGTGCCGGCCGGGATATTGCTCCCCGGCATGGCTGCGCGTGTGGGAGACCTCGCGCCACCCTAGGCCGCTCCTGCCTCCCCTCTGCCCAGCATATATTGGCACCAGCACCCTTCGCTGCCCCCTCCCCACTCCGACCACCACCGCACCCGCCTCGGCCCCAAGCCGAAATTGGCCGCCCTCGGACCTCCTTCACCAAATTCCTCTCGTCATTAGCCTCTCCAGCTCCCTGAGCACAGCTAGACTCACCTTGGGCCAGCTTTCGTGTTTCGAGGGTCCGGGAACGTGCGTCGTCGTCCTCGGGTCCGGCAGAGCACCGCCGCGGGCACCTCCTCTACGACTAGCCTTCCGCGGTTAGCTTTTCCCCTCGTGGTCTCACGTTTCGCACTATATATCTCTCACTAATCACCATGCACGCGACGGTTTTCCATTTTGTCCCTCAGGGTCGTCGGAACGGGAAGCACGCCGCCGGTGAACTTCGTTGCAGCCGCTGTCGTCGTCACGCTCACGCCTCGGCACCGCCTAGCCTAACTCACCCACGGTGAGCCCCTGATTCGACCGCACCACTCATCTTGAACACTACCGTCACGACCTCGTCGGAGCACGGCGTGCCGCCGCGGCCGAGCCGCCATGCTCTCGGTCGGGCAGAGCCTTAGGTCCCTGTAGCCCTAAAAACTACCTTGATGGATGGATGCGTTAGAGGCTGGCGATTGTGTTGCACCGGTTGGCTTAGCCAGAGACCTCGCCGGCTGCGAGCTGGCGCCGGTCAGAGCCAGCGGGCCACCGATCAGCGCCTCTGTGGGAGTAAGAGGGATCGCAGGTTAGAAGAAACCAAAGTTTAGGAGGTTATTTGTAAAATGGATGACTCATGTGAATAGTGGGATCTGGACTGCGGGTTGAGATCCATTTAATTCGAGGGGTTTTTCGCAAAATGACCAGGGCACCGCGCGGGCAGGCCGAGTTGGGCCGACCTGTTCGTTCGTGGGCCGCCTCAGGCTGAATCCCTTTTCTATTTTCCCGGGGATTTAAAAAGGACTTTTCCATTTTGATTTTTAGGGAATAGTACTGCTATTTGTTATTGTCATAGGAATATTTATGTTGAACCAAAAATCATCAAAATAATTGTGTATGCTCTCTGAAGTATGTAGTTTTTAATAAAAATATTAAATATAAGTTTTGGACACCTTCTGCAGGAACTAAAAATCAGTATATTAATTAATGAATGCAACTTTGGGCAATTTTAATAAATTCCAGATTATTCCAAAAATCATGAAAATTTATATGGCACTGTTTTAGGGTAAAACCTATCTGTTGGTAAAGTTTGGAGTCAAATAAAAGTTGTTAGATCATCTATTAATTAAGTGTGGAATTAAGTGAATAATAAAACGAATATAAACAATTAATCCCTGTAGATTTGTGTGATTTTTGGAGTGATTGGGTTCATGGATCTTTCACCATAGTGATCCTTGACAAAAGTAATGATGTCACTTGTTAGTTATAGTAAAGCTGTGCAGCGGCTTTCTATGACTGTTAAAATGGTCAATAAAAATGAAATACAAAAACACCATTCTACTTTATGAAAAATGTTTTGCAACTTTACCGTGAAGGAAAGTTGTACTTAAGGAATTGTATTGTTTTCTATTGTATTTCGTTTCCATTATTATTCACATCATGTTAAGCATGCATCATTGCATTCGTGTAGTGCCCGTCACCGAGGAAGTCAAAGTCGAGGCCACTGCGGAAGAGGTGACTCCCGAGGTCGTCCAGGGATTCGACATCTGCGGAACCGAGCCCGACCCGACACTTTTCGCAATCCAAGGCAAGCCCCAGTGCATTCAGCCCCGCCTTGAGTTTTATAAAATATTTATAACTTGAGTTAATTATTGCATTATGTTTCAGGAGTTGTTTGTCACCTATATTGTTGCATTACCTGCCTTGATATATAATACCCTTGAAACCTGTTTAAAATTAAAAAAATGTTCAAAAAATGCTTAGCCCTGCTTAATCAATTTAGATTTGCATAAAAGGCTATTTTTGACCTTTGGGAATGTGATATTTATGAATCACGAGAAAGGAAAAAGGGATATAAGTCCATTCGGAAAATTGTGCACTTAGGTAGCAGTCCCAATGCATCGTTACCGACGGAAAGGGGTTTTTCCGTTCGTTGGTTATGAATTTGGGTTAGAGTCCCAATGCTTGACCATCGGCGGAAAAGGGATTTGAAAACCGCTGGGACACTTGTATTTAGGTTAGAGTCCCAATGCAATGTCGCCGGCGGAAAAGAATTAGGGACCGTTCATTGTAGGCCTGCTGTGATCGAGACTTTGCAACTAGCCACATACTACGGAAAGCTCTAACTCCGGTGGCTCTACTACTTGAACCGACAACCACGCACTGGGAGTGGAGAGATGGTGAGAGCAGCGTGTACCCTCGTGGCCGGCGTGCCTGGAGAGGAGAGGAGTACTGTGTTCTCGGGTGGCGCAGGACCGGTTCAGGGGTAGAAAATCCGTTGTAGGCGGGGTTGGTATATGCAAGCTTAAGTGCTATATATGCAGTGTGGATAGGGATCCCCAACTGGGCACTAATCGATTCGAATCGTCGCTGCTCCTCGGATGTGGAGACTTGATCCTTTGACCTACAACTGAAAAGTGGTTTGGAACTAGATGTTTTGAGAATGATTTAAGAATGTGAAAGTATGCTAAAATATGACAATGAATTTGCAATTGTGTACTAAGATTAAAATTTAGATTTGAGGTAAAATATTGAAATAGGATAGTAATGCTTTTCTGCAAAACCCTTTGACTTTTGCTCCAGCCTTACCTTGACTCCCCTCAGCCTGCACTCCTAAGTCTCACTCTTTTTCTTAGTCAGGTAAATCTTGCGGAGTACCCCAGTACTCAGGGTTTGTAAACCCCATGTTGCAGGGATATAGCCGTCGGAGGTCTGTCTCGCCCCCTGCTGTGTGACAGTGGTCCAGGAGGGAAGTGAGGAGGAGTAAGGTGAATCCTTGGGCAGGGTTCTGGTTATTAAGTATCTAATTATGTTGTATCGTCGTTCCACTGCTATCTACTTTTATTTATGGTCTGTAATAACTGCAGCTTAATTTTATCTGGACAAATGGTTTGTAATCTAAGTACTCTATAATCTTTCTGCGCTTTTACTCGGATGTAGTTTGTTATGAAATATTGTAAATCTATAATGGCTTCGCAGTGGGATCCTGTCGGAGAAAAACAGGCGCTAATGTAGCCCGGCAGGACCTTCTAGATCATTTAGGACACGGGCCCGGCTGTCAGAAGTCATTAGTGACAATGAAAGGTGCCTGTGGGCCATGTGATTTAGGCGGTTCTGTTACAATCCCGGTGGTGGACGAGTTACTTGATGAGCTCCATGGGGCCCGTTTCTTCACCTAGCTCGATCTGCGCTCCGGGTACCACCAGGTGCGGATGCACCCCGACGACGTCGCCAAGACGGCCTTCCGCACCCAGCACGACCACTTCGAGTTCTTGGTGAAGCCATTCGGCCTCTCCAACACCCCGGCGACCTTCCAGGCCTTGATGAACGATGTGCTCCGCGACTTTCTCCGGAAGTTCGTCCTGGTATTTTTCGATGATATCTTGATTTACAGTTCATCATGGGCCGAGCACTTGCAGCATATCAACATCGTCCTCCACGCGCTGCGGGCGCATCACCTCCGCCTGAAGCGCTCCAAGCGCTCCTTCGGGGCGTTGTCGGTGGCCTATCTTGGCCATGTGATCTCAGAAGGGGGCGTCGCCATGGACACCGACAAGGTCGCCGCCGTTGCAGCATGGCCGCCGCCACGCTCCGCCCGCGGCCTCCGGGGATTCTTGGGCCTTGCGGGCTACTACCAGAAGTTCATCCAGGATTTCGGCATCATCGCCGCACCACACACGCGTCTCTTGCGGCGTGACGCGTTTGGGTAGGACGACGACGCGGCGGCAGCCTTCGAGAAGCTCAAGCGCGCCCTGACCACGGGACCTGTTCTCCAGATGCCAGACTTCACCGCCACTTTTGTGGTGGACTGCGACGCGTCGGGTTCGGCGCCGTACTCCACCAAGGCGCGGGACCCCTCGCCTACTTCAGCCGGCCTTTCGCAGCCCGGCACTTGAAGCTCGCGGCCTATGAGTGGGAGCTCATCGGCCTGGTGCAAGCAGTGCGGCACTGGCGCCCATACCTATGGGGGCGCCTGAAAGGACCGGATAAGTTAGAGGGGGGTGAATAGCCTATACAAAATTTCTACAAAGCACTTAAGCACAAGTTAGAAATTAACAAGGCTATCGCTAAGCACTAGCTCTAAGCTACTCTATGCAAGCCACCTAGTACAATATACTACTCCGCAAGTATGCACTCAAACGCTAGAAACTCACTCCTCTGAGACCTAAGGAGAGAGCACCTAAACAAGTAATAAGCGCAAGAGAGTAGTGAACGAGAAAGCTATACCACTGTGAAGAGTAGAGGTTGAACCAATCACCGGAAAAAGATCAATATGAAGATCAACCACTAGAATACCGGAAGACCAATCATCCACTCGAAGGTGGAGAAGAGAGAACACTCGATTTTTTACCGAGGTTCACGTGATCGCCGTCACGCTACTCCTCGTTGTGGCACCGGTCTTCCTTGGTGGATTGCGAGCTAGGCTTCATATGCCAATCCCTCACCGGGAGCCACTCACCAACACAAGAGAAGTGGCTATCAACCACGAGCAATCCACTAGAGTCGGTTTTGGCACTCCGCCGGGGAACAACCGCAAGAACCCCTCACAATCAACCTTCGGTGTGGGTTTGAACAATCACCAATCAACATCAACACCGGAATCACCTCCAAGCCGCTAGGGACACGGCAATGCCCTAAGAGAATAAGAACTCAGCCTTGGCTTGCTCTCAAGTGCTCTAGAATGCAAATCACTAGCAATGATGCACTTGAGGATCACTCAACACACAAAGATGTTCAAGAATAAACAAGTGAGTGAGTGGGAGGCTAGAGAGTGCTCACAGGAGTATGGCAATGAATCAAAGGTGCAAGAGAGTCACTAAGTGACCAGGGAGGGAGTATAAATACCCCTAAGTGCACTCCTAGCCGTTACTGAAAGCTCTAGTTTGGTTTTGGTTAATTGATGACACCTAGCATCTAACCTTGTGGTTAAGTCTTTGATTACAAGTAAGGTTAGAAGATCAAGTGTGGAAGCAAAGGAGGCATCCAAAGACTTGGAGTAAGCCCATCAAATGAGGATTTAAGGTTCCAAAACTTGGTGATGTGGATTGAGCTCAAGGCTAAGGTATATCAATATAGCTCTTTCCATTTTGGTGATCAAGACACTATAGAGAGTGTGATCACATTTAGGATAGATAGCCGTACTATAAAGAGGAGAGTAATTCCATAGTTAACACGGGTATCAAGTGCCATTAGATGTTTGGATCATGCATTGCATTTAGATCTAGTGGCTAACTTAAAACCTTTGCTAAACTCTTTGAAAAATGGCTAACACACTTCAAGAAATGTTTCTTAATTAATATGTGTAAGCCAACATAAGCAAAGGACTTGACACGGGCTAATTCCAACTCAAAACAGAGCGTCGGACACTCTGTAACCCAAGCGTCGGACTAATACTCTCAGTCCAATGGCTGACTGCCCTGTGCACGAGTAACGAGCATCGGACTGGAGTTTTCCGAGCGTCGGACTATATGTCTCCAGCGTCCGACGGTCGATCATTCGGCAGTTCGACACGTGGCATCTGCAGAGGGCATCGGACGATCGCCGTTGGTCCGAGGCCGAGCGTCGGACCGACGTCCGACGATTTTTGGCGCTCGTGGACCTCTCTGGAAACGTCGGACTCCTCAGCGTTTTGGTCCGACGGCTTCTGCCGATGAGTGTCGGACTATTTCGCTCTGTCCGACGATCTGCAGTTCGTGGCGCCAACGGTCGATTTCAAACGAACGAGCTGACGTGGCACGCGCCGATTCACCGAGGAAGAAAGCGTCGGACCGGAATCGTTAGTCCGACGCCCCACGCGCGAGCATCCGACGCCTAGCGTCCGACGGTACGCAGAAAGTGAGTAACGGCTATGTTTGTGTGTGCATGTCTATTTAAGCCACTTAGCCGGTTCTAACTCACCCTCTTGGCTCTCTAACTTGTTGCTACATCTCTTGAGCACCTCTCTAACACTCTCACTCACATAGATGCATAATTCTCATCCATTGTGAGCTAGAGAGTTGATCCAAGTGCATTGTCTTGATCTTTGCATCCATTGGCACTTGTTGATCGTGTTTGCTGTGGAGTTCTCTCATTTCTCTTGGTGATTGCCATCACCTAAATGGCTTGGAGCAGCAGAGGAGCTCGCCGGAGTTGGAGATTGTCTCCGGCCACTCCCAGTGATCTTGTGAGGGGTTTTGGTATCTTCCCCGGCGGAGTGCCAAAGGTAACCTTAGTGGATTGCTCGTGTCATTGAGTTACCCTTCTCGTGGTAGGTTCTTGTGACGCTCATTTGTTGAGCTTGATCTTGGTGATCGATTAGCCACCAAACCACCGAGTCGTGGTCGACACAACGGGGACGTAGCGTGCCGGCAAGCACGTGAACCCCGGGATAAATTGGTGTTCATATTGTGTTAATCATTGGATTTCTTTGGATCATCACCTTCGAGTGATTGATATATATTATTCGGTGATTGGATCACACTTCTCTACTCGGTGGTATTGTATTCTACACTCATTCCTTTTTACCTTGTGCACTTTACTTAAGTAGAGGTAGTTGTTGTAGTGTGCTTGTTCACATAGGAGTAAGTAGCTCAATCTAGTCTAGTTGATTGTGTGCTTCTAGTTAGAACGGTTAGGAAGGCTTGCAACCCCCTTGTAGGCTAGCACATAATTCGCTTCGCCATAATTATTTCTAACCGGTTGTTCAAGTGTTGTTTGTAGATTTTAATTAGGCTATTCACCCCCCTCTAGCCTGCTTGGACCTATCAATTGGTATCGGAGCCGTGGTCACCGTTGTTGTAAAGCTTAACATCCTTCGGTGTTCAAAATGGCTCACAACAACTTGATCAACCACATGGGCAAGCCACCTCGGTTTGATGGTTCTAGCTATGGATATTGGAAGAAGCAAATGAAAGCTCATTTGAAATCAATGAACCGGAAGATGTGGGAGATTGTTGAGAAGGACTTTGTTGTGATTGACATGAATGATCCCACACCAAGAGAGGAGGAGAAGCTACAATTCAATAACATAGCTCTCAATGCTTTGTATAGTGCTCTTGATGAGAAGGTCTTTGAGTAAATCAAGGACTTGGAGTATGCACATGAGGTGTGGAAGAAGCTAGAAGACACATATGAGGGCACCACAGCCGTCAAGGGTGCCAAGCTCTATATTCTCAAGGATAGATATGCAAGTTTCAAGATGAAGGAAGATGAGAGCATACTGGAGATGTTTCACCGGTTGAGTGTGATTGTGAGTGATCTCAAGGCTCTCGGTGAGAAGATTGATGACAAGGACTTCTCATACCGCTTCTTGAGATGTCTACCCTCTCGGTATGAGACATTGCGCTTCATCCTCATGAGAGAGGATCTCTCCAAGATGACACCTACACAAGTGCTTGGTGAGGTCATGATACATGAGACCTACCGGGATGATGTTGATGCTAAGGTCAACGAAGAAAAGGATGAAGAGAAGAAGGACAAGAATGAGAAGAAGAGCATTGCATTCAAGGCAACTTCATCAAGACACAAGGGCAAAGCAAAGAAGCAAATCTCTAGTGACGATGAAGAAAGCTCAAGCGATGATGATGAGGAAATGGCACTTCTAGTGAGAAGGTTTGGAAGATTCATGAGGAAGAAGGGCTATGGTGCAAGGAAGAGAAGGGACTTCACCAAAGGCAAGGGTCCAACCATGAGATGCTATGAGTGCAAGAGCAAGGACCACTTGATAGCCGGTTGTCCTCACAAGAATGATAGTGATGACCAAAGGCAAGGGTCCAACCATGAGATGCTAATGCGACTTCTCCGGAAATCGCTGAATCCTGCCGAGGAAGCTCAGCAGGAGAGAGAGACACCCCAAACACCTCGCTACCACTTCAACCCTTGTTCCCGAGTGCTAACACCAAAGAATCTAACGGTTGTGCATGGTGTGTTAGCTTTTGAAACCATTTTTCAAGGGTTTTAAGTATATCTCTAGGTTGAGTTAGATTCAATGCAATGAAATGCAACCTAGAGCACTTGAAGGTAATCCAATCACTTAGTTTTTCCCTTAATAGTCGGCTATCTATCCTAAACGTGATCACACCCACTTGGTATATTGATCACCAAAAGAAAAGCCCTATTAGGGTTATACCTTTGCCTTCTCTTTTAAGTCCTTTTCTTTCTCCTTGATCATCTCCACTTGATCCACCTTGATCCATGGTTGAGCTCACTTGATCATCATCATTTAGTTCCACTCACCATGGTTTGGATAACCTACACTTAGTCATCACTTAGCAAGTAGGGTAGTCCTTAGGGTGTCATCTATTATCAAAACCAAACTAGGGCTTTTAGTGCCACTTCTTGGTGCGTACTGACCACTACAGCCTCAAATTTTTGCTTGACCAGCGCTTGTCGATGGTTCCGCAGCACCAGTGGATCAGCAAACTTTTCGGCTTCGACTTCTCGGTGGAGTACCGCCCGGGGCGCCTGAACACCGTGGCGGATGCTCTGTCTCGCCGTGACATAGACGATGAGGGCGCCGAGGGCTCGGAGGTTGTGCCTGTGGCGGTGTGGTCCCTATCTGGGCCAACGTTCGCCCTCCTGGACGACATCAGGCGAGCGACGGCGTCCGCACCTGACAGCTGTCGGCTGCTGGAGCAGCTGCGAGCCGGCGAGCTGGGAGCACCATGGCGCCTCGCCGAGGGGCTGCTCCTCCATGGCTCCCGCATCTTCGTGTCGGACCAGGGGGATCTGCGCCACCAGGTTCTTCTCCTGGCCCACTCGGCTGGCCATGAGGGCGTTCAGAAGACCCTCTATTGGCTACGTGCGGACTTCTACACCCCGCGGGATCGTGCGTTGGTTCAGGATTGGGTGCGGTCTTGCACCACCTACCAGCGCAACAAGACGGAGACCCTACTGCCGGTCGGGCTCCTACAACCGCTAGAGGTACCGACCCAGATGTGGGCGGACATCTCGCTGGACTTCATCGAGGGCCTGCCCAAGGTGGCGGGCAAGTCTGTTATCTTGACGGTGGTCGATCGCTTCTCCACGTATGCTCACTTCATCGCGCTCGGCCACCCCTACACCGCCACGACGGTCGCCAGGGCGTTCTTCGACAGCATCGTTCGCCTGCACAGGTTTCCGTTGTCCATCGTCAGTGACCGGGACCCCGTGTTCACAGGGCACGTGTGGCGTGATCTCTTCAAGATGGCGGGCGTGAAACTTCGCATGAGCACGGCGTTCCACCCTCAATCTGATGGGCAGTCGGAGGTCGTCAACAAAGTGATCGCCATGTACTTACGCTGTGTGACAGGCGATCGACCACGGGCCTGGGTGGACTGGCTTTCGTGGGCGGAGTATTGCTATAATACCTCCTTCCATACTGCCCTACGCGCCACTCCGTTTGAAGTCATCTACGGCCGGCCTCCACCGCCCATGCTGCCTTATAAACCAGGGACGGCGCGGACGGAGGCTGCGGATGGCCTCCTTCGTTCCCGCGACGCCATCCTGGCCGAGGTTCGTCAACGTCTTTTGCAGGCTCAACAGCTCTCCAAGAAGTATTACGACGCGGGACACCGCGAGCTCGAGTTCAGGGTGGGTAACTTGGTCTGGCTGCGTCTGCTTCATCGCACGACACAGTCCCTGGTACCGAGCGCCAAGGGCAAGCTCGGCCCCCGCTACGCCGGTCCGTTCCAGGTGTTGGAGCGCATCAGCAGTGTGGCCTATCGTCTACAGCTTCCTGAGGGAGCTCGGCTTCATGATGTCCTCCACGTCGGCTTGCTCAAGCGTCATCGCGGGGACCCTCCTGCCATGCCGGGCGCCCTTGAGCCGACCCTGGATGGTCGGCTACTTCCAGCTCCCGCGCGGGCTCTTCGAGCACAGCTCCGCCGCGGTGCTTGGCATGTGCTGATTCAGTGGCAAGGATTTTCAGAGGAGGATGCGACTTGGGAGTCCATCGACGAGCTCCGCCGCTTCTACCCCGACTTTCAGCTCGAGGACGAGCTGTTTGCGCAGGCGGGGAGAGATGTTATGACCGGCATCCACTATTCCAGGAGGCAGCCCGCTAGTGGCTAAAGCCTAAAGGGGTGCCGGCAGTTAGAGGGCTAAGGCCCATATATTTTATTAGTTCTACAATTAGTATTGCAATTATTAGAGAGGAGTATAAATACTTGTAAGGACTTTGAGATTGAATTAAGTAGAAACATATTATTGTTTCCGGCTTCCTCAGGGAGCCGGGATTTGCCCTGGCCGCCGTCTCTCTCTCTTGCTCGCGCACGCTGCGATCACGGCCGCCGTCTCTCTCTCTCTTGCTCGCGCACGCTGCGATCACGGCGCCCCAGCGCCGCCATCGCCCGCCTTCCTCTCATCCCTACAACCTGTGCCAGCTGCCTGGTAGGATCAGGAACCCTACCAACAACACTAAGACATGGTAGCCTCTTGAGTCTAACATATGGAACCATAGCAACCAAATACCATAAAGGAAGTTAAGCACAGCCTCCACACACCCTTTCTGGAGAAGTAATAATTCCTCAGATCGCAGATAATTCCATCTGGTCTTGTCGTAAGTCAAACTTGTTTAACTTTGATTAGCAGTATTTACAGAAATGTATCTCAAATGTAAGATTTATATTACGAAAGTATTTGTTACTGTGAATCTAGTAGTGTGAACCTCATATTGTCAATCTATATAAAATGCTAGATATTAGTGGTCAAAGTAAAAAGTTTCAACTTAGGACAGGCATAAATGGAGTAATAAACTAGTATTTATGATGGGACGAAGTACATGCTAACCAGCACTTGATAAGAAAAATAGAAAGTTCTATAAACAATTCACAGTGAGCAAGAAGGCCAAAAATAATAACATTTGATTTTGCGCAGTCCACTAGAGGTATGAAGATGGGGTCAAGGATTTAGTTTCTTGAATCTGTTCTTGAGTATGAATTATAAGACATCAAATACATAATATGAGTACTTCATAAACACAACTTAAAAGATATGTCGTACAATAAGTTAACAGTTAACCAGCTCCTCACGAGTTATACCAGTACGAGCAGTGTAATCGGGGCTTCCCCTTTGCTAGGTTCTTTTTTAAGATGAAAGGCTATTCGCCCTGCTTATATTAAATGAGCAAAACCCCTTGGCAGTTTGCATTCAGAGTCCTAGTACAGCTTCTTACTGCAATGTCCAGGGAGCATCTCCAACCTGTGGTTAAGTTTTTTTTTTTACTAAGCTGACAGTTATCTCCATAAAATGTGCTGGTAAATGTCTTCCACCAGAAAAAGCCTCCACATGATGCCATTACTACCACACAGATTTAATTAATGCAATGAATTTCATGCCACCTAGATTAGAGACTATTACGGTTGCACTAGATTTTGCAAAGTGAAGGATACAAACATAATTCAATTGGGTCAGCATCTAAAGCTCTGAATAGGCATGAAAATAAAGTCATTGAAACTAAACATGGCTACAAACTACTACTACAGATTCTGCAGATTGGCACATAGACATACAAGCAATAAATCATGCCTAATTGCAGCACTACAACCAGTGGCAGATCCAGGATCACCGATTTGGGGCAGAGGAGAGGTGCCACTTCTCTTTCTCCTCATATTCCTCCATTTTTCTCTCCTCTTCATCATCCATGCATAAAATTGTTGGGGGCTCCATTTTACAAGCAGGGCTAGAGGGGCTCAAGCTCCCCCAGCACCCAAGCTGGATCCGCCCCTGCTACAACCTAACCTACAAAGCGTAAACATAGCATGCCTTTTTCTTTACCTGATCGTTACAAACTTATTGGTGCCATGCTTAGCCCAAAATGTCTTCAAGTCTATTGGATTAGCAAGGTTGTACCCTTCACCAGCCAGCTTCTCAAGCACCTTTTTGAATGCACCTTGGCTCATCTTCCTTCCAGAAATACGTGCGCCCCGGCGCTTTGTGCTCATTGGCAGTGGATAGATCGACATAGAAGTTGTGCAGCATGCAGACTGCCAGCAACCTGCACCCCACCGGTAGCATTGCTGGGGAGCGCCGGTGCACGAGCAAACTGGTGTTGGTATGTTGGCAAGGTCCAGCTCAATACCATTAATCACCATCCCCACAGTCTTCTTAGGTCCCCTCCTTCGTGGTGCATGCCCATTGGGTGCCCCATTCACTAGTGGAACAATAGCCTTCTTAGGCTTCTTAGGCTTTGGTGATTTAGGTTGCCTATTCTGCTGCCGGCCCCACTGCCTCTTTTTCACAGGTGGCCCGGTAGTAACCACAGCATGATCCTCAATCAGTGGAGGAGGCGCTTCCTCTTCCTTGCATGGAGGAGGCTCCTGAAGCTGTGACTCAAGCTGTGGTTGCATCATCTGGAGAGTATGCTGTGCATCTGATATCATCCCATAGCCAGTAGGATGGTGATGCACAATATGCCCACCATGTGCAGGATGGCCACCATGGCTTGGATGCCCAGCTGGTCTGATAGGGCGGGTATGAAGGACCTTCTGCTCACTGGGATGTTGGTGGTGTGACTGGTGCAACCAAGCTTCATTGCGGGAGAAGTCCATGTGAATAGGTTGCGACTCGGTGGGCATGCCACCAGGGGCTCCACCTACGGCAAGGCCACGGGAATGTTGCGAGTGCTGCATGTGGAGCTGGTGCGGGGCATTGTGGTGTCCATGGTGCTGCAAGAAGACACTGTTGGGGAGCAGTGACTTCGTGTCCCTGTGAGGTGGCACGGACGACATGAGCTGCAAGCCGAGGTTGCCTTTCACAGTGTCGTAGAAGCCCCAATTCCGAATGCCTAGACTGCCATCTTCGTCGTCCATATCTGATTTGTGGAAAAAGCAAATCCACCTCCGAAGACCGCAGTAAGGAGAAGAAAACCAAACTTTCCGGCGGTTCTGATCAGCCCATCTGCATCTGCAAAATCGGACCTCCAATCGGCAATCCCTACACACCCATTTTGGCAATCAGACCAGAAGAAGCAGGTCTAAAAATACAAAATTGTAGGACATTGTAATCGAACACTAGATACCAAATCGAAGCCAGTGGTGGGCCTAGTTGTAATGGTTAGGTCAGATCCGGATATAAATTGCTTCAGTTAGGGTTTGGGGGTGCTCGGAAGGGATGAGAAAGGGAAGGGGCATTCCCACCTGGTGGATCTTCGCCGCCGGCGAAGGACCCCGACGAACAAGGTCGGCACAGCTCGCCGAGTCGTCGACGAAGGGGGCCTGGGGGTGGTCAGAGCACGGGAATGCGAACGGATCCTCTGCTACGCCGCCGTGCCGTCGTTGGACCCCCTAGCCGCCGCCCGGCCACCGCCGAACGCCCACTCTCTCCGCATCGTATTCAGCTAGCCTTTTTGAGCAAAATTCGTATTGCTAGCTTAGCTGCCTGCAAGTGATACACGCAGCCACGCAGGGCCCCAATGCATCCGTAGGTCAACCACGGCCCAACAAAACGTCCGCCCGTCAGAATGAGTATTTTTTTTCCTTGCTAAATCAAATATTTGCAAAATTTAGGTCTTTGATACAGTTTCACCGGGCTGTTGCGAGCTCTTATTCTTTTGTCAAACATATTTTTTCAGAATAACTTCGTGGATGAAACTTCCTTTTTAATGCTTAAAAAACAAATTAGCTAAAAAAATAGTTTTCCACGGCTCTCTCTTATTTATCTCACTCTTGCATGAAGTTGTTGATAAACCTGTTTTGCCAAATAGTTTTTCAAAACAGCTTAGAAAGCTGCTGGTTAACTAGCTTCACTAGTAAGCTAAGCTATGCCAAATTAGACCTTATGCTATTGTCATCCATGGAAGCGGCAAGGACATAACATCAGTTGACTTGGCTGAATATTAGTTGCCGCAGGTTAAATTAGTAAAATTTTAATCCGTTTTGTGTCTGTATCCAGCGTGTAGGGAGATGGTGAAGAAGGGGATGCATGCCATGTATAATGAACAAATCAAATCAATCTAATCCTAAAAAAGCTCTGTGGATGAGGGTAGGAGATGTTTGGTTTCTTGTGCTAAAAGATGTTTTGCACTGATTTTGTCAAGAATTGTGATGTAATCACATCTTCTCTTTGGTGAAAATGTTGCAACTAAGCAGCCGCGAATGATTAATTTGCCAAAGGTATGGCACAGAATGCTATTGCAGAGCTTACATCCATCGGCCGGTGCCTAAGAAGCTGAATAAAACACAACCTAATGGAGGACCATGCAGATACAATCTCTAATGACAGCCTATTTTTAATTGACCCGAGCCTAAATCTAAACTATGCAATCACATCTTCTTATATCTCTAACGAGCTCAAACCTAAATCTATACTGAACCCTTCAGAAGATAAACTCGTAGATTGGACCCACTCTAGCAAGAGGGATGTGTGCTGGACCGCTGGTGCAACATTTGCCACATTCGATTTTGAGCGTGTAAAGCTCGATAGCAAAACTTGCTGAAAAACAAACCAAACATAGTATTGCATAGCAAGAATACAATGCTTGTTTTCAAGGAACAACTACCTATTGACTCCATCCATGTGTATTGATTGTATTAATTTACAT